>JARPMR010000020.1:21376706-22028773 GCA_029955525.1 Oeneis ivallda
CCTGTACCACTGCGCGGTCAAGCACCAGGTATCGCGGATTATACTTGTACTAGTGGCGGGCGTGGAGCTGTGGTCGCAGTGCTACGAGCGCTGGCTGCCCGCCGCTCGACGCGCCGCGCGCCGGCCCCGTGCAGTACTACCTGTACCACTGCGCGGTCAAGCAGCAGGTATCGCGGATATACTTGTACTAGTGGCGGGCGTGGAGCTGTGGTCGCAGTGCTACGAGCGCTGGCTGCCGCCGCTCGAGCGCGCCGCGCGCCGGCCCCCGTGCAGTACTACCTGTACCACTGCGCGGGTCAAGGCACCAGAGTATCGCGGATATACTTGTACTAGTGGCGGGCGTGGAGCTGTGGTCGCAGTGCTACGAGCGCTGGCTGCCCGCCGCTCGACGCGCCGCGCGCCGAGGCCCCGTGCAGTACTACCTGTACCACTGCGCGGGTCAAGCACCAGGTATCGCGGATATACTTGTACTAGTGGCGGGCGTGGAGCTGTGGTCGCAGTGCTACGAGCGCTGGCTGCCCGCCGCTCGACGCGCCGCGCGCCGGCCCCGTGCAGTACTACCTGTACCACTGCGCGGTCAAGCAGCAGGTATCGCGGATATACTTGTACTAGTGGCGGGGCGTGGAGCTGTGTGGTCGCAGTGCTACGAGCGCTGGCTGCCGCCGCTCGACGCGCCGCGGCGCCGGCCCCGTGCAGTACTACCTGTACCACTGCGCGGTCAAGCACCAGGTATCGCGGATATACTTGTACTAGTGGCGGGCGTGGAGCTGTGGTCGCAGTGCTACGAGCGCTGGCTGCCGCCGCTCGACGCGCCGCGCGCCGGGCCCCGTGCAGTACTACCTGTACCACTGCGCGGTCAAGCACCAGGTATCGCGGATATACTTGTACTAGTGGCGGGCGTGGAGCTGTGGTCGCAGTGCTACGAGCGCTGGCTGCCGCGCGCTCGACGCGCCGCGCGCCGGCCCCGTGCAGTACTACCTGTACCAGCTGCGCGGTCAAGCACCAGGTATCGCGGATATACTTGTACTAGTGGCGGGCGTGGAGCTGTGGTCGCAGTGCTACGAGCGCTGGCTGCCCGCCGCCTCGACGCGCCGCGCGCCGGCCCCGTGCAGTACTACCTGTACCACTGCGCGGTCAAGCACCAGGTATCGCGGATATACTTGTACTAGTGGCGGGCGTGGAGCTGTGGTCGCAGTGCTACGAGCGCTGGCTGCCGCCGCTCGACGCGCCGCGCGCCGGCCCCGTGCAGTACTACCTGTACCACTGCGCGGTCAAGCACCAGGTATCGCGGATATACTTGTACTAGTGGCGGGCGTGGAGCTGTGGTCGCAGTGCTACGAGCGCTGGCTGCCGCCGCTCGACGCGCCCGCGCGCCGGCCCCGTGCAGTACTACCTGTACCACTGCGCGGTCAAGCACCAGGTATCGCGGATATACTTGTACTTAGTGGCGGGCGTGGAGCTGTGGTCGCAGTGCTACGAGCGCTGGCTGCCGCCGCTCGACGCGCCGCGCGCCGGCCCCGTGCAGTACTACCTGTACCACTGCGCGGTCAAGCAGCCAGGTATCGCGGATATACTTGTACTAGTGGCGGGCGTGGAGCTGTGGTCGCAGTGCTACGAGCGCTGGCTGCCGCCGCTCGACGCGCCGCGCGCCGGCCCCGTGCAGTACTACCTGTACCACTGCGCGGTCAAGCACCAGGTATCGCGGATATATACTTGTACTAGTGGCGGGCGTGGAGCTGTGGTCGCAGTGCTACGAGCGCTGGCTGCCGCCGCTCGACTCGCGCCGCGCGCCGGGCCCCGTGCAGTACTACCTGTACCACTGCGCGGGTCAAGCACCAGGTATCGCGGATATACTTGTACTAGTGGCGGGCGTGGAGCTGTGGGTCGCAGTGCTACGAGCGCTGGCTGCCGCCGCTCGACGCGCCGCGCGCCGGCCCCGTGCAGTAACTACCTGTACCACTGCGCGGTCAAGCAGCAGGTATCGCGGATATACTTGTACTAGTGGCGGGCGTGGAGCTGTGGTCGCAGTGCTACGAGCGCTGGCTGCCGCCGCTCGACGCGCCGCGCGCCGGCCCCGTGCAGTACTACCTGTACCACTGCGCGGTCAAGCACCAGGTATCGCGGATATACTTGTACTAGTGGCGGGCGTGGAGCTGTGGTCGCAGTGCTACGAGCGCTGGCTGCCGCCGCTCGACGCGCCGCGCGCCGGCCCCGTGCAGTACTACCTGTACCACTGCGCGGTCAAGCACCAGGTATCGCGGATATACTTGTACTAGTGGCGGGCGTGGAGCTGTGGTCGCAGTGCTACGAGCGCTGGCTGCCGCCGCTCGACGCGCCGCGCGCCGGCCCCGTGCAGTACTACCTGTACCACTGCGCGGTCAAGCACCAGGTATCGCGGATATACTTGTACTAGTGGCGGGCGTGGAGCTGTGGTCGCAGTGCTACGAGCGCTGGCTGCCGCCGCTCGACGCGCCGCGCGCGCCGGCCCCGTGCAGTACTACCTGTACCACTGCGCGGTCAAGCACCAGGTATCGCGGATATACTTGTACTAGTGGCGGGCGTGGAGCTGTGGTCGCAGTGCTACGAGCGCTGGGCTGCCGCCGCTCGACGCGCCGCGCGCCGGCCCCGTGGCAGTACTACCTGTACCACTGCGCGGTCAAGCACCAGGTATCGCGGATATACTTGTACTAGTGGCGGGCGTGGAGCTGGTGGTCGCAGTGCTACGAGCGCTGGCTGCCGCCGCTCGACGCGCCGCGCGCCGGCCCCGTGCAGTACTACCTGTACCACTGCGCGGTCAAGCACCAGGTATCGCGGATATACTTGTACTAGTGGCGGGCGTGGAGCTGTATGGTCGCAGTGCTACGAGCGCTGGCTGCCGCCGCTCGACGCGCCGCGCGCGCCGGCCCCGTGCAGTACTACCTGTACCACTGCGCGGTCAAGCACCAGGTATCGCGGATTATACTTGTACTAGTGGCGGGCGTGGAGCTGTCGTGGTCGCAGTGCTACGAGCGCTGGCTGCCGCCGCTCGACGCGCCGCGCGCCCGGCCCCGTGCAGTACTACCTGTACCACTGCGCGGTCAAGCACCAGGTATCGCGGATATACTTGTACTAGTGGCGGGCGTGGAGCTGTGGTCGCAGTGGCTACGAGCGCTGGCTGCCGCCGCTCGACGCGCCGCGCGCCGGCCCCGTGCAGTACTACCTGTACCACTGCGCGGTCAAGCACCAGGTATCGCGGAATATACTTGTACTAGTGGCGGGCGGTGGAGCTGTGGTCGCAGTGCTACGAGCGCTGGCTGCCGCCGCTCGACGCGCCGCGCGCCGGCCCCGTGCAGTACTACCTGTACCACTGCGCGGTCAAGCACCAGGTATCGCGGATATACTTGTACTAGTGGCGGGCGTGGAGCTGTGGTCGCAGTGCTACGAGCGCTGGCTGCCGCCGCTCGACGCGCGCGCGCGCCGGCCCCGTGCAGTACTACCTGTACCACTGCGCGGTCAAGCACCAGGTATCGCGGATATACTTGTACTAGTGGCGGGCGTGGAGCTGTGGTCGCCAGTGCTACGAGCGCTGGCTGCCGCCGCTCGACGCGCCGCGCGCCGGCCCCCGTGCAGTACTACCTGTACCACTGCGCGGTCAAGCACCAGGTATCGCGGATATACTTGTACTAGTGGGCGGGCGTGGAGCTGTGGTCGCAGTGCTACGAGCGCTGGCTGCCCGCCGCTCGACGCGCCGCGCGCCGGCCCCGTGCAGTACTACCTGTACCACTGCGCGGTCAAGCACCAGGTATCGCGGATATACTTGTAACTAGTGGCGGGCGTGGAGCTGTGGTCGCAGTGCTACGAGCGCTGGCTGCCGCCGCTCGACGCGCCGCGCGCCGGCCCCGTGCAGTACTACCTGTACCCACTGCGCGGTCAAGCACCAGGTATCGCGGATATACTTGTACTAGTGGCGGGCGTGGAGCTGTGGTCGCAGTGCTACGAGCGCTGGCTGCCGCCGCTCGACGCGCCGCGCGCCGGCCCCGTGCAGTACTACCTGTACCACTGCGCGGTCAAGCACCAGGTATCGCGGATATACTTGTACTAGTGGCGGGCGTGGAGCTGTGGTCGCAGTGCTACGAGCGCTGGCTGCCGCCGCTCGACGCGCCGCGCGCCGGCGCCCGTGCAGTACTACCTGTACCACTGCGCGGTCAAGCACCAGGTATCGCGGATTATACTTGTACTAGTGGCGGGCGTGGAGCTGTGGTCGCAGTGCTACGAGCGCTGGCTGCCGCCGCTCGACGCGCCGCGCGCCGGCCCCGTGCAGTACTACCCTGTACCACTGCGCGGTCAAGCACCAGGTATCGCGGATATACTTGTACTAGTGGCGGGCGTGGAGCTGTGGTCGCAGTGCTACGAGCGCTGGCTGCCGCCGCTCGACGCGCCGCGCGCCGGCCCCGTGCAGTACTACCTGTACCACTGCGCCGGTCAAGCACCAGGTATCGCGGATATACTTGTACTAGTGGCGGGCGTGGAGCTGTGGTCGCAGTGCTACGAGCGCTGGCTGCCGCCGCTCGACGCGCCGCGCGCCGGCCCCCGTGCAGTACTACCTGTACCACTGCGCGGTCAAGCACCAGGTATCGCGGAATATACTTGTACTAGTGGCGGGGCGTGGAGCTGTGGTCGCAGTGCTACGAGCGCTGGCTGCCGCCGCTCGACGCGCCCGCGCGCCGGCCCCGTGCAGTACTACCTGTACCACTGCGCGCGGTCAAGCAGCAGGTATCGCGGATATACTTGTACTAGTGGCGGGCGTGGAGCTGTGGTCGCAGTGCTACGAGCGCTGGCTGCCGCCGCTCGACGCGCCGCGCGCCGGCCCCGTGCAGTACTACCTGTACCACTGCGCGGTCAAGCACCAGGTATCGCGGATATACTTGTACTAGTGGCGGGCGTGGAGCTGTGGGTCGCAGTGCTACGAGCGCTGGCTGCCGCCGCTCGACGCGCCGCGCGCCGGCCCCGTGCAGTACTACCTGTACCCACTGCGCGGTCAAGCACCAGGTATCGCGGATATACTTGTACTAGTGGCGGGGCGTGGAGCTGTGGTCGCAGTGCTACGAGCGCTGGCTGCCGCCGCTCGACGCGCCGCGCGCCCGGCCCCGTGCAGTACTACCTGTACCACTGCGCGGTCAAGCACCAGGTATCGCGGATATACTTGTACTAGTGGGCGGGCGTGGAGCTGTGGTCGCCAGTGCTACGAGCGCTGGCTGCCGCCGCTCGACGCGCGCGCGCGCCGGCCCCGTGCAGTACTACCTGTACCACTGCGCGGTCAAGCACCAGGTATCGCGGATATACTTGTACTAGTGGCGGGCGTGGAGCTGTTGGTCGCAGTGCTACGAGCGCTGGCTGCCGCCGCTCGACGCGCCGCGCGCCGGCCCCGTGCAGTACTACCTGTACCACTGCGCGGTCAAGCACCAGGTATCGCGGATATACTTGTACTAGTGGCGGGCGTGGAGCTGTTGGTCGCAGTGCTACGAGCGCTGGCTGCCGCCGCTCGACGCGCCGCGCGCCGGCCCCGTGCAGTACTACCTGTACCACCTGCGCGGTCAAGCAGCAGGTATCGCGGATATACTTGTACTAGTGGCGGGCGTGGAGCTGTGGTCGCAGTGCTACGAGCGCTGGCTGCCGCCGCTCGACGCGCCGCGCGCCGGCCCCGTGCAGTACTACCTGTACCACTGCGCGCGGTCAAGCACCAGGTATCGCGGATATACTTGTACTAGTGGCGGGCGTGGAGCTGTGGGTCGCAGTGCTACGAGCGCTGGCTGCCGCCGCTCGACGCGCGCGCGCGCCGGCCCCGTGCAGTACTACCTGTACCACTGCGCGGTCAAGCACCAGGTATCGCGGATATACTTGTACTAGTGGCGGGCGTGGAGCTGTGGTCGCAGTGCTACGAGCGCTGGCTGCCGCCGCTCGACGCGCCGCGCGGCCGGCCCCGTGCAGTACTACCTGTACCACTGCGCGGTCAAGCACCAGGTATCGCGGATCTATACTTGTACTAGTGGCGGGCGTGGAGCTGTGGTCGCAGTGCTACGAGCGCTGGCTGCCGCCGCTCGACGCGCCGCGCGCCGGCCCCGTGCAGTACTACCTGTACCACTGCGCTGTCAAGCACCAGGTATCGCGGATATACTTGTACTAGTGGCGGGCGTGGAGCTGTGGTCGCAGTGCTACGAGCGCTGGCTGCCGCCGCTCGACGCGCCGCGCGCCGGCCCCGTGCAGTACTACCTGTACCACTGCGCGGTCAAGCACCAGGTATCGCGGATATACTAGTGTACTAGTGGCGGGCGTGGAGCTGTGGTCGCAGTGCTACGAGCGCTGGCTGCCGCCGCTCGACGCGCCGCGCGCCGGCCCCGTGCAGTACTACCTGTACCACTGCGCGGTCAAGCACCAGGTATCGCGGATATACTTGTACTAGTGGCGGGCGTGGAGCTGTGGTCGCAGTGCTACGAGCGCTGGCTGCCGCCGCTCGACGCGCCGCGCGCCGGCCCCGTGCAGTACTACCTGTACCACTGCGCGGTCAAGCACCAGGTATCGCGGATATACTCTGTACTAGTGGCGGGCGTGGAGCTGTGGTCGCAGTGCTACGAGCGCTGGCTGCCGCCGCTCGACGCGCCGCGCGCGCCGGCCCCGTGCAGTACTACCTGTACCACTGCGCGGTCAAGCAGCAGGTTATCGCGGATATACTTGTACTAGTGGCGGGCGTGGAGCTGTGGTCGCAGTGCTACGAGCGCTGGCTGCCGCCGCTCGACGCGCGCGCGCGCCGGCCCCGTGCAGTACTACCTGTACCACTGCGCGGTCAAGCAGCAGGTATCGCGGATATACTTGTACTAGTGGCGGGCGTGGAGCTGTGGTCGCAGTGCTACGAGCGCTGGCTGCCGCCCGCTCGACGCGCCGCGCGCCGGCCCCGTGCAGTACTACCTGTACCCACTGCGCGGTCAAGCAGCAGGTATCGCGGATATACTTGTACTAGTGGCGGGCGTGGAGCTGTGGTCGCAGTGCTACGAGCGCGAGGCTGCCGCCGCTCGACGCGCCGCGCGCCGGCCCCGTGCAGTACTACCTGTACCACTGCGCGGTCAAGCAGCAGGTATCGCGGATATACTTGTACTAGTGGCGGGCGTGGAGCTGTGGTCGCAGTGCTACGAGCGCTGGCTGCCGCCGCTCGACGCGCCGCGCGCCGGCCCCGTGCAGTACTACCTGTACCACTGCGCGCGGTCAAGCAGCAGGTATCGCGGATATACTTGTACTAGTGGCGGGCGTGTGGAGCTGTGGTCGCAGTGCTACGAGCGCTGGCTGCCGCCGCTCGACGCGCCGCGCGCCGGCCCCGTGCAGTACTACCTGTACCACTGCGCGGTCAAGCACCAGGTATCGCGGATATACTTGTACTAGATAGAATAGAATAGAAATATTTTTTATTCAAATAAACTTTTTACAAGTGCTTTTGAATAGTCGATGAATCTACCACTGGTTCGGAATGCCTTTCCTGCCGAGAAGAACCAGCAAGAAACTCGGCGGTTGCTCTTTTCAAAACAAAATTACAATACAGTAAATACTATGCTATATATGCAGTGTTTCCACAATGAGGGAAGTCTCCAAAAATGCATGCATACCGACTAACTTATATCTTAAGATGGGCAGACATAAAGTAGCCTCCATTCCCGCCGGTGCGCACCCGTTCACGAGCATGACGCATGACCCAGCCATTGCTTCGCTCAACCATATTTGAGGGAACGTAACAACCCGCATCACACGGACACCACCACAGAAATGTTTAAAGAGTGCGGTCACATACTTATGCTAATATATATACTTATGATAATACACTGATCTCTATGGGTCATCATCAGCATCATGTCAACCCATTAACTAACGTCTCACTGCTGAGCACAGGTCTCCTCTCAAAGGGTTAAATGCCAATAGTTCCACCCGCTCGCGCTGGCGGCCATCGGCTGGCCCAATGCGAATTGGTACACAGCAACCTCACAATTGCAGCAGAACTAAGCAGTCTGTGAACTAACTCATTGGACAGCATTGGACTTAGTTTAAAAGATGATGTCATTGATGAATGTCCTTTTATGACACTCCATCCTGAAAGAGTGGAAAAAAAAATTTAACAAAAACGTGAAAACATTTTATGCAAATTTTATTTCAATCCAGTTAATCTCAACGCGCTGTTAACATAAAGGCTCAGCAAAGTTTTTTTATGTTATTTAATGCATAGATAGAAATCTCGCAAAAAACTTTTCAAACTGCAAACTGCTGGTTCATAAAATAAGAATCATTTTATATTATTAATTATTATATTGATGTAAATTATATTGGCGAGGAAAAGTACAGAAATTGTATCTTTTAAGGTGGGCCCAAGTTCCATACAATAATGGGCAATCCTTCTTCCCCAGATACAAAAACTCAACGACAAGCTGTCAACGATGTCCATACTCAACCGGCACTCCAACGGCGACACGGACCTAACGGAGCTGCCCCCCACCCCGGTAGTTAACCGCTTCTACCCCTTCAGCCTCAGGAGTAGCGACACGGTTACAAGAAGGCTAGACTCGATGCAGGTGAGTTTGATCGACGCTGAGCCTACTGTTGGACTCACAATCGCTGTTAAATGCGCCAGACTAATTTTAAGCTGACAAAATTGTATTATTTTAAATACCTAATTCATTGTAAAATAAAGGCCCCATTCTTAGAATGTATGTTTCCATATAGTTTAGATGTTAAACGGACATGATAAACGACTTTTGATTCGTTTAATTAAAGCTATAAAGGTTTTTTTACCGCGCCTCGAAGAAAGTCCAAATTCTGTGTTTAATTTGGCAGAAGTAAGTACTAGAAAGAACAAATGTCTTGATATTTTGTTTTATTTAAAAAAGTATTAAATTTCATACTAAGCGCTGGTTTACATTGAAATAGCCGTGCACATGAAAATTGTGCACGAGGTAACAACCATGCGACAGTGGCCCCTCCAGTTGCCAGTTATCTAAAATATTATGTAAATCTACATTTATAAAAAAATAATAAGAAAACCAATATATGCAATCAGTTTATATTGCTAAAGATTTAGTGCATAATTATGTCATAGTATAGCCTAGGCAGATGGCGCGGTCTGTTGTATGGAGACCCCCACATCAAATCCTCAGTCGATGAAAATTTGGCGAGGTTGTAGTATGGGATGACCCAAAATTTACACAAAAAATATCCAAAAAAAAAATCCATGCGGAAGTTGGGTATTTATACCTAAAAAGTACAAATAGCTTAATATTTTTGAACAGAATAATTTCTCCGTCCAATTTTTTTTTTACCCAAACTAATTATTAGCCTTAATAAGAGGTACTTGATAAAAATCCAAAACTTTTTTCAAACGGAACTGTCATTTTTTAAAGAGGTTTCCTTTTTTTGTCCGTAATTTCGACCAGAAAATTGCTCAGTCATTTTTTTATTTTCAAATGTCCTTAAAATGTAATTTAGCATAACGTGTAAGAAAATCCAAAAAAAAATCCATACCAAAATCTATTTATCTTACTTCAACTGAAAATTGTTTATAACTCGGAATGAAAAATTTCTCTATCCAATTTCTTTTTTTTAACATAGTAGGTAGTCACATTTACACACTTATCCTAAATATCCAAAAAAAATATCACGAAGAACATCGATATTGAAACAGAATTTTTTGAAATCTAAACTGCGTTTTCGCGATAATGTACCTTAATGCTTGAATCATTTGGGTATAGTTTAGCGTGCGCGAGCGAAGCGACGTCACAAATAATATATTACTACATGCCTTCTACGATGCTAAATAATAAACTGTAGCGCGTCTTGTCATAAAAAAGGGACTCGCACGCCTTGCAACGAATCTGCAGCCGCGCGCCTCATCACAAAAAACTACGGTACAACCCGGCTTGCATAGAAAACGAAACATTGCGTCAAACGCTTTCTAATTTACGACCATTGTTTAAAGTGGATACAACGTTGCATAATGGGATACGCCGGGTCTCCAAGGAACAAACTCGCAAAAACAAAGTCGCCTTCCAAAAATCCTGTGGACACATATGGCGACAAGCAGACGCCCGCGTTCTCCGAACGATGGGAAAAATTCTACCCCTACCCAAAATAAGCACGTTGGGATACAGTATAAAACCCGTAGGCAACTCTTCAGAGCATGCAGTACGCAACTCCTACCTGGTATAGTGCCATCCTTACCAGACGAGGGAGTAGTACCCAGCACCCACCTGGTATAGCGCCATCCTTGCCAGACGAGGGAGCAGAACTCAGCACCCACCTGGTATAGTGCCATCCTTGCCAGCAAGGGACCACCGCCTCTCAGAGCTAGGAGTACGCACCCAACCCCCAAGTGGTATAGCGCCAGCAAGGGACCACCGCGTCTCCAAGCAAGAAGTACTCATCAAACTCCTATATGGTATAGTGCCAACCTTACCAAGGAGGAATCATCATATCCCTTCAGAGGGCAAGAAGTAAACACCCTCGCGAGAAGAACAACCCGTACCATAGGAGGCAGTCACCCGGCTAGCACACCTCGAAGAACCAGCTACCGGACTACAAAGGATAGCACACGAGGCGAGCAAGAGCCACTTCAGAGGACCCCGCTGCCACGTGTGAAAGTAAAAGTGAAACCAATAAGACTTTTAGTCGTGACATTTACATGTAGAAAGTGAAACCAATAGGACTTTTGGTAGCAAGTGAAACCAATAAGACTTTTAATGAATTAGTGATCTCTACATTGTAATTGTATATGTAAAACCTCTGTAGCTAAACTGTGTGTGAATAAACCATCTGCATTTTGTGACCGATCCGTCTTTCATCTGTCTCGCCTGGCGTCACCCTCACCGGCTCTACCCATTGAGAGCACAGTTTTACATCTGGCGCCCAACGTCGTGGCCCTGGCAGACAAACCAAGGACCCGGTCACAAGTCAAGAAGATGGCCATAAACATCACGGAGGAACAGCTGCAGAGGATCATCGCGATGGTCAGCGACGGAAGAAAGGGGTCATTCGCCAAATGCACCCTAAAGTATGGTGGAAGCAAGGACACTGAGGCAGTAGAAGCATTCCTGTCTGCCGTCACTGTATACAAAAGTTTGGAAAACATCAGCGACGAAGATGCGATCGCTGGGTTACCATTATTGCTAAGAGATGAAGCGGCAATATGGTGGCAAGGAGTAAAGGACGAGGTAAAAACCTGGACTGAGTTCCAGACCCGACTAAGAAACGCGTTCGCTCCGAGAACTCCTGGGTACATCTTGTACCAGGAGATTGTATGTAACAAGCAAGATGCTACTACAGCCACGGAAAGCTTCGTAGCCAAGAAGAGGGCACTGATAGCACAACTGCCCAAACCCGCTCCAGATGAGACACACCAACTGGACATGGTTTATGGACAGCTTCATAAAAATATACGTGAGAAAGTTTCAAGGAACTCCGTCAAAACTTTTGATGAACTTCTAGAAGCCGCAAGAAGCGCGGAAGAGTTGATCCACGATCAGAAATCCCCGACCAAGGAATCACGCGCTGACCAGAGGACACCGAGAACTTATCGATGCACTTTTTGCCGGAAAAATAACCACAGTACGGAACACTGTCATACAAAAAAACGCAAGGAACTCCAGGAGAATACCAGGGCTAACACAATTGGTTCAATAAGAACGGAAGTAACCAGTGAACCTCCTAAGGCTACGCCTGCACCGAGGATTACTTGCTACGGTTGCGGTAAACCCGACGTAGTACGTAGTAAATGCCCTAACTGCAGCGAGAGAAGCGCCAACCCAAGTTCTGGGACAGACCTCAGTTTTTGCACCATGGCTAACCAGGCCATTTCCAATGACGTAAGGGCAAGACCAACTTTAAGAATCACCGTAAGGGGCAAGACGGAAATAGGATACATTGATACTGGCGCCAAATCCAGTGTGGCATCATATAAACTGTACCAGATCCTCAAGAGCCAAGGACATGTGTTTAAGGAATCTAGGGGGAGTGTCACCCTAGCCGACGGCTCAACCAGCAACCAACGAATGCTCTCCGTACGAGCACCAGTCACATTACACGAACGAGTCATACCGACAACTTTCGTAGTTTTTCCCGATGCACGAGCAAACAAAACTCTGCTGGGGATCGGATTTCTCGAAGATGCAGGCTTGCTACTGGATATACCCCAGCGGACCTGGTGCTTCAACAACAACCAGCATCAGGTATTTGACCTGATTCCTGAGCACGAATATGCATCACCGGCAATAAGGGCAATGCTACAAGAAATCTCTGAAAAAGTAACTCTGCCCGCTCCAGTCTCACCACTGCCTGTTACGCCCGAGAAAAAGTCTCTCTCCGCCAGCAAAGATATACCCTTGAAAAAGGCTCGGCGAACTCTGTTTGACGGATATGCGCCGCAATTTGTCGAAAGCATATATCAAGATGCCGTCAACAGTATCGAAAACGCTGACATACAGTTATCTCCCAAGTCGATGGCACTCTTCGGACCGCACGAAACAATGGAAATGTGCGCCCTGGACTTGCAGGAGGCAGCTCCAATCCAGGGGGAGGGACAAGAAGAACCCCCTGTGGAAAATAGAAACCGGCTCTTGACAGAAGCCGAGAAGAAATACTCGTCGAGGGGACGAGGAGCATTGGTGTTAACCTTCGAGCGAGGGCTCAGGTTAACTGACGATGCGAATGCTGTGAAGGCAGTTCGGAACCAGGGGGAGAGACAAGAACCCCCTGTGGAAAATAGAAACCGGCTCTTGACAGAAGCCGAGAAGAAATACTCGTCGAGGGGACGAGAAACATTGGTCAACAAGCAAGAGCTCAGGACACCTGACGATGCTACCAGAGACCTAAGACAAATCATATCATCAGAGAACTTTGTGCCTGAAATAACGCCCATGCGCCCTATCAAGAAACGGGGGCGCCCACGCAAACAAGGCAACAAGGCAACCTTAGCGGAAGCTACAAGATACCCCAAGAGAAGAGGCCGATCAAAGAAGACCTTAGAAAGACGCACTACCGAAGGTCCTGCTTCTTCGTCGGGACGTCGTCAGAACCAGAGGGGGAGACTGTAGCGCGTCTTGTCATAAAAAAGGGACTCGCACGCCTTGCAACGAATCTGCAGCCGCGCGCCTCATCACAAAAAACTACGGTACAACCCGGCTTGCATAGAAAACGAAACATTGCGTCAAACGCTTTCTAATTTACGACCATTGTTTAAAGTGGATACAACGTTGCATAATGGGATACGCCGGGTCTCCAAGGAACAAACTCGCAAAAACAAAGTCGCCTTCCAAAAATCCTGTGGACACATATGGCGACAAGCAGACGCCCGCGTTCTCCGAACGATGGGAAAAATTCTACCCCTACCCAAAATAAGCACGTTGGGATACAGTATAAAACCCGTAGGCAACTCTTCAGAGCATGCAGTACGCAACTCCTACCTGGTATAGTGCCATCCTTACCAGACGAGGGAGTAGTACCCAGCACCCACCTGGTATAGCGCCATCCTTGCCAGACGAGGGAGCAGAACTCAGCACCCACCTGGTATAGTGCCATCCTTGCCAGCAAGGGACCACCGCCTCTCAGAGCTAGGAGTACGCACCCAACCCCCAAGTGGTATAGCGCCAGCAAGGGACCACCGCGTCTCCAAGCAAGAAGTACTCATCAAACTCCTATATGGTATAGTGCCAACCTTACCAAGGAGGAATCATCATATCCCTTCAGAGGGCAAGAAGTAAACACCCTCGCGAGAAGAACAACCCGTACCATAGGAGGCAGTCACCCGGCTAGCACACCTCGAAGAACCAGCTACCGGACTACAAAGGATAGCACACGAGGCGAGCAAGAGCCACTTCAGAGGACCCCGCTGCCACGTGTGAAAGTAAAAGTGAAACCAATAAGACTTTTAGTCGTGACATTTACATGTAGAAAGTGAAACCAATAGGACTTTTGGTAGCAAGTGAAACCAATAAGACTTTTAATGAATTAGTGATCTCTACATTGTAATTGTATATGTAAAACCTCTGTAGCTAAACTGTGTGTGAATAAACCATCTGCATTTTGTGACCGATCCGTCTTTCATCTGTCTCGCCTGGCGTCACCCTCACCGGCTCTACCCATTGAGAGCACAGTTCTACAAAACATAAATGTGTACCTCAACATTAATTTATTTATACAACCAATAATTGTAGCGACTTAGCTTCCAGATAATGAATGAGCTTTTCAATAGTTTAATTAAGGGCCCTTAAACATAATTTGTTTCTCCGAATTAGTTTATTTTGGGAAAATTTAAACAAAAACAACATAAAATTGCCATAACAGCTTATATTAACTAATATTCATTTCCTTCACTGAAAATAAAATAATATGTATCTGCTTCAAACAACCAAAAAATAACATCTTTATTTTGAAAAAGTATAAAAAATTATGAAGCTCTATAATGTTTAAAAACAATTGTTTTTTGGCAAAAGCTTCATTGATTACTTTGTTACCAAAACCTTTTTAACCGACTTCCAAAAAGGAAGTGGCTCTCAATTCAGCACTTATTTTTTTAACTTATGCACGGTATTTAAGGAGAACCCTAAAAAAGTGACATACTGTTTTTATTCAAGATTCCTGTATTATGAATGAATACAATACAATAAATAAAAAGAGCATGACACTTTTTAGGGATCCTCAAACACCGTGTGTTGTATGTACAGCGGTTTCTTCGAGATTTCTGAACCGATTTGGATAATTTTTATTTCACTTGCTAGAAGAAATTCTCGAGATGGTTCCCCAATACTTTCTGGATCCAACTTTTCAATTCTAATGCCTCATTCTGAAGTCGGGCGAGCATAAAAACACGCCCAATGTCAACATAATGTGTAGAAACTAAAAACTTTTTTTTCAACACACTTGCTCATAAAGTGGCTCTAATAGTCTAGTTGACAAGTTCAAAATGGTACAAAATAGAGATACTGGTCTTAAAATTATGTGCGATAGCTCATTGGATCCGGAATGACGCCTAGAAAAATGTTCCAAAAGCGTGTATTAGCACATAAAAAATTGCAAAAGTTATAAACAATTAAAGATAAAAAAAAATGGCATTTCATTTTTTGCCAATATTTCATAAACTATTAATATTTAAGAAATTTCAAAAAAGATTCTAAAAGAAGAGGAAATTTTCAATAAAAAACTCCGAACTCCCGGAACTCTATCTCCATTATTTATAATTTTAATTTAACGCTGAAAATAGGTCTGCGCGCGACATTTTTAGGTTGCGCGCGCGGCGTCAAAAGCGAGTACGGCACATTAATTAATTTATTTAAGGTATTGAATATTTTTTTAAAAATTTGAAAAAATTATGGTGTGTTTTGAACACTATAAATAAAATTTATTCTCGTTGGAAATTTTACTTAAAGTTAATTTTTCAACAAGTTAAACAATTGTTAACTAACAAAATTTTCTCGAACTTCCGTCTTAATTGTAAGTGAAAAAAAAATTGTGTGAGTCAGCTCACGACGCACAACTGGAGTTTACTTCATACTCAACGTTGAAATTTCTACCCTAACGTTGAGTAAATAAGGTTGGTCTTCGCTTGAGTTGTCGAATGCCCGCGCTACGCCTTTCACAACGATGCAAATCTCCACCCCTAACGTTGAGTAAACAAGGTTGGCTTTCGTTCACATGTAGATTAGCGCCATCTTTCGGCTTATGTGTAAACTATTTGAATAGCCACGGTGTTGTACTCCGTACGGTGTTGTGAACGAAAACCAACCTTATTTACTCAACGTTAGGGTAGAAATTTGCATCGTTGTGAAAAACGTGACACGGGCATTCGACAACTCAAGCGAAAACCAACCTTATTTACTCAACGTTAGGGTAGAAATTTCAACGTTGTGAAAAACGTAACAAGGTCATTGATAAATTGATTTTACTGTCCGGATTTTTCTCATACCGGGCTGCTAAAATCGATTCTTAAGGAGTAAACTCCAAAAAATGTTTAAATAATTGTCGTAAAAAATTTCAATTATATTTATGTACTACTTCTTTATTTGATTTGTTCACATCGGCATTCTCATTACAGAAAATACATTTGGAATTGTAATCAAACTCTGAAGATGGTTCTTGTGAATTAAGTCTTTTCTTTTTTAAAAATGATTTGATCATATTATCGTTTATGTATGCTTTTCTGCAAGAGACGTGTAAGTCTAATTCTTCTAATCCGTGAAGCTTATGCTCTAATCCGTCGCCCCTTTTTATGCTGCATTTTTTAATCGTTTCAACTCCTTTTTTTTCACTGTAACTTTCTCTAAGCCGGCAAAGCTCTTATTGCACAAAATACAAAATTTTTCCATAACGATTACGCGTACAACAACAAACAAATTTGCTAATAACAATGGTCGCCTTGGTCACTAATGGCCGTTTCTAATTTCTTAGTCGAACGAAATACGAGTAACCACGAGTAAGTATACTCGGTCATACTCGGTTGGTTCGGACGAACTGCGCGCGCAGAGATTGCGCTCGTTGGACATCTACAGGCTCACGTCGCTGTGGGCAGACAAAGTCGGGTCTCGTGACGTCATCACGCTCCTGCTCACTCCTTGTTATGGAGTAACATCGGCACAAAAAAAACGTCGAATTGATTACCTGCTCCTTTTTTTGGAGTCAGTTAAAAATAGCCATAACAACTTATAAAATAATAATATCCATTTCTTTCAAATTCAAATTTATTTCACGTAGGCCAACCTGTGGCTCTTATGACACGTCATGATTCTACCACTGGTTCGGAAAGTAGATTCTGCTGAGAAGAGCCGGCAAGAAAGTCAGCTCTTTTCAAAATTGGTATGTTATGCAGAAAAAATGTACCTAAACCTAACTAAACTCGCTCCTAAATCATCAATTTTCGGTGTGAAGAGGTGACGAAAAATCATTTTTATAGTACTAAAAAGAAAGATTTTTCACCAAACCAAAACCAAAAATTGGAGATAAAGGACCAATCTCTGTGTAGTAGTTTTTAGTTCCATTGTATTTTGTTCGAATTAGATACAAAATGATCCGAAAACTCCAATAGTTTAACGGATTTGCATTAGCGCCCTTAAAATTGTGCAGTAATGTCGCTATGATATGGATTTCGTGCCCCTTTTCGAGCGGGATGGCAAATTATTGTGTTCTGAAATAGAGTGATAGACGCGCGACGTACTTTTGACGACGTACTATTTTTTACCTAATTACAAATTACTTAAAATACAAAATTGCAAATTATCATACACTCTTAAAGCAGTTTTTGTCTCAGCATTTAAACTAGTTTTAGATCTGCGTGCGATTTTTCGCTTTAATACCATGACAATATGGTTCAGAACCATTTGACCGACACAGTCACTGTAGTTGTCAACAGTTTTTGATTGAAAATTGAACTGTCGACTCTACGACATACATTCGATTATCGAGTACTGGCTCGCGTCACAAAAGGCAGATACTAATGTCAGTCTCGTCACTGAATAGATAAAGTCTCGTTATAGTCCGGGAGCCAGGTACAAATTCGGTCAATTATTTCCTCTCGAGCGAAACTTCGTGAAACGCATTAGGGATTTATATTATGAATATTCACGACCGTCAGCTGCGACTCCGTGGGTGGGGCGGGCAGTGGCAGCCTCCAACGCATGGAGAAAAAAAAAGTTTTTTAGTCATTTCCTCCCATTTGAAAATTTGACAGATTATAGTTTACCTAATATTTTGAAGGAAAAGTAACCATAACATGGTGGACCATGTTATGGTCAGCTGACTTTATTTCTTTTCTATATATCTGACAAATTTTCAAATGGGAGGAAATGACTAAAAAACTTTTTTTTTCTCCATGTGTTGGAGGCTGCCACTGCCCGCCCCACCCACGGAGTCGCAGCTGACGGTCGCGAATATTCATAATATAAATCCCTAATGCATTTCACGAAGTTTTAATTGGGAGGGACTTGGTCATGAAAATCTGTCACTGGCTCCCGGACCATTACGTCAACTCACCACGCTCCTGCTTCCCTTGATGGATTAAAATATATAAAATATTTCTTTCTAAAATTTTATAGTTTTTAATGCGCTTGATTATTTTTTTGGATATTTTGATACTTGATACAAAAAAAATAATTGTAATCATATCAATAAAAAAAATGGATGGAGAAATTTTGCACTGTGAGTAAAAGGGTAGTTTTTGAAAAAAATATAGTCTCTTGGTATATTGTTTGGATTTTCAAGTTGTAGGTACAAAACGGCTATAAAAGGACATTCCAGTGAAAAAAATTCACAGAGCAATTTTTCGCTGCAAGTTACATTGAAAAAACGTATTTTTCAAAATTTTGTGGTTTCGACTAGGAGTATATTTTGGATATTTTATATTTTGTTTCTAGACTTTACATGAATGTTTCAGGTGAAGAAAGTTTTGACCGAGCATTTTGCCGAACTGAGATATTAAGCATAAAAGAGTTTAGGTAAAAATACCTAACTTCCGTTCTAATTTTTTTTTTGGATATTTATAAAATACGTTTAACTACTGATACTTTATCATTCTGTAAAGTTTCGTCGCCTGAGGAATTGATGTTGGGGTCCACTAGCTTCATTGCCTAGACTAGTAAGGGTATATAAAAATTATACATTACAGCAATAAAGAACTAATAATTATAATTAAAGGCAAAAAAATACCTACCAAATTAGGTACATATAAATAAACAGTTATTCACATAGTAGCAGTACATATGGATATTATGTACGATGGTTGTGTGTAAAATAGTCTGTTGTTATTGTTTGTCTTCAGTTATTAAGATTATTATTATACAACTGCCAAAAATAAAAATACTAGAAGTTTAGAAAATATTTAATATATATTTTTAAGTGCAAGATAGAAGAAAAAAACTTGAGAGGTGTCAAGGGACACCCGGATGGAACGTAGTTCCTTTCGATTACATGGTGTTCGGTATTTTCGCGATACAACATTAGGTCTCCGTAGCCTAGTGGCTCCGGCAGTCGCCTAAAAGTTCAACGTCGATGGTTCGAATCCCAGCTCGACAGACTGAATTTTCTATTTTCTATTTTATTTTAAATAATTTCTACATGTGGAATTTTTCCCAAATTTTTTATAACTTATAAGTTATAAGACTGCTGGAGCAACTAGGCTACTGAGACCTAATGTTGTATCGCGAAAATACCGAACACAATGCAAAATTCACATTCAACAAAAAAGTGTCGGTTTCAAAAATATGTCGAGTGTCGGTTCCTTAATTTTTTCCGTCTAGCCCCCTTCCGTACCGCGCGATAAGGAACTTACGTTCCAATAAAAGTCAAATGATATTACATTAAGCACAGATAGAGCTCTCCCGCAAAATCTTTTCAAAACTTAAGCAATCTTGCAAGGGGTCATAAAATAAGAATAATTTTATTAATTTTTTTAAATTGGTTTAAAAAGGTTCAAACCTACATAATTATTATATTGGTGTAAATTATATTGTGAAATTGTAGGAATGAGGTAAAAAATTAAAAAGGTTTTATCAAATAATTTAAATAAAAATTTTGGCAAAAAATATCTATAGTAAGTATAGAAGAAAAAAAGTAAAGGCAGGTTTTGATCAAGTCAGTAACTGTATGCTAATCACTAGCATGTACTCTTGTTGAAGCCCAGTGTATTCGCGTGCGTTTTTACGCTATTGTACCTTGCCAGTGTTACTTTTACCAATCACTGTCTAAATCTAAACGTGCCTTGGCACTGAATTTCTGATTGCGATTGTCGCAATTATTATTGTCGGTTGAATTTTGAAGTGGTCTCACTAGTGGGAGAGTGACAACCAATTGAAAAGAATTGTGATTATCACAAGTCGCTATCAGAGTTTGGTGCTTGGCCTGTTGCCTTAATTATTTAAAACAAAAATGACAAAAAGACTTTGTACAACAAAAGAGTATTAATTTATAGATTTCTAATATATTTTGTTCACCCTACATACATTTCTATGAGTAAGTACTGACTTCACCAACATCGATTGACGTTTAACCAAGTAATAAAATGGGTTTTCTGACAGTTTTTGTACTAAAAATCTGCCATAATATCAAATTTACGCTCGGATAAGACCTATTTTACGTTGGTGAAATCGGCCCTAAAATCAGTTACACCAATGAGTTAAGAACAAAAAGCCTACACTCTACATCAATAAAAGAATACAGTAGAGCATTTGAGATACGTAGAGTTTTATCTAAAGATGTACTAGGTATAATTACTTAGTTGATGATAAAAATGCTTTACTACCCTTAGGTGAACCCTTAGGAAAAAAAACAATATTGGCTATCCATAATTTCCGAAAAGTGGCTTATAATTTCATTATAGGCATTAAGCATATTCACAAATTTTTAATTGCCTCTATTTGTGAGAAATAAAGGTGATTCGTTTGTACACAATCTCTAAACTAAAATAATGAATTTGACGGGTCTAAAGATAGTGTTCTTTTCAATGTTGATGAAAAATAATAGCAATAGAATAGAATAGAATAGAAATATTTTTTACTAAAATACACTTTTACAAGTACTTTTGAATCGTCGATGTATTTACCACTAGTTCGCAATGCCCTTCCTGCCGAGAAGGACCAGCAAGAAACTCGGCGGTTGCTCTTTTCAAAATAGTTTACAATAGGTACTATGCTATGTATGCCATGTATACAGTGTTTCCACAATGAGGGGAAGTTCCAAAAATACATACCTACTTACAATTTCAATACATGTTAAGATGGGCAGACAGAAAGTAGCCCCATTCCCGCCGGTGGAACCTGTTCACGAGCAGGACGCATGACCCAGCCATTGCTTCTATAAATATTATACCTGTCACGTTAGTTAAGTTTGAGATAATGTACAACCGAATTGGCGCCAATGTTATATTATGTAAATATGTATTTGGAAGAAGCTGTTAAGAGTTTAGTGTTAGGGAAATGTTTGAAATGTAAAAAAATATTATTATTACATAGATCTTAGAACAAAATACCAATATAAATATAGTATAATTATATTATATTTTGTTATGTGATTATGTACTTTGAGGTACTTTTAAGTTAACTGAGTGCTTATTTTTCCAACGCCGAGTAAAGGTTAACTGAGTTATAAATTGGATGTTCTGACAGTATTTAACATCTGCCAAAGTATCAAAATTGAACATTCTTACAGTATTGAATATCTGCCAAAATATTATCTTTATTTCTCCGTTAACAGTTAATTGGCGAATATGAAATTGGCACTCAATATTTTTGGACTTATACTTTATATTTTGTTCTGCACAAAGTATGATTTTACGTTAATGAAATCAATATACATATTATTACATTGATAAATAATTGATTCAAATAATCGTCGGTACTAATTCTGTTTGTACACATTCTCTAAATTGAATTGAGAGCTCTAAAAATACTGTTTTTCCCCCAACAATTTATTGTGTAAAGGAAAGAAGTATTTTTTTGAGTCATATCAAATTAGTTTAGAGATTGATCACTACATAATTAGCACCATTGTTGGTATATGAAAGGGTTATAAACGCTATTGGCGTTAATTCGGTGGTGCTTGCTCATAAAGTTACATTACGATTGACATGTCAATCGAGTTTAGTATAAAGAGTACAACCGAATTAGCGCTATTAATTTTTGTTTACGCATGTTTCTTAATGATTGCATTCTAAGAAATCTAGTTTTCTTTATTATATGTATGTATGTGTTGGGCTCAAAGATCCGAATTTGCAACCGAGTCAAGACAACGCATTGTCTTTATGAACACCAAGAAAGAAGTGGTGGTTGTGACCAATATTGGAACGAAGTTCCGTTTCGGATGGTATTGCGGATGAAGGCTAGACGAAAAGAAGTGTAAGAATTTTCCGTCACGACCCTTGTTCGGGGCTTCGAATCCTGACTTCAGATCATGTCTTTGTTCTTTTTTTTTACTTTTTGGAACGATGTTTTATAGAAGATAAATTCCAAAACAAAATATTTGTGACAAAATTTACTAACGCCATCTATTGTTGGCAGTGTGAACCTGCTTTAACTTGCTATAATGGGGCTGATTCTGTTGTACACAATCTCTAAACTAAACTAAAATGACAGCAATAAAAATATTGGTAACCCTTTCATAATACTCCCTGCAGAAAGGGACAGAACTAGATTATTAGCTGTCATTTTAGTTTAGTTTAGAGATTATGCTACACAGAATTGGCCCTATTGTCTGTTTATTTTTTACGAGATTGTTCTAAAATTTGGCGAGAGATGGCGTTGATTGTGAACTTCGTTCCAACCGAGTGTTCGACGCGTTTTTTTCAATGTAATATATTGTGTGCTTCAGATAACATTCCGAACGAGTTATGACTTTTTAAATTACCACAACGTTTGTGGTAGAGATCTACGATAACATGGCGCCCCCCTCCATACTAATAACAATGAACTATTAAAGACGCCGCCAGTCGACCAACAAACCCTTGAATTTATTTTTGTTTTACGGCCATCTCAGCACGCACACATGCGTTATGACTTATGAGCATAGACGTAATATTTACTACCGTAATGGCCGATTTACACGGGTTTAGTAGTTTAGTAAATATTTAGTGATTTAATAAGTGTAAACGACCAATTTAGTAGCAAGTCGCAAATTACAATTTAGTAAACGGGAAAAATAGAATTTGGTATATTTTTCGGTTTAGTAGGTAGGAGCGGCGCGGCGCGTAAGGCTTATCACTTAACGCGTTTGGACAGGCACGATTTAGTAAACTGTTTAGTAGCCGCATAAGTTAGCAGAACGTCGTGCTCGTTTCAAAGCCGTTTATACACTCGCGAGCAAAACTATGGAATCACCTGCTTGTGATATGCTACGAGCGATCTTAAGACCTGATTGACTAATGAAGATTATTGAAAGTGGTACCATTTTAAAGGCTATACTTTAACCTTTAAATGAATACCACATTCATTTAAATTACACCCGTATTTCAGAAGCTATCCTGGTTAAAGTGAAAGAATAAGAAAAAAAGACTGTTTCAATTTCTTGATTCCTGGCGAGTTGTGTGACTTTTGACACCCTGTAAAAGCGCATGGTACCGGAATTTTCTTATCAGTCGGTTGTCAAACGTTGACCGCTACACATCTGTGTTAATTTGACCCGCGACGTTGGAAGATAATGGATACAACATCTGCAGAAGCAGCACAAAATGTTGCCCTGCTGCAACAAGAACTTAGCCAGCGGGCTGTCGCATGTCAGCTGCACATAAGCCAATCTTGTGTCTCGAAAGTTTACAAAAGCTTTCGGGAGGCTGGAGGCTTCATCCCGAGACCAAGATCTGGACGGCACCGGTGCACTTCGGAGAGAAATTACCGTTATATCGTGTCAACTTCTCTTCGAAATCGCCATTTGACTGGTGCCAGTTGACGTCCAGCAGAAGCTTAGACAAGTTCGTAGGGTGGCTGTAAGTGAGTGGACATTTCGGCGAAGACTCAAGCAAGCGAACTTGACTCCAAAAAGACCTGCCACAGGCCCAAAACTGACGGCAAGTCACCGACAAACACGCTTTCAATTTGCTCGCGCCCATCTTGATTGGGAAGTCGATCAATGGGGGCGAGTTCTGTTCTCAGACGAGTGCAGAATGTGCTTGCACGGTAGTGATCGAAGGGACCGGGTCTACAGGCGGCCTGGAGAGCGATTTTCTCAGTGCTGTTTCGCTGAAACAGTAGCCTATGGGGGTGGTTCCTGTATGATGTGGGCCGGCATTTCATTGGACGGAAAAGCGGAGCTTGTTTTCGTCCCTGGTGGGGGACGAGGTGGCGGTCTAAATTCAGACCGATACATCGCCCATATTCTGCTGGAACATGTCGTTCCTTATGCGGAATATGTCGGTGATAACTTACTTCTGATGCACGATAACGCCCGTTGTCACACTTCACGTGCCACAGGTCAATTCCTGGGTGAAGTTGGTATCGCCACATTGGACCGACCAGCGCTCAGCCCTGACTTGAAACCTATTGAGCACTTGTGGGATGAGCTAAAAAAGAGGGTTCGATCCAGAAATCCGGCTCCTTCAAATACGGATGAGTTGAAATCAGCTTTAATTGAGGAGTGGGATGGTATCCCGCAAGATTCGATCAAGAAGCTGATTAGGTCTATGAGGAATCGTTTTCGAGCTGTTATTAGAGCCAGGGGAGGCAACACCAAAAACTGATCCTAAATATTCGAGATCAAATAAAGATATTTCTTTAATTTTTTTTTTCTGAACCTCAATTCCTTCACTTTTCCTTACTCCTTCACTTAAATCAAGATAGCTCCTGAAATACGGGTGTAATTGAAATGAATATGGTATCAATTTAAAGGTTACAGTATAGCCTTTAATATGGTACCACTTTTATTAATCTTCATTAGTCATTTAGATCTTAAGATCGCTCGTAGCGAATCACAAGCAGGTGATTCCATAGTTTTGCTCGCGAGTGTAGTTTGTGCATATATTTAATATTTTTTGCATTTTTGATAGTAACATAGTTTTGAAATCAGATATTGAAACGCGAAATCTGATTTAAATACGATTCTCAGAGAAAGCGATACGACCCACGCCTACGCAACGTAGGCTACTAAAGAGCTTTACTAAATAATACGTTAGTTACATTAAGTAAAGATTTATTATACTACTAAAACTCTGTACATCTTCTTACGTAGTAAATAATGTTTATGATTGTGTCTTGGTGGCACTTTGTAAATACTTTCAAACGTTTTAAATTTTGAAGGGACGCGCCATGTTATCATGGCAGTTTTTTTAGCTCAATGTGCGAATTCGATCTTTGAGACTTAACATTACCTATACAAATAAGTCATAAACTTATGAATGTATGTGTTACCACGTTTTAAGTTATTTAAACCAAAAGTATATACCTACCTAGTTATGACAACATATTTGTACAGCTATATTTTAAATTTTATCTTGATTTTATTATATTTCCATGAGTAGAACAAAAAATTTTGGTTTAACTAATATAAACAATAAGCTATAATAATTCGTTAGCCGTGATACTGCCAGTAGTAACACGGATAATTTTTTTAAGCACTAAATAAGAAACTTTGAATACTTGCACATACAATATGTTTTATTTGTTGTAAATATGGCAGCTATGTAAATTAGTTTGTTAATAATTTTAATATAAATAATAATAATATATTTATAATCTTCGTTTCTCACATCAATTCATTAATCTGGATCCATACTTCTCAGCTATAATAAAAACTATAAGCAAACGACATTCAGTGTTAAAAGGTCCCGTCGCGTAAAAAGAACTCTGTGGGACAGTGGGTGGGAAGTATCTGCGCATGGATATAGTCGCGTTCTAAGCACTAAGCTTAGGCACGCTTGCAGAGACGCTGGGTTAGGTTTAACCCAGGAATAAGTTTTGTAATTTTGACAAAAGCTTTATACGAAATCTGTCAAAGCAGCAGCTAGCAAAGATGAAATCACGGGCGACAGCTAGTTGTTTTATAATTAAGTGTAATTGTTTTATTGTAGAATCATAATAGGTACTTTATTAGCTACTTAGTATTTTGGAATACCTTCATACCGCCAACTTGATCGATAAATCTTTCAGTGCCCAGGTTCGCCCTCAGTGTTCTTCTTATATGACGGGACCTGTAGCAAGGGATTTAAAAGAACCCAGGGCTCTAGCATGGCGTTTGTCATCATGACATTGCGAAAATCGCAATGGTTGTTATTGGCTGAATTTAACGTATTCCTAAACTTGTAGATGTGCATTTGAGCTTATAGTGAGAGAGTGTCAACTAATCAGAGGCGTCGGCGAAGGTTTAAAATTGTACTTGTCAAACTCGTTCGTTACCCGTGTTGCTACCAGTCTTCTTATTGACATTGGACTAGCGTGGCGGACTAGGTATGGCCTGAAACCCTTCTCTGTGAGAGAGAGGAGACCTACACTCAGTTATGAGCCTTTGACGGGTTGCTAACGATGATGATGTGGGCGAAATTAAAAAAATGCTAGGCCTAACATCGGAGTCAATGGTAAAACTTCGATGTTAGGGACTATCGTTCTTTGAATTTCGCCCATATCATCATCATCATCAGCAACCCATCAACAACTCGCTACTGAGCGCAGGTCTCCTCTCAGGTCAGGTCAGGCCATAGTCCACCACGCTGGCCCAATGTCAATTGGCGGACTTCACCTTAGAGAACATTATGGAGAACTTCCAGGTGTGTAGGTTGCCTCGCATTATTTTCCTTCTTTAATGCATGCATATTTAGGCTGGAACCACATCTGTGCGCATCGATTCGCATTTTGTCCATACAAAACTGTCATTTTTCATAGTCGTGTACGCATCGAAAAGCCGAATTGATGCGTACACGACTATGAAAAATGACAGTTTTGTATGGACAAAATGCGAATCGATGCGCACATATGTGGTTCCAGCCTTAATTGCTTAAACGCACAGAGCTCCGAAAAGTCAGAGGTGCGTGCCCGGGATCGTTCCCGCGACTCTCAAATTACTAAAACATGGACAAGAATAGTCTCAATAGATATTAATGGTGTAAATTTGAACCTTATACCTGTAGCAATATGGTACAAAATAAGATAGGTTCTATTGACTCGTCATACACCATGCCACAACGAAGCTGTAGTTGACTACAATAATTGCCTTCTGTCGCCCTACCTTCAAAATGTAATTCACAAGCCCAGTTATTATATTATTTAAGTACCGACCTACCAAAATGTAAAAAAACACCTTGATTATATTTTTTTCTTCTGTTGTTGAGTGTACCTGACAACGCGGAACGCAGAAATGTTCAAATGAGACAAATAAAAAATTAAAATGTCCTCAATGTTTGGTGATTTTTTTTTCATTTCTTTCTTAATAACAAATAAAAGTTAAAATACTGACAGACATGCTCATTAAAAGCACGAAAGCATGCTATTATTGAGCAATTGCTAGTTAGTAGCATGCTTAGTTCGAATATGCTCAAAAATCAAGTCCTTTGATTTCGAGAATGCATTACTACCTTAAGCGGGGGTGGAATGGAACGTGCTCCGAGCGCATATACTAACAAATGCATTGCTAGCAAATATGAACAGCTACAGAGCATGCTAGTTTAGACATGCTTTCGAATGAGCATGCCTGTCAGTACTTTTAAGGATAGGAATATTTCGCAACAAGCAAGCAAGTATCCAAGGGACGTATGAGGTGCGAGGGGTCACCCGCGTTCCCCGCATGCGGCGGAGAGCCCCCGGTGCTACAAACATCGCTCGTACTTCTGTCTTGAATCTTCTTTATCAAACGACAGACGTCCACTGCAGGGTACAAGTCTCCTGCATGAACTTCCACAGGCTTCGATCTTGCGCCGCCTGATTCCAGCGGCTCCCTGCGACTCGAATGATGTCGTCGTTCCACCTAGTGGGGGGTCTACCAAAACTACGCTACCGGTTGCTTATCTGTCTTGAATAATATTTTTATATTAATTATGTATACAAGTGAAGATTATAAGAAGAAAAGATAAGAAGTGATTTTTTTGCACAACACTAAATAAATAAAATCATTTATTTACTTATCTAAATATTTCCTCTATTATATACTGAATTCAATTATATAATTTATTTAATATTTTTATCTAAATGGGCTGACTGAGACCAAACAATTGCATTACTCTGTGACCAGAATGTTTCCGATCGTTCAATCAAACCATAGAGAGTGTAGAAATATCTTGCTATCGTTGGATGGTTCCGATCATTCATGTAGTCGTAATTCCTAGTTCCATGGTTCCGATAGATTTCCACAACGATCACTGACCTCTTGTTCCAATGAAATTATGGAGCGCCACGTTTGACATAAGAGTTTCTCTGGAACTAAATCTAGGTATGCAGGAAGTACCAAAAAGTATCTACTGTCAGTTGTATATTAGTGCCCTCAATAATTTAAGTTCCTTGGATACTCGTAACTGTTTACCTGTATAGCAAGGTTACAGCGCCAAAATGGCGTCTATCAAGTAGGTCCAATTAGACGTACTTAGTCATAATTCCTAGCTCCACGGTCCAAAAAGTATCTAGTGTTACCCAATCATAGATTAATTACATAGGCTTTTTGCGTGAATTGTTCCGTGCCAAAGAATTCGATCTCGCGTTGCGTTCGTCGCGTTTATCGGATTCAAGTTACTACGCGCATGAAACTACTCGCTTGAGATTCTCCATCCACCTAGACTTAGAGAGAGTCCCCTCTCTCTAAGTCTAGGTGGTCTTCCAACGCTGCATTGCCATTGACCCCTTGACACCCAAACATCGGTTCTTCAGGTTACCTCTAAGACTCCATGAGCTATGTCGGCAAATCGGATTCTATGGATCTCCTGATTAATGGTTTGATCGCTCAGATATACTCCGAAAATAAAGCTCTATAACCCGCTTAGCCCTGAGCCTTTAGGGCGTAAACAGATCTGGCTGAGACTCCACATATCCCTCATGGGCAAAAAAGAGATACTTGAATGGGGCTTTGCCAACAAAGCCCCATTGAAGTATTCTTCAGATGATGCACAAAAATCAAAACTAAAACGCCACCGCTTCATTCTTGCACGGTCTTCAAATAGGTGCAGATTGTTCATCTTATCTCTCCCATTTATCCAGCCTTCTCTTTCAGCTTGTTGACCTTGTCGAAGTGTTTCTTGGCGATGCGGACTCGGTTCAGCAACAGGGTCCGCTGCCAGCTCCAGCCGGAGAGACGCTGCTGAAATACTTCAAGTTGATGTTCGGTACCATAGACAATAGAATAATTTTCTGGAAGTACCCTCAGTAAGACGATTCTACTGTCTATGCTTTGTACGAATTTGCACATCTTGACAAAGTTGATGGATGTCGAATGTCGAAACCTTAGTCGAAGCAAATTTCCGTCGTTCATTATTTACAAAATATGCTTTTTATTGCAAATATTTAATTTATGACAAGATTTCGCTACACAGCGCCATAATTTAACACTAAATGTATGGACAAACTTGAACTTTAAAACGACGGAATTTTGTTCTATTTTACTTCATTACGTTTTGACACTCGAAATCTATCAGTGTTGTCGAGTGTAGATAAAACTATTAACATGTAAGTAGTCTAGTTTGTATTCATCAGTTTTGCAATAAAGTTGAGAAGTACAAAAAGAGAATTGCTTAAGGGTTCACGGCCTTCAAGCCTTGAAATGTGTCAAATACTTAAAAGGCGTAGGTACCTTAATAAAATAAACCAATCAAGTCAACGAGCAATATTTTATTCATGCCTTAAATTATTTATTTTAAACAATCAACAAACCAAACCTCAGTCATTGAAACAAAAACTAACCTAACCTCTACTAAAGCACTAGCACACCACCGAAACAATGTGACTTCTGCAGGTTCTGCTGAACACATTCTGAAATCTCTAAACTAAATTGACAGATCTAAAGTTCGTCCTATCCCTTTTATGGTGGTTCCCGCGGAAAAGGATAGCACTAAATTTGGACCGGTCAATTTAGTTTAGAGATTGTATAATACAGAATTAGCCACATTAACTAGCTTAAAATAAGACCTTTTCAAAATCCATGCTATGATAAGCTATCTGACCGTCCGGCGATCGAAGTTTCGGTTTCCAGATTACTCCGTAGGTCAATGTAGGATCCTAAGGTCCACTTGCATCAATATGCCTAATGTGTTTCAATATTTACACTTCTAGCTGTCTTTCACTTGTCAAACGTGGATTGAAAACGTCAAAAAGCGACAGCATAACAAAATTTTATGTGAAGCAGGTTGACGCAAGTGGGTCTGTTTGCTAAATTGAAAGCTTTAAATACTAGTGCCATCCTTTCCATAACCTTCCTTTCGGAAAAGGATGGCATTAGTCTTAGGCCAGCCAATTCAGTTCTTGTGTACAGCCAAAAAGGCACCAATATGTATTTTTTATTAAGCCTATCAATAATTTTTAGAATGCTAACTTTCAACAATTTATATCTGTCAAAATGTTTATTTCTAGAAATTTATAGTGACACTACAAAGGCATTCGATAACGTCAAAACATTGCCAACAACTACTTAATTTTTAGTTCTAAGTATCAGAGCCCTGACTGTATCTCTTCAAGTTAGTTAACTTTAACTGTGCGTCAGAGTACCTATTTCATTCACTTGGTTTATGTGCGTCACTGAATTTGTCATTTACAGTCTGTTCACATTTATTTTGCCTCTAGTTGTAAGATTGGCTAACCTGAATTCTATGTTGTCACATGAAGTCATTCTGAATCTCAATTATGTATTAAGGATGATTATACGAGTCTGCCCGCGAAATTCAAATTTAATTTGGTTTTTCGCAATTTGTAAACTAATACGACAAACTAGGCTAATGGCATTCTAATTGCGCCAGTAGAATTAACATCTTCACAGGTTTACATAAAAATCTTTACTTGAAAGTGACCAGTTTAAGAAATTAATCAAAATACTGAGTTGGACGTCAGTTACTCACAAATTAGTCGATATTTTGATTAATTTCTTAAACTGGACACTTTCAAGTAAAGATTTTTATATAAACCTGTGAAGATGATACTGCCATTGTCGCAATTAGAATGCCATAAGCCTACTTTGTCGCATTAGTTTACAAATTGCGAAAAACCAAATTAAATTTGAATTTCGCGGGCAGAACTGTGTCTTCAATCTTAAATCTATTCTTTATTAGACAACTAATTAAAAAAAGCAACATATTTATAGATTTTGTTTAATTTGAATATGGGTGATACATGCGGATAGCTAACGTCGTTAAGTTACTATTCAAAGTATTCAAGCGCTTCTTGACAGGAAGTAATGCCAACGTAGTGGAAAATACAATGGCAGATGTCGGAGTTAAAATAACTGTGAACGGACTGTAGTATGGAAATTAACTTTTGGGAAAACTTCATTATTTGACATCTGCTAAATGAAAGATTTACGCACATTTCATGTTAAGATAAAAAGTAACACGTAGGCATCAGGGCTCGGAGACCAGAATATTTAAATCATTAACGTCGTTTAGATCGTTAAATTTTTACGAGTTACCTTTACAGCAATTAAGCATATCTATATCTACATATCTGTCTACATAGTCTGCACCTCACTTAGTGTGATTCATGAAGTATATAAATGCTGCACATTAATTACTATTTCATCAAATGCATTAATTATAAAGTATACATTATACAATGTTATGTTTGAATGAGAAACCCGTAAAGGTCTGCAGTCAGACATATGTGGTTGTGTAAAAAATTGTATTTATTATTTAACATTTATATGTTTTACATATGAATTGGTAAATCAAAGCATACATTTTATGCTGTCAGATAAATACGATTTTCTTACAGAATCGCATGGCAATGATCCAGTACTAAGTCGATTCCAGTACTTTTTAAACCATGTTACAAATTGTTACAAAAATGAAGTGAAATGTGAGTCGGCATTGCGGATGATTTTTGGTCCAAGATCCCAGTGCCGCCAGACCTAAGTTATTTTCTCAGCAATTATTTGTGTACGATAGAGTACTATTCGAATGTCCGTTCAGTATATGCGTACCAGTTAGATTGTGCCGACGGCCAATTTCCAGATACCAGGTGCTAAAGGTAGGTAAAAACTAGAATAACTTATCTTAAATTCTCAGGGCTGATTTTCATATATGTTTTAAAGAATATTGTAAAAATTAATAAATTAATACTGCCAGACGCTTACCGCCGGCGGTTACTTTAGCCAGACGCTTTGAAGCTCCCAAAAAAATATATAATTTAAGTTAACTTATATTCTCAGTTCTGATTTTTATACATGATACTCAGGGAACTATTGCGATATTATCTGTAAGCTGCCAGACCTATTGGAAGGGTCAAACATCCCCCCAGACACACATTATGCGTCCCCATATGTATGAGCGCTAGAACATGATTCACTTGTTTAAGTGTGTGAGAGATAATATCATCATACTATAATATTATAAATGCGAAAGTGTGTTTGTTGGTTTGTCCTTCAATCACTCTGCAACAGAGCTATGGATCGACGTGATTTTTTGTCTGGGTATAGCTTAGGATCTAGAGAGAGAGAACTATTGCAATATCTTCTGCAAGCTATACCCAGGCAAAAAATCATGTCGATCCGTAGCTCTGTTGCAGAGTGATTGAAGGACAAACCAACAAACACACTTTCGCATTTATAATATTATAGTATGATGATATTATCTCTCACACACTTAAACAAGTGAATCATGTTCTAGCGCTCATACATATGGGGACGCATAATGTGTGTCTGGGGGGATGTTTGACCCTTCCAATAGGTCTGGCAGCTTACAGATAATATCGCAATAGTTCCCTGAGTATCATGTATAAAAATCAGAACTGAGAATATAAGTTAACTTAAATTATATATTTTTTTGGGAGCTTCAAAGCGTCTGGCTAAAGTAACCGCCGGCGGTAAGCGTCTGGCAGTATTAATTTATTAATTTTTACAATATTCTTTAAAACATATATGAAAATCAGCCCTGAGAATTTAAGATAAGTTATTCTAGTTTTTACCTACCTTTAGCACCTGGTATCTGGAAATTGGCCGTCGGCACAATCTAACTGGTACGCATATACTGAAAGGACATTCGAACAGTACTCTATCGTACACAAATAATTGCTGAGAAAATAACTTAGGTCTGGCGGCACTGGGATCTTGCTCTATTTGTGCACTAACAAAACTGCGCACAATATTTTATTCACTAAAAATTAATCAAATGCAGAACCAGTCAAATGTAGCTAATAATAGTAAAACACTTTAAACATAATATTTGAGCGCATAAACCAAAGAAACATGTGCTTTTATAAAATAGGTAAGAGATGTACACGTTCGATTTTGCGAATCGGTCATGCACGCTCTAAATAGATTTTAAAAGCAAGCTTAACAAAATGGTGTATCAAACATTGATAAATACTATTTATTTGTATTATTTAAAAATATTTTTTTGGTACCTAATGCAATATTCATAAATAGGAACGCAATATTTTGCCTTTAGCGGCAATGTGCTAAGACACTATACAAGTAATAGAGTCTGTTCAATGGTCAGTTAAATCCAGGGTAAATTTAACAAGTATATAAGTTTAAAAACCGTAACCCGACTACAGATTACATTTAAAATTTGAGATGAATTCTGTTTCTTGTTTCTGTTTCTTGGTATATATAAATATTCTACTATACTTATATTTATGACCTGATGAATTTTCTCCTATTTCATTTGACATCCCACTTGATACGATAGCAAAAAAATTTTTTCAGAGATCCCCACTTTTTTAGATGTATGGGCAAGTGCTGTACCTATGGACGCTTATACCTGTGGACACAATCGATTCCGTCGAAACTAGCAACCCTGAAATTCTGATTTGAATGCGAGCGTAAAGCTTTGTTGTTGTTATCTACGGTTGGTTTGCGTTCAAATTAGAATTTGAGGGTTGCTATAGTTTCGACGGAATCGATTGTGTCCACAGGTATAAGCGTCCATAGGTACAGCACTTGCCCTAACATCCGCTTTAATGTTCGTATAAAATATAGCAGCTATTTCATCCGGCCCGTAATAACTAATGACGAATCGAATGACACCTTATTCATCAAAATCGGCTCAGTAGTTCAGGCGCTACTGTGAAACATTCGTAAATAGTCACATACATACATAGACTGCTAAAATTATAACCCTGCAGTTTAGCTTTAACCTAGTTGGGTAAAAATAGGTTGTAGTAACAAAAATAGGTTGAGCAACATTCTAAAAGAGTCATCGATGAATCAAACAGTTTGATAATTTACATAAAAAATAAATCTGATTTTAATTAAAAATAAACTATGCACACATTAATGTGGAAAGCTTAAATAAATGGAAAAAAGTAACCCGTGTCAGTAAGCTGACTTATTGAACAGACTATAAAGCATTATTTCACAGTATAAGAGAAACCGCAGTGAACCAATGCCTTTGATAGTTGTAGTAGAGGCGTTATTCATAGCAGAAAGCTATCTTTACATTTACCAACGATTTATAGAAATGAAAATATACAGTTCAGGCTTGTATATTTTCTCTTAACTGTGATATAATGCTATTAATTCTAATAAATTTCCACTTGCCAAAATCAACCAATTACAACGATTATAACAATTGCAAAGTACGATCAAGAGTTTAACCAAGCGCTACATTAGCGTACTTTGCTTTCAGATGAAGTAAACTGACGTTTCCTGGGTACGTACCTTTATTGAAAAAACACGAAACTCTAACATGGCAACATTTTACAAAGTGACACTAGGTCCTGTCAGTTTGCTTCGTTTGCTGGTCGCTTGCGGAAAAGCTGCACCGATCATTGCTACAGTTTCAATTATAGTGATTGAATGAATTTATGGTGTTTTCGATGCAAATCTGAGGTGAATGCGATCGTCACACTGTAGCAATAATTTTTAGACAATCCCGCAGCTAATTATAAATACTTTAGGGTGGAACCTAGACGCATAATCGCAAAAACAAGATGGCCGGCAGTGTTGCGTTCCGCCTTGACACTTGACAGTTGACAGCAGGCAGGGCGACGCTCAGTGTCAGTTGTCGTCTTCGTCATTCTCAAACATGTCGTTGTAATGTTGCGAGTGCTCGAAATCTTTCATGTCCTGAACAAACAAATTATTTATTTTGACGCGTGAGAATGAATAAGAGTACAACTTGTGGATAAGACGCACCAGAGCCGTCGGCTTTTTAATTAAAATATTAACCCAGCGGGCCAATAAACTCCGCATACGAAACGATTCTTCTTCTCTCTTTTGGTTAATTGGCTTTGGCAAGCCAGCACAATACACTTCGCCATCGTCAAGTAAATTCAAAAAGGTATAAAGCAGATTGGTTTTTCAGCACGATCCGTAGTTTCTGACTAATTCATCGAATGCTTGTAAAATACAATCCCTATCAAACTAAAGTGACATGTCCGAAAATGGTTTTATCTTTTTCACAAAATTTTCTCTGGGGTAAAACATTGAATTTAGAGCTGTTAATTAGCTTTACTTTAAAGGTTTCGTTGTACAGAATCACCCCCATTTTATATTAGAGTAAATGGTAAGCGATCTTTTACTCGATTCGTCATTTGAATCAATTTGAAACGATGGATCGAAAATGATGGATGGAAAAAAGGATTGTTCCGTATTTGGGGGGCTTTAAAGTGCCTCCGGTGTGTATTATCCTTTATAGGTAGAAATGGAAAGATGCAAAATACTAACTATTTGGTAAAAAAATCTGCCAATATAATGAAAAAAAAATAGAGGTGCAATATAAGAAAAAATCATCTAGCAAAAATCTTTTTCTCAGTCAAATACAGTGCCATTCATGCATACAATTTGGGAATTCCTTGCTAATAAATGTGAAATGTATGTGTATTTTGTTTGTTAGTTTGTCCTTCAATTACGCCGCAAGTGAGACAAACGGATCGAGGTGTTCATTTGGTGTCTATGGTTCTTCTAGGACGATTTTAATATGTGTGAACAAATTCGCCAAGCAGAACAGCTGACGTCATGAACTTATTTTTATTACATATTTCATTACGTGTATTTAATTGTCATCATCAAGTTTAAAATATTATGTATGTGTAGCAAAGGTGTGGTATATGTGTATTATGATGACAAGATAATCCTTTACTACCATGTCACCTGATGGTAAGTGACGATGCAGTCTAAGACGGTTGTGGGCTAACTTGGAATGGGTATGGCAGTGACCAGTGTACATTCAACCCATGACCTTAATCTGTTTCTACACGCCATCGTGCCGGAACGCTAAATCGCTTGGCGGCATCTTCGACGGTAGGGTGGTAACTAACCACTGCCAAAGCCACTGCCACCAGACCAGAGACAATTCAGAAATTATAAATTCCCAAATTGGCCCCGCAGGGAATCGAACCCGAGACCTCCCAGTCATAAGACCACAGCGCTCATCATTATGCCAGAGAGGACGTCAAAAAGCTTAAGCTGTCAAGTGAATATGACTTCTTTACCACAGTTAAGGCGGTTTAGCGGTTTTTCAGCGCTTATAAGCTCGTTTTTGGAAGAGCGTGTAGGCGCGTATAGGCGTGCCCTTTGCCACACGCACAACTTTGAGCGTTGACGCGCTTATAAGCTCGTATAACCGCGAGCCGCACGAGATGGCTCCCCGTGCGCCCACCGTTTTGAGCGAACAAGTCGGAATAGAATAGAAATGTTTTTTATTCAAATAAACTCTTTTCATGAGATTAGTTTTAACTGACTTCTTAAACTTGTGCAAAGGCAAGTCTAAGATCGACTGAGGAATTTTTGTTATAAAACGTCACGCCCATTCCCACAAATGTCTCTCGGACCCTCTTGAGGCGCAATCGAGGAATCACGAGCCTGTTTGGATCTCTAATCTGCCTATCGTGTAAATCACCCTTTTTTTTGTAATTCACAATGTTTTGTCTGACAAATATATAAATATATTGTGAAGCTACAGTAAGAATGCCTATTTCTTTAAATTTTTCCCGCCTATTTTCCGAAGGGAATCCCGCGGTTTTAAATTATAAGTGCGTGTACGTTTTTTTGAAGCGCAAAATGTGGCGCGCGCGTAAGCCGATATGAGCTTATAAGTGCAAAAAATACGCTAATCTGAAACTGCTCTTACATAGCAGTTGAATCATGTCGGAGGTTCAGCGGTTTCGCGACGAAAAACCGCTTCTTGTCATCAAGTGGTAACGAGACTGACCTGGAACATGCCATTGGCGACCGCGTAGCCCGTCATGGCCAGCGCCGCGAACACGGCAGCCAACAGCTTGTTCCGAGTCTCGTGCGGGAACTGCGCCGCCTCCCGCTCCGACTGCGTGCCCTGCGACTGCTTCTTGGAATTTCTATTGTAATCTGAGGATAAATTGTCACTCATGAGAAAAGTACAGCTAAACAGATTTAGTATTCTTGGCACCATTCCACGCGGGCATGATTTGTATAGTAATTAGATTAGTTTAGCTGTAAGTTTTTTTTTGTAACATTTTCATCATCATCATCATCATCATCTCAGCCTGCGGACGTCCACTGCTGAACATAGGCCTTTCGCAGAGAACGCCACCACACCCAGTCCTCAGCCTTCCTCATCCAGCCACTTCCCGCCACCCGCTTTATATCGTCGGTCCAACGTGCTGGAGGGCGCCCCACACTACGCTTACTAGTTCGCGGTCTCCACTCTAGAACTTTTCGGCCCCATCGGCCATCGCTTCTACGACAAGCATGGCCTGCCCACTGCCATTTCAGCTTGCTAATGGTTTGGGCTTTGTCTATTATGCTTTGGGTGTGTGTATTGTTTGGTTGGGTATGTAACATTTTAATAAAAAAAAAAAAAGCTAAACAGATAGTTGGTAAAATTAAAAATTAATTCGATGGTACATTTTTACTCTTTGTATCACCCAACCCCTAGATTTTTTTTCTATTTCCTATTGTAATCTGAAGATGAATTATTTTCACTCATGAGAAAAGTACAGCTTAACAGATAGATCAAAATAAAAATTAAGTATCCTAATTCTTTACCGACATAAAAAATTATTATTCCTTACTAATATTAAAATAAGAAAGTGCGTGTTTGTTGATTTGTCCTTCAATCACAGAGCAATTTCAAGGATCATGTGATTTTTTTGTATCAATATAATTAAGGACTTTGAGAGTCACATACCTTTAGAGCTTCAACGCACTACCGGCTAGCCGCAATGCGGCGCGCCGTTGCGGCTGACCGCATGTCTATTTTACTATGAAATCATATAATTCCAACGCACTGACTTCCGGCCTGCCGTCAACCGCTCCGGTTGACGAGAGACTGCGGCGCACCGTACCGGTTGAATATTGCGGTATGCCGCATCCCCTCTACGCACTATGCGGCCGGCCGTGCGGGGCGCCTCTGGCCTCAGTTGCCAGCCATCGTTCGAAAGAATCATGCTTTTTTTTATTTTTACGAAGACGCTTTCCACAGTAATATAAATACATAACTTCAGCAACTTCTTCGACGTCCATGTTTTGCAATATTTCAAGAAATACTGACCATTGCGGCAGACCGCTATAGAACCGAGACGATACGGCTAGCCGGAGTACGGAGCACCGTTACGGCAGACCGCAAGACATGCGGTCTGCCGTAACGGTACGCCGTACTCCGGCTAGCCGGTAGTGCGTTGTAGGCCTTAATCCTATAAAAACAGAAGGTTCCCGCATGGTTGTTAAAAAATCTAACTCATAAAAAGGTACATAAATACCAGCTTACCCTCAGTAACATTTCGAAAATTCTTCTGACTGATTCTCGCAACAAATCTGCTAAGGTTCGCGATCCCTTTGACGTGGTTAGACAGTGTGGCGTTAGGGAAGGGCGCTTTGACCAGCGGCGCCAGGTACGCGAACACTGTCGCGTCAAACGAGGAGGGCCTGTTACCAAAGAAGTATTCACTCTCGCCCAGGCGATCGGAGAGCGTCTTAAGGCACTTTTCTGCTTCATTGTAAATCTGGAAGGGATATTAAATAGTGTAATCAGTAATCAAACATACTTCAACCACGAACCAGTTTTTAAGCAACTTCAAAAAAGGAGGATGTTCTCAATTTGTTGAAATCTTTTTTTTTACATATGTTAATCGATTAACCGAAGACGCCTGAACCGATTTGAAAAATTCATTTTTGGTTTGAAAGGGGAATTCCTTTGGGAAGTATATGACACAGGGGGTGGTCTCATTTAAATTTTATCAAAATCGGTCGAGCGGTTTTCAAAAAATCAACAATAAATTATATACTTTGTAGTGGCCCGGATGTTTGGAAGTCGGTTTTTAAAAAATATTTTTTTATATTAAATTATACTACAGTTTGTGGAGCTTTTTACCTAAAAGACAGACAAGAAAAAGATGTCAAGCAGAGGATATCTGTTAGTTGAAATCATATCCAAATGGAAAGAAAGATACACCCATACTAATCTGTTACCTTAACTGCCAAATTAATCTAGATGAAAAGATTGATCTGGAGAAATAGTATACTTTTATTGTAGATATTTTTACCAGATACAAGGGGGCGAGCAATAATCGTGACAGCTACGAGTAATAGGAAGAAATTTTATTCACAATTTACCGCTAAGTTAACGAACATTTCAAGGCGGTTGTCTCTAGTGATTTTAATATATCAGGAGACATTCACGAAACTTCCGTGAGAATATTCTAAGCGTGGAATCTTAATTATCACGACATAACCACACAGATCGAGAATTTATAGGTTAGAAGTAGAAATACTAGAACAGAAAAAATACAGTCCAAGCTACTTTTTTTTTACGTTCTTTTTGGTTCCTTCCTATTCCTAAGTCGGACCAGCCAGATTGGAAGATGAATCAAACCTAAGTACCTACTGTCATAATTAACTGACCATCATTGGATTTTTATCAACAACAAAACCATTCGCGTCCACTACGGATTGGACAGTACAATTTGGATCTTACCCGCTCGCCATTCAATCCTGTGTGTAGTTTCAAGTACAGGTAACATTTTGATGTTGAAACTTTTGAAACTTGAAACTGTTGAAACTCCTAGCATGAACGAGCAAATTCGACACCTGTGTTGGTTCCGACTCGACACCTATTTCTATTGTATAGATTTCTATTCTATATTATAGATTATATGGATTATGTTTCTATATTATGGATTTCTAGGAGCTGTCGGAACCAAAAGTTAGTCCCTCAGACAGGCCAAGTTCCTAATGGGGTTGACACAACTTTGCCATGCTGGCTCCGACGCAATGCCTTGAGTTTCTCGGCATATGGGACACAAAACGCAACGCGGAGTCCTTGTCGGAGCAGCGCCCCGATTCGGAACCTTGCGATGACATATTTATCGATCGATTCGGTTTGTTATCGTATGATAAGATCTATTTTCAGTGAAATTGTCGAAATACCAACCAAAATGAACCAACGAACATTTCATTCGACTTCTTGATTCTATCAAGCTGATTACTGTTTTTGTATAAAAAATTCACGAAGACAAAAATTTTTTTTTGGTATGTAAATGTTTACTATATTATAGGTATTGACATTAAAAAACAATAAGTAAAATTTTGGTAAAGTAAACAATCTTCTTAAATGCACGTGTATCTTGTCGATCGATAACGTAGTCGATGTCGAGTCCTCTAACCGAACGTTCTGAATTGCACATTTTCGATACGAGATCGATAGGTACCTGATCGTATTGAAACGGTAGGTTGTCGAAGGGTGTAGAATCGGGGTGTAAAAGTACTTTACACTACACAGTTGTACTTCAGCATCACTTTCAAAACGAAAGTGGGTCTCTCATTCAGTACTAATTCTAATGAGAGACTGTGGCATTACAGGAACAGTCGAAAGGCAGTTGGTCCCTCAGACAGGCCTAGTTCCTAATGAGGGGACAACTTTGCCTAAGTATACGCTGTATGGTGTACTACATAGCCGCTAAGGAGTTAGAATTCTGGCGTCCATTGCTATATAACGATCGAGCTGCGAATGGTCAAAATATTTATGCGAGTCATCAGCTGGTAATGTCGAATCTAGCAACAAAATATCTGCTTGCATGTCCCGGCAAATCATGTTAAGGAATGCATGTCAGATTAATACTGAAATATATGATATAAAGGAGATGAGGCGATGGCATCCTTTGAGGAGCGTCTAAAGGAACTCGACGCCAAACGCCATAATAAAAAGACCCAGCCAAGGACCTCCTACCTCTACACGTATAATAGGTCGGGCCAGTTACACTGTGCGCCGTGCAACAGTATTTGAAAACAAAATTTGGTTTCGCGAGCCATATTTGCTCCCATAACCGGTTCTTGCCAAGACCGCCGTAAACGGATACGTCATGGAGGACATCATCATCATATGATACAGTAAAATGCTCCACACTACGCATGGCATTACAGAATTAGTAGAAAGGCAGTTAGTCTCCCAGACAGGCCTAGTTCCTAATGGGAGACACAACTTTGCCTCATCTATTATTCGCCAAGGATGGTTTCAGTGTCGAACAGTGCAGCAATACAGTCGACATCTGCTGATATCCATCCCCCAGTCCCCCTGCAATACATATTCCGAAACCACCAATGACTTAGGTCAGGTTTTGAACGTAGGGAATACCAGTGTAGATCTGTTTGCTTACACACGGCTCATATTTGCTTCGAAATACGTGTCAAAGGATTCATAGAACTAGAAAGCCTTTGCTTACAATGCCTTTCTCTGTCACTGGAACTAAAACCCGGGCTGGCTGTAAGCACCACTCAACCTATGGATGGGTCGATATGTTCAAATATTTTGAAATGCAGAAACTATATCAGATACCAGCTCTTCCAATAATACTGATGAAGACTTAGACTTAAGGTTAGCACTCATCGGAGGTCCAGAAGCATATTTTAGGAGGCATAATTGATTTGTGCCGGATAGACTTGGCTTATACAATTTATAAATCCTTGTAACTATCCTCTTGAAAAAGAACTGTACATCAGTTTTTTGAAAAGTATAACTAAGTTTACACAGATTTCAAAAGTTGGAACAGCATTTCGAAGGAATGTTGAATGCACTTGAATCAAAGGACCTTTATGAGCGTTTGCTTGAATAGACTATTCTTTTCTATTCCATTCTATGAAATCATATCTGTATAGTCATTCTAATTATTTTTTGAGTTTTCAGAACCTGATGAGGAAAACTTGTTTCAAAACGTACTGCCATTTACTTCTGCTTGCGTCGGATAGAGAGGCTTGATCTTGCTTTACCAAAGATTGACACGGAGCACATGATGGTTTATGGTGATCATAAATTATAATATAATAATGTTTGGTAATGCCACATTATTACGGTTGACCTTTGTTTGCAAAACAGATACTGCTCAATTTGAACAATCTAGTTGGAAAGACACATCACCCTAACAAGTATTAAAATGAGTTTAGTATACTGAATCCTTTGATTTTGTTCAATTTATAGGAAGCACTTAAGATATGTAAATGATTGCGAGCGCAGCGACGAGTCCCTCGCTCGCAGCGAGGAGTCCACTGACGAAAAGCCTAGCTAATAGCCATGTTGTCCCCGTCCCTTGATGGATATAAGAAATTGGGTCTAATATCTTTTATAGCAACTGGCAGTTGGACCCTTAAGCAGGCCCTGTCCTCTTAGGGTTTTCTCAACTTTGCTACCTTCATCACCCACCGGGGAAGGTAGCAGTGCCGAACCATTCATCGACGTCATAGCAGTTGTCTGCATCAACATCCTCTCAAACCCATGCGTTTACCGAAAGAGGTGTGTGTCGAACTAGAATGGTGGCTAGAAAATCTGATGCAGACGACTCTAATTCAGTCGAAGGGAAATCCCATGAATTATGTTATCACGGATGCATCAGATATACATTACCAAACATTACCAGGAAAGTGATCTTCCTTGTGTCTTAACCGGTTGGGAAGCCTGTGCCCCCGTGGGCTTCACGGTCAGTGGCGAGGTCTCTCACTATAGCGTTGTTTTTGGTGGTTTCATCATTACATTGGTAAGAAGATGATTCAATTCTGGCTATAGAAATATAGTCATCTAATACGTAATTATTTCTTTTTGCATGCCATAGCATTTTTGAACACATTATAGCATCAACAAAATAGTACCAGGAGAAATCAAACACATCACTCAACATGGATTCCGGATATCGAAGACGGAACAAATAATAGAGAGTTTTACCTACCAATAAAACTTACCTATTATTTTTCCTGAGATATCCGGAATCCACATAATTCCTACCTGGTACTTACGCTTATAATGAGAAAATAAGATGGCCCCACCCGCGATACTGCGGCGTTGCCATATTGAACACAAAGCGGAAACGGATACAGGGTGGGGACCCGAAGCGAGGGTATCGCTAAGTCAGAACATACGAAAAAGACACGCTACACTCAACATGGATTCCGGATATCTCAGGAAAAATAATAGGTAAGTTTTATTGGTAGGTAAAACTCTCTAATATAGCCTCAATAGCCCAACGGTTAAAGGTGCGGACAGAAAACTGAAAGGTCGCAGGTTCGAATCCCACCCGTTGCACTATTGTCGTACCCACTCCTGACACAAGCTTTCCGCTTATTTGGAGGGGAGAGGAGAATATTAGTCAAGTTCAACTTGGTTGATAACTTAAGAACTTGGTTCTTTAAAAAAAAAAAAAACAAAAAAAATCTGTGGCAACTCTGTAAGCCTGTGCAGCCTATGTATTAATCCTGGGTATGAGCTGTCTCTATTCCAAATTTCAGCCAAATCAGTTCACTTGTTGTGAATTAGTAGGATGTTTGTGTAGTGAGCAGATTTTAATTATTTGATGACAAGTGGCTTAACTATTGGTCCTACCAAAAATAGATAATAAATTCAGTAATGTTTATGGTAGTAAAAAGCTAAACTCCCACTTACAGTTTTCTCGATTTCCTTTAAGTCAGTGTATTCTCCATACAGTGCATCAACCATCGCCTTGGCACTGTTTTGATACTTTGAAGGATAATAGAAATTAAACGGTATCTGCAAGGCTTTAGCATACGCTGGCCTCGTGAGGTCTGCATAGTTCTTTTCATCCACCCACCATGCATACTGGTATGCAGGATAGAGTTTGTCACGTAAATATTGTGTGAAAGCACTTGCTTCAGCTGCTTGTTTTTGGTTTAGGTGAACATCTGTGCTGTAGTGCTGTGAAGTAGTTAGTGCATTACTAGACTTACTGTTTAAAATTATAAATGCAGCAGTTTCTGAGATAGGTGATGGTGGTGCAAGACAGTTGACAGACTATAAAATTATGTCAACTGCTACCCCTGGCACTTCTAAAGTTTCAATCCTTCTGCACATAAGCAAAATGCCATCTATGCTTAAACATATTGCCTTTCGCATGCCCACCTATACTATAGGTAAAAGTCAAAGTAATTTGCCCAAAAAAAACATAGAATGAAATTGTTATTGACAATTAAATATGAACTCAGTATTCAGAAATTTTCTGTCTATTGTTATTAAAGATTTTTTTTATTAATTGTTGTAATATTAAGATTAATAGCCTTGCTCTTGATGACATTAATGTTTAATAGAGAACAATGATGAAGTCAAGATTGGAGCACGATTGCGGAGACGATACCTATTCATTCTTGCATTTATTGAACATTAAAAACTTACCAAAGACTTCAGATACGCTACAACTTCTTCAAAGTTCGTCAATACAGTCCTCCCGTCTCTCATGACAGGCAGAGTGCCTTTTGGCGTAAAAAACGGATTACTTGCCTCACGAACTCTAACAGGAACGCCGATAAATTTCATATAGGTCTGGAAACACGATAATACATCATTAAATGCCGGTCAAAACTATTGAAAAGGTTATAGTTATTTTACCAACTTACCAAAACTTTAAGGCATTCTAGATCAATTGATGCTAATCCCCATTCTCCACGCCATATATCTAATTCTATGCTAGCCATTATTATTATAGTAAAACTATATTAAATTTAAATAATACTTCTAATTTTTCGAACATTGCACAATAATCTCTTCAGCTGTGTTGTTCTTTTGTTTTTAATTTTTAGTCTGCAGCATACATAGACTACAGAGTAAGGTAGTGTACTCATGGTCATGGACTTATGCAACAAACAGGACCGAGTACTCGCAGCTGAAAAACGAGCCGAGCGAGATAGCTAGTACAGAGGCCGTGTGTCCCTTTCTAACAGGGTGACAATAAGATTTTCGATATATGTGAGACAAATTCAATCTTGCAATCTTCCTACTAATTATAAGTTTATTATAAACACAATTATTGAAGTTTTTCATTAGCAATGGAAAATTTCTTAGGGATTAGGGATTGATTACGAAATAAATAATACAAATACCGCCGCACGATCGGTATATTTACCAAAATCTTAGGTTAGGTAAGGCTTGTACAGAAATTCTGTTCCATTGGTTTGAAATGAAACATTAAAATAATGAAAATTGTAATAATAATAATAATACCTGGCAACCCTGAATGTCAGCATACATCATATTTTTTCGCCGTTACATTTTTGTCGAAATAAATATTATAAAACCGATCTCAACAGAATTTTCGATTTAATTCAATAAATTTACCATAGTGAAAACTAATTAGAACAAGAAACCATGAAAGAACAAACAAAGAAAATCAAAACAGTCCGAAACATAACTGACACAACCTGTCAATAGATGCCTGAAAGACTACAAAAGAAATTGGACGAATTAATAATGTAGAATGCTGACACGATCCAGAGCACGGAACGCACAAACACCACCCCCGGACTCGTCGCTCAGTTCCGCCTCGCAGTCACCCGGGACCACGCCCAATGCTGCAGTTGCGTCGAGTTCGAGCGACGAGTTTTTCTCCCCGCCGACGTCGCCACCACCAGTACATCGTCGTGGGAGAGGCCGGCCACCGACTTGCTTGGGATCCCGAGGCCCACCGGCTTCTGATAGGGTCCCCGCATCCGGCGGTAGTGTGTCGCGCATGAGGTGGACAACATCCATTAATGAAAATGTCATGCGCGCATACTTAGGGGCTACTGAGGGTGGAACCAACATGACCGCGTACCGTGCTAGGATGCATGCTTTGTTTCAGGTCCTTGAACCAGCTCTCAATGTGTCGGCTCAGCGACTGTCGGACCGGTGCGGGTTATTCAGCGTAATCACATGCTGGACAGCGCCGTGCTTGATCGGCTTCGCTCTGAACTGCAATGTAACCGCGCTACCCCCCCCTCACCGCAAGCTCCAGCACAATCGCAAACTGCTCATGCGATTTCGCTGCAGCCCACTCAGGCTGGTGAGGGACAGGATAGCGGGGCTGCACATGTAAGTACCCAGTGTAGTGAACAATTGAGGAGTGCTTTGGAGAGTGCTATTCGGGAATATAGATCTTCACCACCCGAGTTTAGACCGCGGTTACCTCGGTTGCCCATGAAAAATAAGAACAAAGCGCTAATGGGTGCCCTGGATTCACTGCTGCCGAGTTATTTTGACAGCAGCGAAGACCTTTCCGACACACATTCGATTCTGTACTGCGCGGCTGTTGCGGCATGTCGTGTTGCTAATGTAAAGTTTATTAATAATGATACAGCAACACGACCGAAGCCTACCGCACCAGCATGGTAGTGCAGGATCGAACGTCGTATTGATGGGGCTCGGGCACTCATTGGCAAACTACTCTGCTTCAGGGAGGGCAACACTCGCCCTAGAGTCATGCGCTTTGTGAGGCGCGCTTTCTTGGGGACTGATATCAGCCCTCAAGATTATAAGGCGCGCGTCACTGAGCGCATTGACTTCCTGAAACAGAAGGTCTCAGCATGGGCTAGCCGTATTCGCAGATACAAGTGCCGGGTCGAGAGATATACCCTGAATCGCACTTTCCAAAGCGATCAGAGGCGGGTATACCGAGGTTGGGAACACCCTGACCAAGGTGTCACCGATACGCGCCTACCGGATGATGAAGCCATGACCTCATTCTGGCGCAACATCTGGTCGGCGCCTGTCGCTCACACTGAGGGTGGTTGGACGTGGGATGTAGAAAGAGCGTGCGATCAAATTCCAGAAATGGACCTAGTTACTATCACCCCTGAAGACGTGGCCACTGCAGCCCGTCCCCTGCCCAATTGGAAATCCCCTGGGCCGGACGGGCTGCACAACTTTTGGATAAAGTGGCTACGCAGCTCGCACGCTCGTTTGGCATCCCAATTCCAATCATCTCTAGAGTCAGAGTCGCTACCCCAGTTTCTGACAACAGGTATTACCCTCCTGCTCCATAAGTCAGGTAGTACCACGGAGCCCAAAAATTATAGGCCGATTACGTGCCTACCAACATTGTATAAACTTCTTACATCCATTCTGAGAACAAAAATTAACGATCATATCAATACAAAATCCATCATGTCTATTTCTCAGAACGGATGTAGGAATGGCTCCCGTGGTACTAAGGAGCTTCTCCTTATTGATATGGCCATTTGTCAACAGGTTCGGCGCTCCCGAAAGGATCTGTCGACATGTTGGATAGACTATAAGAAGGCCTACGACTCTGTGCCCCATACATGGCTTATGAAGGTGCTGGAACTGTACAAAGTAAACACAGTTCTACGCGCCTTCCTACAGACGTGTATGGGGCAGTGGAGGACAGTCCTTCACTATCCAGGGCGTCGCCGGACCCTGGGGAACGCGGAACCTATAAGGATTGAGCGAGGCATATTCCAGGGCGATAGCCTCAGTCCTTTGTGGTTTTGCCTGGCTCTGAATCCTCTGAGCACTCTCTTGGAGAATTCAGGGCTAGGTTACCGGTTGAGGAGAGGTGGTTAGGTTATATCACACCTCCTATACATGGATGACCTAAAACTCATTGCCCCCAACAAATCACATCTACTAGAGTTACTAAAGGTAACTAAAGCCTTTAGTGATTCCATTAGGATGGAATTTGGTGTGGAAAAATGTGCGGTCATGCATGTAAAGCGAGGGAGGATTGTGGAATCTGAGGGTGTTGAGCTCTCGGATTCCATATACCTCAGATCGCTCCCCCCAACTGAAACCTACAAATACCTGGGCATGGCGGAGGCGTTAGGTATCAGAGAGGCCGACATGAGGCAGTCGGTGAGGGAGCGTTTCCTTGGCCGCCTGAAGAAAGTGCTGAAAAGCCTTTTGTCGGGCGGCAATAAGGTGCGCGCCTTCAACGGTTGGGTCATGCCGGTCTTGATGTATTCCTTCGGCATACTCAGGTGGACTCAGACTGAGCTTGACGCCCTGGACAGACAAGTTCGTGCACTGCTGACCACATATCGGATGCATCACCCGCGCTCCTCGGTGATGAGGCTGTACATCCCGCGGAAGTGTGGGGGAAGAGGCCTTTTGAATGCCAAAACCCTCCACAACCGCGAGGTGTGCAGTCTCAGGGAGTACTTTCTCCACGCCGAGACGGAGATGCACCGCGATGTGGTCGCAGTGGACAGGGGTCTGACGCCGCTCTCCTTGGCTAAAGAGAACTGGCGCATACCTGTGGTGCTCAGTACCAATGACCGCAGGGTTGTATGGCAAGGTAAGGAGCTTCACGGACGCTTTTATCGGGCCCTCCATGGGCCTGATGTTGACTTTGAAGCGTCCGTGGCCTGGCTGCGCTTTGGTGACCTCTTTGGGGAAACCGAAGGGTTTGTATGTGCAATTATGGACGAGGTCATGATGACGAACAATTACAGAAAATACATAGTGAAGGATGGAACGGTAGACATATATCGGGCATGTCGCCGTCCTGGAGAAACTATCCGTCACATTGTCTCTGGTTGTTCTCATCTGGCTAACGGCGAATACTTACACAGACATAACCAAGTGGCCAGGATTATCCACCAGCAACTTGCCTTGAAATACAATTTTGTGGAATCGGAGGTACCGTACTACAAGTATGTGCCCGACCCAGTTCTTGAAAATGGTCATATCACACTGTACTGGGATCGATCTATCATTACAGACAGGACTATTGTAGCCAATAAGCCTGACATAGTGGTGATAGATCGATCAGAGCGCCGTGCAATGATTGTTGATGTTGCTGTCCCGCATGACGAGAACCTCGTGAAAGCCGAGAAAGAGAAACTCACCAAGTATCTCGACTTGGCGCACGAGGTTGTCGCCATGTGGAATGTAGACTCAGCAATCATTGTACCGATAGTCGTCACCGCTAATGGTCTTATAGCCAAGAGCCTCGACCAACATCTTTCGAGGCTCTCGTTGGGTAGCTGGGTCAAGGGCCAGATCCAGAAGGCTGTTCTCCTGGACACGGCTCGCATAGTCAGGAGGTTCCTCTCTCTGGGGCCCTGACCGCCGGTTGCTTGGACCCTGTTCCCGAGGCCGGTGGACCGCTATTTTTTACATTTTTAAATGTTTTTTTTTTTATAATCAAATATTTAAAAATGTTAATTATATGATTTATATGAAATAAATGTAAATAATAATACAAAAGTAAGGAGTAAGGGACCATCGTAATCGGCATCTGCATCGTACGTATTCGACCCATCACACAATACAAGAATTTAAAAATTCATGGTCAACATAGTTGTAGATTTAGCCTTCACGTTTTAACGGGTTGCCGCTCGAAAAAAATAGACTAGATAAAAATTTATATTTTCTTTTTTGTTAAGAAATATATCTATCGAAATTAATGCAATTAAATACGGTGACTTAAAAATGTTAAAATAAAATTAAAACATAAGTGTCTCAACTGATTTTTTAGCCAAAATCTTTGATCAAAATCATTTATTTAGGCTGGCATGAATGAAAGAACGAGACACACGGCCTCAGTTGTTACTATCTCTCTCGGCTCGGGTTAGCCTCTGTGTAATGCGCAACAGGAAATATACTTTATCTACTTGTTATAAGGTTCATTTTCGTAAATACAAATTTTCCAAGTGATCAGTTCTGTTTGTATATTAAGTTCATGCTCATGGTTAGGCTTTGGTTAGGCCACCATTAGGCCACAACATCAGTCGTAATTCCTAGTTCCATGGCCCACAACTTGTGTACCACAGTTGAACTTCACTTGAGAAGTGCTTTCGATATCACAATAGTTAGAATATTAACAATTTCTGTACATATTTTCTCTGTCTACGTCGCGTCGTCGGGGAATCATGATTTTTGACTCAGTTCACAAATGTTTGTGCATAGTGCTGGGTGCATGGTTTAAGCCACAGAGTATAATTTTAGACTACTTTAGACGTAGTCGTTTTCCTAGTTCCATGACTTTCTTTGTGCCCAGCCTAAATTCTACGTGGTCCAATCATAGACATTTCAATTTTCAATAGAGCAACATCGTTTCTCAGCTGATAAGTAATAATATCATTTTTAACTTTATGCCAGAAGAATAAAGTTAATTTTCCCATAGTAAAAAGTCTTTATTTTGATTCCTAATGACGTCATTAATCGTCAATGTCAATTAAAAATCATTCATGATTCAAAATAGAAAATAAAAACATTGTAAAAAATTCCATAGTTTTTTCTGGTTTGTGATTACTGATTACAGTCTTTATAATTATTATGCTGTATTGATAAAAATAACAAAAAAGTCGCGATTTATGTACTGAATTTTATTATAAGATTGTGATTTACTGAATTGTGAGGATAGTTCTGCTCCAATTACTATTGCGCCGGTCGTGTAAGTAAAGCCGGTTTTGTTTTCCACATTCATAACTGGTTTTCCTCTTCTTTTTGCCGAAATTTAATACGCAACATGTCATTTCAATGGACATTTGTAGCAGGATATCTTTATTTCGAAATTGCGCTCGTAATGTTGATGATATTACCACTATTCAGCCCTAGGAAATGGTACAGATTTTACCGGTCCAGACTTTTCGAGGTATTCCACGAAAGAACTGCCTTCTATTTCTACGGCTGGTTAGGCATTTTATGCCTGTTTCTATTTGATTCTATCAGAGAAATGAGGAAATATTCACATCCGAAAGAGTTTGGAAATGTGCATTTAGCTAACGAGATGAAGGGAACTGTGAAACTGTTCAGAGCTCAACGAAACTTCTATATCACTGGTTTTGCAATTTTCTTAGCATTCGTGATTAGAAGGTTAATAACAATGATTATTATCCAGTACGAGTTGGAGGTAAAAGCAGAACAGATTATTAAAAAAGCAGAAGATACAGTCAAACTAGCAAAAACAACAGTAATGGCTAACAGCCAACAAGACCAATCTCTGGAGTATGAAGAAATCAAGAAGAAGTTGGAATCGTCAGAAAGTTTATTGGAAGAACAGAAAGTGAGGGTAAGACAACTAGAAGAAGAGGCTACCGCATGGAGACTTAAATATGAAGAAGTTAAAAACCTTACAGAAGGTCACGGAGATAACTGAACAGTATTTGAATGCTATAGATATGGTTGCTGACTTCTGGCTTTCTAGATTGGACTATTTTAAAATTGTAATACAGTGGAAACCTTATTATATGAACAACTTGTCAAAGTGGATGGACTAATTCTCAGAGCTACATTATCATCTATTGTCCTACAGTTGGATAATTTAATAGGTTTCTACTGTAATTATGAACTGAAAGAATGGGTAATAAGTATGTGATATGGTAGTCATACTTTTTTACTATATGTTTAATAATGTAGCTAAGCTAACTGAATTGTCTACTTTTTACTTTTTGCTTAGCAGCTAAGTTATCCTCAGAGATTAGGTAAAAATAATAATTATTATATTATGTTTGTTAAGTTGCTATGGCAGCAATTGCAAAAAAATGCCTTATCAATACAAAATTGTTTTTGTTTTAGTTTTTATTAATTTATAGTTATTTCTTTATAGAATCTCATATTGACATTTTCCAATATTATTAAACATTACTAATAAAAATAATATTGCAGTTTTTGTAACTAGAAAATATTGCATTGCAAAATAATACTGCATTGTTTGTAAGCTTGTGGAGTTTGCAGTTATAATGATGTAATACAACTTAAGAAGTCGATGTAGTGGTCAGAAACGTAATATCGTTGTAAGGATATCAATAATTATGTTTCACATTTATACATTTTTTTAATTTTTATACTTAAATAATTGTATGTTCGGTGCTTTTATTAATAAAATTATTTAATCTACAGCTTTTGAAAATCATTAATTCATTGTAAGTGTGAATTCTCTGTTTTAAATTTTATTAATTGAGCGGCATGTATATGAGCTGAATAGTTAGTAGGTATCATACATTATCTAGCTCTAATCTATGATCAAATCCTTAAATGAGAGGTACATAATTATTATGTTAGGTAGCTCAAAACTTGATGATGAATGATGACTCAAGAGTGGACGCACCATGATGTGCTGGATAGTGGTTACTGTTCAAGGAACATACTACTCTTTACCCTTACTGTTCTTCGAGTTTGGTTGTGGTAGCAGTACTGTTGACGACCTCAACTTGAGGTTATTACTCAGTTTCAATATAGTGTTCTGTGGCTTCGCTGCTCTGCCTTTGTGAATTAGTGGACGATGAAGTTTCTGGGATGAAGAGGGTCAGAGGGAACTGGGAATCAGGATGCTCGAAAAAACTAGAATCTAGAGCCGTAAAAAAACCACAAAAGAAATTGAGATTGTCACTGTCAAGATGATTTATTATTTGGCAGTTTTTCAGAGATTAACTAATACCTAATCTGTGCATAGTATCGATATTTGTAAGTATCGGTTAACAGTTTCCATATCAGAAAAAAATTCCAATTCGTTGATAATAATTTAGTGTCACATATTTTAAAGTATCGAACATAAGCAAAATAAAAGTAAAACTGGAGTCATAGACTGGACTCATGTAGGTACCGTAATTTTTTATTGCTCTAAAACTAAATAACATTAACTCAAGTCAGTGGCAACCAAAGTGATGCTATCAGAAAAAAAAATCATTCTTAATAATAAAATTATGTTCATTAAGTTTTAATAACTAATAGAAAATATCGATAATAATAAAATTATCGATTTTTTTCAACAATCAAGTCAACTCACTACCTGTTTGTATTAATGACTGTCAATTGTTTTTTTAACTGGTTTAACGCAGGCCATACACGATCAAGTTTATCGTCAAGTTTGCAGCGGACTTGATTGTGTTTGGCTGTCAAGCATAAAAATTGTGCATGACAAACAAGCGTCATGCAAACGTGTGTATGAGCGGTCAACAAGAAGCTTAAAAATACCTACGTAGGTATGCTTCTTGGCGGTCAAATAAGCATGACAGTCGGCATCGGCAGGTGACGACAAAAGCGTACGTGGTGAGCATCATGTCGCAGAACAATGCGCGCTATAGAGAAGTTCTCAGCGACTTTGTTAGTTTATATAGGAACTAGGTAGGTAAGCAGTGATATACTAATGGTTAGTACTGCGGTCTCCTATTCGGGAGGTCATAGGTTCGATCCTGGGCACGCACCTCTGGCTTTTCTAAGTAAAGTGCGTTTAAGAAATTAAATATCACAAGCTTCAACGGTGAACGAAATCCTCGTGAGGAAACCTACACACCTGAGAGTTCTACGTAATGTTCTCAAAGGTTCACTGAAGTCTGCCAATTTGAATAGAATAGAAATGTTTTTTATTCAAATAAACTTTTACAAGTACTTTTGAATCGTCAATAAGTCTACCACTGGCTCGGAATGCCGTTCCTGCCGAGAAGAACCAGCAAGAAACTCGGCAGTTGCTCTTTTCAAAATACTTTTACAATATACTTAATAGATATTATTCTATGTATGCAGAGTTTCCACAATGAGGGGAAGTTCCACAAAAGCATACGTAATTATTTCTAATTATAATTAGACACATGTCAAGACGGGCAGACAGAAAGTAGCCCCATTGCCGCTGGTGGAACCCGTTCACGAGCATGACGCATGACCCAGCCATTGCTTCGCTCAACCATATTTAGGGAACGTAACAACCCGCATCACACGACATCATCGCAGAAATGTTTAAGAGAGTGTGACATACTTAGGCTACCCATATTAAGGCATCGAATTGAAACTAATATTCAAATCAATTTGCATTGGGCCAGGCGCCAGCATGGTGGACTATGGCCTATAACACTTCTTCACACCACACGAAGGCAGACCGGCGCTCAGTAGTGAGCCGGTGATGGGTTGATGATGATGATGGAACTAGAGGATGCCCGCGACTTCGTCCGTGTGCATTTATTTTTAAAAATCTCAAAAAAGTGGGAACGCTTTGATTTTCTAATTGTATGACGTACAATTTGTTTGCAATTGACCCATAAGCCTATGACAGCTAATGCGTCGTCGTCCGTCGCTGGTTTCAACTGATACGGCATCATGCAAACTGGACGAAAATTAAACGTGAGTGGCCTTGGATGCACAGCAAATTGGACACCGCATCAAGTAAACAACACTGGCAGTAAACTTGATCGTGTATGGCCAGCATAACTCTTAGGCTCTCGGTTCTAGCACTTTTATGTCTGCAGGGCAATCGCGTAATTTTTCTCGGTCCTTAAAGGACTGCATCAATGTCAAAATATGATTTTGGGCTTCTCCTATTGGCCAAAACCATGTTTTGACATTGAAAAAGTCCTTTAAGGACAGCGATAAAAGTTACGTGATCGCCCTGCTGGTTAATCACCAACAACAACAACAACCTTACAACAAGTAACAACCCACAACCCTAGTCCCGAGTCCGATACGATGTCAAACAATGTCAAAGTGAAATGTCAATGATTTAAAATTTATCGCTGTTTTTATTTTAAAAACATAAAATATTACCTTAATGTGAGTTCTACTAGAAAAAGTAAATAACAATTAGTGTGTGGATTTATTAAAATCAAAGTCTTGTACCGTTTCCCGTGCGACATATTTATACCGTTAGGTACACTTCATTTATGAATGTGGGAATCTTTAATAGAGTCAACAGCAAAGTAAGTTTCTATTTTCAGTATTTTGATTACGTACTTTATTATTTGGGCACCAAACTGTGGTGTGTCGCATGATACCTTTGTCCAGCGGTGGACGTATATCGGTCGAGAACGACTATTTTGGTAGAAAGGGGGTGGACAGTGAGAATAGGTTTTCACATCACCAGCAAGAGCTGCGAGGCCTGTAATCAATCTCTAAAATTGTCTGAGACAAGTGTTGTCGCGACTTCAGGGCATAAAAATTAAATTGCAACTTACTGTAGCAAAATAACTGATTCAGCTGAATTTATATTAAGTATCAAGTTTACGTCGGACATTTTAATTTTCCCATAATCCTGAAATAGAATGTTCATATCCTTTTCACATTCATCATTGTGGCGTAATAAACGAGAAACCAAGAGAAGTATTGGTTTTATTTAACTGAAAGAATTCCACTAGACGAATAAATAAATAAATAAATAAATATTGACTCATAATAACAAAGTATGACAGTTGACACGTTTGGTATTGACAACACAGGAGATCGTATAGGAGGATCGTATCGCGGAGGTCGCATATCACCTCATTCTCCCCCGGTTCAGTTTTCACTCTCACTCCCATCAACCACAAAGTCCGTTAGGTAGGAGGGTAATTTCCGCGTCCTATTAGATCTCCTGGGGAGTCCAGTCCGAAGAACTGGCGAGGACGTCGTCGACTCTTCTACACGAGACGATGACGAAGGAGCGTTATTTTCAGGTGGAGGTGTGGAGTTATTTTCAGATGGAAACGTGAGGTTATCATCTTCGGAGGCCGTTTCAAAGCTATCGTCTCTGCTATTATCAGTAGTACTGGGGCAAGGAGACAATTGACGGTTTGATACCGTTGAGGTTTCTCCATTATCCCGTCTTATGAGAGAGTAGTAGGGATTGATCTCTAAGAGCTCAGCTTCCTCGACAAGAGGGTCCGTTTTTGAAGAGCGGACGTTCTTTTTAACAAAGATTGGTCCCGGCGTGAACCAAGATGGCAGTGAATCTCTGTTCGGGGATCTTCTAGGGTATTTGAAAAGTTTTTCGTGCGGAGTGGCGTTTGTCGCCGTACACAGGAGGGAGCGGATACAATGAAATGCATCCTTCAGTACTACTTCCCAATTTTCTATCGATAATCTCTTTGACCGAAGGCTAAGTTGAATAGTTCGCCAGAGTGTTCCGTTTAGTCGCTCCACTTGGCCATTACCCTGGGGGTTATAGGGCGTCGTTCTAGATGAGGCTATGTTTGACTGTCGTAGGAATGATTTGAACTCTTCGGACATGAATGACGATCCTCTATCACTATGAATATAGAGAGGTTGGCCAAATGTCAGAAAAAGATCTTTCAGGCAAGTAATGACAGTGGCTGAGGTCATATCCTTACATGGGTAAGCAAAAGGAAACCGACTGTACTCATCCATAATCGTAAGTATGTACTTGTTGGCTGTTTCAGAAGGTAGTGGTCCTTTAAAATCTATGTTGATCCGTTCAAACGGCGACGTAGCTTTTATCAATTGACCCTTGGCCTTTAGAAATCTCTGTTTTATTTTGGCGCAGGTAGGGCACGAGGCGGTACATGCCAGTTATTGATATTTTTGCTATGTTTCTCTTAGTTGTAAGTCTAATTGTTTATATCTTCATATTTGTGCATGAATATTGTTGGCTTGTCAAATAAAATAAAATAAAAATAAAAATCTCCTTGACATCATTAACTGAGTAGGGTAAGTTTTTAAATTTTACCCAGTGATACATTCTAGTTACCCCCGGGTGGCAGAGTGCGTCATGTAGTTCTTTCAACTTGTTTATATTCATGTAGGCGCATACACGAGATAGAGCGTTTGCAACAGCGTTTTCAGTGCCTGGTCTATAAACTATATCAAATTTGAAGCATGACAGTTCCAACGGCCAACGTTGGATCTTCTCATTTTTTATTTTACTGTTATGATTTTGATTGAACATGAAGGCTACCGATTGTTGGTCTGTTATAAGAAGAAAATGTCTACCAATCAGGTAGTGTCTCCATTTCTTTAGGCTCTCTACTATCGCACAAGCCTCTTTTTCGATTGAGGATTGTTTGCATTCCGAGTTATTCAGTGTCCGAGAGAAAAAGGCAACTGGTCTTCCAAGTTGAGTCAGCGTAGCCCCTAGCGCGAATTCCGAAGCGTCTGTTTCGACTGTAAACATTTCATTGTCGTTAATGGCTACTAGAGCGGCTGCCTTGATATCTTGCTTGAGTTCTTCAAAACTCTTTAGCGCATCAGGCGACAACGGGAAAGTAGTCACGCATGTAAGTGGCTTTATTTTTTCGGAGAAACTCGCAATCCATTTAGCGTAATGAGCAAGCATACCTAGGACTCGTCTTAGTTCACTAGTTTTAGTTGGAGCAGGAAGCTCTAAAAGAGGTTTCAGTCTTTTTAATACAGTTGCTCAAAAAGTGGCATATTGCAGGGACGTATAGCGTTCGGGATGTGAGCTATTACACACTCGTGCTTTTTTTTTACCTTTCCCGAACTCGTGCGTTCTCTTTCCCAACTGTCAAAATAAAGTCTATTAAAAAGAAAAACCAACCATGAAGTTTTTACTAAAAAAATTCATAGAAGTTTTTATAATTCATGCAAATACGTATATTTCTAAAAAGAACCTACTAATTTGTTTCAATATCAGATTTTATGATTTGATTGAATTAGTTTGGTTAGGTTTCATTTCATTTCATCTCATTAAATTTCATTTTCATTTCATATCAACAAAAAAATTCTACTGAAGACTTGGCTGTATGGGCATAGCCCTTTGCCTACCAGAATGGGTGAAGAAAAAAAAAACTCTGCTTATATTCTACGGTTGGCGCCATTTTTCAGAAATTTTCTTTGCGAGTTTAGTTGTTTGTTGCACAAAATGAGTAATTTCGACCCTAGTTTTTTTGAATTAACACCACCGGAACTCAGTATAATTGCACAAAATGCTTCGGAGAACATTTTACCGGAAAAGTCAAAAAGTCGCTTTGGCATACTTCTCCGAACTCGCAGCAAAATTAAAACCTTCTACGTTATGGTCGAGGTTTTCGATGATAAAAAGTATGCTGAAAATAAGGAACAACGTGGATATAAGTGAATACATCTACCTTCGTTGATAGTGATAATTCATCAGATCCAACTCCATCAACTAGCAAACGCCATTGTATGACAAATATACATGAACAATCATACGAAATTAATAATAGTTTGTCTCAAACAGTAAATATGCAACCTAAAACTTCCCCAGTTAGTGTAAAAAACTGTACCAATTTCAATGTATATGTGAATTATAACTTTTAAAGAAATAAATGTTAAGTTAGTTGAGTTTATTGTGTTTTTATTATTTTATTAAATTGCTTCATTTTTTCGCAACTGTATTAAAAATAGTCGTTCAGTACACGTGCGGAACCGTCATTGCAACTTGTTCCAACTGTCAATCCTCGCCTTCGGCTGCGCCTCGGCTCGGGTAGACATTTGTCGGAACTCTTTGCAATGACAGCCTTTCCGCACTTGTAATCTGTTCGTTTAGAGTTAAATGAAATTTATTAGCGGCGTCCATAAAGCGTTTTAGATTACGGTCATGATCCCTTTGATCTTTACCGCAGACGGTTACATCGTCTAAGTAAGCGAACGTTCCTTCTAGTCTCTGTTCTGTTATGATGAAGTCCAGGGTTCGTTGAAAAGCCGCAACGCCATTAGTCACGCCAAATGGAATGCGTGTAAACTGGTACAATTTGCCGCATGCTTCGAAAGCTGTATATATCTTTTCATTTTCTAAGATGGGTACTTGATGATATGCGCTCTTTAGTCAATTTGACTGAACACTTTAAATCTTGATACGTTGTTAACGACTGATTCTATGTTTGGCAAAGGGAAGGCATCCAGTTCGGTGAATTTGTTTATGGTCATGGAGTAATCAATGACAAGTCGTTTTCGATGAACCTTTCCTCCTGCTACAAGGACTTGGGCTCTCCAGGGGGAAATACTTGTTTCAACGACGGGGTCGTTCAAGAAATTTAGACACTTCTTGTTTTATAAAGTCCTCATCTTCCTTACTCAACCGCCGACTTCTCACGGCGATCGGTCTAATGTTCGGCGATAGATTCGTAAATACGGAGACTGACGGTACTGAAGCTCGTAACACGTTGCATATCTCTAAAGGTTCGCCAGGCCCACCAAGATTGAAATGAATACTCGAGTGATGTTTAAGCAAGTCATGGCCAATTATGACGTCGGCACAGAGGTTGTCGACAACTAGAAGAGGTGTTTGTTTGTAAGTATGCTTATTCATCGCAATGGTAGCAAAACAGATACCTTCGACAAAGGAAACTTGATTGAGAGAAGCGAGATTGACTGTCTGCTTGCAGGGTTTTTTGCGTAGTTTCATTATGCGAGCAACTTTAGCGTTAATGAAGCTGACTGAACTTCCTGTATCGATGAGTGCATCAGCCTTGTAATCGTTGACCATTATTGGAATTGTCGCACTTCTAAGACTCGAAGGAGAGGCAGCAGAAATAGCTCCACTGTAGAACCGGTCGTTGTTAGAGATCGTAGGATCTTCAACTGTCGTGATGTTCAAGTTCCTATTACTATTGCCCGATCTATAGACGCTTGCGAAGTGTCCTTTCTTTGAGCACTTTTTGCAGGTGGATTTGTTGGCTGGACATCTGAACCTTGGATGAAGACTCCCACCGCAAAAGAAGCAGGGTTTAGCCGGAGGTGGCGTGGTCGGAGCGGCTTGAAAAGTTCGTGACGATGGAGCTGCTGCTAGATTTTCGGATTCCTCGTCTCGTGAACTACCTTGCGATATGGCAGTAAGTTGCGGAGATCTGTCACCAATAGCAACTGCATCCTTCTCTGCCGTTTCTAGAGCTACGGCTTGGTTAATTGCTTCTGAGAGAGTGAGTTTAGAGTTTTCTAGTAACCGCTCGCGAATCCTTCGTGACAGTAAGCCGGATATGAGAGCGCTACGTCTTCATGCTCTTGGGCTATGACGTCTTCGAATTTACAATCTTTCTCGGAAAGCCGGAGAGCTCTAACATAGTCAGAGATCGTTTCGTCGGCTCGTTGCTTGCGATTGAAGAGAATGTGTCGAGCTAGAATAGTATTTTTCGGTTTGACATAGATGTCTTCTAGAACTTTCATTGAATCTTTATAAGTGGAGCAAGTTTTGATATGCTTGTAAATCGATGCCGATAAGTGGTTAACTAGCAGCTTACGCTTAAGAGAGTCTGGTACATCTTCGGTAATCTCTTCTGCTAAGAAGCTTTCGAATGTCGATTTCCAATGTAGCCATTTTGCATCGGCGTCCGCGACTTCAGGCTCGATGTCAAACTTATCGGGTCGCAGATATCTTATTAGCGTAGACTTGCCTAGTTTTTCGTCAGGCATTTTCAGTTAAATAAATTGTGGCGTAATAAACGAGAAACCAAGAGAAATATTGGTTTTATTTAACTGAAAGAATTCCACTAGACGAATAAATAACAAATAAATAAATATTGATTAATGATTAAATGAGCTTACCTGTAAGTGAAATTCAATCATAATTATACGAGATGCCTTGTCCGAAGAGATTAGCTGAAATAAAATGTTATTTTTATTATAAATATTGTAGTAACACTTGTCAGTTACTACCACGAACACTGTTTTCAGGGTAGATTTCTTTTTTTTTTTTTGTGGGTGGTTATTACCTACATTTCTTCGTGGGTACCACGGAGTACTATTTATATGTGGGACTCAGTTGTTTAGCCTCATTTATTTTAGAGTTAATCGTATTTTCGGAACAACATTAGGGATTTCCAGGGGGGGAGGGAGCTAATCTCTTCGGACAAGGCATCTCGTATAATTATGATTGAATTTCACTTACAGGTAAGCTCATTTAATCATTAATTATACTCATGCCTTGTCCTCTAGATTAGCTGAAATAAAATGTTATTTTTATTATAAATATTGTAGACTTTTAGAGCATGTTGCGAAAATACTGAGGTAATGACTTGTTTACCAGAGTTACAATTTATGTTTACATAACATTTGTAATCTCAATGATATATAATATTAAGTTACAGTAAAACGTAAACATAATATTATTATTAATTTATAGCTATTTTTTCCTTTCGATGAACCCTTACTTATCATTAATAATAATACAAAACTGAAAAAATTAATCATTAAAGTTTCAGATTAAATTTTTATATAATCATCACATTTATTTTATTGCATCATATTTTAATTATTCTATTGTTCTGGCCATAGAAGTATTGTCCTGATTAAAAATATTTTTACTATGACATTTCCAAAAAGTATTCGAGTCATGACTCTAGCCAGCAGTATTGCCAATAGGATCTATATTGAAACCTGAACTTGGCTTTTGAAGTTACAGCATGTCTGGTACTGTGACCAGAAAATATGGAGATATCTATGCCGCTACCTTTTAGCGTGTTTTTAACCCAGCAACTTAATGTTTGTGTTGAAACTGGTTTAAAAGGTTTCTTGTAACTGATAAATAAATAGTCTTGGCTACGCCGTACACAAGTTTCACTTAAATAAGCTTTAAGTGTCTGTGCTGGGTACATAGCTGGTTTTTCAGTTAAGAAAGGTATGATGAAGACGAGTTGATTTGAGCCTGGTCTAGATTTTTTGATCAAATCAGGAATTTTGATGATTATTTCTAAAGAGGCTTGAAGGCTTTTTCTATATTTTTTACTTTAATTTTCGAAAATGTTTGATTTTTGAGTGTTGTTAGAGCTAACAATGTAATACATTTCATTGAAATTTGGTCCAACGATAAACCCTCATTAATGATGATAATTGGTCAAATGATCTAGAACACAAGCTGTATCCCATGTACGTTCATATCTCGGAAGAGGGGGTTTTAGTCCAAAGATTCCCTTAAAGAATCTTAAAACTCTCGTCTTTAGAAATATTTGAGCCCAGTACTAAAGATAATGTGGCTCTATGAGTATTTAAAGTTCCATACTGAGCTCCACTCTTGAAAAGCAATGTTAGGAAATTTAAGATATCTGGTACTGGTGGTCTAATACGTCTATCGAATAATGTGTAAACCCCTTTTTTCAAGCAAATGTCGTACTATTTGATGGAACTTCTGCCAGGGATGCCAGCATTATGTCTAACGATGCTGGTGAGAAGTCTCTTCGTAATAACCGCCGTATAATATCTCGGCAAGGTAAGTTGCAATTGTATATCGCGTTTTCTTAAAAAGAGAAATTTTAATATTTTCATGTGGGTTTAGAATTATCATGTCAGAAATTAAAAGTGATTGAAAAAGGGGGTACCAAGGTTTCGTCGGCCACCTAGGTAGGTACTACTTTAATTCTTGTTTCTGTCAAAAATAATTTTTTGAAGTGTTTTAAATGTGATTTAAAATGGAGGAAACACATAAGAATAGAAGTTAGACCATCTGATGGTAAAAGCATTTATTGCGAAAGCATCGGGAAACAAATCTTTCGCATTTTTTATTGACGTGAGTTGTAAAAAGATCGATTTGAAGTTGGCCAAAAAGATTGGCAATTCAAGTGAATGCTGGATCGCTGAGTTCCCATTCAATGTCTGCGTGAGTACGTCTTGATTCAGCGTCAGCAATGGTATTTTCAGGGGAGCGAATATAATATGCGTATATAAAAATACTTCGCGATTCACACCATTGCCAAATATTCCTAGACACCTCTGTTAAGTGAGGGTATTGGACACCACCCATACGGTTAATATAACTGCTGGCGGTGGTATTATCGATTTATAGAAGAATCGGACAGTGATGACGTTTAGCAGGAAAAAACTGCAAGTAGTTCTAGTTATTTAATATGTTGGGTCGCTTCCCACTCGAACCACTGTCCGCCTGTGGATTCTGACCCACACGCTGTACCCCATCCCGATGTTGAGGCGTCAGAATATATGTACCTATCTCTGTTTTATAATAGTCACTTCTAATTTTGCGCATAGAACTATTAATGTTATTCAGCCACCAAGCAAAATCTTCGTTTAGCGAATCTGGGATATACATTGTACGATTATAATCCATGTGACTTAGTAAATTAAGATATTTGCATCGTTCAAAAGCTTTCGCGTATGGCCAGCCATACTCTATGGCAGTACAGGCAGGAATTAATAAACCTATCAATTTTGCAATGTTTGATTAAGACTATTTTGTATTAGTTTGATTCCTAATCTATACTAATTTTTTCCCGAATCTTGGGTCTCTTATCATTAGGTAAATAAACTTTTAAATCATGAGAATCGATTATAAACAAGGAATTTGCAAGAGAGGGATGGTGAAAGATTACTTTTATCGAAATTCACTATAAAGCCTAATGCTGTCAGAAGTTTAATAGTCATATTGATATTTTCATTCCATTCAATAGAAGATCTACCGATAGATAAAATATCATCAAGCTAATATATTATTAGACATGAAACCTAGACCTAACCGCAATTCCTAGTTCCATGCATGAAACCAGCTTGACTCAACAGTTTAATGACGGGTTTCATTATTTATGTAAATATGTATGGCACTGTATTTAATCCGAAAGGTAGGACATTAAATTCATATATTTTTCCATTGAATGAAAAACTTAGGCATTTTCAAGAATCCGGATGAATTTTAATAAAAAATAGGCATCAAGTGTAGCCATAAATTAATTTTAGTTATTAATTTTATAGGTGTGCGTATATCTTTCAATTTAAATGTTGTATGTGATATGTGTAAGTATATGTTTATTGAGATTTTTTAAATTTAATATAAAACGATTTTTATCGTTAGACTGCTATTAGGAATTTATGCTCGATAAGTATTGATCAGCGCACGAGTAGTAGCACGCCAATCGTAAGGAGTTACTTAATTGCCATGTGATAAACTGCCCATTTCTTCAGCGGTATATTCAGAAAAACGATGGGAGGAATTTGCGGAATAACTTTACGTGAAAATGTTAACTAATAACCCCGAAACCAAGAAATAATCGTTTGATCATTTGTGATTAAGGCCCATTTTTGGGCAAATAATGAAAGTCGACCGGCATATTTTGCCTTATCTTGTCGCGACGTGGATTTCTGTACTGCTGCTGCTGTTGCCGCGACCTTCTCGATAAGTAGTCGGGCTTCCGCGCTGGAGCAGGCGGGTGGCTCCTCGTTTGGGCCGGCTGCCTGCGCGCCGGCGGTGGAGCTTTGTAGTTTAAAACTTTTGAAGTCGATGGTTGAGGTTGTATCGTTTTTCTTACTGCTGATCTGTTACTCTTGTCCTGACCCTTTATTATATCAAATTTTGATCTTGAGTCAGCTTTTGCTGTTTTTATGGTATCTGCTACGTTTTCACCAAAAATGTAGGTATTTATCAATCTTTATTTGAATAAGGTTGTCATTCACCTCAGTTTTGAGCACAAAGTACATTATACAGACCATAGGTACGATGAAATGAAATATTTCCCTCATATAGAATCCGAGTATTGTATATTACAGAGCATACGAATGCCTTCCATTATTTCCTTTGTCATTTTGCTGTCTTCATTCTATAGTTGAGTGTCTGCGACCAAGAGAATATAACCACTATCTACGACACGAGCGAGGCCAGAAATTACAGAAGATATCTGTTTCTGTCTGGCTTCCATGCCCTTCTTTCGTTTTAATACGAACTTGGGCAAGACTTTAGTTCGATGTTTAATAAAGGAGCATTAACGCGTTCGCTGTAAGCAGGAACCATATATTTTTTGTTTTGGAACAAATCTTTTCGGACCTCTTTGTCAAGGCCATTTAGTAGGTAGCACAAACATATAAAGTTTAGTAGCAATATGATTTAATCGATCGGCCAACTCCTTGTAAATTTCCAGCCCGAATTGTGAAGCGGGTGTTTTTTCTTTATCTCCAGTGGGAACCTCCGTAGGTATCTCTGGTGTATATCATGAATACCTCGCCCAAAGGTGGGTAGTTTGATTATAATTCCATTGAGTGGAATTTACATAATTCCTCTGAATTGATCGTTAATTTAAGGTACGGTGAAAGACTCCGTTGAGTAATTCGATGCACACAATATAATAATTCCATTGAATGGAATTTACATACAAAGTTTTTATGATGCAATTCCTGTGAATTGATTGTACTTTGTTAATGTAAGGTACGTGAAAGACTCCGTTGAGTAATTCGATGTACATAATATAATAATTCCATTGAATGGAATTTACATACAAAGTTTTTATGATGCAATTCCTGTGAATTGATTGTACTTTGTTAATGTAAGGTACGTGAAAGACTCCGTTGAGTAATTCGATGTACATAATATAATAATTCCATTGAATGGAATTTACATACAAAGTTTTTATGATGCAATTCCTGTGAATTGATCGTACTTTGTTAATGTAAGGTACGTGAAAGACGCCGTTGAGTAATTCGATGTACATAATATAATAATTCCATTGAGTGGAATTTACATACAATGTTTTTTATGATGCAATTCCTGTGAATTGATCGTACTTTGTTAATGTAAGGTACGTGAAAGACTCCGTTGAGTAATTCGATGTACATTTCAAGTCCAGTAGATGATGAAAATGAGCTCGTAGACTCTTCACTTCTACGTGCCCGCTGTAATTTAATTTCTTATTATACTTGAATATTATTTATAAAAACTTGAATATTAATTAAGAACTATCTGAATATTTAAATATTTGAATGATACAGTGTTGCGTGGCAGAGCACTAAAAAGCGAATGAGGCTAAACAACCGAGTCCCACATATAAATAGTACTCCGTGGTACCCACGAAGAAATGTAGGTAATAACCACCCACAAAAAAAAAAAAAAGAAATCTACCCTGAAAACAGTGTTCGTGGTAGTAACTGACAAGTGTTACTACAATATTTATAATAAAAATAACATTTTATTTCAGCTAATCTAGAGGACAAGGCATGAGTATAACTCATACACTAGCGGCACGCTATGATGGCCGGTTTGACACATTACAATAGTGATGTGGAATGTCAATTTATTCTCGAACAAAAAACAATTAAGTTTTGTTTTTGTACCTGATTAAATAGGTTTAATAAAACAAAAATGTATATGTTTATTTAATTTATTTGAACGAACTGAATATTTGAATGAAAATGAATATACATACTTTATATGCACACAAGAAACATATGAATACAAAAGATACCAAAAAAGGTGCCACAAAAGGCCATAATTAATCAGATTCGTCCATACTACTATTTTCACTGTCGTCACTGCTATCATCACCTACATTAATAATTATATGTTCGTTTTCTATAATATTATCTATTTTCACATCTCTTTCATAATCTTCCCTTATTAATTTAACAGTTCTATTCACAACCTTTTCCCAGTCTCCTTTAGTCACATGTTCACAAGCTTCTTCTAATAATTTTAGCATTTTTTTTGTGGTAAATGGGGGTTCTGTATTGTGTCTTGCAGCATATCCCTTAATTTGAGCCCACACCAACTCAATCGCATTATACTCACAATGGTAAGGCGGTAACCGTATAACTCTGTGCCCATGTTCTAATGCTATTTCGTCAATGACGTATCGGATCTTGGTTGGTTTGTTTTCTTTTAAAAGACGTACTAATTCCGCTTTTAACATATTCATGTTTGCATCTACGCCATTTTTACGAAGCCATGCGACGATATCAGCTTTCTTTTGGGATTGGGCAGGTGGCTTGTCAATTTGCATCGAGTGGTATGGGGCGTTGTCCATAATTATAATAGATGGTTCAGGGAGGCTACACAACATTGAGGTAAACCATTCAGTAAACTTTTCTCCATTCATGTCTTCATGATAGTCTCCAGTGGTTTTTGACGCAAAAGCCATGAGAGAACCTTCGACAAACCCGTTGATGGTTCCGGCGTGACAAATTATAAGTCGCGATCCTTTTCCTACAGGAACTTTGGAAGTAGATGCTGCTGTGTCATCGTTCCAAGAACGGCCTACAGTATGGTTAGCATTAAGCCATGTTTCATCCAAGAACACAACATTTTGCCAATTTTTGATTTCTTTCACTTGCCGTAAAAAAGTATACCTTGCCATCGCTATATCAAATCTTTCCATCAATATTTTGCGTTTGTTACATTTTTTGTATCGAAATTCAATGGTCTTCAAAATCTTCGTTAAAGAACTTTCCCCACCGAAGAATAATCCAGCTTCCTTCAGTGAATGCACCAACTTTTTTCTTGTTGGATACTCCTTCTGTAAATAGTAGCCGTAAACATGTCTTCGGATAGCATCGGCATCAAAGCTATCGATGCCTACGACTGGTTTTGCTCGTTTTCTCTTTTTTGGTGTGTGAAGTTTATTTTCTTCTGTGCCAGTCTCGCCATATTTTTTTTTAGTTATCCGTCTAACAGTTCGTTGTCCAATATTAAGCGCATCAGCTACGCGTTCAACCACTGACGTTATAGGTAAAATTGGCCCTCCATTTTGAGCTTCACGATCGAAATAGTTACGAAGGCGTATTACGAACTCACGTGTCTGACTATTTAGAACAGTTCTCTGCGTACGTTCGGTCATATCGACGAAATCCACAACAAAGGGCTTGAACAGAGTCCAAATTAACGAGCAAGGGTCAACAGTAATGCAGTATCAATATTTGAAATCCAAAGCCAGGTCAAAACTATATCACAATCGCATTGCACTGACAGTTTATACTTTTCGAAGCAACGTCAATTCGAAACTGCTTTGTTTTGCATTGAGCATTGACTCGAGTTTGCCGGAGGTAGTAGTTGTGCTAGCCAGCGATCCTATGTGACGATCGTATTAGATTCCATTTTAAAAAATTTTCAATTTAGAAAACCAAATGCCGAGTTGTGGTATATATCATATAAAAATAAAAATTTTACCTTTTGTATGAAACAGCTGATATTTTTTTGCGATTTCAGAGGTTTGTCCACATAGTGAAAATTGTTCATATTCACAAGTACATTCACCCCTTAAATGGTGCAAACTGATTTTTCTACACTTGTATACATTTTAGAAATCAATTTAATAAATAAATTTTGAGTCCTAAACCTAAAACTACATTCGATAAAATTTATGAATCTCTGCACATCACTATCGTCAATAAAGTAATACAATTATTTCCTTCAAAGTCGTTATCAATTAATACGGAACTTCATGAGCGGACAAACGTCAAACCGGCCATCATAGCGTGCCGCTAGTGTAATAACAAAGTATGACAGTTGACACGTTTGGTATTGACAACACTAAGGAGATCGTATAGGAGGATCGTATCGCGGAGGTCGCATATCACCTCAATCTTTTAGATAATCTGTGGGATTATCTAAAAATGATTGCACCTGTGTCACTATTGCAATGACCTCTAATAAGCTGGTACTCTTCTGCTATTGGTTAAAATGCATTGATGCTGCAAGAAAACCATAAGTAAAGCCAATTAGAGGTGATTGAGATCGTTTTAGGATCGCCCACTAGGTGGACTGACGACATCAAACGAGTCGCAGGGAGCCGCTGGATTCAAGCGGCGCAAGACCGAAACCTGTGAAGTCCATGCAGGAGACCTTTGTACAGCAGTGGACGTCTATAGGTTGATAAAGAAGAAGAAGAAGTGATAGTTTTGAGACAACTCTTTTAAAATTTCATTCCTTTTTAAAATGGAACCCTAAAAATAGAAAATTAAAGAAAAATTTTTATTTTTGTTTGGTAAAGCTTTAAATATGAACATTTAAATTTTTATTATTTAATGTACTGGTGCTTTTTCAAAAGGTCAAAGAAGAGGACGGAATGTATTCAGAGTGGAATTCCCTGCCCCTTGAAGGAGGGGGCAGAGGTGTGCTGGGAGTGGTTGGTGGCAGGGACGTAGTGCTGGCTGTGGTGCGGCAGCTCGCTTCACACCAGCCCAGCCCACTTACCACTGATGCAGAGGTGAAAAGTCTCTAATAAGTATTTAATGAGATTAGACTTATTTCTTGGTTTGTCAAAATTTATTTGTTTCAGTGAATGTGATGATTCAATCAAACCATTTTATATTTTTTATTAAAATGTAACAAAGTGGATCGGCAGGAGTTCTGAGCGACCCACTTCGTTCATTAATGATGAGGATTCGAACCTTGTCTCCTAATATTCACAAGAATAAAGAATAGAAACACTCGATAAACAACAATGACCTTTATTTCAATTCCCTTATGCTACTACATTACATGTATAATAGAACAAGACGACAAAGACGCGGGCCTAAACTAGCTTAAAGTATTTATATGGACCGGTGCCGCACAGGCGGCCGAGGAGTACTGGCGACGGTAGGGAGAGTGTGGATGACGTGAATGTAACTGCTATGTATTGTTGGTGTATCTAATAAATAAAATAATAATCAACCTACACTAGGAGGCAGAATAAATTTTACTGTGGGGACAACTACAAATATTGATGATTTGGAGGGTTGTCAAAATGACAATATTGTTCACTGCATTTACTACGCGTTCGTTTGAAGTTGAGTCCTGCATCATAGAGTAATGTAATCGACGTAGTCGTAATTCCTAGTTCCATGCCGACAGTACGGACACAGTATAGGATATATGCAGTAGTTTGACACCTTTGATCTAGTGGTACTACGCGTTACAAACCCCTAGCTCTCTCGCGCTTCCCCGCACCGCACCTCAAGTCAGACCCACTTAGTAAACCGCTCGCGAAGCACCGCTTATTAAAAATAAATTTCAAATTCAAATTATTTATTTGCACAGATTGAGTAGTACAATGGTGTTACATTATAATAAAAGTCCTTACAATCTGCCGGATAGGCATGCAAAAATAATATTTAATAATAATTCTTATTCTAAGTTTACGTATTAAAAGTTCAATTTATTAAATTGAACTTTGGATATTAGGAGTTTTGGTAGGTTTGGTTAAAAAAAAACTAAGAATGTTGTATATCGTAAAGCATTAGAATAATAAACACTTTTTTTTATATATTTTTTTATTATTTATACCAATTCAAATTCAATATTCACAGTTAAGACAGGTAAGTAGTACTTAATAAATAAAACAATATACTATTATACTGCATCTTCTTATACTGTGTCTTTAGGTACTGTGGGTCTGACTTGAGGTGCGGTGCGGGGAAGCGCGAGGGGTGAAGATTTCTTTACTCTATGGTGCAGGGCTCAACTTGAAACGAACGCGTAGTAGTGCCACATAACAAAGCTGTGGATGTTACTTACAATGATACTGCAGCTTCTGCAGCCTAAAGCGGTAATGATTTAAAAATTGGTTCCATGCTGCTGGTAAAGCCACCGGCCAAACCTGGCGACATGTGTTCATGAGCCTTAAGTCTTAACCAAAACTTGACAGTTGTTTTGATAGATGTTTTTGGTCAGCCAACAAGGTTTTGGTGTCTGCAATTCCCACTGACCCTGCATGATATGTATTTAAAATCAGTGGACCCAGCTAAAAGTTGCTTTGGCAAGTCCAGCTTGCATTCTTCTTCTTATTTTGCGGCTATGCAGATCCTGAGGCCCTGTAGCACGTCGACCGGCGCCGGTCTATTGTGCTCGCCACTTTTTAAAGCTCCTCTCCGATACTCGTTGTCGCCAGGAACAGCAGCACTTTCTTGGCTGGGATGAGTGTAGCCTCAGGGTGCACGATGTGTTTCCCTAGATGGATGCTTCGTTTATGCATTAAAGCGGGGCAGTAACAGATAATATGCAGCAGCGTTTTCACCAATTCCTGGCAGAGCCTGGAGCTTGAGGAGGATGATATCTGAGCCCTGGAGCTTGAGAAATGCAGCTTGCATTACTTGTGTAACCACACTTATTAATTTGTAGGTGGAATGGGTGCTAGAAGTGATCCGCTACGGCCTGTCCCTGCCCCTGAGCGAGCACGAGGCCCTGCGCGACTGCGTGCGCGTGTGCTGCTCGTGGCTCGCCGCGCTGCTGCCCCCGGCCGCGCCCGCGCAGCCGCCGCCGCCCGCCGTGCCGCCGCCCCTCGCCGCGGAGCCACATAGATACGCGAATAAAATATTGAACCATCTGCATAATCTATTCGTGCCCAGGCCTAATGAGAGTGAGTATATAAACCATACTAGCTTTAGCCCGCGGTTTCGCTCACGTTAAGTTCGATTTTTCAAACCCCAATTTTACCCCCTTAAGGTGGAAGACACGGGTCTGCCCGCGAAATTCAAATTTAATTTGGTTTTTCGCAATTTGTAAACTAATCGACCGAGCGAAGCGAAGGTCTCTGAGTTTACTAGAGCGATTTGCACTTGTCCGTCCGTCCGTCTGTCAGAGCCTTATAACTTCTGAATTACTGAACGTAATTACTTCAATTTTAGATATGATATGTAAACCGATGGCCTCCAGCCGAAAATGGCTTAAAAAATTATAAAAATCTTTATTTCAGGGGGGCTCCCATACGAAATGGGGGGCTTTCAAAGTGGAGATTGTATTCGAGGCTAGATTTCTAAAAACACTTTGTTTTAAAACTTGAAACTTACACATAATTTGAGTTATATTCTGTACTTGAACAACAAATACTAAGATTAGATAAATATTATAAAGAAACGAAATTATTTGAGTTTTAATGGGCAGCACGGGTCGTCTTCGCTGGCCGTGGCCAGCGGAGGGTACGGGCTTCGAGGCGGGGCCTCATTACCCGGGCGGGGCGCGGGGAAGAGCACTTCCCCGGTGATGGATTTTCAGCCGTCTTGGCAATTAGGTCCATGGCGGCTGAGGCTCCTGGTCCGTGGGGGAGCAGGGGCCTTGCGGAGGGGCTTCAAGGGCTCCGCTCGCTGGCGGGCAGGATTGCCGCCGCGAGCGGGGCGGTGTCCAATGTGTTGGCCCACGCTACGGGCGATGGTGTCGCCACCGTGCGATGGGCCGACATCAGTTCAGGGGGTACCGCTCGCTGGCGGGCAGGATTGCCGCCGCGAGCGGAGCGGTGTCGGGTCCAGTGGGTGGTCCCGCGCTACGGGCGATAGAGTCGCTGCCGTGCGCGGGACCGGTATGGTCATCAATGGTTTAATGGGCATCAATGTTTTTAACAAAACTTCACTATACTGTTACTAGATGGCGCTGTCTTTAATATTGTAAATACGCATCCCATCCACGAAAGCAGATGACGATTGACGTCATCAGATTCGGCGCGTTTTAATTACAATCTATCTATCTATATATATAAAAGAAAGTGGTGTTAGTTACACTATTTATAACTCAAGAACGGATGAACCGATTTGGCTGAAAATTGGTGGAGAGGTAGCTTAGAACCAGGAGACGGACATAGGATACTTTAAAAAAAAAAACAGAACAGCGGATTGATGCGATTTTTTGCATGGGTATAGTAATGGATGTAGTAGTGATTCCTCAGACCGGGAGAGCTACTTTTTATCGCGGATAATGAAAGAGTTCCCGCGGGATTTTTAAAAACTAAACCCATGCGGACGAAGTCGCGGGCATCAGCTAGTATAATATAGTTAAAACTACCTTATGGGAATTATGGGATACCGCGAGGTCTCAGTTCGGGGCGAACCACTAGTACAACAAAGTAGGCTTATGGCCTTCTAATTGCGCCAGTGGAATTATCATCTTCACAGGTTTACATAAAAATCTTTACTTGAAAGTGACCAGATTAAGAAATTAATCAAAATACTGAGTTGGACGTGAGTTACTCACAAATTAGTTGATAAAGATTTTTATGTAAACCTGTGAAGATGATAATTCCACTGGCACAATTAGAAGGCCATAAGCCTACTTTGTCGTATCAGTTTACAAATTGTGAAAAACCAAATTAATTTGAATTTCGAGGGCAGACCCGTGTCTTCCACCTTAGGGGTTGAATTTTCAGAAATCCTTTCTTAGTGGATGCCTATGTCATAATAGCATTCTGTATGCCAAATAGCCTGATTCGACCAGTGGTTTGAGCTGTGCATTGATAGATCAGTCAGTCAGTCACATTTTCTTTTATATATGTATTTAGATTTAGATTAATTAATAAAAAATATTGCTACAAACAAACCAAATTTACATTCTTACTAATATTATAATTGTAAAAGTGTGTTTGTGTGTTGGTTTGTCCTTTAATAATACAGCAATGAAACAACATAATTTTTTGCATAGGTAGGTTGAGGACTTGGAGAGTGAATTGGGCTACCTTTTATCCCTGAAAAACAAGCGGGCAAATAACTAACTTTACCAAGATGATATCTCTGGCAAAAGCTTGTGATCCATAAAGATAAGAGTAAACTTTATTATAAGATAAATGCAAGGTATCCATTACAAAATTTAAAACAAAATATACATTTCCTTTGCAAGCACTTGCATTCATCTATCAAACGGAATTGGGTAAGTTAAATTACCTATCATATAAGAGGGTTGTAATCTAAGAAAAGCCTTTCTTTGCATGTGAGTTTTGGAACGAAGTTCCTCATTGGACTGTACGGACTTGCCGGATGTGGGCGAAAAAAAGTGTAAGAATTTTCCGTCACAAGTGTAGATGGTTATCCATAGCGCGTATGCGATATTACGAGATGGTTCTAACATGTGATGAGAGATGAAGTTGATTGTAAAAGGTAAAGGTTCCACAACACTTTTTGACGTGATAACGTCTTATAAATCTATAAACACCGGCTGCACGCACGAAAAAGTGTCACGTTCCGCCTGAGTCTGCGCGTGCAAGCGAGAGCGCGGAACAAACGATAGAGAGGCACGATCGGCCCAAGGCGTTGGCTTGTGACTAGACTAGGGAAAATTGTTATTTTCAATTAACTCCTTTGTATTATACAATTTTTCATTGTTATTAGTATGCAATTTTTCATCAATGTTTCTTTATGACGTTATCACGTAAAACTATCGTCCGTAAACCGACTTTACAGACAACCAATTTTTTTATTATTCTTTCCCGCTATTATGGTACTTATACTTTAAGTAACCAAGGTATGTCTCACATAGACAGCTATGTTTATCTTACACCAGGTGGAAACCTCATAAGCAAGCAAGCTGTGCTCTGCCACCGCGTGCTGCGCTTGGCGCGCTCGCTGGCTGACAGCGCGAACCTCGGTTCTCGCGAGTGGAAGTCGCTGCTGCTGCTGCTGCTGGCCGCAGCCGCCGCGTTGCTGGCGCCGCCCGCGCCGCTGTACGGCGCCGCGGAGCAGCTGTGCGAGCGGGTGCTGTGCGTGCTGTTCGAGGTGTGGATACTGGCGTGTCACAGGTGAGAGCACTGCCGATGTGCTGCTACTGCTGCTGTTTGCTGTAGCCGACGCGTTGCTCTGTGCTCGCGCCGCCCGCGCCCTTGCCGTGCCGCCGAAAGTATCAAAGTAGACAGCTGATTATTGTCTGCAGTGCTGCAGTCGCGGCCCCCATATTAATTAAATATAAAGTCGTTTCCCCTATGATTGGCTTTAGCCATATATAGGAGTGTCTCTGGAAGTAATAATAATGTATAATAACATTATAATGCGACTGACATACTATGTATTATAAATAATTTCTGATTGACGTGTAATATTGATGTTTACGAATAAATGATTGTGACTACTAGACTATAATGCAAATGGCGCACCAATAATATGAAATCATAGATTAACTAAAGAGGTCAGCTATGAAATCATAGATTAATATAGAGGTTGGTGCGCCATTTGCAATATTATTAGTTCCAGAGACACTCGTTTAACTGCTTATAGCGCCAAAATGGCGTCAATCAAGTAGGTCCACAAAATATGACAGCCTTTCCAGTGTTGATCATAGATTAATTATATAGCTCAGTGGTCTTCGTTAAAGTAGTGCTCGTGGTGCAGATGCTTCCCCGGGCCGGCGCTGTGGCGCACGCTGCGCGAGCAGTGCGTGCGCTGGCGGCACCGCGCGCCGCTCACGGAGCAGTGGGCGCGCGTGTCGCTGTGCCTCACCGCGCGCCTGCTCGCGCACATGTACGGCCCGCTCTACCCCGCCATGCCCATCGGTGAGTGCCTCGCCTGATAGCTCGCCCGCTCTGATGGCAACAGATGCTTCCCCGGGCCGGCGCTGTGGCGCACGCTGCGCGAGCAGTGCGTGCGCTGGCGGCACCGCGCGCCGCTCACGGAGCAGTGGGCGCGCGTGTCGCTGTGCTTCACCGCGCGCCTGCTCGCGCACATGTACGGCCCGCTCTACCCCGCCATGCCCATCGGTGAGTGCCTCGCCCTTTGAGTAATAAACCAGCAATGGAGAGGAATTGACGCCTAATTTATTTGCAAAAAAGTCTGTCAATTACGGTGGGGGGCGAGGTAGCACACATGAAAACTTGCTTACTACATTTGCATTTTTCCATCACGTCGCTATGCACGCACACAATATAATTAGCAAACACTACCTTAAATTATATGCACACTATCACATTCACACACAGGGACGCTCTATCATTACATGAAACAATCGCATCATTTGTGTAAGCATTTTAGGGATTTGACACTATCGATTATCGACTTTCGATAAGTTTTTCTAATAATTATTTACAACAGAGTTACTTTATTCGAGAGTAAATTTTTTTGTTCGAGATCTTTAACATGGTAGGTATATAGAAGCGCTAGGAAACGAGGTTCTTGCCGTTATTTTAGTCATAATATGCCTTTGCTATTAGATTGACTCTTTGTAGGCTTTTAGTACTTGCGTAAAGATACAGCTAGAAACTTTGGACTATATTGACGCTGGAAAGCGATCTAGCTTATTTCGAAAAATAACAAAATTACTTTTTTATATATTTGGAAGAAAAAGATACTGCGTCGGATTGTCGGATTTTCGTTTTCCTATGACATTATTTTTCTAAGATACTATGTTGACCTTCTCTACATGTTTATATTATATTTTTTGTTATTCATATTTTTCAACGTACTCAAAAATGCTGTAAATACTAAGACACCATCTATTTTTCAATATTATACAGATACTTGAAAAAAGTTATCAATACTTTTTAGCAGTGCAGTGCACTTAGGTGTACCTACTGTAAGGACTTAGGATTATCTGATTATTAACAGATTTTGTAGATACCAAGGTATTTACTCCGTCACTATACTCTCAATCTCATGCTGAAAGCATGCTGTAGGTACCACAGTATATCACCTTAGAGCAGCTGTTTAGTTATGATTTAAGGTTATAAGCCACCAGGGAGTGCTGTACTTTGTCATAGATTTTTAATAATATTGTTTATTAAGTTGAGAGACATTTAATTTTTATTTGAATACGTAGTGGGTATTAATATTGAACACATTGATTTTTTAAGTAATCTTGTTTAAATAAACATACAGCATTTTTAATGAAACATCATTTGTTTTATTTATGTTTAAAGCGAAATTTACGATGTATCTATTTCTAAAAAGTATATTAAGTACAAACTGTTAGGACTACATCATGTTTCCTTAAAAATAAATACAGCATAATTAGCATTTCAGAGTTTAGAGTTATTTCGTGGTTTCATATGTATCAAATACCAAGTTACAGCAACATTGCTTCTTGAAATTGAAAAACTATTAGTCGAAATTGATATAAAACTAATGTATAAAACTAAAGTAATTCTACTTTAGAATTATATAATTAGTATCATCTGATGTGTTACATTAAAAAATATGCTTTTTGAAAAAAATCTGCTCCTGATAGCTTATTATGAGCTGTTATGATTTTTTAAAACGTTATAGGCTCTGGTTTAAAGTTCACTTTTTCGATTTACAAGATCGTTTTCCAGCGTTGAATAATATTCTCTCAGTCCAGTATGGAGGAAACATAAAAAGGAAAAACTAAATCCTAAAAAAAAAATTTATTTAAAGTTATGATTGGTAAGTTAAAACTTGTACCTACATACTTTACTTGGAAGGCTTATTTTTTTCATCTACTTCATCTGAACGAAGTGTATATTTGTTTGTAATGCTAGGCTGCCGCCATGGCTATAGTGGCCACCCCATCTGTAATAAAACACCGCCAAGCTATTTAGCTTTCCGGTAAACCTAGCGGGATGAATAAGAAGTATGGGTACTTTAATTCAATTGCCAAGTTTTAATGAACCAAATATGTATAGAATTTAAATATTTTTTTTCGTCAATGAACCATTAGTAAGACGATAAAAATATCTCGGTATAAATAATTTATACAATCCCCCCACCAATATCGACATATGAAATCTTGCTGTCCAGCCCTAATTTTATTGCGGTGTGGCCGACTTCATAAAATTAAAGTCCTAATTTTCGAGTAAGAAAGACTTACGTAGAACTTATCATAATTATTAAACAATTTTTTAGTCTCGTTTTCATTATTTTTTGTATTATATTTGTAAAAATCCTTTCTTAGCGGATGCCTACGTCATAGTAGATATGCGTTGATAAATCAGTGAGTCAGTCACCTTTTCATTTTATATATTTAGAAAATCATATCACACTGGCTATATGGAAATATATACCTATAAATTTTGAAATAATTAAGTAAAAAAACTAATTTTATGAATTCGCTGAGTTTATGGAGCTCTAGCTGCATCAATGCATTTTAAACAATAGTGGGAGAGTACCAGCCAATCAGACACCATTGCGATCGTTATAATAATGCAATCATTTTAACCGACTTCAAAAAAGGAGGAGGTTCTCAATTTGAATTTTTTGTATATTTGTTACCCAATTATTCCGCCAAATAATGAATGGAATTTGATAATTTTTTTTTGTTTAGTAGGGCATACTTCAGAGGTGGTTCCCATATAAATTTTTATTGATATAATGTTAGATGTTACTCCATAACTACGTCAAATCTGAACCAATTTCAATTTTTTTTGAAAGAAAGCATAATAAGGTTGGGCCTATTTAAAAGGTGAAGAGAAGATGATTCATATCTTCGGTGATGGAGGAAGGAACTCAATGATTAAGAGCAAATTGCTCGCGATCAGAGATATACACAAAAAAGCTTAAAATAATAATGTAAAAAAAATATCTTTAAAAAACCGACATCATACGCCGATCGGGCAAAGTTGGGCTAGCGTCGCGCATTAGTTTCATCATTTATATTTAGGCCCGCCCGACTTCAACATACATGTACAAATTAAAATTGTTTTATACTTTGTAGTGGCGTTTAAAGTCGGTTTTATAGAAAGAATTTTTTATCATTATTTGATAATCCCACAGACGATCAAAGTTCGTATTTATATATCTAGTCATATTATACTTAAAGCTTATAAATTAGTCGTTCACCCCTTCCTATTCTATCGTGATTTTAATTCTATGGGATCAATTTATAATGAAGTTCAAGATAAAGGTCTCTAAACGAATAGTAAGTAGGAAGATTAATTTTCAATATTTTCCCCAAATTATTTCATGTACGATTAAGTAGCAACATTTTCAGATCGACAGTTTTTTTAAGTTTTCTGCATAAGTATTGCATTATTTGGATAAAATAATACATCAGAAGTAAATAAATGTTATCCTTTAGTAAACTGGATGTTTTAAATATTTTTTTAGAAGAAAATACTCTCATATTCGGCATTTATAGCGGAGCTCATTCCCCGCTAACCATACGTAGTTGACAGGCGCGTGACTCGAGTCAAACAGTTTTATATAACGAGTAGGACCACTGCTCATACCCAACTTACAGAGGGGTACGCGCGTCAATTCTTCTCCTGTGTTGGTTTATTACTCAAAGGCCTCGCCTGATAGCTCGCCCGCTCTGATGGCAACAGATTACTGGATCAGAGACCCTAGTGCGACTTTTCAAACTTACCTTAACTGTGCGTGAATACGTCAATAGGGTATTTTACTATTTTTTGAAGTGTCAATCTAATCCTAAGGTCATAATTTATTATTAGTTTTTTTTTAATTTTATTCAATCGATAAGTACCAATAAAATGCATTTTTTAAATTTTCGCGCGTAAATTGACAACACCTAGAAGCCATGTTATGACGTCATAAGCACAGTAAACTCACAGAGTAGGTAGGGGTACTAGGGATCACAGAGTGACACAGAGTAATTTTGTCTTTAAACTATAAGGCTGGAATCGCATCGCATTTTGTCCATACAAAACTGTCATTCATAGAGTCGCGTACCTACGCATCGCAAAGTCGAATTGATGCGTACATGAATATGAATAGTAGTCTGTGATAGTAGTTAAGAAGTAAACAATCATGGAACTACGACTACGTAAACAACAGTAAGCTGACGCAAAAATAAAACCGGGATCGATAGAATAAATACAAAAAAAAACCAACAGGAGCACATTCATGATTCAACCTTAGCACGAAACTACGAAAGAAACAGAAACTGTTCTAATGTCAGTCTGGTCAGTCATGCCAAGTTGCGTTCCATTTTACGCATACAGTATAGAAAATTGTCTATGGTTCCCAAATAAGTTAAAAATATCCTTCCATTACACGCTTGTTGATGAAAAATTAAAATAAATGACGTAGTGTTATGGCGGGTATCGTTTCGCATAGTTGTTGCATAGATAAAAAAAAGTTTACTTTATAATTTTGTGAACTGAAACTTCCCTATTTCTTATTGCCTAAAATATCTTATTTAAATATTTTTAGATTATTTCTCACTAGGAGTAAAATACCCTATTAGTATGGACGGAAAAGGGACGGAGTATTTTTCCATCCCTTTTCCGTCCATACTAATTGACGTATTTACACATAGTTACAGTTCGATTCAAACTTTATTTCCACACGGATGTTAGTTCTAGTGTAGGTTCGCGCAGGTTCGCCGCCTCCCGCGCGCCGCTGATTGGCTGGTACCGATTATTGAATTCTGCGCATCGAAACGCACGAAGTCCGAGAAGTCATAAAGTTTGAATCGGACTGTAACGTAAGTTTGAAAAGTCGCACTAGGGTCTCAGTTACACAAAGAGTTTCTCGCATGCAAGCAACATTTTTGACAATCATATTTGAGTATCGCTTAACTGATATGAGTTTTTGTCTATATTATGACAAAAACTCATAAATATATACATTAGTAATATATACATTATTCAAATTCAAAATTATTTATTTCACGTTGGCCAAATTTTGGCACTTATGACAAGTCTAGAATCTACCACCGGTTCGGAAAGCTGATTCTGCTAAGTCAAGCCGACAAGAAACTCAACAGTTGCTCTTTCCAAAACAAAAATGTTACAATATTATGTAGCTTAACTATCTTGTGGACATAATATATTAATTCTAATAATATTATACTAATTTAATGTAATGTAATGTATAATCGAAAGCGAGAATTGTAATAATAATAATAAATTTATTTATTTGCTTTAAACATGGTTTACAAATAGGTTTTTTTTTCTTCTTTATTTTGGAGCTTGGTCACTCAGTGACTATGTCGCTCCGTTAGTTCACTCCATAATATTATTACATATTTTTATTCCTAACTAGCTTTTGCCCGCGGCTTCGCTCACGTTAAGTTCGATTTTTCAAACCCCTATTTTACCCCCTTAGAGGTTGAATTTTCAAAAATGGTTTCTTAGCGGTTGGTTAGCTCACGTTAAGTTAGATTTTTATTGGTAATAGCTTTTGCCCGCGGCTTCGCTAACGTTAAGTTCGATTTTTCAAACCCCTATTTTACCCCCTTAGAGGTTGAATTTTCAAAAATTTTTCTTAGCAGTTGGTTAGCTCACGTTAAGTTAGATTTTTAATGGTAATTAAAATCCAACCAAACGCGATTCGTATCTCCGTCAAAAGCCAACATACCAAGTTTCATGGTTATACCTAAGTTGAAAAACGACAGACTTAATAACAATCATTCACCCTCTATTTAACTCCATTGGGAGTTGAACATTTAAAAACTGTCAAACGCGTACTTCTTTATTTTCAATTGAAAGGCAAAATACCAAGTTTGATGGATATTACTTGAAAATTAACTTAAAAATCTGGACTTTAATACAAATTTTCATCCCCTATTTGAAGTGTTTGGGGGTGGAATTTTCAAAATTTGCGAAACACATATTTCTTATTTTTTTATCGAAAGCCCAAAAATTAAAGTTTCATGGATATTACATGAAAAATAATTTGATAAATGACGGACTTTTATACAAACTTTCAAACCCCATTTAACCCTCTTGGGGTTGCAATTTTCAAAAATCCTTTCTTAGCGGACGTCTACGTCATAATAAGTATCTGTGTGCAAAATTTCAGCCCGATCCGTCCAGTGGTTAGAGCTGTGCGTTGATAGACCAGTCAGTCAGTCAGTCAGTCAGTCACCTTTGCCTTTTATATATTTAGATGAAAGCTAAAGTACCAAGTTTGAAATATATTACTTGAAAATTAACTTAAAAATCTGGACTTTAATACAAATATTCATCCCCTATTTGAAGTCTTTGGGGGTAGAATTTTCAAAATTTGCGAAACACGTATTTCTTATTTTTTTATCGAAAGCCCAAAAATTAAAGTTTCATGGATATTACATGAAAAATAATTTGATAAATGACGGATTTTTATACAAACTTTCAACCCCCATTTAACCCTCTTGGGGTTGGAATTTTCAAAAATCCTTTCTTAGCGGACGTCTACGTCATAATAACTATCTGTGTGCAAAATTTCAGCTTGATCCGTCCAGTGGTTAGAGCTGTGCGTTGATAGACCAGTCAGTCAGTCAGTCAGTCAGTCAGTCACCTTTGCCTTTTATATATTTAGATGAAAGCTAAAGTACCAATTTTGATATATATTACTTGAAAATTAACTTAAAAATCTGGACTTTAATACGAATATTCATCCCCTATTTGAAGTCTTTGGGGGTGGAATTTTCAAAATTTGCGAAACACGTATTTCTTATTTTTTTATCGAAAGCCCATTAATTAAAGTTTCATGGATATTACATGAAAAATAATTTGATAAATGACGGACTTTTAAACAAACTTTCAACCCCCATTTAACCCTCTTGGGGTTGGAATTTTCAAAAATCCTTTCTTAGCGGACGTCTACGTCATAATAACTATCTGTGTGCAAAATTTCAGCCCGATCCGTATAGTGGTTAGAGCTGTGCGTTGATAGACCAGTCAGTCAGTCAGTCAGTCAGTCAGTCACCTTTGCCTTTTATATATTTAGATATATTTAGATGAAAGCTAAAGTACCAAGTTTGATGGATATTACTTGAAAATTAACTTAAAAATCTGGACTTTAATACAAATTTTCATCCCCTATTTGAAGTCTTTGGGGGTGGAATTTTCAAAATTTGCGAAACACGTATTTCTAATTTTTTTATCGAAAGCCCAAAAATTAAAGTTTCATGGATATTACATGAAAAATAATTTGATAAATGACGGATTTTTATACAAACTATCAACCCCCATTTAACCATCTTGGGGTTGGAATTTTCAAAAATCCTTTCTTAGCGGACGTCTACGTCATAATAACTATCTGTGTGCAAAATTTCAGCCCGATCCGTCCAGTGGTTAGAGCTGTGCGTTGATAGACCAGTCAGTCAGTCAGTCAGTCAGTCAGTCACCTTTGCCTTTTATATATTTAGATATATTTAGATGAAAGGCAAAATACCAAGTTTGATGGATATTACTTGAAAATTAACTTAAAAATCTGGACTTTAATACAAATTTTCATCCCCTATTTGAAGTCTTTGGGGGTGGAATTTTCAAAATTTGCGAAACACGTATTTCTAATTTTTTTATCGAAAGCCCAAAAATTAAAGTTTCATGGATATTACATGAAAAATAATTTGATAAATGACGGATTTTTATACAACCTATCAACCCCCATTTAACCATCTTGGGGTTGGAATTTTCAAAAATCCTTTCTTAGCGGACGTCTACGTCATAATAACTATCTGTGTGCAAAATTTCAGCCCGATCCGTCCAGTGGTTAGAGCTGTGCGTTGATAGACCAGTCAGTCAGTCAGTCAGTCAGTCAGTCACCTTTGCCTTTTATACATTTAGAAGATATATTTAGATGAAAGGCAAAATACCAAGTTTGATGGATATTACTTGAAAATTAACTTAAAAATCTGGACTTTAATACAAATTTTCATCCCCTATTTGAAGTCTTTGGGGGTGGAATTTTCAAAATTTGCGAAACACGTATTTCTAATTTTTTTATCGAAAGCCCAAAAATTAAAGTTTCATGGATATTACAGGAAAAATAATTTGATAAATGACGAATTTTTATACAAACTATCAACCCCCATTTAACCATCTTGGGGTTGGAATTTTCAAAAATCCTTTCTTAGCGGACGTCTACGTCATAATAACTATCTGTGTGCAAAATTTCAGCCCGATCCGTCCAGTGGTTAGAGCTGTGCGTTGATAGACCAGTCAGTCAGTCAGTCAGTCAGTCACCTTTGCCTTTTATATATTTAGATGAAAGCTAAAGTACCAATTTTGATATATATTACTTGAAAATTAACTTAAAAATCTGGACTTTAATACAAATATTCATCCCCTATTTGAAGTCTTTGGGGGTGGAATTTTCAAAATTTGCGAAACACGTATTTCTTATTTTTTTATCGAAAGCCCATTAATTAAAGTTTCATGGATATTACATGAAAAATAATTTGATAAATGACGGACTTTTATACAAACTTTCAACCCCCATTTAACCCTCTTGGGGTTGGAATTTTCAAAAATCCTTTCTTAGCGGACGTCTACGTCATAATAACTATCTGTGTGCAAAATTTCAGCCCGATCCGTATAGTGGTTAGAGCTGTGCGTTGATAGACCAGTCAGTCAGTCAGTCAGTCAGTCAGTCACCTTTGCCTTTTATATATTTAGATATATTTAGATGAAAGCTAAAGTACCAAGTTTGATGGATATTACTTGAAAATTAACTTAAAAATCTGGACTTTAATACAAATTTTCATCCCCTATTTGAAGTCTTTGGGGGTGGAATTTTCAAAATTTGCGAAACACGTATTTCTTATTTTTTTATCGAAAGCCTAAAAATTAAAGTTTCATGGATATTACATGAAAAATAATTTGATAAATGACGGATTTTTATACAAACTTTCAACCCCCATTTAACCCTCTTGGGGTTGGAATTTTCAAAAATCCTTTCTTAGCGGACGTCTACGTCATAATAACTATCTGTGTGCAAAATTTTAGCCCGATCCGTCCAGTGGTTAGAGCTGTGCGTTGATAGACCAGTCAGTCAGTCAGTCAGTCAGTCACCTTTGCCTTTTATATATTTAGAAAATCTGGACTTTAATACAAATATTCATCCCCTATTTGAAGTCTTTGGGGGTGGAATTTTCAAAATTTGCGAAACACGTATTTCTTATTTTTTTTTATCGAAAGCCCAAAAATTAAAGTTTCATGGATATTACATGAAAAATAATTTGATAAATGACGGATTTTTATACAAACTTTCACCCCCATTTAACCATCTTGGGGTTGGAATTTTCAAAAATCCTTTCTTAGCGGACGTCTACGTCATAATAACTATCTGTGTGCAAAATTTCAGCCCGATCCGTCCAGTGGTTAGAGCTGTGCGTTGATAGACCAGTCAGTCAGTCAGTCAGTCAGTCAGTCACCTTTGCCTTTTATATATTTAGATTCTAAAATACTTATTAACTAATGCATAAATTAATTTGGATTGCTCGCATAAAGGGAATGCCAAAAATATAATAAAATCTACAATACTTAAATTATAATCTAATAAACTAAATAGGCTTATCCTGATTGATTCAATCCGGACACATTCCAACAGCACATGATATATATCCTCAATTACCCCACAGGTGAGGAAATCGGGAGATTCGGACTTTTTAATCAAAAATGCAAATTTGTTAGTTGGAATGTGACCGGAGCGAAGTCGTAACGCTGTGACTATGTCAGAGCGATTGAGATTACATCTATTATCGAACCAACAAAATTTCCAAGGTTGGAGCACTAAGGCCAATGCGTTGCCGGCTTTTCAGGGATTTTTCGATGTCCTTCGATATCCCCATCTTAAAATCCATTGGGAGGTGATCTTTTGTATCATGATTCTCTGACTATTTTAATTTGCTTTGAAACTATGATGCTAACAAAATTATTTTGATTTGGATCAGGTGAAGAAGATGTCAACTTGGTCCCGGCCGACATGAGCGCGGAGGCGGTGATACAGAGCTGGTACCGCATCCTGCACACCATCGGCAACCCCGTGGACCTCACCAAGCCGCACCTCATTAGTCACACGCCTGAATTTCTCCAGGTGAGATTGACTATAACACAAGTGAAGAAGATGCCAACTTGGTCCCGGCCGACAGGAGCGCGGAGGCGGTGATGCAGAGCTGGTACCGCATCCTGCACACCATCGGCAACCCCGTGGACCTCACCAAGCCGCACCTCATCAGTCACACGCCTGAATTTCTCCAGGTGAGATTGACTATAACACAAGTGAAGAAGATGCCAACTTGGTCCCGCCCGACATGAGCGCGGAGGCGGTGATGCAGAGCTGGTACCGCATCCTGCACACCATCGGCAACCCCGTGGACCTCACCAAGCCGCACCTCATCAGTCACACGCCTGAATTTCTCCAGGTGAGATTGACTATAACACAAGTGAAGAAGATGCCAACTTGGTCCCGGCCGACAGGAGCGCGGAGGCGGTGATGCAGAGCTGGTACCGCATCCTGCACACCATCGGCAACCCCGTGGACCTCACCAAGCCGCACCTCATCAGTCACACGCCTGAATTTCTCCAGGTGAGATTGACTATAACACAAGTGAAGAAGATGCCAACTTGGTCCCGGCCGACAGGAGCGCGGAGGCGGTGATGCAGAGCTGGTACCGCATCCTGCACACCATCGGCAACCCCGTGGACCTCACCAAGCCGCACCTCATCAGTCACACGCCTGAATTTCTCCAGGTGAGATTGACTATAACACAAGTGAAGAAGATGCCAACTTGGTCCCGGCCGACAGGAGCGCGGAGGCGGTGATGCAGAGCTGGTACCGCATCCTGCACACCATCGGCAACCCCGTGGACCTCACCAAGCCGCACCTCATCAGTCACACGCCTGAATTTCTCCAGGTGAGATTGACTATAACACAAGTGAAGAAGATGCCAACTTGGTCCCGCCCGACATGAGCGCGGAGGCGGTGATGCAGAGCTGGTACCGCATCCTGCACACCATCGGCAACCCCGTGGACCTCACCAAGCCGCACCTCATCAGTCACACGCCTGAATTTCTCCAGGTGAGATTGACTATAACACAAGTGAAGAAGATGCCAACTTGGTCCCGGCCGACAGGAGCGCGGAGGCGGTGATGCAGAGCTGGTACCGCATCCTGCACACCATCGGCAACCCCGTGGACCTCACCAAGCCGCACCTCATCAGTCACACGCCTGAATTTCTCCAGGTGAGATTGACTATAACACAAGTGAAGAAGATGCCAACTTGGTCCCGGCCGACAGGAGCGCGGAGGCGGTGATGCAGAGCTGGTACCGCATCCTGCACACCATCGGCAACCCCGTGGACCTCACCAAGCCGCACCTCATCAGTCACACGCCTGAATTTCTCCAGGTGAGATTGACTATAACACAAGTGAAGAAGATGCCAACTTGGTCCCGGCCGACAGGAGCGCGGAGGCGGTGATGCAGAGCTGGTACCGCATCCTGCACACCATCGGCAACCCCGTGGACCTCACCAAGCCGCACCTCATCAGTCACACGCCTGAATTTCTCCAGGTGAGATTGACTATAACACAAGTGAAGAAGATGCCAACTTGGTCCCGGCCGACAGGAGCGCGGAGGCGGTGATGCAGAGCTGGTACCGCATCCTGCACACCATCGGCAACCCCGTGGACCTCACCAAGCCGCATTTCATCAGTCACACGCCTGAATTTCTCCAGGTGAGATTGACTATAACACAAGTGAAGAAGATGCCAACTTGGTCCCGCCCGACATGAGCGCGGAGGCGGTGATGCAGAGCTGGTACCGCATCCTGCACACCATCGGCAACCCCGTGGACCTCACCAAGCCGCACCTCATCAGTCACACGCCTGAATTTCTCCAGGTGAGATTGACTATAACACAAGTGAAGAAGATGCCAACTTGGTCCCGGCCGACAGGAGCGCGGAGGCGGTGATGCAGAGCTGGTACCGCATCCTGCACACCATCGGCAACCCCGTGGACCTCACCAAGCCGCACCTCATCAGTCACACGCCTGAATTTCTCCAGGTGAGATTGACTATAACACAAGTGAAGAAGATGCCAACTTGGTCCCGGCCGACAGGAGCGCGGAGGCGGTGATGCAGAGCTGGTACCGCATCCTGCACACCATCGGCAACCCCGTGGACCTCACCAAGCCGCACCTCATCAGTCACACGCCTGAATTTCTCCAGGTGAGATTGACTATAACACAAGTGAAGAAGATGCCAACTTGGTCCCGGCCGACAGGAGCGCGGAGGCGGTGATGCAGAGCTGGTACCGCATCCTGCACACCATCGGCAACCCCGTGGACCTCACCAAGCCGCACCTCATCAGTCACACGCCTGAATTTCTCCAGGTGAGATTGACTATAACACAAGTGAAGAAGATGCCAACTTGGTCCCGGCCGACAGGAGCGCGGAGGCGGTGATGCAGAGCTGGTACCGCATCCTGCACACCATCGGCAACCCCGTGGACCTCACCAAGCCGCACCTCATCAGTCACACGCCTGAATTTCTCCAGGTGAGATTGACTATAACACAAGTGAAGAAGATGCCAACTTGGTCCCGGCCGACAGGAGCGCGGAGGCGGTGATGCAGAGCTGGTACCGCATCCTGCACACCATCGGCAACCCCGTGGACCTCACCAAGCCGCACCTCATCAGTCACACGCCTGAATTTCTTCAGGTGAGATTGACTATAACACAAGTGAAGAAGATGCCAACTTGGTCCCGGCCGACAGGAGCGCGGAGGCGGTGATGCAGAGCTGGTACCGCATCCTGCACACCATCGGCAACCCCGTGGACCTCACCAAGCCGCACCTCATCAGTCACACGCCTGAATTTCTCCAGGTGAGATTGACTATAACACAAGTGAAGAAGATGCCAACTTGGTCCCGGCCGACAGGAGCGCGGAGGCGGTGATGCAGAGCTGGTACCGCATCCTGCACACCATCGGCAACCCCGTGGACCTCACCAAGCCGCACCTCATCAGTCACATGCCTGAATTTCTCCAGGTGAGATTGACTATAACACAAGTGAAGAAGATGCCAACTTGGTCCCGGCCGACAGGAGCGCGGAGGCGGTGATGCAGAGCTGGTACCGCATCCTGCACACCATCGGCAACCCCGTGGACCTCACCAAGCCGCACCTCATCAGTCACACGCCTGAATTTCTCCAGGTGAGATTGACTATAACACAAGTGAAGAAGATGCCAACTTGGTCCCGGCCGACAGGAGCGCGGAGGCGGTGATGCAGAGCTGGTACCGCATCCTGCACACCATCGGCAACCCCGTGGACCTCACCAAGCCGCACCTCATCAGTCACACGCCTGAATTTCTCCAGGTGAGATTGACTATAACACAAGTGAAGAAGATGCCAACTTGGTCCCGGCCGACAGGAGCGCGGAGGCGGTGATGCAGAGCTGGTACCGCATCCTGCACACCATCGGCAACCCCGTGGACCTCACCAAGCCGCACCTCATCAGTCACACGCCTGAATTTCTCCAGGTGAGATTGACTATAACACAAGTGAAGAAGATGCCAACTTGGTCCCGGCCGACAGGAGCGCGGAGGTGGTGATGCAGAGCTGGTACCGCATCCTGCACACCATCGGCAACCCCGTGGACCTCACCAAGCCGCACCTCATCAGTCACACGCCTGAATTTCTCCAGGTGAGATTGACTATAACACAAGTGAAGAAGATGCCAACTTGGTCCCGGCCGACAGGAGCGCGGAGGCGGTGATGCAGAGCTGGTACCGCATCCTGCACAACATCGGCAACCCTGTGGACCTCACCAAGCCGCACCTCATCAGTCACACGCCTGAATTTCTCCAGGTGAGATTGACTATAACACAAGTGAAGAAGATGCCAACTTGGTCCCGGCCGACAGGAGCGCGGAGGCGGTGATGCAGAGCTGGTACCGCATCCTGCACACCATCGGCAACCCCGTGGACCTCACCAAGCCGCACCTCATCAGTCACACGCCTGAATTTCTCCAGGTGAGATTGACTATAACACAAGTGAAGAAGATGCCCACTTGGTCCCGGCCGACAGGAGCGCGGAGGCGGTGATGCAGAGCTGGTACCGCATCCTGCACACCATCGGCAACCCCGTGGACCTCACCAAGCCGCACCTCATCAGTCACACGCCTGAATTTCTCCAGGTGAGATTGACTATAACACAAGTGAAGAAGATGCCAACTGGTCCCGGCCGACATGAGCGCGGAGGCGGTGATGCAGAGCTGGTACCGCATCCTGCACACCATCGGCAACCCCGTGGACCTCACCAAGCCGCACCTCATCAGTCACACGCCTGAATTTCTTCAGGTGAGATTGACTATAACACAAGTGAAGAAGATGCCAACTTGGTCCCGGCCGACAGGAGCGCGGAGGCGGTGATGCAGAGCTGGTACCGCATCCTGCACACCATCGGCAACCCCGTGGACCTCACCAAGCCGCACCTCATCAGTCACACGCCTGAATTTCTCCAGGTGAGATTGACTATAACACAAGTGAAGAAGATGCCAACTTGGTCCCGGCCGACAGGAGCGCGGAGGCGGTGATGCAGAGCTGGTACCGCATCCTGCACACCATCGGCAACCCCGTGGACCTCACCAAGCCGCACCTCATCAGTCACACGCCTGAATTTCTCCAGGTGAGATTGACTATAACAAAAGTGAAGAAGATGCCAACTTGGTCCCGGCCGACAGGAGCGCGGAGGCGGTGATGCAGAGCTGGTACCGCATCCTGCACACCATCGGCAACCCCGTGGACCTCACCAAGCCGCACCTCATCAGTCACACGCCTGAATTTCTCCAGGTGAGATTGACTATAACACAAGTGAAGAAGATGCCAACTTGGTCCCGGCCGACAGGAGCGCGGAGGCGGTGATGCAGAGCTGGTACCGCATCCTGCACACCATCGGCAACCCCGTGGACCTCACCAAGCCGCACCTCATCAGTCACACGCCTGAATTTCTCCAGGTGAGATTGACTATAACACAAGTGAAGAAGATGCCAACTTGGTCCCGGCCGACAGGAGCGCGGAGGCGGTGATGCAGAGCTGGTACCGCATCCTGCACACCATCGGCAACCCCGTGGACCTCACCAAGCCGCACCTCATCAGTCACACGCCTGAATTTCTCCAGGTGAGATTGACTATAACACAAGTGAAGAAGATGCCAACTTGGTCCCGGCCGACAGGAGCGCGGAGGCGGTGATGCAGAGCTGGTACCGCATCCTGCACACCATCGGCAACCCCGTGGACCTCACCAAGCCGCACCTCATCAGTCACACGCCTGAATTTCTCCAGGTGAGATTGACTATAACACAAGTGAAGAAGATGCCAACTTGGTCCCGGCCGACAGGAGCGCGGAGGTGGTGATGCAGAGCTGGTACCGCATCCTGCACACCATCGGCAACCCCGTGGACCTCACCAAGCCGCACCTCATCAGTCACACGCCTGAATTTCTCCAGGTGAGATTGACTATAACACAAGTGAAGAAGATGCCAACTTGGTCCCGGCCGACAGGAGCGCGGAGGCGGTGATGCAGAGCTGGTACCGCATCCTGCACAACATCGGCAACCCTGTGGACCTCACCAAGCCGCACCTCATCAGTCACACGCCTGAATTTCTCCAGGTGAGATTGACTATAACACAAGTGAAGAAGATGCCAACTTGGTCCCGGCCGACAGGAGCGCGGAGGCGGTGATGCAGAGCTGGTACCGCATCCTGCACACCATCGGCAACCCCGTGGACCTCACCAAGCCGCACCTCATCAGTCACACGCCTGAATTTCTCCAGGTGAGATTGACTATAACACAAGTGAAGAAGATGCCCACTTGGTCCCGGCCGACAGGAGCGCGGAGGCGGTGATGCAGAGCTGGTACCGCATCCTGCACACCATCGGCAACCCCGTGGACCTCACCAAGCCGCACCTCATCAGTCACACGCCTGAATTTCTCCAGGTGAGATTGACTATAACACAAGTGAAGAAGATGCCAACTTGGTCCCGGCCGACATGAGCGCGGAGGCGGTGATGCAGAGCTGGTACCGCATCCTGCACACCATCGGCAACCCCGTGGACCTCACCAAGCCGCACCTCATCAGTCACACGCCTGAATTTCTCCAGGTGAGATTGACTATAACACAAGTGAAGAAGATGCCAACTTGGTCCCGGCCGACAGGAGCGCGGAGGCGGTGATGCAGAGCTGGTACCGCATCCTGCACAACATCGGCAACCCCGTGGACCTCACCAAGCCGCACCTCATCAGTCACACGCCTGAATTTCTCCAGGTGAGATTGACTATAACACAAGTAAAGAAGATGCCAACTTGGTCCCGGCCGACAGGAGCGCGGAGGCGGTGATGCAGAGCTGGTACCGCATCCTGCACACCATCGGCAACCCCGTGGACCTCACCAAGCCGCACCTCATCAGTCACACGCCTGAATTTCTCCAGGTGAGATTGACTATAACACAAGTGAAGAAGATGCCCACTTGGTCCCGGCCGACAGGAGCGCGGAGGCGGTGATGCAGAGCTGGTACCGCATCCTGCACACCATCGGCAACCCCGTGGACCTCACCAAGCCGCACCTCATCAGTCACACGCCTGAATTTCTCCAGGTGAGATTGACTATAACACAAGTGAAGAAGATGCCAACTTGGTCCCGGCCGACATGAGCGCGGAGGCGGTGATGCAGAGCTGGTACCCGCATCCTGCACACCATCGGCAAACCCCGTGGACCTCACCAAGCCGCACCTCATCAGTCACACGCCTGAATTTCTCCAGGTGAGATTGACTATAACACAAGTGAAGAAGATGCCAACTTGGTCCCGGCCGACATGAGCGCGGAGGCGGTGATGCAGAGCTGGTACCGCATCCTGCACACCATCGGCAACCCCGTGGACCTCACCAAGCCGCACCTCATCAGTCACACGCCTGAATTTCTCCAGGTGAGATTGACTATAACACAAGTGAAGAAGATGCCAACTTGGTCCCGGCCGACAGGAGCGCGGAGGCGGTGATGCAGAGCTGGTACCGCATCCTGCACACCATCGGCAACCCCGTGGACCTCACCAAGCCGCACCTCATCAGTCACACGCCTGAATTTCTCCAGGTGAGATTGACTATAATACAAGTGAAGAAGATGCCAACTTGGTCCCGGCCGACAGGAGCGCGGATGCGGTGATGCAGAGCTGGTACCGCATCCTGCACACCATCGGCAACCCCGTGGACCTCACCAAGCCGCACCTCATCAGTCACACGCCTGAATTTCTCCAGGTGAGATTGACTATAACACAAGTGAAGAAGATGCCAACTTGGTCCCGGCCGACATGAGCGCGGAGGCGGTGATGCAGAGCTGGTACCGCATCCTGCACACCATCGGCAACCCCGTGGACCTCACCAAGCCGCACCTCATCAGTCACACGCCTGAATTTCTCCAGGTGAGATTGACTATAACACAAGTGAAGAAGATGCCAACTTGGTCCCGGCCGACATGAGCGCGGAGGCGGTGATGCAGAGCTGGTACCGCATCCTGCACACCATCGGCAACCCCGTGGACCTCACCAAGCCGCACCTCATCAGTCACACGCCTGAATTTCTTCAGGTGAGATTGACTATAACACAAGTGAAGAAGATGCCAACTTGGTCCCGGCCGACAGGAGCGCGGAGGCGGTGATGCAGAGCTGGTACCGCATCCTGCACACCATCGGCAACCCCGTGGACCTCACCAAGCCGCACCTCATCAGTCACACGCCTGAATTTCTCCAGGTGAGATTGACTATAACACAAGTGAAGAAGATGCCAACTTGGTCCCGGCCGACAGGAGCGCGGAGGCGGTGATGCAGAGCTGGTACCGCATCCTGCACACCATCGGCAACCCCGTGGACCTCACCAAGCCGCACCTCATCAGTCACACGCCTGAATTTCTCCAGGTGAGATTGACTATAACAAAAGTGAAGAAGATGCCAACTTGGTCCCGGCCGACAGGAGCGCGGAGGCGGTGATGCAGAGCTGGTACCGCATCCTGCACACCATCGGCAACCCCGTGGACCTCACCAAGCCGCACCTCATCAGTCACACGCCTGAATTTCTCCAGGTGAGATTGACTATAACACAAGTGAAGAAGATGCCAACTTGGTCCCGGCCGACAGGAGCGCGGAGGCGGTGATGCAGAGCTGGTACCGCATCCTGCACACCATCGGCAACCCCGTGGACCTCACCAAGCCGCACCTCATCAGTCACACGCCTGAATTTCTCCAGGTGAGATTGACTATAACACAAGTGAAGAAGATGCCAACTTGGTCCCGGCCGACAGGAGCGCGGAGGCGGTGATGCAGAGCTGGTACCGCATCCTGCACACCATCGGCAACCCCGTGGACCTCACCAAGCCGCACCTCATCAGTCACACGCCTGAATTTCTCCAGGTGAGATTGACTATAACACAAGTGAAGAAGATGCCAACTTGGTCCCGGCCGACAGGAGCGCGGAGGCGGTGATGCAGAGCTGGTACCGCATCCTGCACACCATCGGCAACCCCGTGGACCTCACCAAGCCGCACCTCATCAGTCACACGCCTGAATTTCTCCAGGTGAGATTGACTATAACACAAGTGAAGAAGATGCCAACTTGGTCCCGGCCGACAGGAGCGCGGAGGCGGTGATGCAGAGCTGGTACCGCATCCTGCACACCATCGGCAACCCCGTGGACCTCACCAAGCCGCACCTCATCAGTCACACGCCTGAATTTCTCCAGGTGAGATTGACTATAACACAAGTGAAGAAGATGCCAACTTGGTCCCGGCCGACAGGAGCGCGGAGGCGGTGATGCAGAGCTGGTACCGCATCCTGCACACCATCGGCAACCCCGTGGACCTCACCAAGCCGCACCTCATCAGTCACACGCCTGAATTTCTCCAGGTGAGATTGACTATAACACAAGTGAAGAAGATGCCAACTTGGTCCCGGCCGACATGAGCGCGGAGGCGGTGATGCAGAGCTGGTACCGCATCCTGCACACCATCGGCAACCCCGTGGACCTCACCAAGCCGCACCTCATCAGTCACACGCCTGAATTTCTCCAGGTGAGATTGACTATAACACAAGTGAAGAAGATGCCAACTTGGTCCCGGCCGACATGAGCGCGGAGGCGGTGATGCAGAGCTGGTACCGCATCCTGCACACCATCTGCAACCCCGTGGACCTCACCAAGCCGCACCTCATCAGTCACACGCCTGAATTTCTCCAGGTGAGATTGACTATAACACAAGTGAAGAAGATGCCAACTTGGTCCCGGCCGACAGGAGCGCGGAGGCGGTGATGCAGAGCTGGTACCGCATCCTGCACACCATCGGCAACCCCGTGGACCTCACCAAGCCGCACCTCATCAGTCACACGCCTGAATTTCTCCAGGTGAGATTGACTATAACACAAGTGAAGAAGATGCCAACTTGGTCCCGGCCGACAGGAGCGCGGAGGCGGTGATGCAGAGCTGGTACCGCATCCTGCACACCATCGGCAACCCCGTGGACCTCACCAAGCCGCACCTCATCAGTCACACGCCTGAATTTCTCCAGGTGAGATTGACTATAACACAAGTGAAGAAGATGCCAACTTGGTCCCGGCCGACAGGAGCGCGGAGGCGGTGATGCAGAGCTGGTACCGCATCCTGCACACCATCGGCAACCCCGTGGACCTCACCAAGCCGCACCTCATCAGTCACACGCCTGAATTTCTCCAGGTGAGATTGACTATAACACAAGTGAAGAAGATGCCAACTTGGTCCCGGCCGACAGGAGCGCGGAGGCGGTGATGCAGAGCTGGTACCGCATCCTGCACACCATCGGCAACCCCGTGGACCTCACCAAGCCGCACCTCATCAGTCACACGCCTGAATTTCTCCAGGTGAGATTGACTATAACACAAGTGAAGAAGATGCCAACTTGGTCCCGGCCGACAGGAGCGCGGAGGCGGTGATGCAGAGCTGGTACCGCATCCTGCACACCATCGGCAACCCCGTGGACCTCACCAAGCCGCACCTCATCAGTCACACGCCTGAATTTCTCCAGGTGAGATTGACTATAACACAAGTGAAGAAGATGCCAACTTGGTCCCGGCCGACAGGAGCGCGGAGGCGGTGATGCAGAGCTGGTACCGCATCCTGCACACCATCGGCAACCCCGTGGACCTCACCAAGCCGCACCTCATCAGTCACACGCCTGAATTTCTCCAGGTGAGATTGACTATAACACAAGTGAAGAAGATGCCAACTTGGTCCCGGCCGACAGGAGCGCGGAGGCGGTGATGCAGAGCTGGTACCGCATCCTGCACACCATCGGCAACCCCGTGGACCTCACCAAGCCGCACCTCATCAGTCACACGCCTGAATTTCTCCAGGTGAGATTGACTATAACACAAGTGAAGAAGATGCCAACTTGGTCCCGGCCGACAGGAGCGCGGAGGCGGTGATGCAGAGCTGGTACCGCATCCTGCACACCATCGGCAACCCCGTGGACCTCACCAAGCCGCACCTCATCAGTCACACGCCTGAATTTCTCCAGGTGAGATTGACTATAACACAAGTGAAGAAGATGCCAACTTGGTCCCGGCCGACAGGAGCGCGGAGGCGGTGATGCAGAGCTGGTACCGCATCCTGCACACCATCGGCAACCCCGTGGACCTCACCAAGCCGCACCTCATCAGTCACACGCCTGAATTTCTCCAGGTGAGATTGACTATAACACAAGTGAAGAAGATGCCAACTTGGTCCCGGCCGACAGGAGCGCGGAGGCGGTGATGCAGAGCTGGTACCGCATCCTGCACACCATCGGCAACCCCGTGGACCTCACCAAGCCGCACCTCATCAGTCACACGCCTGAATTTCTCCAGGTGAGATTGACTATAACACAAGTGAAGAAGATGCCAACTTGGTCCCGGCCGACAGGAGCGCGGAGGCGGTGATGCAGAGCTGGTACCGCATCCTGCACACCATCGGCAACCCCGTGGACCTCACCAAGCCGCACCTCATCAGTCACACGCCTGAATTTCTCCAGGTGAGATTGACTATAACACAAGTGAAGAAGATGCCAACTTGGTCCCGGCCGACAGGAGCGCGGAGGCGGTGATGCAGAGCTGGTACCGCATCCTGCACACCATCGGCAACCCCGTGGACCTCACCAAGCCGCACCTCATCAGTCACACGCCTGAATTTCTCCAGGTGAGATTGACTATAACACAAGTGAAGAAGATGCCAACTTGGTCCCGGCCGACAGGAGCGCGGAGGCGGTGATGCAGAGCTGGTACCGCATCCTGCACACCATCGGCAACCCCGTGGACCTCACCAAGCCGCACCTCATCAGTCACACGCCTGAATTTCTCCAGGTGAGATTGACTATAACACAAGTGAAGAAGATGCCAACTTGGTCCCGGCCGACAGGAGCGCGGAGGCGGTGATGCAGAGCTGGTACCGCATCCTGCACACCATCGGCAACCCCGTGGACCTCACCAAGCCGCACCTCATCAGTCACACGCCTGAATTTCTCCAGGTGAGATTGACTATAACACAAGTGAAGAAGATGCCAACTTGGTCCCGGCCGACAGGAGCGCGGAGGCGGTGATGCAGAGCTGGTACCGCATCCTGCACACCATCGGCAACCCCGTGGACCTCACCAAGCCGCACCTCATCAGTCACACGCCTGAATTTCTCCAGGTGAGATTGACTATAACACAAGTGAAGAAGATGCCAACTTGGTCCCGGCCGACAGGAGCGCGGAGGCGGTGATGCAGAGCTGGTACCGCATCCTGCACACCATCGGCAACCCCGTGGACCTCACCAAGCCGCACCTCATCAGTCACACGCCTGAATTTCTCCAGGTGAGATTGACTATAACACAAGTGAAGAAGATGCCAACTTGGTCCCGGCCGACAGGAGCGCGGAGGCGGTGATGCAGAGCTGGTACCGCATCCTGCACACCATCGGCAACCCCGTGGACCTCACCAAGCCGCACCTCATCAGTCACACGCCTGAATTTCTCCAGGTGAGATTGACTATAACACAAGTGAAGAAGATGCCAACTTGGTCCCGGCCGACAGGAGCGCGGAGGCGGTGATGCAGAGCTGGTACCGCATCCTGCACACCATCGGCAACCCCGTGGACCTCACCAAGCCGCACCTCATCAGTCACACGCCTGAATTTCTCCAGGTGAGATTGACTATAACACAAGTGAAGAAGATGCCAACTTGGTCCCGGCCGACAGGAGCGCGGAGGCGGTGATGCAGAGCTGGTACCGCATCCTGCACACCATCGGCAACCCCGTGGACCTCACCAAGCCGCACCTCATCAGTCACACGCCTGAATTTCTCCAGGTGAGATTGACTATAACACAAGTGAAGAAGATGCCAACTTGGTCCCGGCCGACAGGAGCGCGGAGGCGGTGATGCAGAGCTGGTACCGCATCCTGCACACCATCGGCAACCCTGTGGACCTCACCAAGCCGCACCTCATCAGTCACACGCCTGAATTTCTCCAGGTGAGATTGACTATAACACAAGTGAAGAAGATGCCAACTTGGTCCCGGCCGACAGGAGCGCGGAGGCGGTGATGCAGAGCTGGTACCGCATCCTGCACACCATCGGCAACCCCGTGGACCTCACCAAGCCGCACCTCATCAGTCACACGCCTGAATTTCTCCAGGTGAGATTGACTATAACACAAGTGAAGAAGATGCCAACTTGGTCCCGGCCGACAGGAGCGCGGAGGCGGTGATGCAGAGCTGGTACCGCATCCTGCACACCATCGGCAACCCCGTGGACCTCACCAAGCCGCACCTCATCAGTCACACGCCTGAATTTCTCCAGGTGAGATTGACTATAACACAAGTGAAGAAGATGCCAACTTGGTCCCGGCCGACAGGAGCGCGGAGGCGGTGATGCAGAGCTGGTACCGCATCCTGCACACCATCGGCAACCCCGTGGACCTCACCAAGCCGCACCTCATCAGTCACACGCCTGAATTTCTCCAGGTGAGATTGACTATAACACAAGTGAAGAAGATGCCAACTTGGTCCCGGCCGACAGGAGCGCGGAGGCGGTGATGCAGAGCTGGTACCGCATCCTGCACACCATCGGCAACCCCGTGGACCTCACCAAGCCGCACCTCATCAGTCACACGCCTGAATTTCTCCAGGTGAGATTGACTATAACACAAGTGAAGAAGATGCCAACTTGGTCCCGGCCGACAGGAGCGCGGAGGCGGTGATGCAGAGCTGGTACCGCATCCTGCACACCATCGGCAACCCTGTGGACCTCACCAAGCCGCACCTCATCAGTCACACGCCTGAATTTCTCCAGGTGAGATTGACTATAACACAAGTGAAGAAGATGCCAACTTGGTCCCGGCCGACAGGAGCGCGGAGGCGGTGATGCAGAGCTGGTACCGCATCCTGCACACCATCGGCAACCCCGTGGACCTCACCAAGCCGCACCTCATCAGTCACACGCCTGAATTTCTCCAGGTGAGATTGACTATAACACAAGTGAAGAAGATGCCAACTTGGTCCCGGCCGACAGGAGCGCGGAGGCGGTGATGCAGAGCTGGTACCGCATCCTGCACACCATCGGCAACCCCGTGGACCTCACCAAGCCGCACCTCATCAGTCACACGCCTGAATTTCTCCAGGTGAGATTGACTATAACACAAGTGAAGAAGATGCCAACTTGGTCCCGGCCGACAGGAGCGCGGAGGCGGTGATGCAGAGCTGGTACCGCATCCTGCACACCATCGGCAACCCCGTGGACCTCACCAAGCCGCACCTCATCAGTCACACGCCTGAATTTCTCCAGGTGAGAACGACTAAAACATCCACGTTTGTGCCAGTAAGGACGCCTTCTTCTATGAAGTATCTCTACCAGGCCACACTCGCCGATTTGGGTATGTGACTGTTGTCAAAATGTTGCAATTCATCATACTAATATTATAAATGTGAAAGTGTGTTTGTTGGTTTGTCCTTCAATCACGCAGCAACAGAGCTACGGATCGACGTGATTTTTTGCATGGGTATAGTTGAGGACCTGGGGAGTGGCATAGGCTACTTTTTGTCCCGGAAAATCAAAAAGTTCCCGAGGGATATTAAAAACTAAATCCACAAGTCAATCGCAAATGTAACATGTAAGAATAACATTTGTAAAAACAGAAAATAAATCGGTCAAAAACAATTTTTTTTATTCCATGACAAGCTAGTCCTTGACTGCGATCTCACCTGATGGTAAGTGACGATGCAGTCAAAGATGGTAGCGGGCTAACTTGGAAGGGATATGGCAGTGAACATTCAACCCATACCCCTAATTGGCTTCTACACGCCATCGTACCGGAACGCTAAATCGCTTGGCGGCACATCTTTGACGGTAGGGTGGTAACTAGCCACGGCCAAAGCCTCCCACCACCAGACCAGACCAGAGACAATTCAGAAATTAAAAATTCCCAAATTGACTCCGCCGGGAATCGAACCCGAGACCTCCCAGTTATAAGACAATAGCGCTCACCACTGAGCCAGGGAGGTCGTCAAAGTTAATATATGTTTTACTGCGTCTGTATCTGTCTCTTTCTAAAACGAAATTTTCTATGAAGATTGTATCCAGCTCTTGTGACGTCACACTTAAATAGCGTTCTCTTTCTCTTACAGGAAACTTTAAAGCTCTATATCTCCGAGACTAGTTAAGATATTTAAAAAAGAAAAATGGCATGGCGTTATATTATAATATTTAAAACGTTATTTAAGAAAAATATCAGTCTAATACCTTCGCCGTCGTCTGTCTATCAACTTCACTATCACTAACCCCGAACGGGTTTTCCCGAACTTGATTAAATGTTAACCCGCGTACATGCCTTCTAACCTCTTCCCAAAGCGAAGGCTGTCAACTGTGCTTGATTAACTGCAGATCAATGTCAACCTGTGTTGGTGACACTTGTTTCTTACCTTGTTTTTAAAACAACGCCCTCTTTTGGCGCTGTGGCAGATTACGAGACTTCAGGCGTCTCGGCAGGAGCTCACGCCCCCGTGGTCCCACAGATGGAGTTAGAAGTCTCACTTTACACGTAAAATAATTGATTGGTTTTTTACGAAAATCTACAACGATCTGATATTGAAAATATCATGTTACAATATACTTTGGAGAAAAGTGACGGTTACCTTACAAACGAAATGTTGTGGCTTGAGTTTACTCAACATACATACGGCGGTACGGACTTGGCGGATGGGGGCTAAGCGAAAGAAAGTTTAAGAATTTTTCCGCCATGACTTTTATGTGTTGCCTTCGTTTATCGAAGGCGAGTGAAACTATCGGTTCAGGGGTTCGAATCCTGACTTCAGGTTATTATTTTTTTTTTAATTATTAATTTATTATTAAAAAAGGAACTTCGTCCCAACCGAGCGCTCCACGACACTCACGCATTTTTATAATTATATTTTCGACAGTACTGGATGACAGCGGAAGAGGGCAAAGAGGGCAAAGAAGGCCGGGAAGCCTGGGTGGGTTCTTTGGCCCACATCTTCCATCGCGCTATGCTCGGCTTGGCCGCGCACGTCGACGCTTTCCTAGGTAAACGTTACAACAATGTATATAATATAATCTATTTTCCCTTAGCTATCTTAAAAGGTAAACAAGAGAAAGGCGTAAGCGTGCGTCTTAGGGTGAGATCTACAGATGGCACTCTCACTCAGCTCAGACTCAAAACCGAGTTAAAACGAGACAGATTTATGTCAGGATATATTTGTGTCTCATTTTAAATCTATCTTGAGTCTTGAGCAGAGCCAGAGTACGATCTATAGATCCTTAAAGCACAGTGCATAGGATGTTGAAACCGTGCTAAAATAGGCATGGTGACAGTAACCAAGAATCAATGCAATTATGAATTTAACTGATGAAATATCAGGATTGATTCATGGATTATAAAAAACGTATTTATTTTTCTATTTTGAGCGAGATTGATATTTGTTTTGATAAGATAAAACTATAAAATACAGCGATCAGCCATATTGGATGGAACACCAATCAGAGTGATACGTCACATCTATGGTCAAACTTTGACAAAATACTATGAAAAACATAGAGGTGACGTCACGACCGACACCATGACACCGTCGTGCGTTTTTGCGTGAAATTTAAAACTAATAAAAAAAACGGCCAAGTGCGAGTCGGGCCTCGCTCTTTTAGGGTTCCGTACATATGACCAAATCACTTTTTTAGCCCCCTTTATTTTTTAATTTAATTTAATTTTTATTATTTGTTGTTGTAGCGGCAATAGAAATACACAATATGTGAAAATTCCAACTGTCTATCTATTATAGTTTACGAGATACAGCCCGCTGACAGACGGACGGACGGACAGCGGAGGCCCCGCTCCCGCTAATAGGGTCCCGTTGGCACCCTTTGGGTACGGAACCCTAAAAATGGCCATTTTATCTACCAAGCCTTATTTTTTGCTGTCATCATGCGTATTGAAAAACCAAACTTATAAAAACGTCTTAAGTTTGTAAGCGCCCGGCCACGTTCGTAGGTTACGCTTTTCTCTAATCCGTTTTCTGTGATTTGTTTATCTTTTAACGCAGTTAAAGAAAAATAACTATAGTTATTGAATAGTTATACTAATCATGTATTAAACACATGAGAATCTAATGAAAAGCACAGTTATTTAACATGCCTTATGCCTTATAAGAACTGACTTGTCATACTGCATTATTCCTATAATATTTTCTTCTTAATGAGTCTAAACGAATAATCATATTTACTAGAAGTTTTCTTTTACAAAAGTCCCATAAATGCTTTAAAAATAACGTGTAATTCAGAGTGACCAATATTAACTAAGGACCGTATTTAGAGTAAATATTTGAGTTTCAGTTTGCTTATGAATACAAAGTAAAAAGTAATAAAATGTGTTTGATATGTTGTAACAGTATTTTTTAATGTTTGTAAATTCAAACTATGACAATATGATCATGAGTAGTAGTAAAAACATTTTTATCGCATTGTGTTCAGGTTTAATAAACTCGAATATTTCTCTAAATACACTGTTTGAAGTATGGTGATAGTTGAAGATTTAAATAAGGCCATCCAATAATTATGTTGAACGCCATAAGAAACAGAAAAAAATTGTACTAGTTTTATAACCGGGATGTTATCGGCCATTGCAAAAAAACGTATAAAAATGTTAGTCCCCCTTTAACTATTGCCGTACCTCAAAGAAGTGACCTACCATGAGCCTACACTAAAAACTGTTTAATTTATGTACTCAAAGAATTTTTTTTTTGGACGGCCAGTCACACATAAGGTGGTTAAAGTAAGGTTCCCGTTCAAGTTAAATTTGTTCTCCAAAAAACCAATTTGGGTTACATTTAAGTCCAGGTTAGGTTTTGTAAATTGAAACAGATTTTTTACGACCAATAGTAGCTCTTGTGGGAAAAGAACTCGATTGATTTTGATAAATTGGTCGACATCGAATCAGAAACTCTGTGACCAGTCAAGCGAACGGAACAATAACCATAATCTCCAAACCAAACTCCTGGAAAAAGTTATCAATAAGAGACTGGTGAACTATCTAGACTCACTAAATATACTCTCAGAAAACCAATTTGGGTTTAGAAAAAACAAATCAGCCGAAGATGCCACGTTATTACTCACGACAACTGTAGCTGATTATCTAGATAAACAAGAACACTGTATAGGAGTATATTTAGATCTTGCAAGAGCCTTTGATACCGTTTATCAATACCTATTCTCCTAAAGAAACTTGAACAAATTGGTGTTAGAGGCTCGCCATTACAATGGTTCACAACCTACCTTACGAATCGAAAACTATGTTTAAAAATTAATCAATACTCAAGCCGGCTCCAGACAATAAACTGTGGTGTTCCGCAAGGAAGCGTTCTAGGGCCGACTCTGTTTCTACTGTACGTTAACGACATACACCAACTTTTGCTGGAAAATGCTAAGATAGTCTGCTATGCAGACGACACGGCACTCATCTTTCATGGCAAAACCTGGGATGATACAATTAACTACACGCAAAAAGGTTTAGCAAAGGTTAAACAGTGGTTGCAAAATAACCTTTTAACATTAAACACTAAGAAGACGAAATTCCTATGTTTTCATAAAACTGCTTCGTCTGCTCCAAGCTTATCCCCAAACATAAGAATACATAGTTGCAGTGACATAAACTCGTGCTACAGTTGTGATGAGATCGAAAGAGTGAATGTAATGAAATACCTCGGAATCCATATTGACCACAACCTCAACTTTAAACACCATATTCACAACTTGTCTTCAAGAATACGAAAAACCATACACATAATGAAGAAACTTCGTAATATTGCCAATCATAAAATCTTGAGACTTGTATACACGTCCCTGTGTCAATCACTGCTCAATTACTGCATATCGTCCTGGGGTGGTGCTGCTAAAACAACTATGCTTGAATTAGAGAGAGCCCAGAGATCCGTCCTAAAGGTTATGCTATGTAAGCCCTATAGGTATCCAACTAATGTCCTCTATAAGAATGCCAAAGTACTAAATGTTCGTCAACTCTTTTTGTTAAAAATTACCCTTATGAAACATACTGAAATGCTTAAGGCTCCTAACAGAGATGAAGTATTAGAAAGAAGAGTTTACAAATGTAGTATACCGGTTACAAACTCTGCATTTGCTAAGCGTTTCTTACCATCTATAGATGCACGTATTTATAATAAAATATTAAAATTCAACGAGCTTAAAAATCTAACTGTCATGCAGGCCAAGCAGAAGTTAACAACATGGCTTAGCACTCTATCCTATGAAGATACTGAGCAGTTACTCAAACGCATAACTTGATTCCTTACTGAAGGCACTCATATTTAAATATGTAAATATGTATATTTTATTATCATATGGTCACACATACTTATAACTATGCTTTTAATTTTATATTTTGTATTATATAAAATTATATCGTAATATTGTATTGAACTATTTATGTATTCATGGTATAGTTCTTATTTTTATTTCACATTCAAATAGAGGTATGGATAAAACCTAGTGTCACTAATTTTCCGTGATAATCTAATTGAAAATTTTCTTTTGGACCCCACGATACAGGCCTCCTAGTGTGGGATCCACCGATAACATTGTGCTAGGGAAAGGGACATGAAAACTGATAAGATGCTATTCTATGCTATTACTGTATTTAACATTAAGTAATACATTTATAATTATTTTAGTTTAAGCAAACAATATGTATAATCTATGACCTTCTCTTCTCTCATTTTAGTTAAATAAATACATTTTCATTTTCATTTTCAATCGAAATGACTCTGATACCAGGTTAATGATGGAAACCTGTTTGAAATTTTTTTGGCTTCCAAGCCCTGAGTCAGGGTCCTTTAAGTTTTTACTAAAATTTGACCCTTTGGTGATGGAGGTACGAATACTAACTTGTTGGTCCCTATTTTGATTATAGAAATTACTATGACATCGCTGGTTTTCGGTGAGCTAATTTAACTTTAACGCTAAGTTTACTTTACCCTCTTGGCGTGCAACTGGCTCTTTTAAACAAAAACTTAATTCAAAAAGACTGTCGAACTTTTAACTTTACATTACATTGTTGATTACGTGATCAAAGTAAAAAATAAAAAAAATTACTTCGATTAAGTCGCCCGCTTTGCTTCGATCTAGAGCCGGCGTACCAGCTCTACTATATAGAGTTCATGGTATGTCCTAGGTTGTTGGTTTTATCGGTAGTTAGTGTAGAGCATCGTTTCTCAACCTGAAGGTCGCGATCTATCAAGATATTTCTTTCATATTGGCTTTACTTGAAATTTGAATTTTCACAGAAGTGATGTCGCAGCCTGAAACCAATTTATATCGATAGGGTAAACCTCATCACCTTAAGTCATCGCCGGTACAATACTGCCTACGGGTCTCTTTTTAAAATGAGATATTCCATGGCCCACCACAAATATCACATTTACCAAGTGTGGACTTTTTTTTAAAAAGAATATCAGCCAAGTTGGAGATGACTTATAATATCCTCCTCTCCCTCCAAATAAGCGGAAAGCTTGTGTTAGGAGTGGGTACGACAATAGTGCAACGGGTTTGCGTTTGAGTGCGTCCTTTCAGTTTAGAGTCCGCACCTTTAACCGTTGGGCTATTGCGGCTTAAAGGCCTTTGAGAGCACTATGGAAAACTAACTTTCAAGACATGCAAGTTTCCACACAGTGTTTTCGTTTTCCATTAAAACAAAAGATACCCTTACTTTTCGAAGCTATCCGCAGTGCGTGCCTGGGATTCGAAGGTGAAGGTGCCACTCTTCCATACTAAAATCTTCAAACCATTAAGATTACGTGTCGAAGATTGTAGATAGATAGCCTTCTGATAGATCGCGACATCTTAGACCAATGGCTTGAGGCGACAATTAGAGGTCGAGAAACGATAGCGCGGCCGTAGTGGATTAGCGGTGTGGTGTGGGTTTGAGCGTGTGGAGTGACAGGGCGCAGCACGGAGCGCTGGCTCGTGGAGAGCGCCGCCGCGGGCGCGGTCCCGGGGGGCGCCGGCACCCCGGGGGGCGCGGACGAGGGGGACGTGACCCCCCCGGCGCACCGCCGCCTCGCCAAGTCCTTCAGCACGACGAGGCCACGGGACAAGCCGCCTGAGAAAAGTATGGACTGTTGAATTTACGTGTGGCACTGATATGTATAATTAATCTATGATTTACACTGGATTGCCTGTCCCTATACAAATGACAGCATATTAATGGATCAATTTTAAGCGCCTCATTTGACATACGAGTGCCACTGGAACTAATAATACTTCAAATGGCGCTCCGACCTCTACAATTAATCTATGACTTCATATAAAATCAAAGATTAAAGGGGTTGTTTATGAGACACTCGTTCAACTGCTTACAGCGCCAAAATGGCGTCGATCAAGTTAAAAATGGCGTCAATCAAGTAGGTCAAAAAAATATGACAGCAGCCTCTCCAGAGTTGATCATAAATTAATTAAGAAATCAGTGACGTGTGGGGATGAATAGCGTTGTAATAATACCTCTTCTTGTTTATCAACCGATAGACGTCTACTGCTTCCACAGGTGTCGGCCTTGTGCCACCTGTAGCCATTCGAAGCCACTGACCTCTGTTAATGACAGGATGCCGGAACCAGTGCTGGTTCAGCCAAAAAATAATTACTCCTCTTACTGAAAAACTTATAGTACTCCTCGTATTATAAGTTTATCAGTTAGAGGAGTAATTGCGCTTATTGGACACGTATTCAGTCGTTAAGCAGTCATTACTTCTTTTACCAGCCCTTTTTCTGACTGCAAATTCACCTGATGGTAAGTGACGATGCAGTCTAAGATGGTAGCAACTAACTTGGACATTGGCATGGTAGTTTTAAATAAACCCATATCCCGGTTTGGGTCTGTTTTTACATGCCATCGTGCCGGAACGCTTTATTTAACTTATGAGATCTTTCATATTACACACGCTATTCATTTCCACAATATTATGTTAATACTTTACTAAAATGTCCTTCTTGTGTGTTAATATATTAACGGTTACGGTTATAAATAGTTTTCCATAATATATCTAGATAATTAATTTCTTTTTGGTTCTTTCTATCTGCTTTTTCTGCATCTTGTATAGTTTGCCATTGGGGTTTCGTTGTAGATAAATGAAGTTTTCTTTCTGTAGTTAGTACCTTTTTCCTTTACACGAAATATATTATGTTATTTTTTTTTTATATTTTAGTCGAACCGATCATTCTTTAACTCTTGTAATTTTTTGTTATATTAAGCTAGGGACAACGCCCTCAGTGTAACTTTTTAAATTGAGACTAACTGTGCATTCATCCAAAACTTTTGTTTGGAGATACACTTTTGTAACAACAAAACGCATAGTTGACGTTTTCAAAAGTTACATTAGAGCTAAAATGTCAATGAATCACATTGCAGCGGAATTTTGTGAGAGGAATTTTAAAGAAACAAAATCACATTGATGGGAATAAAACTTTCATTTGCCAAAATAATTTATCACATTGTTGGGAACCAAACTTTCATTTCCCAAAACAATTTATCACAATTCACGCTAGTTTTGTTAAATTTCATCCTCAATTTTGTTTTCAATCATAGCCACAATCATGTTCAAAAATATCATCATTTACGTAGATTCATTTGGAATTTGATTGTCGCGTACAGCCTATCCGCACTAGTAATATGGAAGTCGGTAACGTTCTTGGTATGTTTTAGGTACCCCGCGCTCATCTCTTATTGGGCTATCAAGTAGCAGCCGACCGTCGAGCGTTGTACCAACTACACCACCAAATTCTATCACGTCTCAAGGTAAGGTTCCATTTTTCTCCCTAGAATAGAATAGAAATATTTTTTATTTAAATAAACTTTTTTACAAGTGCTTTTGAATCGTCGATGAGTCTACCACTGGTTCGGAATGCCCTTCCTGCCGAGAAGAACCAGCAAGAAACTCGGCGGTTGCTCTTTTTAAAACAAGTTTACAATACAATAGATACTTTGCTATGTATTCAGTGTTTCCACGATGAGGGGAGGTTCCAAAAATACATACTACTTACAATTCAATATACGTTAAGATGGGCCGACAGAAAGTAGCCCCATTCCCGCCGGCGGCACTCGTTCACGAGCATGACCCAGCCGCTGCTTCGCTCAACCATATTTGAGGGAACGTAACCCGCATCACACGACACCACCACAGAAATGTTTAAAGAGTGTGTGACATATTCATGCTACCCATGTTATAGTATGTTTGTGGTCATTATCGTCACATAAACGTCCACTGCTAGATTTCCACATGCCGTGCCGCCTATATTCAAGGGTTATTGGGACTCGTCTGAAGTAGTGGGTCAGAGGGAGTCTGCTTTTGCACTATTTAAAAATGATGCTACAGTCTGACAATCTCAATCACCTCTGATTGGCCGATCCTTTCTCGCTGTTGTCTTAAATGCATTGCTGAAGCAATAACGCCATAAATTCAGCCAATCTCCACCATTGAGACTAGCAATGAATGCATCAGCAGCTTGGAACTCGGTATCGGTTCTTTTTTTTTATTGCACAAAAATAGTGCAATGGGCGGACTTAATGCTAAAGCATTTTCTACCAGTCTACCTTAAGATGTGAGACAACACATGTAGGTGTGTAAAAAGAGAATATTAAATAAATATACTGAATATGATAATTATGTACATATACCTAAATATATTACATGATACATTACGTAACATGATACAGTACATATTATGATATACAGGGAAAATTTTTTTTTAATGCCAAAATTTTTTTTGGTAGTTCAGTATCGTTAATAGAACAAATTTCCATTAATAGCTCAGTAGCTTTTTTAAAACATTCTTTTTTCTAAATCTGTCTCTAAAATAAGAAAATCAAAGACACCAAATAAAGGTACGCGCACATTAGGACTGGCCGCTACGGGGCGGAGGCCGGAGCGGGCCGTATCACATTTTCGGAAATGCACAACGCAATAATGAGGTCCGCTCCGCCTTGTCTTAGTGTGCGATAGGTCAGATAAATTGTGTACAAGTGATTTAGGCGGATATTTGACGAGTTACAAGTTACAACCCGATGCAATGCGGCCCGTCTAATGTGCGTGCGTCTAATGTAACCTTAACCTTATTTCGTAAACAAAGTTTTTAAAAAACTAAAAGAAAGATCAAGCCGCTCCTTCGGTGTATGTACGAACGCCCGCTTTGTGATGTGATGCCGACAAACACTGCCGCTCCGCACGGCTTCTTTTATCGGCCTCGTGTTTCGCGGGGTGGGGAACGCGCGTTTCGCGTCAATTCGTTTGTCGGTCTGTCAGTTGCATGCGCACTACGTCGCACCAATCGATCCGTCGCGTCGATCCGCCGTCTGCGATCACAATTCATAATGTCCGGATTTTCAAATCGTGAATTTTATGAAATGGTGCGGGTGTATTTATTCAGTGGTGAAAGCCTTCTAGCAGCTCAAAGAATGTACGAAAGAGAGAGTGTACCACGTCTGCGAGCCCAAGGGATCCCGAACCCCGCAGTGCCTAATAGAAGAACTATTTTAGCGGCTTTCACCCGCCCCTTAAAATAAAATAAAGTAGGTACCTAGTTTGCATCTTACGAATTATTTAAAATAAGCGCTCAGAGGCAATGGCCGCCGCGGCCGCGCGCGTGAATAGGTATTTTATTGTAGGCATCGCGCGTAGGTACAGGTACATAATATCGGTGTAGACATCGTTCCTATTGTAGGGTGAACATGATCATCTGGTTAAAAGTAGATATCTTTGGTAAAAGATAGTTTTGGTATTCTTAAATAAAATAAAAAAATAAGAAATACGTGTTTATTAAATTTCGTTTATAAAAAAACATATAAAAATTTTGGCACAAGTTAAAAATTTACCCTGTATAAAATTAATATTAAATATAATAAATATAGAAAAAGGGTCAACAAGACAGAGGTTACAGGGTTTTGAACAGATGATCCTTCATTTGCCGTTTAAATGAGAATTTCGAGTTTGCCCTCCTTATGGAATCGGGCAGTGCTTTCCATAGCCGAACTGCCTCCATTTCAAAAGAGTACGCCATGAAGCCGGTTTTTGTACCTAGTTATCGCCAGACGAAGACATTTGGAGGACCGAAGACTAGGATCACAAACATCGGATTTGAATGGGAACTTATAGTTCTTCACGTTATGTGCACCATAAATGGCCAATGCAGCTTCACGGCTATAATTAAAAGGGTTTTGTTTACAGTAGGCGATATAGAGAAGCCACCGTTAACTCCGTTGCGTCCGAAAGTAAACTCCATCTTCCACCTGTTCGGTGAATGGCTATTCGAAGCGGCTCTGGTGGGGACAACGCCGGCTACTAACATTCCACGTGAGCTACATTTTGCTTTAATAATAGAATAGAATAGAAATGTTTTTTATTCTCCTACGGCTAGTTATAGAATAGAATACAACAGAAATATTTTTTAATCAAATAAACTTTTTACAAGTGCTTTTGAATCGTCGATGAGTCTACCACTGGTTCAGAATGCCCTTCCTGCCGAGAAGAACCAGCAAGAAACTCGGCGGTTGCTCTTTTCAAAACAAGTTACGATTCAATAGAATAGTTATACAGTTTAATTACTACCTACTGTCTCATGAATCGCTGGAACGAATTATATATCCACGCTTTTTTATCATTTATATAGTCTTCAATTGCATAATATGCTTTATAATAATAATAATTTTGATTATCTAAAGTATATGAAAACTATATCCTTATTTACTTAAGAAGACTATTATATCGCATCCCTCTGTCGCACATTCTAATATTTTCAATGATTTTAAAAATCTCAGACACTTTTGACAAAATGTGGTCAATTATTATCTTATATGGACAGCGAAGGGGATGTGTTTGCTTATGGTTTACTAGCTGATGCCCGCGACTTCGTCCGCGTAGATTTAGTTTTTAAAATCCCTTGGGAACTCTTTGATTTTCCGGAATAAAAAGTAGCCAATGTCACTCTCCAGGTCCTCAACTATACACATGCAAAAAATCACGTCGATCCGTAGCCCTGTTGCAGCGTGATTGAAGGATAAACCAACAAACCAACAAACATACTTTCGCATTTATAATATTAGTAAGGATACTAGGTACTACCGAATAAATCGATAAGTTGCCCCATACGGAAGATCAAGGGCAGATTTTTTTTCACTGGATTTTTTTTACCTAGTTTCATAATAACTGTATTTACAGAAAGGGCAGAGGGCACGCCCCCTCCGCCTTCACTAACTGAAGCTACGCAAAAATTGAATATGATCAGCTATCAAGCAGGTATTTGACAAACATTTTGTTTTTTTTAATAATTATTAGAAATAAGGAATAAATATGTTTCTCCAAATCTTCAGTAACAAATAAAAACTGTCAGAACTTCCAATTCATCCCTCGGTTGAACGTCCTAGAGTCTAGACTATCACTGCTTAGCATTATTATTAGCCTGTAAAATAAATAATTAAATTAAATAAATAAAAAAAAATAAAAAAATTGGGAGACGTCGCGGGACGCCTGGCAGAATATGTGAAACATCGAAATTATTTTGTACAAGTAATATCGAGATTAGTACACACATAAATGCACACTCTTTCTAAACTATCACTATCAGACATATTTTATTGTTAAAATTATTAACTTTAACGGCGTTAATATATTGTGATTGTACTGGAACATTGGGTGAAATTGTGTGCTAAGGAACTAAAGACATTTGTGAACAAGTGATTGTGTGCACGGTATCGAGTAATCTCATCGGACGGCGAGGAAAAAAACCCCCGGAAATCGTCGTGTTTGGCCACTTATTTGGTAGGCCCGTTTTACACGAAATACACCAACTTTACACTTACACACACTTACATCACGACGGGTCTGCTTTCTGCGTAGTTCGCCGAAGGTAAGTTTTGATTTACGTGTTTTTGTTTATTTGGTTTAACTAATTGTTTGTAACGAGTGCTACGCCCGTGTGCAAATTTGTAGTAGTCACAGGTAGTCGCCACTAGTGTATTGGCACAATTCGTCCCATACCCGAATTTGTAAATTAGGCGCCTTCGACCACAGCCTGACCGCGTCCCCCACATCGGTCGAAATATCGGCAACGCCCGTGACTTCGACCGCGACCAGTACCTGTTCGGCATCCGACCCGCTGATGGGCCCTGGGCTGGATCCCTAGTATGAACAGGGCTGGCCGTAACATACTACTGTCAGTCTGACCCGCCGCCATAGATGTTTCACATCATAAATCGCTTCCAGGTCGCGCGGTGGCCCTGGGCACGCTGTGTCGCGTGATATGCTCGAAGCAGTGCCGCGAGGAGGTGCTGGCGCCCTACCTCGCGCGCACCTACGCGGCGCTGCAGCGCGGCCTGCGCGACCCGGCCACGGCGGCCGCTGTTGTACTGGACGCTGCTGATATATTTAGGTACTAGGTCTTAAGAGGGGGTGTGCGCTCGTTAACAGTAAACAGATTTGATTTTTACAGTAGTAGATCAAGTTTCAATTATCCGAAAAAAAAACCGCAAGAATTACATCATACTGCCAAGGGACGTGTTTGGGCAAAAACATAAAATGATGGTTCGATAATAAAAAATCGCGAAGTTAGGTCAAATTTTTAACCAATATTCATTTATTTTCAATGTGTTGCATATTACAGAGCCAAAATTTTTACATTAAATTCCGATTGATATCAAGAGAGTAGCCTAGTGAATTGAAAAGAAACTGAATATTTTACGAGTTACAAAGTATTTGGCGCTTACTACACTCCTATTCCGCGCAAAACGCTTTCTTTTGTCGCGCCTCACATGAGGTGGCTATGTTTTATCTCATCGCGTAATCTGATTTTTTTTTGGGGTTACACGCGCTCTTAAAATGAGAATTTGAATATTGGTATGCAATTCGATGCCTTAACATGGGTGGCATAAGTATGTCACGCACTCTTTAAAAATTTCTGTGGTGGTGTCGTATGATGCGGGTTGTTACGTACCCTCAAATATGGTTGAGCGAAGCAACGGCTGGGTCATGCGTCATGCTCGTGAACGGGTTCCACCGGTGGGAATGGGGCTACTTTGTGTCTACCCATCTTAAGATATATTGCATTGTTAGTACTTGGTAGGTATGCATTTTTGGAACTTCCCTCATTGTGGAAACACTGCATATATAGCATAGTATCTATTGTATTATAAACTAGTTTTGAAAAGAGCAACCGCCGAGTTTTTTTGCTGGTTCTTCTCGGCAGGAAGGGCGTTCCGAACCAGTGGTTGAGTCAGACGATTCAAAAGCACTTGTAAAAAGTTTATTTGATTAAAAAATATTTCTGTTGTATTCTATTCTATAACTAGCCGTAGGAGAACTAAAGTCACCGACATAGCTCAGCGAGTCGCAAAACTGAACTTAAAATTTGCGGGGCACATAGTTCGAAGAGCTGATGGTCGTTGGGGTCCCAAGGTGCTGGAGTGGCGAGCCCGCACCGGGAAGCGCAGTGTTGGCAACAGTGGCCGTCTAAGGGTGATGGTGATGAAGAAGAAGAATATGGATTCGGCATGACGGATAAAAATGTGTGAGTCTTCTCCACTTGCCGTGAAGCCAACAGGGGTACGGGCGTCCAGATGTGGCCTCTTTATATCCGGTTGAGGCGCGTGGAAAGTCATTTCCCCGATACATAATTGGTTTTGAGCCGTTTTATATCCGGCTAAGACCAGCGGATCTCTAAAAATGATTGCATCAGTGTAACGATCGATTGGCTGGTACATTAAAAAATTAATAAATAAATAATTCTAACTCGATTTGCATTAAAAGCCCAAACCTTCGGCTGATGTCGTCATAGTAAAAAATCATCAGGCTGCCATGATGTATTAACTGAGATACGTTTGAAATCTGTTGGTGGGTGGGGACGCTTTTTTGCATGGTCATTTCATTTACAGATTAGACCTAGATGGCGTGCTGGTGCTGGTACCAGACTTTATAACTGCTCTGGACCGCATCCTCTCCGAGCGGGAGCCGAAGTTGGAATGCGGCCCCATAGACAAGCGGGAACTGCGCAAGTCCGCTATCAGTCTTCTGTTGTCTTTGGTCGCCTTCCCTTACCATTATAAGGGGTTGGCTGTACCGGAGTTCCCTGGATGCAATGAGTAGTAAGTACTTTTATTTCTCAAGTGTGGCTTAATATTCCGTTAATAATTATCGACCGAGCGAAGCGAAGGTCTTTGAGTTAACTAGAGCGATTTGCACTTGTCCGTCCGTCCGTCCGTCCGTCCGTCCGTCTGTCAGAGCCTTATAACTTTTGAATTACTGAACGTAATTACTTCAAATTTAGATATAATATGTAAACCGATGGCCTCCAGCCGAAAATGGCTTAAAAAGTTATAAAAATCTTTATTTCAGGGGGGCTCTCATAGAAGCGAATGCGAAGTAAAAAAAAAAATATCGCGTTACATAAAATTGTTACGTATCATTTTAAAGATAATTTTGAACTGAGTACAAAAATATTTTTTTTTTAATTTTTCCCTTAAAATTGACGAAATGGGGGGCTTTCAAAGTGGCGATTTTATACGCTCGCTTGAAGACGCTCCCTAAGAAAATCCGCTATGGATTTTCAAACTGATTTTATGTTTTTAGGTCACTTATATCCTGTACTTGAACAACAAATACTAAAATTATATGAATATTATAAAGAAACGAGATTATTTAATTTTTAATGTACATCAGTAATTCATATAGCATCAACATAGCTTCACAATAATGCTAATAGATGGCGCAGTCAGTAACTATTCCCATGGAACTACGAGTTACGACTAACGACCTATCCCAAAAACAGTTTTGCGTCGACCATTATTATTTAGTTACTTATTATAATACAATAATTGTATTGTAATTTTTTTTGTACCATATTATTCAATTAAAATTATTTTTTAGTTAAATTTTAGTTAAATATTGTATATTTCTATTCGCGTCGATAGATGACGATTTGTACAGATGCCCGTAACCCGGTTTCACTCGTTAGTACCTACATAATAATTCAATGTTTTCACTAACGTTCCCTAACCTTTACGGGCTACCTATAAGTTAGGTGATTGATGTTTTCTGTCAACTTATTTATCACGATCCTGTACGGGACACCTAAAAGGATATTGGGACGGATGTTAGGACTTAGGATTGTATTTAGGAGCTACCTACGTTAAGAGACTCCTACTTAGGGGATGATTTAGGTATGTTTGGTGAAAACGGGCATAATAATAATGTCAGTTTTGGTTATCATGTATCGATTGAATGAATAATTATGGGATACCGTTACCGCGAGGTCTCAGTTCGGGGCGAACAACTAGTATGTAAGCTAATGTAGGTCCATAATGGCCCACTTCAAAAAGTCCCTAAGTCCATTTTTCGAAAACAGAAAAAATGGACATGAGGACTCCTTGAACTGGGCTATTATGGACTGGGAGTTCTTGCACTACAGGCAATCTACATAAATATTGTAGATGTCAGTGGTTGTCGATGATGATGATCATGATTGATGATGATCCGTATTGTGCTAGCGGCGACGTGTCGCTGGGCGAGTTCGCGCGCGGATGGCTGTCGCTGGTGTGATAAATAGTATAGATGTCAGTGGTTGATGATGATGATGATGATGATGATGGTGACGCGTATGGTTGCAGCGGCGGCATGTCGCTGGGCGAGTTCGCGCGTGGGGGTGTCGTTGGTGTGATAAATAGTATAGATGTCAGTGGTTGTCGATGATGATCATGATTGATGATGATCCGTATTGTGCTAGCGGCGGCATGTCGCTGGGCGAGTTCGCGCGCGGGCGGCTGTCGCTGGTGTGATATATAGTATAGATGTCAGTGGTTGTCGATGATGATGATGATTGATGAAGATCCGTATTGTGCTAGCGGCGGCATGTCGCTGGGCGAGTTCGCGCGCGGGCGGCTGTCGCTGGTGTGATATATAGTATAGATGTCAGTGATTATCGATGACGATGATGATTGATGATGATCCATATTGTGCTAGCGGCGGCATGTCGCTGGGCGAGTTCGCGCGCGGGCGGCTGTCGCTGGTGTGATATATAGTATAGATGTCAGTGGTTGTCGATGATGATGATGATTGATGAAGATCCGTATTGTGCTAGCGGCGGCATGTCGCTGGGCGAGTTCGCGCGCGGGCGGCTGTCGCTGGTGTGATATATAGTATAGATGTCAGTGATTGTCGATGATGATGATGATTGATGATGATCCATATTGTGCTAGCGGCGGCATGTCGCTGGGCGAGTTCGCGCGCGGGCGGCTGTCGCTGGTGTGATATATAGTATAGATGTCAGTGATTGTCGATGATGATGATGACTGATGATGATCCATATTGTGCTAGCGGCGGCATGTCGCTGGGCGAGTTCGCGCGCGGGCGGCTGTCGCTGGTGTGATATATAGTATAGATGTCAGTGATTGTCGATGATGATGATGACTGATGATGATCCATATTGTGCTAGCGGTGGCATGTCGCTGGGCGAGTTCGCGCGCGGGCGGCTGTCGCTGGTGTGATATATAGTATAGATGTCAGTGGTTGTCGATGATGATGATGATTGATGATGATCCGTATTGTGCTAGCGGCGGCATGTCGCTGGGCGAGTTCGCGCGCGGGGGGCTGTCGCTGGTGTGATAAATAGTATAGATGTCAGTGGTTGTCGATGATGATGATGATTGATGATGATCCGTATTGTGCTAGCGGCGGCATGTCGCTGGGCGAGTTCGCGCGCGGGCGGCTGTCGCTGGTGTGATAAATAGTATATATGTCAGTGGTTGTCGATGATGATGATGATTGATGAAGATCCGTATTGTGCTAGCGGCGGCATGTCGCTGGGCGAGTTCGCGCGCGGGCGGCTGTCGCTGGTGTGATATATAGTATAGATGTCAGTGGTTGTCGATGATGATGATGACTGATGATGATCCGTATTGTGCTAGCGGCGGCATGTCGCTGGGCGAGTTCGCGCGCGGGCGGCTGTCGCTGGTGTGATATATAGTATAGATGTCAGTGGTTGTCGATGATGATGATGATTGATGAAGATCCGTATTGTGCTAGCGGCGGCATGTCGCTGGGCGAGTTCGCGCGCGGGCGGCTGTCGCTGGTGTGATATATAGTATAGATGTCAGTGATTGTCGATGATGATGATGATTGATGATGATCCATATTGTGCTAGCGGCGGCATGTCGCTGGGCGAGTTCGCGCGCGGGCGGCTGTCGCTGGTGTGATATATAGTATAGATGTCAGTGGTTGTCGATGATGATGATGACTGATGATGATCCGTATTGTGCTAGCGGCGGCATGTCGCTGGGCGAGTTCGCGCGCGGGCGGCTGTCGCTGGTGTGCGTGTCGGCCGTGCAGGCGGAGGGCTCGGAGGCGCTGGCCGTGCCGCTGCTGAGCGCGCTGTACCTGTGCGTGCGCCACAACGCGTGCGTCGCGAGCGCGCCGCCCGGCTCCACCGTGTCGCACGCCTCCGACTACAAAGGTGATGACGCGTATGGTCGCAGCGGCGGCATGTCCGCGAGTTCGCGCGCGGGTGGCTGTTGAGTTTTCAACCCCTATTTTACCCCCTTAGGGGTTGAATTTTCAAAAGTCCCTTAGCGGATGCCTACGTCATAATAGCTATCTGTATGCCAAACAACCCGATCTGTCCAGTGGTTTGAGCTATGCATTGATAGATCCAATCAGTCAGTTAGCCACCTTTTCCTTATAAACATTTAGATTTATTCTGTACCTCAACTTACTTAGCTTAAATATAAATAAATATACTAACTTAACTTGCGACTTCGTCCGCTTGTTGTTAGGTCTTTAAATATCCCGCGGCAATCCTCAGTTTTACTGGGATAAAAGGCATGCAAAAAATCACGTCGTTCCGTAGCTCTGTTGCGGCGTAAATGTAGGACAAACAGACAAATCAGCAAACCAATAAACCAAAATAACAAATACACTTTCGCATTTATAATATTAATAATAAGATTTTTTTAAAGGGAGCAGCAAAATATGTCAGTCAATTTCAGATTTTTTCATTAATTTATCAGCTTTGTTGTACATAAATACCACAACACAATTTTTTGAACATCATAGCATCACAATCACCGCTAAACACACTGTAGTTACATGACACAATACATCAAAAAAAATTTATCACGCACGAGCTATATTTTAGTTTGCTACGCTATAAAATATCACCACAAAATGGGTCAAAATGTGTCCTTACCATAATGGTATATCGTCACATCTCCTGAAAACTTAGGAAACTGCAAGAGATGAATTTTACAGGGGACCGTTTGGAAAGTTTAGATTATAGAATTAAAAAGCATAAATATTATTAAGGATTACCTACTCGAAATTTTATTTTAGTCAATATAGCAGATCAAGATTTTACATCCAAAAATTGAGGATCTTTGCAGTTGAGGCCAAAAGCTTAACTTGACTACCCAGAATTCAGATTCCGATTCCGGGTGTATAAGGCCAGGCTTATTAGTGAATTCCAAAAATAATGCGACTAAATTAAAGAGTCCATTCAGCTCTTCCTGGTCGTTATATTGTGGGGGGTGTTTTAGCGAGGTCGGACAGCAGCGGGCCGGCGAGTGCAGAAGGCTCGCAAGATGACTTCGCAGCCGACGTTAGGGAGCTAGACCCATCTTCGCCTGTTTTCGGTAATTTTGACTTTATTTTGCTATTACTAAGGTTGATATTTGACAGAACATATAACGCTAAAGGTTATAACATCAAATAAATAACGACGATCATTTTAATTACTCTGCTAATTTGGCCTAAACCTTAAAGTCTGGTCTCAAACCCACCTCTTTCCACGGGAGACACGAATATAGGTCTAAGCGACGATTAAAGAAATTTTGTTAGGTTTTGTACGGGCAATCTGTCAAAACGTCTTTATTCGGCGATTAAAATTTACTTGGCGATGCTGTAATAGGCCCTAAGCCTTGAAGTCCCATTGCTACGATAGTATAGATGCAATAGAAGTAGACCAGATATCGCAATAACGCATTGAGGTTTGATTGATATTTTCTGTCAAATACCATCCTTCACGTTGTGTTATATTGTATACAAAATATTTTTCGCACAACGTTGAAGCTTGTTAATTTTTTTTCTGTTCTTTTACGGCTTGCTAAACTTTGTTTTCTTCTCATCTTTTCTTTCTATGTATTTAACTTATGTATTTAACTTGTTTGTGACGCGATTTATTACAGAAATCCATCGTGATAATGTATATTATCATCTTTAATAATTACTTTACAGCAATATATTATTATGAATTTTGTGACGTGACTCAATTTGTCTGTTCATTAAAATTGCTGGATCAATTTTAGCCGATGGAGTGATTTAGTCTATTTTCACACGGGGCATCTAATATAAAACTAATTTTCAACGCCGATGCAACCTATCGCGTTGCCACTTATACGGCGTTCTCACGAGGCGATTTTTGTTGAATGTCACCACAGCCGTCGCTATCTCCTGTGTTACAGGAGATGGAGATGGCTATGGCTATACATTCCTGTCGCTATCTCCTGTATTACAGGAGATAGAGATGGCTATGACTATACATTCCCTATCGCTGTCTCCTGTATTACAGGAGATAGAGATGGCCATGGCTATACATTCCCTGTCGCCATCTCTTGTATTACAGGAGATAGAGATGGCTATGGCTATACATTCTCTGCCGCTATCTCCTGTATTACAGGAGATAGAGATGGTTATGGCTATACATTCCCTGTCGCTATCTCCTGTATTACAGGAGATAGACATGGCTATAGCTATATATTCCCTGTCGCTATCTCCTGTATTCAGGAGATAGAGATGGCTATGGTGATATTCAACAAAAATAGCCTCATGGGAACGCCGTATTGCATTACAATAGCGGCTGAGGGATTGTCTAAAAATTATTGTATCAGATCGGCAGAATTTATGGCGTTCTTGCTGCAAAAATGAATTGTTTTGACCAATAGCGAGAGAGAGCCAACTAGAGGGCATTGCGATCGTCGAACTGACGCAATTATTTTTAGACATTCCTGCAGCGGGTTTCATACAAAGCAACTTATCGCAGGAGCTACAAAAGTAAATGAGCCATAATATTATGAGCTAAATAGAAGCACCGATAGCCTATAGTGGTTAGGACTGCTTTCTCCTATTCGGGGGGTCGCAGGTTTAATCCCGGGCACGCACCTCTACGCACGTTTCGGTATTATGTGCAATTAAATATCAGATGTTTCAACGGTGAAGGAACTCATCGTGAGGAAACCTCCACTCCTGAGAGTTCTCCATATTGTTCTCATAGGTGTGTGAAATCTACCAATTCGCATTGGGCCAGCCTGGTAGACCATAGCCTATAACCCTTCCCTGAGAGGAGACCTTCGCTCAGTAGTGAGATGTAAATGGGTTGCTCATGATGATAGAGTTGCATCGGTGTTCAAAACTGATCTTTCTGTGTGAGAAAAAGGCATACTGTTATTTTATAAGGTTGTGTAGGTTGTCTTTCATCTGTATATCTGTAATTTATTTTCTTATCTTTGTTTATGCCCTAGTCTGTCCTTTCCTATTTAGCGTTTGTAAACTTCTGTCTTTTTCTGTCTGATTGTATGAGATGTATTTGTTCACTGTCTGAAAGTGTTATTTCATTGATTTGATCGTGAAGCTATATCATAGGTGCGGCATTAGTGGTACGCGCCACGTACTTGGTGTGCCATCGACTGATATCCTCGTGGAAGGGAGATTTGCAAGTCTCCTTAGCTGCGTTGGAACTACTGTCGGGGCTTGCTAAACTGCATTCTTCCAAACCAGGTGAGTAGTAGCAGTCATCATTTTGTATCGTCAAAAATTTTGCTCTTATAGGAATTAAAATGGAACATTAATGAGATTAATACTGTGTTTTCATTTCACGCTCTCAAGAGTTTATGATAGGTGAGATTTATTGTTTTTTTGAATTGAAGAATGTAAATATTTTTCGGCCTGCAATGTTTTGACAGATGTTAATTCTAATTTAGTTTAATCTATTTTGCACATCGGGGTATGCTCGAAGCCTAGAAAGTGGGATGGATGATTTTAGCACTTTAGGCTATGCTATTTTATGAAACTAAAATGGCGGCCTTACAATACAAAATGGCGGTAGAGACGAAAAAGCTTGCCCATTTATTTATCGTATTTCAATCTAGTATTTGGTCTAAGAGAATAATAATGACCGACTGTATATTAGTTTTATTTTAGAGTGTGATGTGCAAGGTTATTAGCAGCATGGTATACGTGTTCGTTCACGTCCACAGAAGCGATCGAGCGCAAGCGCGCGGTGCGCTGGATCTGCGACTACATCGGCGTGCAGTGCGGGCGGCCGCCGCAGGCGCACTCGCGCGACCTGCACTCGTGCGTGGTGGCCGCCTACACGTGCCTCGCGTCGTGGCTGTGCGCGCCGCTGCTGGCCGACCCCGACTGCCTCGCCGCCCTGCTCGAGGTCGTCGAGCTGGGCATCTCGGGCTCCAAGAGCCAGGGTGAGCTGAACATTGGTGCCACTGATCTCTATGATTAACACTGGATTGGCTGTGCCCATACAAATGACAGCATAAATATGGATCAATTTGAAGCGCCACATTTGACATACGAGTTTCTCTGGAACTAATAATATTGCAAATGGCGCACCGACCTCTAAAATAAATCTATGATTTTATATGAAATCAAAGATTAGTTACAGTCCATTCACTATAACTTGTCGTGTATAATGTGGGGTTTTCACTATGTGAAACAGTGGTGCTAACATGATGGCAAGTGACAGGTTATAGTGAACGGTCAGTAAAAAGGTCGGTTATAAAATCATAGATTAAGTATGATATAGACGTTGGTTCGCCATTTGCAATATTATTAAACTAGCGGCACGCTATGATGGCCGGTTTGACACATTAAAATAGTGATGTGGAATGTCAATTTATTCTCGAACAAAAAACAATTAAGTTTTGTTTTTGTACCTGATTAAATAGGTTTAATAAAACAAAAATGTATATGTTTATTTAATTTATTTGAACGAACTGAATATTTGAATGAAAATGAATATACATACTTTATATGCACACAAGAAACATATGAATACAAAAGATACCAAAAAAGGTGCCACAAAAGGCCATAATTAATCAGATTCGTCCATACTACTATTTTCACTGTCGTCACTGCTATCATCACCTACATTAATAATTATATGTTCGTTTTCTATAATATTATCTATTTTCACATCTCTTTCATAATCTTCCCTTATTAATTTAACAGTTCTATTCACAACCTTTTCCCAGTCTCCTTTAGTCACATGTTCACAAGCTTCTTCTAATAATTTTAGCATTTTTTTTGTGGTAAATGGGGGTTCTGTATTGTGTCTTGCAGCATATCCCTTAATTTGAGCCCACACCAACTCAATCGCATTATACTCACAATGGTAAGGCGGTAACCGTATAACTCTGTGCCCATGTTCTAATGCTATTTCGTCAATGACGTATCGGATCTTGGTTGGTTTGTTTTCTATTAAAAGACGTACTAATTCCGCTTTTAACATATTCATGTTTGCATCTACGCCATTTTTACGAAGCCATGCGACGATATCAGCTTTCTTTTGGGATTGGGCAGGTGGCTTGTCAATTTGCATCGAGTGGTATGGGGCGTTGTCCATAATTATAATAGATGGTTCAGGGAGGCTACACAACATTGAGGTAAACCATTCAGTAAACTTTTCTCCATTCATGTCTTCATGATAGTCTCCAGTGGTTTTTGACGCAAAAGCCATGAGAGAACCTTCGACAAACCCGTTGATGGTTCCGGCGTGACAAATTATAAGTCGCGATCCTTTTCCTACAGGAACTTTGGAAGTAGATGCTGCTGTGTCATCGTTCCAAGAACGGCCTACAGTATGGTTAGCATTAAGCCATGTTTCATCCAAGAACACAACATTTTGCCAATTTTTGATTTCTTTCACTTGCCGTAAAAAAGTATACCTTGCCATCGCTATATCAAATCTTTCCATCAATATTTTGCGTTTGTTACATTTTTTGTATCGAAATCCAATGGTCTTCAAAATCTTCGTTAAAGAACTTTCCCCACCGAAGAATAATCCAGCTTCCTTCAGTGAATGCACCAACTTTTTTCTTGTTGGATACTCTTTCTGTAAATAGTAGCCGTAAACATGTCTTCGGATAGCATCGGCATCAAAGCTATCGATGCCTACGACTGGTTTTGCTCGTTTTCTCTTTTTTGGTGTGTGAAGTTTATTTTCTTCTGTGCCAGTCTCGCCATATTTTTTTTTAGTTATCCGTCTAACAGTTCGTTGTCCAATATTAAGCGCATCAGCTACGCGTTCAACCACTGACGTTATAGGTAAAATTGGCCCTCCATTTTGAGCTTCACGATCGAAATAGTTACGAAGGCGTATTACGAACTCACGTGTCTGACTATTTAGAACAGTTCTCTGCGTACGTTCGGTCATATCGACGAAATCCACAACAAAGGGCTTGAACAGAGTCCAAATTAACGAGCAAGGGTCAACAGTAATGCAGTATCAATATTTGATATCCAAAGCCAGGTCAAAACTATATCACAATCGCATTGCACTGACAGTTTATACTTTTCGAAGCAACGTCAATTCGAAACTGCTTTGTTTTGCATTGAGCATTGACGCGAGTTTGCCGGAGGTAGTAGTTGTGCTAGCCAGCGATCCTATGTGACGATCGTATTAGATTCCATTTTTAAAAATTTTCAATTTAGAAAACCAAATGCCGAGTTGTGGTATATATCATATAAAAATAAAAATTTTACCTTTTGTATGAAACAGCTGATATTTTTTTGCGATTTCAGAGGTTTGTCCACATAGTGAAAATTGTTCATATTCACAAGTACATTCACCCCTTAAATGGTGCAAACTGATTTTTCTACACTTGTATACATTTTAGAAATCAATTTAATAAATAAATTTTGAGTCCTAAACCTAAAACTACATTCGATAAAATTTATGAATCTCTGCACATCACTATCGTCAATAAAGTAATACAATTATTTCCTTCAAAGTCGTTATCAATTAATACGGAACTTCATGAGCGGACAAACGTCAAACCGGCCATCATAACGTGCCGCTAGTTTAGTTCCAGAGAAACTCGTATCTATGCTTACAACGCCATAATGGCGTCAATCGATTCAAGATGGCGTCAATCAAGTAGGTCCAATAAAATGTGACGGCAGTCCCTTTTATCTAGAAATTGGTAACCGATTTTTTGACTACTTCAAAATGACTGAACGACAAAAATTTTTTGTTTTGTTGTGGTTAAGGTGACAATTCTAAAATGTCCTAGTCCTCTAATGACTTTGACTTTGAAACCTAAAATAGATACATGAATAAACGTTTTTCTAGTCCTTCCTGAATATTTTTTTTTTCATTCCGCAGGTAAACCCGGTGAACCGCCCAAGATGAAGGATGAAAAGGAACTGAAACCCGTCTCGATGCGAGTTAGAGATGCTGCCGAATCTCTGTTGATGCTAATACTGGAACAGGTAATACATTAATAACTAATACATTAATAACTAATACATACAAACATGGACCTTCCTTGAGACCAGAGACAATTTATATATTTAAATAAAACAACCCGGCAACTTCTAGTAATAAGATTACTGCATCATTAGAGAGCCAGTTAAGTGGTCAGTTGCGTTTATAAGCCTATGATCAGCTTTGTAAAAGAAAATCACTTCAATCGTCGTCACTCTCCAGATCCTCAACAATAACATGCAAAAAATTTCGTCGATCCGTTGCTCCATTGTTGCGTGATTGAAGGACGAATCAACAAACACATTTTCACATTTTTAATATTAGTGGCGCTCATTAACGAGCCAGTCAGAGATCATCAGTTTCATTTATTGACCTACAATCAGCTATGTAAAGGGTTTTTATTTTAAACCAGAATGTTAAAAGCTACCAGGGCTGCAGAAAAATAAAGAATTAGTGTGAGAAGTTAAAGAAAAATTAAAAAAAAATAATGAAGAATATAAATGAAATAAAGAATTAGTATTAGTTCATAGAGAATGACGTGTACATGAGGAGGCCTATGTCCAACGATGGATTACATGAAGAGGTTCGAAAAGAAGATGACTAGAAGATATCTTTTGAAGATTAACTCTTGTCCTCAGGTAGGTACAAGCGACGGCGGCAAGTGGTGCAGGCTGGACGAGCGTTGGCTGTCGGCGTTGGGCCACGGGAAGCTGCGACATTTCGTGGCGGACGGAAACACGCTGCTGTCTCTATTGGAAGAGCCGCTCGCCAATAGCCAGGAACCGCAGCCCACTATTGTTGGTAAGATTCTTACTATCCAAAGCTCATCCATCCATTTTTTATTATTAATAAGCCTTTATTTCCTTATTTCACTAATTACAGTTAATTCTAATTGAGATCTTAATGCCTTCTTTCGTCCAGTCTAATTTTTTTAAATATGTCTTCGAGTACTGCAATGAACAGCTAAGGAGACAGCGGGTCTCCTTGCCTGACTCTTCTTTCAATTTGTATTAAATCACCTCTAGTCTCTAACTTGATCCTACTTGTACTCTTATTGTAGACTTTTTGAGAATCTCTGTGAATTTTCTATTTATATGATATTTTAATGCTTTCCAGATTGCCTCATGAGAGATACTGTCGAATGCTTTTGTATAATCGATAAAGGCAATATAGAGCGATTTATTAAATTCTTTGTTTTTCGATGACTTTGTTCCATTGTGTGTATGTGGTCCATTGTACTGAAGCCTGCGCGGAATCTAGTTTGTTCAATCGGTTGGTACATAAAGATTTGTGGGCCAATTCTGTCCAACAGAACAACAGTAAAAAGTTTATAAATGCTCGAAAGGAGACTAATTGTTCGATAATTGGATATGTCTAGCTAGAGCATCGCCTTTCTTCCATCCATACTAATATTATAAATGCATATGTTGCTCTACGGTGAAGGAAAATATTGTTAGGAAACCTGCACGCCTGAGAGTTCTCGATAATGTTCGCATAGGTGTGAACGGGAAAAAGACTGGAAGAAGTTTTGTCTATGCTGAACGTGCTTAATATTCCCCTCTCCCCTCCAAATCAGCTTGTGTTAAGAGTGGGACGTGGATCAATTTGAAGCACCATATTTGACATACGAGTGACTCTGGAACTAATAATATTGCAAGTGACCGACCCCTGCAATTAATCTATGATTTCATATGAAATCATAGATTAATTATAGGGGTTGGTGTGCCATTCGCAATATTATAAGTTTCAGAGACACTAGTTTAACTGCTTACAGCACCAAAATGGCGTCAATACAATCTAAAATGGCGTCATTCAAGTACTTCCAAAAAGTATGACAGCAGCTTCTTCAGTGTTAATCATAGACTAATTATAGAGTTCAGTGGTTAAATCTGTGTGCAGTGATAATCCGCTGCGGCTGGGGCCGCTTCGCGTGGTCGCTCAGCAGCCGCGGCGCGCCGCGCTGCGCGGGTCGCGACGGCGCGGCGTGCGCGCGCCCTGTGCCCATGCTGGAGCCGCCGCCGCGCGCCGCGCCCGCCTGCCTGCCGCTGCCGGCCGCGCCGCCCTGCGCCGTGTGAGTGACACGCACACTACTGTATATAATGCGCTGGGGCTGGGGCCGCTTCGCGTGGTCGCTCAGCAGCCGCGGCGCGCCGCGCTGCGCGGGTCGCGGCGGCGCGGCGTGCGCGCGCCCTGTGCCCATGCTGGAGCCGCCGCCGCGCGCCGCGCCCGCCTGCCTGCCGCTGCCGGCCGCGCCGCCCTGCGCCGTGTGAGTGACACGCACACTACTGTATATAATGCGCTGGGGCTGGGGCCGCTTCGCGTGGTCGCTCAGCAGCCGCGGCGCGCCGCGCTGCGCGGGTCGCGGCGGCGCGGCGTGCGCGCGCCCTGTGCCCATGCTGGAGCCGCCGCCGCGCGCCGCGCCCGCCTGCCTGCCGCTGCCGACCGCGCCGCCCTGCGCCGTGTGAGTGACACGCACACTACTGTATATAATGCGCTGGGGCTGGGGCCGCTTCGCGTGGTCGCTCAGCAGCCGCGGCGCGCCGCGCTGCGCGGGTCGCGGCGGCGCGGCGTGCGCGCGCCCCGTGCCCATGCTGGAGCCGCCGCCGCGCGCCGCGCCCGCCTGCCTGCCGCTGCCGGCCGCGCCGCCCTGCGCCGTGTGAGTGACACGCACACTACTGTATATAATCCGCTGCGGCTGGGGCCGCTTCGCGTGGTCGCTCAGCAGCCGCGGCGCGCCGCGCTGCGCGGGTCGCGGCGGCGCGGCGTGCGCGCGCCCTGTGCCCATGCTGGAGCCGCCGCCGCGCGCCGCGCCCGCCTGCCTGCCGCTGCCGGCCGCGCCGCCCTGCGCCGTGTGAGTGACACGCACACTACTGTATATAATCCGCTGCGGCTGGGGCCGCTTCGCATGGTCGCTCAGCAGCCGCGGCGCGCCGCGCTGCGCGGGTCGCGGCGGCGCGGCGTGCGCGCGCCCTGTGCCCATGCTGGAGCCGCCGCCGCGCGCCGCGCCCGCCTGCCTGCCGCTGCCGGCCGCGCCGCCCTGCGCCGTGTGAGTGACACGCACACTACTGTATATAATGCGCTGGGGCTGGGGCCGCTTCGCGTGGTCGCTCAGCAGCCGCGGCGCGCCGCGCTGCGCGGGTCGCGGCGGCGCGGCGTGCGCGCGCCCCGTGCCCATGCTGGAGCCGCCGCCGCGCGCCGCGCCCGCCTGCCTGCCGCTGCCGGCCGCGCCGCCCTGCGCCGTGTGAGTGACACGCACACTACTGTATATAATCCGCTGCGGCTGGGGCCGCTTCGCGTGGTCGCTCAGCAGCCGCGGCGCGCCGCGCTGCGCGGGTCGCGGCGGCGCGGCGTGCGCGCGCCCTGTGCCCATGCTGGAGCCGCCGCCGCGCGCCGCGCCCGCCTGCCTGCCGCTGCCGGCCGCGCCGCCCTGCGCCGTGTGAGTGACACGCACACTACTGTATATAATCCGCTGCGGCTGGGGCCGCTTCGCGTGGTCGCTCAGCAGCCGCGGCGCGCCGCGCTGCGCGGGTCGCGGCGGCGCGGCGTGCGCGCGCCCTGTGCCCATGCTGGAGCCGCCGCCGCGCGCCGCGCCCGCCTGCCTGCCGCTGCCGGCCGCGCCGCCCTGCGCCGTGTGAGTGACACGCACACTACTGTATATAATCCGCTGCGGCTGGGGCCGCTTCGCGTGGTCGCTCAGCAGCCGCGGCGCGCCGCGCTGCGCGGGTCGCGGCGGCGCGGCGTGCGCGCGCCCTGTGCCCATGCTGGAGCCGCCGCCGCGCGCCGCGCCCGCCTGCCTGCCGCTGCCGGCCGCGCCGCCCTGCGCCGTGTGAGTGACACGCACACTACTGTATATAATCCGCTGCGGCTGGGGCCGCTTCGCGTGGTCGCTCAGCAGCCGCGGCGCGCCGCGCTGCGCGGGTCGCGGCGGCGCGGCGTGCGCGCGCCCCGTGCCCATGCTGGAGCCGCCGCCGCGCGCCGCGCCCGCCTGCCTGCCGCTGCCGGCCGCGCCGCCCTGCGCCGTGTGAGTGACACGCACACTACTGTATATAATCCGCTGCGGCTGGGGCCGCTTCGCGTGGTCGCTCAGCAGCCGCGGCGCGCCGCGCTGCGCGGGTCGCGGCGGCGCGGCGTGCGCGCGCCCCGTGCCCATGCTGGAGCCGCCGCCGCGCGCCGCGCCCGCCTGCCTGCCGCTGCCGGCCGCGCCGCCCTGCGCCGTGTGAGTGACACGCACACTACTGTATATAATCCGCTGCGGCTGGGGCCGCTTCGCGTGGTCGCTCAGCAGCCGCGGCGCGCCGCGCTGCGCGGGTCGCGGCGGCGCGGCGTGCGCGCGCCCCGTGCCCATGCTGGAGCCGCCGCCGCGCGCCGCGCCCGCCTGCCTGCCGCTGCCGGCCGCGCCGCCCTGCGCCGTGTGAGTGACACGCACACTACTGTATATAATCCGCTGCGGCTGGGGCCGCTTCGCGTGGTCGCTCAGCAGCCGCGGCGCGCCGCGCTGCGCGGGTCGCGGCGGCGCGGCGTGCGCGCGCCCCGTGCCCATGCTGGAGCCGCCGCCGCGCGCCGCGCCCGCCTGCCTGCCGCTGCCGGCCGCGCCGCCCTGCGCCGTGTGAGTGACACGCACACTACTGTATATAATCCGCTGCGGCTGGGGCCGCTTCGCGTGGTCGCTCAGCAGCCGCGGCGCGCCGCGCTGCGCGGGTCGCGGCGGCGCGGCGTGCGCGCGCCCCGTGCCCATGCTGGAGCCGCCGCCGCGCGCCGCGCCCGCCTGCCTGCCGCTGCCGGCCGCGCCGCCCTGCGCCGTGTGAGTGACACGCACACTACTGTATATAATGCGCTGCGGCTGGGGTCTTTGAAAGCCCCCCATTTCGTCAATTTTAGGAAAAAAAATAAAAAAAAATATTTTTGTACTCTGTTCCAAATTATCTTTAAAATGAGGTACTGCAACCGTATGAAATGCAAAAAATTTTATTTTACTTCGCATTCGCTTCTATGAGAGCCCCCCTGAAATAAAGATTTTTATAACTTTTTAAGCCATTTTCGGCTGGAGGCCATCGGTTTACATATCATATCTAAAATTGAAGTAATTACGTTCAGTAATTCAGAAGTTATAAGGCTCTGACAGACGGACGGACGGACAAGTGCAAATCGCTCTAGTAAACTCAGAGACCTTCGCTTCGCTGGTTCGATTATCCGCCGCGTCTGTGGTCTTAATAAATTTATTCTGTTAAACTACGCTTGAACGCGGATCGGGCGGATCGCAACGACAGAGGCGCCACATGCGGCGACTCAAGGGTTACTTTTTTTTCATCTATTTGAGTTTTGAGCCTGAGGCTATTTGCATTCTGCCAACAGTTTTACAATTTATTTATGCGTGCTGTTAGTCTTAGTAAAAATACCTGCTCACCTAAGAGTACCCGCAGGCTTAAAGTTTCAAATTGGGCAACTAAATCGCACAGTATACTAATAGGTGTCGTGTGGTAGACACTTTCACACTTACTACAGGTAAGGACAGGTACTCTGCGCTTCTTATCCAAATAAATCGTGCAACTATTTAATAGGACACCGATCGTATCTAAATCGAAATTCCCTTCCGATTCTTCTCGGCAAGAAGAGCATTCCGAAACAGTAGTGGTCCGACTCATCGACGATTCAAAAGCATTTGTAAAAAAAATTGGTTGTCTGTAAAGTCGGTTTACGGACGATAGTTTTACGTGATAACGTCATTAAAAAATCGGCCAAGTGCGAGTCGGGCCTCGCTCTTTTAGGGTTCCGTTAAAAAAAATTAAATTAAAAGATTTCCATCTACCCACCTACCCATTTTAATTTAATTTTTTTAATTTAATTTAATTTTTATTATTTGTTGTTATAGCGGCAATAGAAATACATAATATGTGAAAATTTCATCTGTCTATCTATTACGGTTTACGAGATACAGCCCGCTGACAGACGGACGGACAGCGTAGGCTTAGTAATAGGGTTCCGTTGGTACCCTTTGGGTACGGAACCCTAAAAACATTGATGAAAAATTTGCATACTTTTATGAATTGAATTGAATTATTATCACTGATTATCATTATTTTGTATAATACAAAGAAGGAGTTAATTGAAAATTACAATTTTCTCTAGTCACAAGCCAACGCTTGGGCCGATCGTGCTTCCCTATCGCTTGTTCCGCGCTCTAGCTTGCACGCGCAGGCTCAGGCGGAACGTGACACTTTTTCGTGCGTGCAGCCGGTGTTCATCGATTTATAAGTTTATTTGAATAAACAATATTTCTATTCTATTCTATTCTAATATTAGTAGCATAGGAAGTAGGATTTGAATGAATGCTGTTCTTACATGTCGCTGTCCGGTTGTCAGGGACTCGGCGTTCCCCACGCTGGACGCAGTGCTGCGACAGCTCAACGACCCGGAAGCGCCGACGCTGTTCAAGCTGCTGGAGCAGCAGGCCGCCATCGAGAAGAGGGTGCGAGACAGCGAGGATAACGTTGTGAGTACTCGCCATACCTTTACTCCTATCCAAGACTAGTTTTTGCAGAGATGTTTTACTCAGCATCAGGCATGTTTGCCCAAGACCGAACGGAGGACTTCTATGCCATTATATGAATATAAAAGCATACACAATTTTAAAAAACTGTTTAAAAACCATTTTGCGAAAATTAGTTAAAACAATGAAAAAAAAAAATCTTTTAACGAAAAAAGAAAAATTAATAAATTGAATTTACTTTTTACTTTTTCCACAAAAGCATACCTAATTATATTAGGTACAAAAACATACTTTTGTGGAACTCATTGTGGAAACACTGAATACATAGCATAATATAGTATCTATTGAATTGTAAACTTGTTTTGAAAAGAGCAACCGTCGAGTTTCTTACTGGTTCTTCTCGGCAGGAAAGGCATTCTGAACCAGTGGTAGACACATCGACGATTCAAAAGCACTTGAAAAAAGTTTATTTGAATAAAAAATATTTCTATGCTATTTTTGAAAAACCGCTGAGTTTCTTGCCGACCCTTGTGAGCACAATCTGCTTTCCGTACCGGTGGTAGAGTTTGAACTTGGCTTAAGAGCCATACAGTAGATTTACTTGTCGAATCGGAAGCACTCTGCAAGAGTTTATACCAGTAAGAACTTTTCTGTATTCTATTTAGATGCCCGAAGAATACGTGCCGCCCGAACCTGTGACCGAGTTCCAAACCGCGAGGCTGTTTCTATCGCACTTTGGATATTTGAACATCGGCGGTGACAAAAAGGTACTTTTACACCGACTTAAAAAAAGAACGAGGTTCTCAATTCGACGGATTTTTTTTATATATATGTTCGGTCCTGGGCACGCACTTCTTACTTTTCGGAACTATGTGCGTTTTACTATTTAAATATCACATTCTTCAACGGTGAAGGAAAACATGGTGAGGAAACCTGTACACGTCATGAAAGTCTCCTCGAAGGTGTGTGAAGTCTGCCAATTCGCATTGGCCCAGCGTGGTGGACTATAGCCTTTAACCCTTTCCTGAGAGGAGACTTGCGCTCAGTAGTGAACTGTTGATGGATTGCTGATGATGATGATGATTAAGATATATTATATTATACTTACATAATTTATTGATATACAGGGTGGAAAAAAATTATGGGCCCTGGAGGGGAACTACCTTAAATCTGTAAGTTAGATCATTTTACTTAAAGGAAACATTCCCTTATTTTTAAAAAGAAACAAAACTGCATTCAAAGTTTTTCAAAAATTCGCTTGTCCCGCCACCAACCACCAGCTAAAACTTTAAAAAATAATTAACCACTATTTTATTGCACTAGTCGGTACAGTCGATGTTAAAGAAAAACTTGAATGCAGTTTTGTTTCTTTTTAAAAATAAGGGAATGTTTCCTTTAAGTAAAATAATCTAACTTAAGGATTTGAGGTAGTTCCCCTCCAGGGCCCATAATTTTTTTCCACCCTGTATATTCCTTGTCGCAAGCGATCAATATTGTTAAACAGGGTACCCTGCCACGTCTAACGGCCTTGGACAGTTCAGCCGCGGGGTTCTCAGCTGCCCTAAGGAGGCTAGACGCTACGGGTAATCGCGCGGCCCTCACTGTGCACGTGATGTACGTGCGAGCGGGACAGCGCAACGCGGCCGACATCATCGCGAATGCGACAGGAGACGCCGTCTCGCCCGCCTTCGTGCGGATGTTGCGTGGGTGAGTGAGACAGCAGGTAGTTGCGCAGTCCGTACTCTACATGTCGTGTATGTGCGAGCGGGACAGCGCAACAGGAGACGCCGTCTCGCCTGCCTTCGTGCGCTTGCTGCGTGGGTGAGTGAGACATCAGGCAGTTTCACGGTCCTAACTGTACATGTAAGGTACGTGCGAACAGAACAGCGATACGCGGTGTACAAACATGGCCAACACGACGGGCGACGCCGTCTCGCCTGTCTTCACTGTTATTACTTTTTATTCCAGAAAAAGGTTGCCGCGGGATTTTTAAACTCGTCGCGGACAAAAGAATATGTACTGATAACTACTACATAAGAAATATTATTAAATACTTTAGGATTTTTATAGGAATGAAGTTCCTTATCGTACGGTACGGATTTGGCGGATGGGGGCTAGGCGAAAAAAAGTGTAAGAATTTTCCGTCACGAACGTCACGTCAGTCCTTTTTATAGTGTAGCCATGTGGCAAGAGATGGCATTGATTCTAAAAGGTAATGTTTTCATTATTAGAAGTTAGTATTTTCATTAGGTGCGCGCTTATTTTGTTACGAGATGGTTCTAAGTTGTGGCGAGAGATGGCGTTGATTCTAAAAGGTAATGTTTTATTAAAAGGAATTTCGTTCCAACCGAGTGTTCCACGACACTCGCGCGTTTTATAATTGTCGTTGTTTCATTTCAGGTTGGGCACCCCGGTACGCGTGCAGGGTCACGCGGGCTGGACGGGGCACGTGCGCACCAGCTACGACGCGCAGCCGCGCCTGCCCGCCGACCCGCCGCCGCCGCCGCCGCCGCAGCACCCGCTGACACCCAGCGTGTACGACGGCAGGGAGCAGGTATTGTGGTCGCCCCGGTACGCGTGCGGGGTCACGCGGGCTGGACGGGGCACGTGCGCAGAATAATTTTGAAGTGAAAACTTCTTTAGGCACGTTGAGCACTTTTTTGGGTGGGCATGTGCCTACCTAGCACATATAGGTAATAATACTTACGATACTTACGCTGACGTCATCCGCAGCTCACCATTTCCCGCCAAAAATACCTTTTGTTTAAAACATACCTTATACATACCTTTTCCAAATACCTATTTACCTATTACCTATTTATTTACCTTTTTTACAAATACCAGGACAGTTACCATGTTACCGATCCCCATTAATATTACCGGGGATCTACCTCAAGTACCGGGAGCAAGGAAAGGTATAAGAGAGAAATAAGTACACAAGGAATTCACTTTATTAAAGGAGAGAAATAAAACACAGATTGTATGTAAATAACTTTTTATCGACATCGCTTGTTTCTATACGAACACCATGGATATGGAAGGTGTGAGGTTGCCCTGAAAAAGACAAGAGCTCACGGGTGAACGTAAAGAAGATGTCGTTTCTTCGTGAACTGGAGCAAGCAGAGTTCATTTCGGAAAAAAGGAAAATTTAGCCTCGAAAAAGGCTCCTCAATGAACCAATCTGCACATTTGTGTGATCATCGATGACACTGAAAGAAAACTCACCTGAGAAGAAGTCACCAGGAAAAATTCTTCAAGTTGGCGCCATCTTACGAAAAAAACTTCGCGGGAATTTTCACTTTGAACGAGCGGAGCGGCGAGGTGCGCGCGCGCCGCTGGTGGCGGTCGAAGCTGGACTAACATCGCGACTCGCGCCGGCCGCCGATAGCAACTGGCGTGCGCGGCCGGCGTCGCCTCCCCGCGCGTCGCGCCCCTCGCGCGCGCGCCGAGTTATGTAGGATTACGTCATGGCTAAGGAATGCAAGTTCTACGAAACAAGATCTGTGTCTAAAAATAGATTTTCCTGGAAGCGCGAACGCCCTAATTGATTTTATGTAAGCGTTCTGATTGGTGGACGAAAATTGTAAATATTTTAATCTTGTTTTTTATTGGTGATTAGTTTTAAGCCTGTTTGTATAAATTGAGAGTGCATTTCCATTAAATTATTATTCTACTCTTCGACATGAAGCAATAAGTGGTTTCTTTACCAACCTGCTCGCAGTACACCGTTACAGTGGTGACCACCGACGCTGGAAAAAAGAAGAATAATCAAGAATAATCAAGAAGCCTGAAACTATGCGAGAACTTAACAACGGACTTATCACAGAAGAGGGTCTGAAGATTGAATGGCTAAATCACATACCAGCCCACTGCCGCTGCGTGCTCTCCGTCAACAAAGAGTCCTCGCTCGATACCCTCGCAGCGATGGCAGACAGGATGATGGAGTACGCTGGGAGCACGTCCGGAAACACCGTAGCAGCAATTTCACACCCAACCCCTCCAGCAGCACCGTCTAATCAGCCAGCATATGCAGAAATATTGTCAAAGCTTGAAAAACTAACGCTAGAAGTAGCGGAACTGCGAGCACGGGAGTCCACGCGCCAAACACCTCGTCGACCATTCCAAGGACGCTACCGTTCACGTTCTCAGTCAAGATCATCATCAGCACGTGTGAAGCCTGGCGACCCTACGTGGTTATGCCGATACCATCACAAGTTTGGGAAGAACGCAAGACGCTGCGAGTCACCGTGCGCTCAACGTAACAAGACGTCGGAAAACTAACATCAACACCGACGGTGGCGGACGTCGGTGTTCCCAAGTCCAGCAACCGCCTTTGTGTTCATGATCGCGACACATACGAACGTTTCCTCGTGGACACTGGCGCGGACATATCTGTTTTGGCCGCAACATCAAAAATGAAGAAAAAGGTCGCAAATACCTACAAGCTCTACGCGGCGAACAACTCACCTATAAATACCTACGGAGAGAGAACTATCAAGCTTAAGCTAGGACTACGGCGCTGTTTCACATGGACATTCATCATCGCTGATGTGAAGACATCCATACTGGGGGCAGACTTTCTTCGTCATTACAAGCTCCTAGTGGACCTTCACAAGAAGAAACTGATTGACGACGAAACCAAACTCACCATCGACGCCATACAAATATCGACAACAGCTGAGTCCATTCGTATCGTGAGTTCCGATCAGCAGTACCACGACATCTTGAAGCAATATCCTGGCGTACTGCGACCCATGTCTTTGAAGCAACCAGCCAAGCACGACGTCGTACATCACATAGAAACAACAGGTCCTCCGCTTTCCGCTCGCGCCCGCCCTCTACCGCCCGATAAATACAAAGCCGCAAAAGCCGAATTTGAACGGATGGTGGAACTTGGCATCTGCAGACCATCGAAAAGTCCATGGGCCAGTCCTCTACATGTCGTTAAGAAGAAAGACGGCGGACTTCGCGTGTGCGGCGACTACCGAAGATTAAACTCAGTGACGCAACCGGATCGCTATCCTATTCCGCGAATTCAAGATTTCACGTACTCACTTAACAACAAGAAAATATTTTCAAAACTTGATCTCAAGATGGCATTCTACTGGATACCTATGGCGAGCAAAGAAGACGCGCAAAAATCAGCGTTGATCACTCCGTTCGGTTTATATGAGTTCACATGTTTAAATTTCGGGCTTCGAAATGCCAGTCAAACATTTCAACGATTCATGCATCAAGTTCTCCGAGGCATAGAAGACTGCTTTTGTTTTGTTGACGACATTCTCTTATTTTCCGAAGACGAAGAAAAACATCAGAAGCTTCTCCATCAAGTCCTAGAACGACTCGACAAATACGGCGTCACACTCAACGTCGACAAATGTCAATTCGGAGTAGAAACGATCAACTTCCTAGGCTACGAAGTCTCCGCCAGCGGAATAAAACCTACGAAGGAACGCATCGAATCAATATCTACGTATCCGAAACCGAAGACTGTCGTCGAGTTACGTCGATTCCTAGGCATGATTAATTTCTACCGAGACTGCCTACCACATCAAGCCGAACATCAACACGAACTCAACAAGTTTCTTCACAACAAGAAAAAGAATGACAAAACGCCAATAGAATGGACACCAGAAGCTAACGAAGCCTTCGAAAAATGCCGTCAAAGCATCACCGAAGCAACAACGCTAAGCTACCCTGTTCCTGGCTGCGAACTCGCTATCATGACAGACGCCTCTGATCACAGTTTGGGTGCAGTGCTTCAACAGAAGGTTGAGAACCACTGGAAACCGTTGGCATTTTTCTCGAAAACAATGAGTCCCACGCAACGTCGCTACAGTGTGTACGATCGCGAATTATTAGCTATGTACACAGCTGTAAAGCACTTCAGGAGATTGATCGAGGGATGCGAAGTCACGATACTCACCGATCATAAGCCTCTCTCTTTCGCACTCAGTAGGCCAGCGAGCAGTAGCGACACGCCTAGACGCGAGCGACAGTTACATTTCGTATCACAGTTTTGTTCGAGAATCAAATACATCAAAGGTGAAGAAAATCCTGTTGCCGACGCCCTATCACGCATCGAAGACATCCAGAGCCCAAGCATCTTAGACTACAATCAACTTGCAATAGACCAGTGCAACGATGAAGAATTGGAGAATTTGAAGAAAAAACCTAACTTGAAGTTTGCCGAAATAACTCTTCCCGGACTCGATCGACCAATCACGTGCGAGCTATCCACTGCATCGCCCCGGCCGTACCTACCTAAAGCATACCGCTTTGCTGCATTTAAAGCGCAACACGGTCTATGCCACCCTGGAGTACGATCGACCCGGAAACAAGTAGCATCGAAGTTCTTCTGGCCAGCCATGAACAAAGAAGTAGCAACATGGGCAAAAGCTTGCATCAACTGTCAACGCAGCAAGGTGCATCGCCACGTCGTCACTCCCCTGGCGGAATTTCCACCTTCTCAACGTTTCGAGCATATACACATAGACGTCGTGGGTCCGCTACGATTATCCAACGACTGCAAGTACTGTGTCACCATAATAGACAGATGCACCAGATGGCCTGAAGCTGTACCGGTTCAAGAGATCACCGCAGAAAGTTTAGCGAAGGTTCTCTATGAGAATTGGATCATCAGGTTTGGCGTTCCAGACCGCCTCACAAGTGACCGAGCCCAGAGCTTTGAATCGAGGCTATTCAACACGCTACTGAAGAAATGGGGAATATCAAGGATACGTACAACCAGTTACCACGCGCAGGCAAACGGCAAGGTCGAACGACTACATCGCACACTAAAAGCAGCACTCATGGCAAGAGGCGCATCGACAACCTGGACAGAAGAGTTACCCACTGTGCTACTGGGTCTACGTACCGCGCTGCGTGAAGAAGATAATCTCAGCCCTGCATTGATGACCTACGGCGCAGCACTACGAATACCATCTGATTTCTTCGTACCTACAAAGTCGAATATTGAAGATGCGGACTACGTACGACGCCTCAGTGAAACAATGAACTCCTTAATACCTACACAACGCGCGATGACATCATCAAGACCTACATTCGTGCACAAGGACCTAGCTACATGCACGCACGTTTTCGTACGGAACGATACAGTCAGACCACCATTAACACCGCCGTACGACGGACCCTATCAAGTTTTGAAGCGCCACGAAAAATATTTCAAGATACAGTTACCCCTACGAACAACTGTGATATCATTGGATAGACTCAAGCCTGCCTACATACTAAACGAAGAAGATTCAAGCGCAAGCGACAAGAATACTACATTAAAAAGCAAGAGCTCGAGTTCAGTGAACCATGACCCAGTTACCAGCGGAACACAAAGTACGAAGGCAACGACCGGCTCAATGAACCCGGCTCAAGCGAGTGTACCTACACCTTACATCACCACGAGAAGCGGACGCATCGTGAAAAAAAATGTAAGCTTCGCTTGATGGGGGATACTGTGCCTACCTAGCACATATAGGTAATAATACTTACGATACTTACGCTGACGTCATCCGCAGCTCACCATTTCCCGCCAAAAATACCTTTTGTTTAAAACATACCTTATACATACCTTTTCCAAATACCTATTTACCTATTACCTATTTATTTACCTTTTTTACAAATACCAGGACAGTTACCATGTTACCGATCCCCATTAATATTACCGGGGATCTACCTCAAGTACCGGGAGCAAGGAAAGGTATAAGAGAGAAATAAGTACACAAGGAATTCACTTTATTAAAGGAGAGAAATAAAACACAGATTGTATGTAAATAACTTTTTATCGACATCGCTTGTTTCTATACGAACACCATGGATATGGAAGGTGTGAGGTTGCCCTGAAAAAGACAAGAGCTCACGGGTGAACGTAAAGAAGATGTCGTTTCTTCGTGAACTGGAGCAAGCAGAGTTCATTTCGGAAAAAAGGAAAATTTAGCCTCGAAAAAGGCTCCTCAATGAACCAATCTGCACATTTGTGTGATCATCGATGACACTGAAAGAAAACTCACCTGAGAAGAAGTCACCAGGAAAAATTCTTCAAGTTGGCGCCATCTTACGAAAAAAACTTCGCGGGAATTTTCACTTTGAACGAGCGGAGCGGCGAGGTGCGCGCGCGCCGCTGGTGGCGGTCGAAGCTGGACTAACATCGCGACTCGCGCCGGCCGCCGATAGCAACTGGCGTGCGCGGCCGGCGTCGCCTCCCCGCGCGTCGCGCCCCTCGCGCGCGCGCCGAGTTATGTAGGATTACGTCATGGCTAAGGAATGCAAGTTCTACGAAACAAGATCTGTGTCTAAAAATAGATTTTCCTGGAAGCGCGAACGCCCTAATTGATTTTATGTAAGCGTTCTGATTGGTGGACGAAAATTGTAAATATTTTAATCTTGTTTTTTATTGGTGATTAGTTTTAAGCCTGTTTGTATAAATTGAGAGTGCATTTCCATTAAATTATTATTCTACTCTTCGACATGAAGCAATAAGTGGTTTCTTTACCAACCTGCTCGCAGTACACCGTTACAGGCAAAAAAATGGATTTTGCGAAATCGTCACCGTCACCATCGTCACCTGGAGATTTCAGTAAGCGTTTAATATTTTAGAGATTCTCAAGCAACCTTGTACAGCGCGCTCGGCCAGCAGCCGCCTTCCTTACCGTTTAATGTTTAATGTCCCAGGTTCGAATCGCACTCACGAAACGTGACAGTGCGCTTTTTTTAATTTTTTTTATATCAATTTTTTTTATATATTTGTTTTTAATTATTAGCAAATCTAGTTTTCACTTCCATCGGCAGTCCCTATGACTGCCAATTTTTTTTTCTTTATCAATTTCATCAACCTTCGTGCGAAGTTTCATTCATATAAATTCTTTAATGATGATTTTGTTTTTTAAAACCTAAGAACATGATAATAATCAAAAAATAATAATTATAAATAGCCATACAAATAATTAAGAAATTTTTTTTCTCTGTTTATACATTCCTTCATTCAATTATTTGTTATTTAGACTAATATCTATTTTTTCACACATGGCCCATGATGCTAGTCCACTGGGGACGGGGTCCATACAAATTTTCCCATTGTTCTTTTCAATTTACACTTGTAGCAGTCTATGACGGATGTCACACCCAATTTTCCGTAGTCAGGTTACAGTTTTTAAACTATTATTCTTGTTTTAATCTTACATTGTGGACGTTATTAGATTTTAGCAATCTATCCGAAAAGGATGGATAGATAGTAAACAAGCTTGTGAAAATTAATAATAACCCTCAATTAGGTATTTGACTGTTGTCAAAATGTTGATATTCATTAATTAAAATCGAAAATGTAACATGTAAGAATAACATTCCTAAAAACAGAAAATAAATCGGTCAAAAAACAAATAAGTTGTAAGCTCTTTTACTGCGACTATATCTGTCTCTATCTAAAACGAAAGGAGTTTGGCGAACGCCCATAGTGTTTCTGACCCAGACTTGCGGCCCACGTGCACGAATCAAACTTCTGATACTTGTTCTAGTAAACCAGACTAACAAAAAAGTTAATCAAAGTCAATCAAATAAAGTTGGGAAAAAAAAGATATTCAGTAGTAAATGATTAAAAATGAGGTTATGTTTCCATTTAATATATTTAAGACATATTACCACAAGCTTTGGATCAATCATTAATCTGTGCTTTGAATAATCTAATAGGCACAGATTATTATTACCTTACTTACTTACTTAAAAAATGTGTAATTCGAATAGTTCTGTTATTAATGCGGCCAATGGTATTATCATGGAACTAGGAATTACGACTACGTCTAAGGTATTATGATGGTGCATGGAACTAGGAAAACGACTAAGTGATGGTGGTTGTCATGCTGTTCTATTTTTTGGAAAAAGACTACCTACCGAAAATAGTAAAAACTAAGTAGGTATTTAAGAATCTCAGTAGGTATTCATGCACGAGATTTAATGATGATGGTGACTACTGACTGATCGTGATCACTGAATACGAGTACCTACATATTGAGGTAAGTTCACACAGTGCAGCGGCTGACAGCGGCAGTGGGAGTTGGATTTATTTGAATGACCTAAATAATCAAAGTAAATAATACAAGTTTATCTTTACCATAGAACTAGGAATAACGACTTCTTATTTATGATAAAATGCTTCGATAATTATTGCCATTAGAATGGTTATTTATAATGTGTCGTGAATAATTGTATTATTGATCCCCAACTTCTAAAAATATGGGGTTTACACAGAAAAATACTTTGAAAATTATCAATTAAAATGAAATGAATCCTGAATCTGAACGGTTTTTAAAAGTTCAACTTCAAAGGTCAAACTTCGCCATTCTTCTTTGTATGAAGAGTTTATAGCTATTGTTTTGTGACATCACAGTTCAGTAGCGCTCTCTTTGTCTAACAGCAAACTTTAAAGCTCTATATTTCCGAGACTACTTCAGATATTTAAAAAAGAAAAATGGCATTGTGTTATAATATTTAAAATATAAAAGTAGCAGTCAAATATCCAATTTACGCAGGTATTATACTGGTCTGACTCAACGGACGAGATAGCGTTCGTGGTGCCGTCGGGCCACGAAACCGGCGAGGGGGACGATCACAGCGATAGCAAGTGCGACGTAGATGGCTCGTGCCTCTCCGTCAAGTAAGTAAACTCAAACTTTCGAGTCATTTTTCAGTTGTTTTGTTGAACATTTTTTTTGTTTTTCACACAATTTTTTTGGCTTAGCTTGCTAATGACGTTCATAGTATCAACTAGCTTTTGCTTTTTCTGCTTCCCTCTCGTTAAATTCGATTTACAAACTCCTATTATACCCCCTAATTAATTGAATTTTCAAAAAATCTTTTCTTAGCGTCATAATAGCTATCTGTATGCCAAACAACCCCGATCCGTTCAGTGATTTGAGCTGTACGTTGATGGATCATTCAGTCACCTTTTTCTTTCATATAGGTATTTAGAAATTTTTGAGAACAGATTAATATTCACATAATATTGTCTTAAGAATGTGATGCAAATGCTGAAAAAATTGTCAAAATTACATACCGTCCACGCAGTGTTAAAAACTTCAAAACTAATTATTTTATTAAAGTATTTAGATTGTATTTGAACTGTTCATTAATATATTTTCTTAATTTTAAATTATTTTATATTAGTAGGTTAGGTAGGTAGGATTTCGATTAAATTTTAGGTCATATACCTACTTTTTCAAAATTTCAGACTTTTTTGTATCAATCCTTTGTTGATTTTCATTATGATAAGGTTTTATTGGGTGTTTACAGTAAGGGTTCAGAGAAAGCGGGCGGGTCGTGGTGGGACGTGTCCGGCGGCGGGAGCGGCGTGAGCTACGAGCGGAGCGTGAGCGAGAGCGAGCGCGGGGAGCGGCGAGCGCTGGACAAGACTCGGGCGCTGTCCCTTGAGCTGGACCGACCCGCGCCGCCGCTGTCGGGTAGGTGTAGCTATAGGTATTGTTTACAGTAAGGGTTCAGAGAAAGCGGGCGGGTCGTGGTGGGACGTGTCCGGCGGCGGGAGCGGCGTGAGCTACGAGCGGAGCGTGAGCGAGAGCGAGCGCGGGGAGCGGCGAGCGCTGGACAAGACCCGGGCGCTGTCCCTTGAGCTGGACCGACCCGCGCCGCCGCTGTCGGGTAGGTGTAGCTATAGGTATTGTTTACAGTAAGGGTTCAGAGAAAGCGGGCGGGTCGTGGTGGGACGTGTCCGGCGGCGGGAGCGGCGTGAGCTACGAGCGGAGCGTGAGCGAGAGCGAGCGCGGGGAGCGGCGAGCGCTGGACAAGACCCGGGCGCTGTCCCTTGAGCTGGACCGACCCGCGCCGCCGCTGTCGGGTAGGTGTAGCTATAGGTATTGTTTACAGTAAGGGTTCAGAGAAAGCGGGCGGGTCGTGGTGGGACGTGTCCGGCGGCGGGAGCGGCGTGAGCTACGAGCGGAGCGTGAGCGAGAGCGAGCGCGGGGAGCGGCGAGCGCTGGACAAGACCCGGGCGCTGTCCCTTGAGCTGGACCGACCCGCGCCGCCGCTGTCGGGTAGGTGTAGCTATAGGTATTGTTTACAGTAAGGGTTCAGAGAAAGCGGGCGGGTCGTGGTGGGACGTGTCCGGCGGCGGGAGCGGCGTGAGCTACGAGCGGAGCGTGAGCGAGAGCGAGCGCGGGGAGCGGCGAGCGCTGGACAAGACCCGGGCGCTGTCCCTTGAGCTGGACCGACCCGCGCCGCCGCTGTCGGGTAGGTGTAGCTATAGGTATTGTTTACAGTAAGGGTTCAGAGAAAGCGGGCGGGTCGTGGTGGGACGTGTCCGGCGGCGGGAGCGGCGTGAGCTACGAGCGGAGCGTGAGCGAGAGCGAGCGCGGGGAGCGGCGAGCGCTGGACAAGACCCGGGCGCTGTCCCTTGAGCTGGACCGACCCGCGCCGCCGCTGTCGGGTAGGTGTAGCTATAGGTATTGTTTCAAGGACAATAGGCGTGATGACAGTAACCAAGAATCAATGCAATTATGAATTTATCTAATGAAATAGCATTCATGGATTATAAAAAACGTATTTATTTTCTATTTTGAGCGAAATTGATATTAATTTTGATAAAATAAAACTTTAAAATACAGCAATCCGCCATATTGGATTGGACACCAATCACAGCGATATGTCAAATCTATCTTCAAACTTTAACTAGGTACTATGAAAAAACAGAGTTGACGTCACCAACGACGCCATGACACCGTTAAACGTTTTTGCGTGAATTTTAAATTTTAAAATTGAAATGGCAATTATATCTACCAAACCTGTTTTTTGCTGAAACAAGTTATTTTTTCTAAATAGTAGATACTTCCGAACACCATCCAACAGTTTATGAAAATCGGTCATGCCGAAATGGATAGCATCACATTTTTAAAGCGGTCATTTTTGTTTAGCTTGGGGAAGTTCCTGGTGTTGATAATTGAGTTTTTTTTAAACAAAATACATCAGCACACAATTACATAAATATGTCAATCCGTCTGTCTGTTGGATATAGTTACGCTTATATTTTAATTTCAATTCTTAAACATAGTTAATAATCAAAAATCTACAAAATAAAGTAATCCACAAAAAAATATTTAAAAGAACAATGGGAAAATATGTATGGACCCTGTCCCCAGTGGTGTACCATCATGGGCCATGTGTGAAAAAATAGACGTTAGTCTGAATAACAAATAATTGAATGAAAGAAAGAGAACATGAATATATGAATGAGGAAAATATTTTTTTTTTTCTTAATTTGTATGACTATGGACGATGGTGCCACAGGCAGGCCGCGCTTCTGGTGGGGCGCATACGCACATAGTTCTCACGTGTTCTGTCTAAGAAACACTTACAAACAGCCTTCGCTTTAATAAACACTGGCGCCATTCTCGATCGTTTATTAAAGCATGTATTGTATCCCTAAAAATATTAATTCATAATTCATGTATTGTCCATGGTTGAGAAGTTCTATGGACAGTTATATACCACGACACAAAAACCTGTTGAAGATTTGGCGAAAGATCCCAGAGCCAAACTGACCCGACACTATACCGAAGATATCCCGGACGTCAGCCTATACGAGATTAGAATGGCTCTCAAACAGCTCAAGGACAACAAGGCGCCAGGTGATGACGGAATCACTGCGGAACTCCTGAAAGCGGGTGGAAAACCGGTACTTAAGATCTTTCAGCGATTGTTCAATTCCGTCATCCACGAGGGCACAACGCCGGAAGCATGGCACAGGAGCGTGGTGGTTCTGTTCTTCAAAAAGGGTGATAATACCTTGTTGAAGAATTATAGACCCATCTCGTTGTTGAGTCATGTTTATAAGTTGTTCTCGAGAGTCATTACGAATCGTCTCGCTCGTAGGTTCGACGACTTCCAGCCTCCCGAACAAGCCGGATTCCGAAAAGGCTTTGGTACCATAGATCACATTCATACGCTGCGGCAGGTTGTACAAAAGACGGAAGAGTATAACCAGCCACTTTGCTTAGCGTTTGTGGACTATGAGAAAGCCTTCGATTCGGTGGAAACTTGGGCTGTGTTGAGGTCGCTGCAGAGATGCCGGATTGACTACCGGTATATCCAAGTGTTGAAGTGCTTGTATGAAAACGCCACAATGTCAGTACGTATACAGGACCAGACTACGAGGCCAATCCACTTGCAGCGTGGAGTGCGACAGGGAGACGTTATCTCCCCGAAGCTCTTTACCGCTGCGTTGGAGGACGTCTTTAAGCTTCTGGATTGGAACGGGCTTGGCATCAACATAAACGGCGAGTACATCACTCACCTGCGATTTGCCGATGACATAGTAGTCATGGCAGAGACTCTGAGAGACCTCAATACAATGCTCAACGATCTCAGCAGGGTTTCTCAACAGGTGGGCCTGAAAATGAACATGAGCAAGACGAAAATCATGTCCAATGCTCATGCACCGCTCCACCCAGTAATTGTTGAGAACTCTGCACTCGAAATTGTAGACGAGTATATTTACCTGGGACACACAGTCCAGCTAGGTAGGTCCAATTTCGAGAAAGAGATCAGCCGCCGAATCCAACTCGGCTGGGCAGCGTTCGGGAAGCTCCGAGATGTCTTCTCGTCCAAAATTCCTCAGTGCCTGAAGACTCAAGTCTTCGAACAGTGCGTGTTGCCAGTGATGACTTACGGATCCGAGACAAGGTCGCTAACTAAGGGCCTCATAAGTAGGCTCAGGACCGCTCAGCGGGCGATGGAGAGAGCTATGCTCGGAGTGTCCCTGCGGGATCGAATCAGAAATGAGGAGATCCGTAGGAGAACCAGAGTCACCGACATAGCTAAGTGAGTCGCGATACTGAAGTGGAAATGGGCGGGGCACATAGTTCGAAGAGCTGATGGTCGTTGGGGTCCCAAGGTGCTGGAGTGGCGACCCCGCACCGGGAAGCGCAGTGTTGGCAGACCCCCCACCAGGTGGACCGACGACATCAAACGAGTCGCAGGGAGCCGCTGGATTCAGGCGGCGCAAGACCGAGACCTGTGGAAGTCCATGCAAGAGACCTTTGTCCAGCAGTGGACGTCTATCGGTTGATAAAGAAGAAGAAGAAAGAAGTATTGTCCATAACAAGGTACATTATAATATAGTTACATAATATTATAGATGTTACATTAACATAGTAGGTAAGATCTGCATGTTCTACAGCTACCGGCAACGGCCGGTGTACAATATTATAGTATTTAATTATTCTTTATAATTAAATTTAAATGATAAAAACAATTTATTATATATTTTTTTCTAAGATGAATAACTTTTTTCTCCAATTCTTGACAGATTTACTGCCATACAATGAAATGATGTATTATTTATGCTCTTTTATTTGACATCTGAGAAAAAGTGCTACAAGGGTGGTGACGGGTTTCCCAATGTCCTTTCTCCCATTTGTCATGAGTCCATGAATAGATATTATCTACTATCTATTATCCATAGACACTTATGTTATTTTTTATAATGTTTTAACGTACACAGGCAGTGGACGGCGCAACCGAGATTTCACTCCTAAAATATTTATCATATGGCTGGAAGACTTTGAAGACCACCTTAATTTGCCGATAGGTAAGTTTTACACAATTATTGTGTGCAATATGAAGTATTAATTGAGTAAGAGCCTATTTCACAATCGCCAAGTACACTTTAACAGATGAATAAACTTGAAGTTTTGACGGTCTTTGTATAGGAAATCTGTCAAAACTTCAAGTTTACTCATATGTTAAAGTTTACTTGGCGATGGTGAAATAAGCCCCAATATTATACAATTAATTGGGGGTACAGTACACAAGGGTGTGTAGTATTGAAGTAAAACTTCTTTACGCATTCTTGACTTGGGGAGTAAGCTGGTGAATGCGTTACGAAAAGTGTGATCGGGCGAGGCGAACGAAAGTTGAGAGGGAGATATAAGTTAGTGAAGATAGAAAGAGAGAGAGTTACGTTTCGTATATTACTGTAGGGGCAAGAGAGAGAGGTGCGAGCACACATTTTCTTTCTCTCTTTCTCTCAGCCAGTCGCGTTTCGTAAGTTTTACTTCAGTTGTGTGGTCTAAAGCACACTCGTTATTTTTTTATACGACGTGTAGATGACTTAGTGCGTTACTGCGAGACGGGCGTCCCGTGGCGGCGGCACGAGACCAGCGTGCTGTGCGTGAGCGGCGTGCGCGCCGGGCTGGCGCGCGTGCGGGTGAGCGGCGCGGGCGGCGCGGGCGTGCTGGCGGACGGCGCGCTGCTGGCGCCGCGCCTGCTGCCCGACTGCCTGCGGCGCGCCGCGCGCTTCCTGGCCCGACGCGCGAGGCTCAACACCGACCTGTGAGTCATTATCTATACTCTAGTCACGGAGACAAGTTAGTATAGCGCTCTCTCTGTCACGTAATCCCATACAAATGACAAAGACAAAAAATCCCTTCCAAAGCCAGTAGGCGTTAACAATTTTGACTGCGTGTACACACTAGGTGTTTTTATGCTATTATTAATTTAAACTAGCTATCTTTTCGCAACTTTGCCTTTGTATAAAATCTTACAAAATTGATTACAAATTCTTAAGCCGAAGTTAATGCTATAATAAAGTGCAATAAAACTGCTATTAATAAGTAGGTGTATACATACATTTTATACTACTTATTTATATTAAATTGTAAATTATAGAATATTTAATAAATAAAATTAACAGCTGTCAGTCATTTTTTGTCAGTCACTTGTTGCATTACAGTACAAAATTTACTCCAGGTCACGGAATAATAACTATAGATTGCAGCGAGGTAACGAGTGTGCGCGTTTGCACTGTACGGGTAATACGAACAGACTGACTAAATCACTTACTGTGTACCACTACGTTTGCGCTTATCGCTGACCAATCGCAGACTAGTCCATATTTTATCCACTAACTTGTCTCCGTGAATGAAGTATAAAGGCGAGATCTATAGATGGCACTCTCACTCAGCTCAGACTCAAGACCGAGTTAAAATGAGACAGATTTATGTCAGATCATATTTGTGTCTCATTTTAACTCTATCTTGATTCTTGAGCAGAGCCAGAGTACGATCTAGATCTCAGCCTTAGGGTCCAGTTTCAGATTAGCGTTTTTTCGGCGCGTTTAAACTCGTTCTTGGTAGCGCGTGTACACGCGGATATGTCGACTGCCTCGTTGGTCTAGTGGTCAGCTTATTCGACTGCGGACGACGAGGTCCCGGGTCCGATTCCCGGGTCGGGCCTTTAAAAAACATGTATGGGGTTTTTTGCCAAAGAAATTCTCAGTACTAGCCCGGAGTTAGGAAGTTGGCGGTGAGTCACCCCCGTGCCTCGGAGAGCACGTGCAGCCGTCGGTCCTGCGCCTGATCTATCTCGGGTCGTGTCGGATTTCCGTCCCATCGGACTATGAGAGTGAGGGAATGGAGAGTGCACTTGTGTTTGCGCACACACTTGTGCACTATAATATCTCTCGCACAGATGGCTGATCTCTGAGGAGGTTGGCCGCTGTTATCGGTTTCGGTCGGGAGGACATTATTATATTATGTTCGTCCTTTTGCCAAACGTGCAACTCGTATGAGCGTTGACGCGCTTAGGCCCGCTTGCAGAAACGCTGGGAAAGTTAAACCCAGGAATAAATTTGTAATTTTGATAGAAGCTGTATACGAAAACTGTTAACTGTTACCCAGAGTTAGCTGCTAACTCTGGGTAAATAGCTCTAATAGGCATATGATGACAGTAAATTTGGCCTATATGAAATAAATGATTTTGAATTTTATATTATATAACTACATATTATAAAACAAAGTTCCCCGCCGCGTCTGTCTGTCTGTCTGTCTGTTCGCGATAAACTCAAAAACTACTGAACGAATTTTAATGCGGTTTTCACCAATAAATAGGGTGATTCATGACGAAGGTTTTAGTGTATAATTTATTAATATTTTGTGTAAATTGATTGAAATATGACGATAATTGTTCACAATGTCAATAAGCCGAGCGCTTCCGAGCGATACTTCTTTTTAATAAGCCTACGTACTGTTCAATATGTTGTTCAAGGTATAACATATATGGAACATTCCAAGGAGTTTGCAAAGCATAGGCGTAATATGCTCTACTACCCGTGCGAAGCCGGGGTGGGTTGCTAGTATATATATTTAGTTAATTGTTACTATAAGAGTGGAAATAAGTTTTATCTTGTTATATCCAGATATCAGCCTCCGCATGTGCGCAGGCGTCACCTGATACAGGATATCGCGCAGCAGTTCAAGAAGGACCTCTCGGAGCCCGAACTGCTGGAGTCGCTGTTCAAGGCGCCTTGAGCACCGCGCGCCATCAGCGCGTGGCAGTCACACTCGCGGCTTGCGACTCAGTGTAGCCGTCAGATAGCGTCTAATACTATTAAGGTGGAAGACCCAGTTCTGCCCGCGAAATTCAAATTTAATTTGGTTTTCGCAATTTGTAAACTAATACGACAAACTAGGCATATCGCATTCTAATTGCGACAATGGCAGTATCATCTTCACAGGTTTAAATATAAATCTTTACTTGAAAGTGTCCAGTTTAAGAAATTAATCAAAATATCGACTAATTTGTGAGTAACTCACGTCCAACTCAGTATTTTAATTAATTTCTTAAACTAGTCACTTTCAAGTAAATATTTTTATGTAAACCTGTGAAGATGATAATTCTACTGGCGCAAATAAAATGCCATTAGCCTAGTTTGTCGTATTAGTTTACAAATTGCGAAAAACCAAATTAAATTTGAATTTCGCGGGCAGACTCGTATAATCATCCTTAAGCATTTAGTATCTTTACTACCATAAGTAGACCCACTGACAGCCGCAAAACGCGTAACAGATTTAAATCAAACTTCTAATTCACTTATAAAAAAATTGTGAGCCGTCACGGGACGCCTGGCAGGCGTGAAACATCGAAATTATTTGGTACAGGTAATATCGAGCTTAGTACACACATAAATGCACACTCTTTCTGAACTATCACTATCGGACATATTTTATTGTTAAAATGATTTCTTTTAAGTAAGACAAAGGTTACGTGTACCGTAGTAAACAACACTGTTTCGTACTACATACATACATACTATGGTCCAAGATCCCAGTGCCGCCAGACCTAAGTTATTTTCTCAGCAATTATTTGTGTACGATAGAGTACTGTTCGAATGTCCTTTCAGTATATGCATACCAGCTAGATTGTGCCGACGGCCAATTTCCAGATACCAGGTGCTAAAGGTAGGTAAAAACTAGAATAACTTATCTTAAATTCTCGGGGCTGATTTTCATATATGTTTTAAAGAATATTGTAAAAATTAATAAATTAATACTGCCAGACGCTTACCGCCGGCGGTTACTTTAGCCAGACGCTTTGAAGCTCCCAAAAAAATATATAATTTAAGTTAACTTATATTCTCAGTTCTGATTTTTATACATGATACTCAGGGAACTATTGCGATATTATCTGTAAGCTGCCAGACCTATTGGAAGGGTCAAACATCCCCCCAGACACACATTATGCGTCCCCATATGTATGAGCGCTAGAACATGATTCACTTGTTTAAGTGTGTGAGAGATAATATCATCATACTATAATATTATAAATGCGAAAGTGTGTTTGTTGGTTTGTCCTTCAATCATTCTGCAACAGAGCTATGGATCGACGTGATTTTTTGCCTGGGTATAGCTTAGGATCTAGAGAGAGAGAACTATTGCAATATCTTCTGCAAGCTATACACAGGCAAAAAATCACGTCGATCCGTAGCTCTGTTGCAGAGTGATTGAAGGACAAACCAACAAACACACTTTCGCATTTATAATATTATAGTATGATGATATTATCTCTCACACACTTAAACAAGTGAATCATGTTCTAGCGCTCATACATATGGGGACGCATAATGTGTGTCTGGGGAGATGTTTGACCCTTCCAATAGGTCTGGCAGCTTACAGATAATATCGCAATAGTTCCCTGAGTATCATGTATAAAAATCAGAACTAAGAATATAAGTTAACTTAAATTATATATTTTTTTGGGAGCTTCAAAGCATCTGGCTAAAGTAACCGCCGGCGGTAAGCGTCTGGCAGTATTAATTTATTAATTTTTACAATATTCTTTAAAACATATATGAAAATCAGCCCTGAGAATTTAAGATAAGTTATTCTAGTTTTTACCTACCTTTAGCACCTGGTATCTGGAAATTGGCCGTCGGCACAATCTAGCTGGTACGCATATACTGAAAGGACATTCGAACAGTACTCTGTCGTACACAAATAATTGCTGAGAAAATAACTTAGGTCTGGCGGCACTGGGATCTTGCTCTACTACTACATACATATTACATACATCCAATGCACCAACAGTCGGTCGCGCAGCTATAGATATTTTACGTCAATAAAGCTCATTCCGATTTTGATTTATAGTAATGTATAAAGAAATATACTTATACTTAGTACTCATAATAAAGCCCGTCGTAGCATTTATTGTGGCGTGACCAATGTGACGAATTGTGATGAATTTATCTTTGAAATCTGGTCATAGCGATATCAGATTCGCTTTCCTTTTCTATCTATAGGTATTGCCGTGAGAGATTTTTTTCGCTCCTCACTCCTTTGTCTTCTTGCGGTAGTAAATATACTTTTCTCAAATTTGCTCGGAAATCGCTTCTTTATTAAAAAAAACGAAACGTCAATTGGCTCATTGCTGGCGTGGCGCCAGCAATTACGTAACAGGACAATAATGTAAATTGCTGGACAGGTACGAGGTTTTTAAAATGTACACTTTCCTCTATTAGGTGTTTCTCCTCTGTGATTAGGTGTTTTAAATGTGCATTTCTTTCGCTGAGTTATACAATTTAAAAAAATAAGAATGATTTTTTTTTAAATGGAACAAAAAGAGCGTGGTTTAATTGGAGGTAAAGAATTATTGGTGACTGGTGTCACGGTAATATTATCGGTAATATTATCTGTATACAGTATTGTAACTCGGCCGTATCTTTGACATAAATGCCTACAGCCGCGCGGTACGTAAACATGCGATAGGGCTGCCCGCCTCCAGCATTTTAATTACATTTGCCTACTTTGTGTTTCCATTTAGTTTTGTGATTGTAAATATACTTTTTTTTATATAAACAAATAAAATACTTTGTGAATTAAATAGGAAGTGTTCAATAAAAATGCGTGTTGTTTTTTGATTGGTAGATTTAATTAAAAAAAACCGGCCAAGTGCGAGTCGGACTCGCACACCGAGGGTTCCGTACTCTAGAAGTAAAAGTAAAACGATAATATTATATAAATTTGCTTATTAATCGTTAACTTTGTTTGTGGAGGTCTATTGTTAATATAAAAAAAACTATGCTAGTTAGAGCGTTGGTTTTATTTTTCCTTTAAAATATACATAAACCTCTATTGACCATAATTATTTCTGATTTTTCGATTGGTAAACTTCGGAGATAAGGGGGGGGGGGAACGGTATATTTTTCGACATTTTGCCCGATTATTCAAAAACTATTATATTTAAAAATAAATAAAAAATTGTTTTAGAATGTACAGGTAAAGCCCTTTCATATGATACCCCACTCGGTATAGTTATGTTACTTTGAAATTTCAAACTCCCGATTTTTCCTCTTTTTTAATTAAACTAAAAAGAATTTTTGATTTTTTCTTATTCCAATGTTGTTGGGCCACTATTATACACAACTATTCACAACCCTCTCAAATATCTAAATATTCTGTGAATATTTCATGAGTCTTGCTATTGTTGTTGTTATTAATACCGAGAGAAAAAAACGGTTTTTAGTGGTATATGTTGTTATAGCAGCAGTGTAGAGGACAAAAAGTGTCTATTAGCGGAAACTTGTTACTTTGTTGGAAAAAGCAAAAGAGTTCGCGTCTACTCTAAGCATCAAAAACATCAACATTTAATAATTCGAAATTTTATTTATTTTCTCTTAAAAATTTCGAACCATTTGATATTTCAAACACTCGATAATTCGTAATATTTCCCTTATTATATCTCGTAATAGTCCCTCGAGTCTCGAATCAACGAGAGTCGGCTGTATTATTATTAATAAAATACCACGTCTTTACATTGAATTATACAAACTAACAAAACAAAACACACATGCCCCGAGGTTTTAACACAAGCGTACGTACCGTATCGTGATTCATGAACCGCCTATAACTACCTATTTCACTCGTGTCAATCACTTTCCTTTACTCTATTCACTTTATTTATTAATCCAGACATCTTTTTTTCGGGAGATAAAAGGAAATACCTTATCCATTAAAAATACACACATTTTGTACCTACCTACTAGTAAGTAAAATTATTTTAGAGTCTTACCTTTCAGAGTTTCCAGGTAATTTAAAAAAAGTTATCTCTGGATGCGTTATTGACGAATTCATGCAACCAAAAACAGCACAATAAATCCTCCTCGTCATATTAAATATGTACTTGAACTTATTTTTAGTAAAAAAATTGCGCAGTTATTGTTAAAAAACATAACACCGTCCGTTCGTCACTGCGGCACAGTCGCGACTGTCTGCGTACCGAGCGCTTACCGAGATCGAGGCGCGTAGGCATAGCTCGCGCTTCGTCCGTTTGTATGAAGTTACAATACTGTATACAGATAATATGATAATATTACCGTGCTGGTGTTTTCTTTTACAATATATTTCTTGTTCTGAAATAAAAATTGATTCGGAATCGGATGAAGAATTAATGGACTTTACACCACCAGATATGGCGGAAGAAGCTAAAATTCTATCAGAAAATCTTTTACCACCAAAATCTAAAGAAAAATATGAAAAGGCTTATGAAGACTTCATTCAATGGAAAACCGGAAAAAAGACAAATTCGTTTTCAGAAAATGTCCTTATGGCCTATTTTAACGAATTGAGTAAAAAGAGTAAAAGGCCATCTACATTGTGGTGTGAATACTCAAAGCTAAAAACTACATTACGTTTAAAAGAAAATGTAAATATTGGCGATTACTCAAATCTAACAACATTTTTAAAGAGTACAAATTGTACTATAACATTTAACATGAAATAAAACAGTGTTTCTTTAATTATTTTTTTGTTGTTTCCTCGCAAATTAGAGAAAAGTACTATATAAGCCTCGGCCGAAATAGCAATTCATGGCCTCGTTTACTTAAAAAGGCCTCGGCTAGCGCCTCGTCCTTTTAAAATCACTTGGAAGTCCTCGGCTTCGCCTCGGCCTTCCAATGTTACTCGTCCATAAATTGCTTTATTCCGAGCCTCGACAATAATGTACTAAAGTGTATTCCGTGTTACAAGTGTCCGTGTACAAGTGTATTCCGATTCTGTAAAGGCTGCTTCTATCATTGCTACAGTTTCAGCTGTGGTGATTGGCTGAATTTATTGCGTTCTTTCTGCATATTTCTATTTAGGATAGAGCCTGCACACTACCAGAGATTATATAAACGCTTGCGTAAATCTACATTCCGATTCTGTAAAGGCTGCTTCTATCATTGCTACAGTTTCAGCTGTGGTGATTGGCTGAATTTATTGCGTTCTTTCTGCAACAATCCATTTTAGCCAATAGCAGTCAGTATTGACCAATCAGAGGTGATAGCAATTGTCACACTGTAAAAATCATTTTTAGAGAATCCCACAGCTAGGTATTATAATTATTGTCTTTCAAATTTTACGCAATACATACCTACAATACGAAATACAACGGTATACTTTATCATGAAAAATTTCTCATGAAATAACATTGTTAACATTCAAAGCAACGGGTAAAATATGTCCTAGAATAAATAAAAAATAAAATGATGCCTTTATTTTTAGCAGTATATTGTACAGATCTGCAATATTTATTACATAATATAATGTATAAGCGATTTAATAAATGTATAAATAGGTATTAAGACTGAATTATTTTAACCATTATTGTACTTAACATTCCAGTGTAATAATTGTTTTATGTAATTTTTATAGATGATGATGGGGATAAATTCGTTTGTATTTAATTATTGTAATGAATTTAAATTATTATTTATTAAAATTCGTTAAAACTAATATTTGTGTTCTTTTTAATCTACTGCCAAAATTCCTATTAACCGATAGTTTTTCAATTTCGCGCTCTAGGCAATGCATGTGAATACGCCATCGGCGCCACTTGCGGCATCGGCTTTTACCACAAACATATAAAATAATTTAAGAATGTTGTGGTTCCTGAATATAAATCTCTAAACTATGAATTATAATAATTATTAAGTTATGTCTTCTGATCTGATATCAATTATCATTTCTAAATAAATCCTTACTATTTTATAAATGCGAAAGTGTGTTTGTTTGTTGGTTTGTCCTTCAATCACGCCGCAACAGGGCTGCGGATCGACGTTATTTTTTGCATGGGTATAGTTGAGGACCTGGAGAGTGACATAGGCTACTTTTTATCCTGGAAAAATCAGAGTTCCCGAGGGATTTTAAAAACTAAATCCACGCGGACGAAGTCGCGGGCATCAGCTAGTATTATTATAAGGATGAGTAATTTTGTCTGTTTCTAAAGCCACAGCTTTTTATAGCTTTCTTTGAATCTTAACTGTCCGAATCGGTATCGGCGATACTTTTCAAAAATATTGGTATCGTATCGGCTGAAGTGCGTATCGATGCATCCCTTCTTACTACTTCCATGAATATCATGAAAAAAACCAAAGAGTAAGATTTTAAAACAATCTTGTCTATGCTATTCTCCATAGATCACGAAAAATTGATTGGAAATGGAAATAGGTATACCATGGAAATATACCGGTCTGAGTGAAATAGTATTGAAGCAACAAACGAAGAGCTTTAATCATGGCTTTAGCGACATGACAGAACCCTTAGATTCTACTTAAAAGAGAAAAAACCGTTCATCCTTGCAAAATTGATTTTCTTCGCCACGGTTTTTTTTTGAAAAATGAGTTGAAAACTTATCCGTGTTTTAAGCAGAAGTTCATTTTCGATTAATTCTTCAGCTGAGAAATAAAATCATTGCAAAGTGCAAGTGCAACGCGCAAAAGTATTTTCAAGATGAATTCGCGCTGCAGGTAGGTACCCAAGCGATTTTAAAAAATTCGTCGCGAGTGCCGTGTTGCTGTTGCGAAATCGAAAGAACGAATAATACGGCGGTAGGTAGAGAATTTGCGACGTTATTTACATAATAACGACTTTATTATTTCATAAATACGTATAGGTACCTACCATGGAACTAGGAATTACGACTGCGTCTCCCTATTTCTATGGTAAAATACCTACAAAAATACATAGCTGGCGAGACCCAATGAGGTAAAGACAATAAAAACATTCTTATTTCAATCTTTTTGACAGATATTCCATCTGATTTGAAAAAATCAGTTAAATTTTTCATGATTGCCAACGATTTGGTCTATTCGTGTTTTTGTAGATATATTTTATCTCTTCTCCCTCAATACCTTTTTTTTGGTTGGTTGGTTTCTATGGCTTAAAAATCTATGTAGTGGCAGAATGTTAATAAATCGAATCACTGACGAGGGAAGTGGCAGGGCGGACGATGCGGAAATGCAAAAGGAGGATAATTCGAATGAGTTGCAAACAGCAGAAGATATATACCAGATTATGGCCAAAACCAATGCCTTTGAAGGAGATGGTTAGTTTTAACCCTTACCTACATACTGATGTCTATCAATTTGTTCAAAAAAAATTCGGAAGCATGGCGAAAGGCACACCAGGATTCCGTACCTACAATATCAAAATTTTTCAATTTTGCCAGTTCTTATATCCTCTTAAGGATGTGTGTAACAATTTTTTTTGACAGATCTACCGCCCTAGGTACCGTCAAAGACGACGCCAAGCGATTCGGCGTTCCCGTACGATGGTGGTAGGAACCGAAGGGCCGAAGGGAAGAAGGGAAATATTTGAGACATGTGGCCGGCTTGCTGGAATAGTGTCTGTTTTGGTGCTCACTTTAATGGTTGTGGGCACAATTCTCACTCGCATACTTACTTTGAAAATATAGTTAATAAACTACATATTGTAATGTAATTCTTAATTGTAGGTGATAAGGCGCTGACAACCCGCGATTTGGTAATCCTGTATAAGAATATAGACATTGACGCTAAACTAGTACCTACTGCTAATCAGCAAACGAGTAAAAGTCCCAATCAATTTGTTGAAACTGTAATATACAACGACGATCGGGAATCTGAAGGATCGGACCTCAGTGAAGATATCAGCAATGAGGACTTTCAGCATGTTTTTGCAGTTAATGAAGAAAGAATCGACATTTTGAACAACTTTGGAGATACACTATGTCATAAATTTGGTGATATGCATATGCACACATCTGATTTAACTACAGAGTATGATAGACACTTTTTGTTCAATGATCCATTTATTAAAGATCAGCTGAAAAGTTTCCATGAAATATTTAAACCCAAGCATTCAGATAGTACTGTACTTCCGGCATCACTGTTGGATTACATTTGTTGCAAACGTATTGAGGAAAATTATAGTTTTTATATGGATAATATTATTAAATATGTACAAAACACTATCGAACAGTTAAAGAGAATTAGTAATGGTGATTATTTAACTGAGAAAGCTAAAGAGAAATGGAGAGAAGGTAATGTTGTGAATGTTCCAACGTCTGAATGTAAGAATACTGTTTTGACAAGCTCAGTTAGCATACCACTACGCGTAAAGGATAAACGTACTAATTATAAAAGTACATGGGATGATATAGTCCATTCTGAAATGGACGTAAGGTCCATATCTAAAATATTGAAGAAGAAAGTTATTGTCGAGGTTCCAAAAATTATTTGTGGCAGTTACATGTTATTTAGTAAGCGTTACAAAGACAATCTTATCATAACATGTAAAAAAGATAAAAAACTTGAAAAAGAGTCACGCGTAGATGTAGTTTTAAAACTGCAACGCTCGAAGTCTGGCCACGTCATTAGTAATATTGATTCTATTATTGTCTTAAAATCTTTACCCGCTAGTAAAGAAACAGGTAAATCAAAGGTTTAGCATTATGCGCATTTAATATAATGTTCCACTTCTTATTTTATTTCTTAATACATAATTACTTTTAAATTCGCAGATACTCCTTGTAAAGATCTGTTAGCGTTAGAATTTAAGAACGATAACGTTTTAGATGAAAACGAACAAGACGATGAAATTATTCCTTTAGATGAAAACATAGAAGTAACACCTTCAAATGATACAGCACAAGAAAGTGAAATGACTGATTTAGATGCTAACATAAAAGCAACACTTTCAAATAATATAGCAAAAGAAAATGAAATGACTGATTTAGATGCAAACATAGGAGAAATTCCTCCAAATGATACAGCAGACTGTAGTTCGATAGCAGACACAGAAAAGGAAGCCGAGAAACTTTTAGAGGACGATTATGATTTCAGAGTGCAGAGTGATTGCCTAGAAGAATGCTGTTCCAGCAGAGCTGAAGCTGACTTTAATCAGATTGCTACCGATAACTTACACTGTATTATTCATCAACTAAGTATGCAAACGCCTGTTATAGAAGAAAATGAAGATAATATGAAAAAAAAGAAGTCGCCGGTGAGGGTCAGAATCAAATCTCCTTATGAAAATAAGTCATATGTTATGGAAGAGAAAAGGAGGAAAAAGCTTTTGGAGATCAGAGAAAAGCGGGAAATAAAAAAAAATGCAATGAGTGAAAACTGTAAAGAAACAAAATATAAGTACGGAAAAATGGTCCAAGCGTCAAACTCTGTTACAAAATTATCAATAACAAATAAGTCATTTTATAACTCTATTTATGGACAGACCATGAATATTAATAATAAAAATATTAGAAATCATCACAAAGATCAACCAAGGGGCAGTATTCCGGAGATAGAGCTAGGAGACGATGAAGAAACCCACTTTAAAGAAACGCCTCCTTCACCTTTAGAATCACCTGACAATAATAATCAAAAGTACATTAACCGCAGTTATTATTTAGATGACGCAGAGACGGAAGTTATGTATCTGCAAAGAAAGCAGGATGAAAGTCAAGACTTGAAGGATGACTTCTCTACATCCACGACGCATATTGGAGTTAATTTAAATTTACTTCAGCAATTAATCGCTCCGTCAGACAGTTCGACAGATACTTCAAGTATGCTACAGAGCCTTTTGTAAGTACCTAAAAAGATGTTTTACCTACCATTAGTAAGTAAGTATTCATATTTAGCGTTACATTTAATTAAAATTTAACCCACAGATTTGATGATAGCTTTGTCACTAATAAAGAAGAGAATACCCAAAAGAATGCCTCAGTGGCAACACAAAGTACTCAACTTTCAGTTCCGACGAATTCGCCTATAATAAACAGTTTGACCCGAGACGAAAGCTGTAAAACTTCTGACGAATGTAGAAAAAGCATTGATAAAGTATATCATTTAATAAAAAAAAGTAGTAAAACAGACGGCCTGGAAGTCTCATGTAGTAAAAGTAAAATCGTAAATGATATTGATAAATTACATAATAAAACATGCGATAGGGATGCTCAAGCCAGTGATAGTGGGACTAGTATCAAACATCAATTAACCTCGTCTAATCCTAGTTTTTACAGTTTTGAAAAGGCAACTACAGTATTAAATACTTCAAATGAGTTGAAAAAGAAATCCGATAATCCCGTGTCAGTTATTCCTAAAGTTAGTTCAAAAGCACCAACTAACAAATTAAACCATAAAACAAATAATAAAGAATTTAAACTATCTTGTAGCAAAATTCCAGAAAATCCTCTAAAAGCAATTTCTCAATTGATTCATGAATTTGATAATGTTCAAAAGATGGTTAATAGGAATGAAAAAGATTCAAAAAGAAACAAAAAAACTGAAGTTTTGGCTACTGAAGATAAAAATAATTCTCGACAAAATTTTATTAAGCGACTGCCGAAACAAGACCAGTATATAAAGGACTCTGAAACGATATCGTCAAAAAACTTAAAAGAAAGGAGACGTCAAAGCACGGGGTACAGACCCTTCAGAATTGCACATCAACAATTGCAAGCCGACGAAAGTGCGTTAGATACAACTAATAGGAAAAAAATCACTGATATTATTGATGAAGTGAAAGAATTGAGAGGGGAAGCAGTGCGTGGACCTTCGAAAAAATTGACAAGATTAAACAGTTTAGCGCAGCCTAAAAAAACATATCTTCAGGCCCAACAAGAAGAATCCCAAAATAGAATTGGAAAACGAGTTACGGACAGGTTGCCTAAGCCTATGCCTCCTGTATCAAATACCGAGAAAAGTACAGGGCTCCTGAGCTTAAGAAATAAACAGAGAAGAATATCTGATGGACTACCTACATCACCAAAGCAACCACATACAGCCGGATCACCTTCAGGTGTGTAAAGGTGAATTTTCATCCACAATCATAGATAAAACTGAAATAATTTGAGTTTAATTCACTTCCAATTACGAAGCAATATTAATTTTGATCTTATAGAAAGATTGTCAAGAACTAAACCTCCTACCCACAACAGTCCAAGCCGAGAAGCAAGTGCCAAACGCTCTCCGGGTTCTCTTGGCAAACCGCGCTGTTATCATAGCAACGTTAATAAAACACCAGAACAATTGTAAGAAATAATGAATATTATTTTTCTGTTTAAAAAGCTAGCCTAGAAACCTTGTATTCTGTCAACCGTGAAATTTTATCCCTTCATAAAATGCAGGGCATTCGCTTGATATTTTAGTAAATACCTACCTTCATATAGTTCCTGTACCGCGAATCACAACATTATAGAGTTAATAAAACATTGTAGTAGCAGGAAAAAGTATATAGAATTACTATTGAAAGACAAGCTTAAAGCATCTGTTTAATTTCATACTTTGCAGAAAAGGCAAGATGGTAGCTGTGGAAACTTATGTGAAGAATCACTATGGACGCGAGACACATCTACTGGATCTCAGTGATTCTCACATCGCGCACAAATCAAGGGTCCCTTTGATACCAAATGACCTCGATTTGGGTAAAATATTGGAAATTAAGATATTTCGTTTTTGTTTACCATAATAATATAGTATATTCGTTTGTAGTTCTTGAGAATTTGGTTTAGATGATATTGATGATACCTTTTTTTTTTCTACAGCATCGATGGCATCATCTCCGTCTGGCCCGGAAGAATCTACTGTTATCGGAAAAAAGATACACAACATGATTGATACTATGATGAACAGTACTATGCCTGTATTAGATGCTCTCACTGAATGCAATGAATCCACATCTAAGTCAGTCGGCGATTTTGATGATATTTCTGTGGAAGAAAAATCTAAATCTGGATCAGGATCTGATTACCCAGTCGATATATTTGAAGATAAAAACATAGTTACAGCTGTATCGGTAATTTCAGAGAACATCAAGAACGACGTAGTGGTATTCGATAATAATTCAAATACAAATGTTTGTGAAAATAACCATCCTCTTCCTCCCAATGAATCACAAATAGATAAAAAAGCTTTGTCTCAAATATCAAACGGTACATTTCAGAATCCTTTAAGAAATAAAAAAATTACATCGAATATTACACCAAAGCAGTCCGTGGAAAATGTCGTCATTTTACAACCTAGAGATACTAGCTCGTTGGTGCTTAAGTCCAACATATCACAACATATTATAGATCTTAAAACAGACACTTATAAGGAACTCAAATATCTATCTGCGCAATCTCATAACCGAATCGACTTTGGTTTTACTTTTCCTATGCAGATAGCAACAGTAGGTTATGTTTTACCACAGTTTGTTAAACGTTCTTCTAAGTCAAATATCCATTCAATAATAAATGAAGATTCTAAGTTGATTCGCATAAAATCTGAATCATTTGAAACTATCGTGAAAAACACAGCATTGAGCAAATCTACTCATTGTATTGAAGGTGCGGATATAAAATTAGCGGAAGAAAAAATTAGAGTAAATAAATATGATGTTTCTCAGTTTACAGATACCAATAAAAAAATGGCAATTGTAGATAATTGTGAAACATATGCAATTGAAACACAAAATAATGAACAAAAGACTCAAGATAATGATTTAGTCGAAAATAAAACCATTGACGATATTGGTGGTGCAGATGTTGTAAATTCTAAAACTAGTAATTCAACATCGCTTGATATTCTAGTGGGACTTTTAAATGAAATTAAAAACATAACTTCATATCAAGCTCACATATCTAAACGAGAGAACAACTACGAAACTGATCTTGCAAACAAAGAGTTTGAGATTATACTCAACAAAACAACTGTAGAAGATAGTTCTGTAGATAATAGCGTCACTAACGTAATGTCTTTACAGTCGGTTGACAATTTACAAATATTAGAAGCACGTGCTAGTAATTTTCTACACTTATCTTCTAATATCGACGACTGCTATAGAAACAAAATAGTCTCTGATAAACATGAAATGACAAGTACTACTTTGTTTTATGGACCATCAAATGAGGATAAAGAAATTAATGCAACGAATTCACATACTGCATGTAATATTCATAGGTTTACTGAAGTACCGTCTCGATTTTTTCCAGTATCCGTCAGTACCAATGTCACCGATTCTCTTTTAAAACTCATCAACAAGCCTTCAGGTCGTTCCATAATATATTCTATTACCAATAATTGTGAGAGTCCAAATGCTTCGATATCAAATCAAATTACAGAAATACCTATAAACACTTTAGTGAATGCTGTTGATAGTAGTACATCTTCACGGGTCTTAGAAATTCAATACTTTAATGAAAAGGAAAATGATGTAAAGAAGGAACAAAATAATCATTCGATTGTCGAATTTGACTCTCTGATGAAAATGAAAAGAGATATTTTAGTAACTGTGTATTCCATTCTTGTACTGACCGTATTCGCTGCTTTATCGTTTCCCGAATTAATGTATCGTGTATAAAAACCTAGCTTTTCAATAGCTTTAACAAAATTATAATTAATAACATTTAAAGTTCAATACATACGAGCTTATTAATTATTATTAGATCTAAAGATAATTTTTGTGAAGTTTTTAAATTGATTGTAAGATTTAATGAAATTATTTTTTGGATAATTTTTAATTATTTATTTTTTCTGAATAAAAGTACTTACCTACCAAAATTATGTGGAGTTTCAGTTAAGTAGGTAATTGGAAAATATGATATCGAATCTACAACGGGTCTAGGTAGCTGAAGGCTGAAGCACAGAACAATATAATACCTACTTACTCCTAGCGACTCCTAGCTAGAGCTCAAGACTTGGTCTCCCCTCGGCATACCTATTCATTGATCACTGATCAGGTATCATTTTATTCGTTTCTAAAAATACGATTCATGGCCGTCATACAAAACTAAAACGGATCCTTCAAAATACGAATCTAACGGAGTGCACAAGCGCACGTACATTTTGTATGTATATCGCAGGCATTTTGTGTGATTCCGCAGTTTAAAAACGCTCGCTGTTATGTTAAATGTGTTTTTTATGTGTAAAATGACAACTCCTTCAATTGTGATAATTTCACTGTAGTTTAAGGTGTAGTTATTGCGAATCTACGCAATTCCCAAGCACCTGATCACCGAACCTTAAAAGCCTTTCTCTGTTTTTTAAGCCTAACAAGTACCTACTATGTTTGCCAAAATCTAAAGTTAGGTTAGGTTGGGGTTCGACATGAACCCCAAGGTTCCCGGCCAAACTGATAAACTGTAGTTCCCGGATAAACTGTCTGTTCAAGACAGGTGTGCTACGGCCGGGCGGCCGTAGCACACGGCCGCAGGCCGGGCACTTAGGTTCCATTTGGTCAATATACCTAAGTTAAGCCCAAAATAACCTAAGTGCCCTTTCTGTTGTAAGAACCATGGAACTAGGAATTACGACTATGGTCGTCCTATTTATATGGTAAGAACGAAACGTTATGTTTGTCATTGGTTTGTCAAAGAGGAGTCAGAAAAATGTAACGTCACAAGTTGTAAAGTTTTTGTCAAAGAGGAGTCAGAAAAATGTAACGTCACAAGTTGTAAAGTTTTGTGTTTTATTAAATAAAAGAATATGCTGCAATTATGAGTTTATCTAAACAAAACCACAGAATATATAATAGTACTACGTACAGAAGTTTCACTCCTTTGATGTTGACTACTTGCCGGCGCTTTAATAGCCTACATATTTTTTATTAAATAGATAAATCACGCGCGCAAGCTAAATTAGACTTTATATCTCGGCGCGAGGATCCATATTGCTTTGGATCTGTTCGCCTACCTACGTCACGGACAACGTTGCGTGGTTGCCTGGGGCTGTCAACAAAGAGTAAAAAAATCAGTAGGTATAACTTTTAACTATTTATTTATTTTACATCAGCTGTTTAACTTTAATATAATGTCTTTAAAGATTGTTTCTGTCTTTAAAATAACGATTGTTAAATTTAAGGGTTGAAAAAACTCTAAGGCAAACATATAATTTTAGTAAATATTGGGAGGGAAAACATGGACACAGATTCATAAAATTAATATTAGTTTATAAGGAACGTAAAAAATGATAAATTAGAATCCTTTTCTTTGCTGATTAAGCATCCATCCACACAACAATTACAGTAGCAACGACTTTATGCCATTATTTCATTAGATAGATACCCATTTTAATGTTTACAACTATTTTTGTTACTACAAATGTACTAAACACTAAACGTAAACTATTTAAAATAATATTTACGAAAAACTATTTACGTAAGCAATGTTAAATTCAGTAGTACGTCACTCGCCTAGAGCGCGCTAGCCCCGACTGTAGTATCACTCTCAGAGAGCCAGCGATTGTAGGTACATAAATCGCGTAAGTACCAAGAGTGAGACAGGCCTGACAAAACATGGTGGCAGACGACAAAAATATGAAAGTGGCACCTCCAGGGCCGTTTAGTTTTGTGGCGGAAGAGTGGCCCAAATACAAAAAAAGGTTTATCAGATACATGAGCGTCTCCGGCAACGATGTTTGCGCGGACAAAAACAAAATTGATTGCCTGTTGTATTGCATGGGGGAGAAGGCCGAAGACATCATAATACAGTTTGAAAAGGATTTGCAGTACGATGAACTACTGGTTAGATTCGACAATTTCTTTGCTCCCAAGAAGAATGTCATATACGAACGCTTCAAATTTAATTCGAGAGTGCAGAAAGAAGGAGAGAAATTTGATGATTTCATAACGGACCTGCACAAGTTGGCGGAGCATTGTGACTATGGAATAATAAAAGATGACTTAATTAGAGACAGACTGGTCATAGGCATTTGGGATAAGTCTGTCAGCGATAGAATACTTTTAAAAAGTCATTTGAATTTGGAAAAAGCTACACAAATGGTTAGACAAGCAAAAATCCAAAGAGAAGGGACTAAAGTCATAAGGGAGGAAATTCCAACAGGGAGAGAAGAGGAGGTTGTAGAGCTGAACAGGGTAAAGGCACAAAGTACTCATAATTATAAGAAAAATAACAAGTGCTGGTTTTGTGGACTCCAAAGGCATCCGCGGGAGCAGTGTCCAGCTTATAAAGCATCTTGTAATAAATGTCATCGTATGGGGCATTTTGCCAAATTATGTAAGGCTACAACTATTAGAAAGATAGAGAAGAAGGAAGACAATGAATATGCGGTGATTGTTTGTGAGTCGAAGCAAAATTATTTGATTGACATAGATTTGTTTCAAAGTGAAAGATATATAGACAAAGTTAAATTTTTGATTGATACAGGAGCCGATATAAGTGCCATACCAGAACAAGTTGCAGTAAAGTGTAAACTTCTGTTGAATACATGTAGTGATCTTGTGAAAGGACCAGATGGAAAGAGATTGCAGGTAACAGGAACGGTGCCTTTAAAGTTAAATTATAAAGATAAAATATATGAAGGTAAGGTTTACATAATTAAAGACTTGAAAACAGCTATATTAGGTAGGCCTTCAATTGAGTCTATGAACATTATTAATATTTGTGCCATTTCTAGTTCTAAGGATTTAACCTGTATTAAAAGTGAGTTGATTGAAAAAGAATTTCCAAATATTTTTGACGAATTAGGGGTGTTTCAAGACGAATTTCATATTCAGCTTGTTGAAAATCCAAAACATTATGTACATGCAACACCCAGAAATGTGTCTATTCCATTGTTACCAAAAGTAAAGGCAGAGTTAGATAGGCTGCAAAGATTAGGTATAATAAGTCCAATTGAAGAAGCTACTGATTTTGTATCTCCTATTGTAGTAGTATTAAGAAATGATAAAGTAAGGATTTGTGGAGACTATACAGAGGTTAATAAAAATATTCTCAGACCTGTATACCCAATTCCAAAGGTGGAAAATACTCTGGCTAAGTTAAAAGGGGCAAAATATTTTTCCAAAATTGATGCTACTTCTGGGTTCCATCAGATAAAGTTAGATGAGTGTTCAAAGAAACTTACAACCGTTATAACACCATTTGGCAGATATTTATATAATCGTTTACCTTTTGGGTTAAATTGTGCACCCGAATATTTTAGTATGAAATTTTCGAATTTGTTTAAAGATCTAAAAGTAGCAATACACATGGACGATATACTCATTTTTGAAGCAAGTAGGGAAGAACATGATAGAGTTCTCAAGGAAGTTTTAAAAAGGTTACATAGGGAAGGATTAACAATTAATCGTAGTAAATGTGTTTTTGGAGTGAAAAAAGTCACATACTTAGGCCATATAATCAATGAAAAAGGTATACTAGTAGATCCGGAAAGAAGTAAAGCCATAAATGCTTTTGAAGCACCTACAAATAAAAAACAATTACTTCAATTTCTGGGTATGATAAATTTTGTGGGTAGATTCATTCCAAATAGATCCCACATATTACAGCCACTTCATGCATTGCTTAGAGAGGACCATATGTTTGTCTGGGGCAAGCTACAAGAGGAAGCTTTCAAGGTGGTGAAGAAAAAACTTAAAGAAGCACCTACCTTGGCACATTATGATCCAAGTTTAAAAATAACTGTTTCTGCAGATAGCAGTTGTTATGGATTAGGAGCTGTCTTAATGCAAGAGGATATAGATGGTAATAAGAGTGTGGTTATGTATGCTAGTAGGACTTTAACAGAAACAGAAAGACATTATGCTCAAATTGAAAAAGAGTGTTTAGCTTTGACATGGGCTGCTGAAAAATTTAAGGACTATATAATAGGGATACACATAATCTTAGAAACAGATCATAAGCCACTTTTGCAAATCTTGCAAACAAAGCAGATCAATGATTTGAGTCCACGTCTTTTAAGATTGCGACTCGAACTAACAAGATATGATTATGAAATTAAATATACACCGGGTAAAGAGTTAGTTGTGGCTGATGCTCTGTCAAGACACCCTTTGCCATATTCTGAGGGCAAAACAACTATTAAAGATCAGGACTTAGAAATTAATTCATTTATTAATGAAACTTTACCTAGCGAAACTTTAGAAAAAATAAAAATTGAGCAAAGTAAATGTGAACTCTGTATTAACTTGAAACAATTTACAATAAGAGGATGGCCAAGAAAAAATCAACTAGGGAAATTCAGGGATTATTATCAATACAGGCAAAATTTTTCAATAGAAGCAAATCTACTCTTATTTAATTCAAGAATAGTGATCCCTGAAAGCATGCAAGTAGAAATTTTGGATAAAATTCATAAGGGTCATTTAGGAATTTCTAAGTGCAGAGAGCGTGCTAAGCAATCAGTTTGGTGGTTAGGGCTTGCTAAACAAATTGAGAATAAAGTCAAAACTTGTAATAAATGCATTGAATTTCATACAAATCATAAAGAAGAAATGGTAATAGATCCAGTACCTGACAGGCCCTGGCAAAAGGTAGGTATTGACTTATTTAAGTTTAACAACAATTGGTATACAGTAATAGTGGATTATTATTCAAGATTTTTAGAAATTTTCAAATTAAAGGATCTCACCGAAGAAACAATAATAACTCGATGCAAAGAAGTTTTCTCACGTTATGGAATTCCTGAAATAGTTAGGTCAGATTGTGGTTCTCAATTTAGAACTAAATTCAATAATTTTGCTAAAGAATATGGATTCAAGTCTATCACTAGTAGTCCATATTATTCACAAAGTAATGGCTTAGCAGAGTCTGGGGTTAAAATTGCAAAATCATTGCTTTCAAAAAATGATGATATCTATATGGCTTTGCTAGTGTACAGAAATACTCCTTTGGAGTTGGGTTACAGTCCAGCAGAATTAATGTTTAATCGTAAACTTAGAGATAATCTTCCCACAATACCAAGTAAGTTAAACAAACCTGTTAAAATTTCACAAGAATGTAAAGAGAAACAAATAACCAGGAAACATAAATCAGCTTTCTATTACAATAAAAGGCATAGAGCTTCAAATTTATCAGAGCTACAAATTAATGATAAAGTTTGGGTTATTGATTTAAAAACTTATGGAACTGTTGTTAAGAAATGTGATGAGCCTAGATGTTATATTGTAAATACAGAGAGAGGGAAATTTAGAAGAAATAGATGGCATTTAAATAAAGTTCTGAATACAGAAAATAGTATGTCAACAGGGTTTAATGATGAATGTGATACAAGTTTTTCAGACAGTGAATCATCAGAAAATAATTTAGAACCAGAGATTACTCATGAAGCAGATCCTTCTGAAGCTGTTTCAGATCGAAACAATAATTCTAATACTCTAGTACAAAGACGATCTGGAAGACTTGTAACAAGACCTAAACACTTGCAAGATTATGTTTGTTAAAAAAAAAAAATGTTATGTTTATTTTAGACTTATGCTATGTTGCTATTATAACTTTGACAAATGAACCACGGGACCAGTAACGCGCCTAATGCTACGAACAAAAAAGTCTGCCACTTTTGGTGCGGGGGGGAGGAAACACTACATACACAGAACTGCACACTTTATCAATTCCATTTGTGTCATTATGGCACACAAAAGACAAAAACTCCAACACTATTACATTTACGCACACATATAGATTAAATACAGTGTAAGACAGACAAATTAATTGCGATGCTACCATATCGATATTTTATATCGATAGTTTTCCTAAGAAAAAACAGAAAATTTCTTAAGCAGCAAAACGCACTCAAACAAAATTTTAATCATCTAACTCTTTACTTGGTTAGCGTGACACGTCTTTTTTTAGGGTTCCGTAGTAAAACAACTAGGAACCCTTACAGTTTCGCCAAGTCTATTGGTACTTACTGTGGTAAGTTAGAGACTATAATCATTATATTATAACTAGCAAAAAGCTGAGCTTTGTGAGAGCTCGCGTAGTTTTTCTAACGGGTAATAATTTTTACGTTAATGGTTATAAAATTATATTTTTTTTGACAGATAACACATTTGGATAGAAATTAAATTACAATGTTAAATCACAAATCCATAGGTGTGATAGTTTTTCAGCGAAGTGTACCACAAAATGTACAGTTTGTGGGATAGTGATAGGTCTCGCTCCGCTCTTAAAACTATTAAACTTACAAAAACTTATTAACTATTAAACTTATTTATTATATTAAACTTAATAACTAACTATACTAAAAATTATCTTAAAATTTGCTCCTCCGCATCATAAACCGATACCGTGACAACTTATTCAATAAAATCATAATAATATAACATAAAGAGGAAAACATTAAAAAAATGCAATATTTATATTTTTAGGGGTTCGAAGTAAGACAACACGGAACCCTTATAGTCTAGTCAAGTCCGACCGTCTGTCCACCTAAACATTCGAACCGATTAGGGTACTCTCAATTTACACAATATAGGCTATATATTTTATCCTTAAAACTTAAAAAGTTTCCGCTAAAATCAACATTTAGTTAATAAACAATACATTAGCGTTCGGCATAAGATAAATAAAATTGAAGGGAGCTTTAATAACATATCAATATTCCGATATTTTTGTCGAATTTATTTAATGTAATGAATTGGTTCATTTACATTTTATGAGGGCAAGCGGAGCGAGACCTATAACTATCCCACAAGCTGTACATTTTGTGGTACACTTTACTGAAAAACTATCACGCCTATAGATTTGTGATTTAACATAGTAATTTAATTTCATATCCAAATGTTATCTGTCAAAGAAAATATAATTTTATAACCATTAACTTAAAAATTATTACCCGTTAGAAAAACTACGCGAGCTCTCACAAAGCTCAGCTTTTTGCTAGTTATAATCCTCTTTAGTTTATTGCTTGCTGATGAATTTCGATGCTTCTTCAATGAGTAATAATTTTTTTTATCGTTATCGATCCGCACCGCAGTCACATCACTTTTACTAAATTTAAAAGTTTGCAACCTTGTGCACTATGTAATAAAATCTAATTTTGCAAAATGATAGGGTGTATAGTACGAGATCTGGCTGCAGAATATACATCTACGATGTTGCCTATCAAAATGTCACCGCTAGTATTTTTAATTAAATTAGGTACCACTGTACTTTATTTGTACTACCGTACGTACGTTTGTTGTTGTTGTTGTTGTTTGGTGGTCATTATGTTACTACCGGTGCAAACAGTAGTAGAAACGACTTAATAAACAGGTACTCCAAAATAAATCTTCCTTTTCAAAATGACAAATTTTAAAATTACAACTAAAATCAATATTGATGAAAAACAAAACCCCTTGGTTTTTACTTATATAACTTGGTTGGTTTACTTATATAAAAGAAAATATTAGATTTTATTCAAGTATCAACCGTCTGTTACATAATAATTAAACATTTAAGCAAATTAAAAATTTAAAAAATGTATCTTATATTTCCGTGACTCTTATTTAAAAAATCCTCATTTACACTATCATCACAGCTATCACTTTCATCGCTACAAATATCAGATTCATCGACATTATCGGAAGATTTGTTCATGAAATCACATAGCACACTCTTAACTTGCGTTGGAGTTGAGTCTCTCAGGAACCATGTTGGTTTTAGAAAACTATCTAATAGCAGCCAGCCATTATTTTCCGCGCAAAATCTGATACATTCCGACTCAGTGGCATTTAAACACATCGAATTAACAGACTGTCCACAAAAATTGTTGTTTGAAAGATTTCCAGAACGGTGGAATGTGCGTTGAGTCTAAACCTTTAATTCTTTTTATGTTGCGTTTTTCATGTTATAATAAAAATATCGCAGCTGTTCAGTTGAGAACACTAGCATTCGACGCATGCGCAGTGACTTTAAAATCATCACGGTCGTACAGCTGGCAATCGCTATCCTCGTCTGACTAGTTATGTATACGCGCTAACTCTCTTTCACTCTACATTAAATATTAACCATCTTTAACAACCAGCAACCCTTATTTGCGGCCAGATTTAACTAAGCAATCGTATATCATAATAAACAGAAATAATTAGCTTTAATTTGATATAATATAAATAATAAATGTACGTTATGAACGTATAAATGTATCAGAATCATACCTGTATAAACTTGGCTACGAAGAGGTGCGGCCAAGTGCACAACGGCATCCGTGATTTTTCAGTCTTTATATATATATTGCCGCGAAGAGGACGATATTTTATTTAAAAAACCAGTGAATTAATTTTTTTTCCGGAAAATCAATTAACAATAATTTAATTAAAAATAATAGCAACCACATTTTGCAGCAACCTGGTAAATGTTCTCTTCATCATAAATATATGCGTAAAAATTTGGTTTTTAGCAAACACTTGATGAGTGCACTCTTGAGAGTGAATTCTGCAGCCGGATCTTAGACTAGTAGTCTCATTACACAGTTTTGCTTGTCAATTTGTTTTTTGTTATTCATTTTTCGAATCTGAACCTAAGTTCTATGTAGTGATGGTTGAAATTGCTATACAAAAGTAAAATAGTAGTAATTAGTCTCGTGTTGTACTTGCGTGTTCAAATTTAAACCTTATCTGTAGCAGTCGAAGGTTGAAATTGTTTAAAAAAGAAACAAAAAGTAGTCTCGTGGGGAGTGTGGTTACGTCACAACTCAACTTACGATTATCGCTCCGATTTTAACGAGATATTACGTACTAGATCACCTAAACGATGAAATTCTCGATTATTATTTATGATATTACTTTAAATATTTTTAATAGAAAGAAAGCATGTATCACAATAAAAATACTTCCAAATGGAATGTAATTCCCTATTTTTGTAAATTTGAGGTATTCATCTTATTCCTGCACATGTTAAGCGCTCAGATCAGCATTTTTCACGGAGCACCTAAGAGTGCGAAAACGATTCATGTAATGATATAATCGATTCGAAAACAGTTTTTATAAGTGCACAAGATTTGAATCCATTACATTGTGGCAGAGGGGAAGGATCTTGCGAGGCGAGTCCAATTACGGTAGTAAATATCATTCGTCTATGTATCATAATGATTGATTATTAATTATTGTTTAATTAGAAAGAGAGAGATGTTGTAAGAACCATGGAACTAGGAATTACGACTATGGTCGTCCTATTTCTATGGTAAGAACGAAACGTTATGTTTGTCATTGGTTTGTCAAAGAGGAGTCAGAAAAATGTAACGTCACAAGTTGTAAAGTTTTGTGTTTTATTAAATAAAAGAATATGCTGCAATTATGAGTTTATCTAAACAAAACACTTTCTACCTTTCCGTGCACGGCTCTTCATATATATGACCCTAACCTAACCTAACTTTAGATTTTGGCAAACATAGTACTTGTTAGGCATAAGAAACAGAACTAAATACTTCAATTAGCCGCGGCATTACATAACAGCGAGCGTTTCTAAACTGACGACGCCGTATGCAAACGGCGGAATCACACAAAATGCCTGCGACATACATATTTTTACGAATACGATTCGAATACGAATGAATAGACAGACGCCCTTACGGTAGTAAATATAATAGGTAATTCTATGCTGTGACCAGATTTCAAAGAAAAATTAAATGCATACCTACACACAGAATACAATTACTCACAAGGTGTGCATGTGGTGTGCATACAGCACCTATCGATTAAAATTGGCCCCTACTTCGCCTTGCGCTTCCCCACACCGCACCTTCAGTCAGACCCACTTATACCAAAGACTTATACAGACACAGTATAAGGAGATACAGTAGTTACGCCTTTCATCTCGTAGTACTACACGTTCGATTCAAGTTGGCCCCAAGCTTCCTCGCGCTTCCCCGCACCGCACCTCAAGTGAGGCCCACTCAGTAGAGATAGAAACATACCGCTCGCGAAGCAACGCTTATTAAAATAGGTAGTATCAAGTACCTACCAATGTGTGTGATGCGGGTTATTACGTTCTCTCAAATATGGTTGAGCGAAGCAATGGCTGGGTCATGAGTCATGCTCGTGAATGGGTGCCATCGGCGGGAATGGGGCTACTTTCTGTCTGCCTGTCTTAACATGTGTTGAATTTTAATTAGGTATTGTTTTGTGGAACTTCCACTCATTGTGGACACACAAACACTGCATACATAGCATAGTATCTATTGTATTGTAAACTTGTTTTGAAAAGAGCAACCGCCGAGTTTCTTGCTGGTTCTTCTCATATAGATAATACTTAATAAATAAATAAATTTCAATAGATTAACCGTATACTAATATTAAAGATTTTACGCAAGCGTATATATATACGCAATACGATAACCCTATAATATAGGTCCCAAATAGGCCATGCCTACTTGGGATGCTACCTCGCTCCGCACTTACTGCACCCACCGCATGATTGCCCTGTCTAGACGGCTTCGTCGAACCTCTGTATGAAGTATGAACCTATCCTTACTCTAATCCTAGCCTAGTTACCGATGTCTAGACGTGAGCGACATTTACCACGAGATCAAAGGCGTCAAACTACTATATCTCCTTGTACTGTGTCTGTACTTGAGGTGCGGTGCGGGGAAGCGCGAGGCGAAGTAGGGGCTAATTTTAATCGAACGCGTTGTACTTTAATAAAAGGATATAAGTATACGTAGTCGTAATTCCTAGTTCCATGATAAGTTTATATTTATTTCTTTGAAGTTTGATTAATCAAAATCGGTTTACGAAGACACAGTCGTTTTTCTAGTTCCATGGGTCTACACCGTAGTCGTAATTCCTAGTTCCATGGCTGTCTTGATCTGAGTAATTGAAATGTCAAATATTGTAAACAAAAACCACACAAAAACAATGGTATTCAAATTCAAACCAATTCAAACATTAACCTGTTCAAATGTAAATATTTATACTACAAAACAATAATGATTTTAAACTCGTGACTCGCGAGCTCTTGCATATAAGTTTATGTTATCTTTTTGATAATTAATAAATGATGGCAACCAAGGTTAGTTTGTAAACTATGTATTCATAAAGGTATTCTTATTATGAAATTTCCGAAAATGTTATAAAATATTCTGAGTATGAACCGTACCGCGTCCATTATTAACTAGATTCTAGTCATATCCAATCAGCAATTATTTGGTTAACCATTCATTTCATTGCCAATTGTTATTTTTCACTTTCTGTGATTTCTAACCTAAAAAAATAAACCTTAAAAGTAAAACCCGTAAAACCTATGAACTAGAATCAGACCAAAATAGTTTGTACTTGCTGACTTTCCATCCTGAGAAAGCGTAGTTTTGGCAGACTTCCCGCAACCTCTGTAGTTGCACCGACATAAGACGAGGTGTATAAGATACAGCCAGCGAAAGACCCAGGCATGAGGAAATATATCCAAGAGACCTGTCTATCAGTGGATGTTTATCGGTTGTTAAAGAAGAATTTTTTTTATATATCATAATCATAGCCTTAAATGCTGAATAATTTATTTTACATAAGTAGGTACATGTTGTGTTTTTTTAAAAAAGTTTAAATGTTTAAATTAAACATCAGCTTGCCCTGCGACATAGGCCTCCTCCAGAGACTTCCAGCTTCTCTCTTGTGCTGTTCGGCGCCATGTAGCACCACCCACCAAATCCACCTTGGGATGATTCCATTATCTTTTCCTTTACACCTTTTCCCATCTCTAGGATACCACTCAAGTCACCTCCTTTGTCCATTTTGCGCCGCTATCCCTTATCATGTGCCCAGTCCAACACCATTTTAACCTTATAATATGCTCTGTTACATCATTTCGCACCTTGAGTACTTCAGTAGAACAAGGCCATAATTGCAGGTTTTGGAATTGTACAGGAGAGCCATTTTAAGATTTTTTTGGCAACATCGTCTTGCTCTGTTGATATTGCTCTTAAATAATTCTCCTTTGTTTGAAATAAACTTTAATCTACAAACATTCAAGGTAGGTAATATTGTAAAATGATTATTTTGAAAAGAGCAACTGCTAAGTTTCTTGCCGGCTCTTCTCAGCAGAATCCGCTTTCCGAACCGGTGGTAGAGTGTCATAAGAGCCACAGGTTGGCCTACGTGAAATAAATAATTTTGAATTTTAATTTGAATTTATGTTATCTTCAATAATTATGAACCTTTAATTTTTTTTAATTAATTTATTTTTCAAGACAGGTGTGCAATCGTGCCCTTGTTCTAATGAAGTTGTGATTTACTTTGCTGCATTTTCTTATAGTTTTTAGGTTTATTCTGTCATATTTATTTTTTGCAGGGCCGTAAAAAGGTAACAACCAAGTTCACAGCAGATGTTATAGACTGCACTGCTCCAGTGAACAAGATATTGGATGAGCTACGGCAGATAAACACACAGGCTTTCATGTTTTACAGCTACTTGCTGCGCCCGCGCCGGACCAAGAGGGTGCAATATGTGAACAATCATTGCACAATACCAGGTTTTTACTTTTATGTATCTCTTTGTAGTATTCCTGATTGATGTGGGTTCTGACCCTTTTTTTTTAAAAAAAAAAAGAATGTTAGTCAAATAGAAGTTGACTAATATCCTCCTATCCCCTCAAACTAAGCGGAAAGCTTGTGCTAGGAGTGGGTACGACAATAGACCTTTCAGTTTTCAGTCCGCACCTTTAACCGTTGGGCTATTGAGGCTCCTGGAGGTTGGGCTTTCTGTTGATTACATAAAGGTCCCCTTCCTTTCTGATGATAACTCAATTAATTTATTCTGTATTTAAACTCTTAATTTTCAATATTAGATAGTGATATCAACTAGAACTGATACTTTAATATGCTCTCCATGGCAATTACCTTAGAAGATGGTTACCCCTCTGGTATTCAACTTGGTCAATGATACTTAACCAGCACAATCATCTGATATATACACTGTCACAATATATGCCTCAGATTTTTTGTTTAAATTGGTGGCAATTTACCTATCCCAGCAAGTTATCGTTTTTTATCTTTCACCATTAATGCTACCTATTAACTCAGTAATAGTAATTGTAGTTCCTTATTAGTAAACTGAGCATGTTAGAACAAATAGAAATAATAAAATATTAGTAATAATAATAATCAGTTTAAATGACATAATGAACAAGTTAATGTTTCAAATTCACCATAGTTTCGTTTGTTCGAAGGGGGGGTCTAGGGGGCTTAGTGTGTAAAAAAAACGGTTTATACGTAGACACAAATAGACAATATTGCATTGTAAAGTCGACATCTCCATGATCCTCTGGTGTCGGGGCAAAACGTGCGTCGAAAGTAGTATAAAAGTCTTGAGTGGTGGTGCATGTGAGTGGTGGTGGCATTGCTTGCTTGGGAAGTTGGCAATCTTGTTTGGTTGGGAAGGTGAGCGGTGCCTAACTTGTAACTGCATGTTTGACCGTACAGATTTTTTCTGTTGGCGGATTATAGCAAAATAATTCTAACCTTTATAATCATATTTCGTAAAGTAACACCTGCTTCTATCCAATATTTGATGTAATCTTATTTTTCTTTTATGTTTTCCGCAACAAACTCCACTCCCAAATCCTAATATATGTCAAGTTTCAACCCAGTAAATGTATTTCAACATGTAGGTAGTTTATAATTTATTCGCTCGCAAAGTGAAACTGTGTTTGTATGGAAACTTAACTAGTAAATTATGATTACAGGTCACCCCATAAACGCATTTGACGACGATTGGGATGGAGAACTCAATTTAGACTATTTTGAGCCGTTTCCATACAAGAGCCATCCACCAAGAATGATAACACCCCTGAGAAATATCAACCAAGCTGACCCAGTGACCAGTCTGCTACGGAAAAAGAAAGAGTGGCATGACACGGGTGCCACTCTTAAACGTACTGCTAGTGAGTAAACGTGCTACATCATGATATGATGAGTGACCCCCGATTGTCTAAAAGTTGCCGATCAAATCATCAAAGTAAAATAAACCATAATTGAATAAGAGCTCAATTTCGTGTATACTCATACGTTTAGGTATGTACGATACCCTAAACAGTTGAGAATGGATACACGAAATTGAGCTCTAATTCAATGGAGTTATAGAGCAAGATCCCAGTGCCGCCAGACCTAAGTTATTTTCTCAGCAATTATTTGTGTACGATAGAGTACTGTTCGAATGTCCTTTCAGTATATGCGTACCAGCTAGATTGTGCCGACGGCCAATTTCCAGATACCAGGTGCTAAAGGTAGGTAAAAACTAGAATAACTTATCTTAAATTCTCAGGGCTGATTTTCATATATGTTTTAAAGAATATTGTAAAAATGAATAAATTAATACTGCCAGACGCTTACCGCCGGCGGTTACTTTAGCCAGACGCTTTGAAGCTCCCAAAAAAATATATAATTTAAGTTAACTTATATTCTCAGTTCTGATTTTTATACATGATACTCAGGGAACTATTGCGATATTATCTGTAAGCTGCCAGACCTATTGGAAGGGTCAAACATCCCCCTTATGCGTCCCCATATGTATGAGCGCTAGAACATGATTCACTTGTTTAAGTGTGTGAGAGATAATATCATCATACTATAATATTATAAATGCGAAAGTGTGTTTGTTGGTTTGTCCTTCAATCACTCTGCAACAGAGCTATGGATCGACGTGATTTTTTTCCTGGGTATAGCTTAGGATCTAGAGAGAGAGAACTATTGCAATATCTTCTGCAAGCTATACCCAGGCAAAAAATCACGTCGATCCGTAGCTCTGTTGCAGAGTGATTGAAGGACAAACCAACAAACACACTTTCGCATTTATAATATTATAGTATGATGATATTATCTCTCACACACTTAAACAAGTGAATCATATTCTAGCGCTCATACATATGGGGACGCATAATGTGTGTCTGGGGGGATGTTTGACCCTTCCAATAGGTCTGGCAGCTTACAGATAATATCGCAATAGTTCCCTGAGTATCATGTATAAAAATCAGAACTGAGAATATAAATTAACTTAAATTATATATTTTTTTGGGAGCTTCAAAGCGTCTGGCCAAAGTAACCGCCGGCGGTAAGCGTCTGGCAGTTTTAATTTATTCATTTTTACAATATTCTTTAAAACATATATGAAAATCAGCCCTGAGAATTTAAGATAAGTTATTCTAGTTTTTACCTACCTTTAGCACCTGGTATCTGGAAATTGGCCGTCGGCACAATCTAGCTGGTACGCATATACTGAAAGGACATTCGAACAGTACTCTATCGTACACAAATAATTGCTGAGAAAATAACTTAGGTCTGGCGGCACTGGGATCTTGGACCATTATGGTTTATTTTACTTTGAAGATTTGATCGGCAATTCTTAAACAATCGCACTTCTGATTAATACAGGTAATTACTACAATTACTACCCGTCCGATTAAAGTTGGCCGTCGACGACCGTTAGAAATGACGTCGTATTACGGTTTACGAGATACAGCCTGCTGACAGACGGACGGATAGAGGAGGGGTCCCGTTGGCACCCTCTGCGTACGGAACCCTAAAACCATTTATTTTACTACTACTTATATTAGCGGCACGCTATGATGGCCGGTTTGACGTTTGTCCGCTCATGAAGTTCCGTATTAATTGATAACGACTTTGAAGGAAATAATTGTATTACTTTATTGACGATAGTGATGTGCAGAGATTCATAAATTTTATCGAATGTAGTTTTAGGTTTAGGACTCAAAATTTATTTATTAAATTGATTTCTAAAATGTATACAAGTGTAGAAAAATCAGTTTGCACCATTTAAGGGGTGAATGTACTTGTGAATATGAACAATTTTCACTATGTGGACAAACCTCTGAAATCGCAAAAAAATATCAGCTGTTTCATACAAAAGGTAAAATTTTTATTTTTATATGATATATACCACAACTCGGCATTTGGTTTTCTAAATTGAAAATTTTTAAAAATGGAATCTAATACGATCGTCACATAGGATCGCTGGCTAGCACAACTACTACCTCCGGCAAACTCGCGTCAATGCTCAATGCAAAACAAAGCAGTTTCGAATTGACGTTGCTTCGAAAAGTATAAACTGTCAGTGCAATGCGATTGTGATATAGTTTTGACCTGGCTTTGGATTTCAAATATTGATACTGCATTACTGTTGACCCTTGCTCGTTAATTTGGACTCTGTTCAAGCCCTTTGTTGTGGATTTCGTCGATATGACCGAACGTACGCAGAGAACTGTTCTAAATAGTCAGACACGTGAGTTCGTAATACGCCTTCGTAACTATTTCGATCGTGAAGCTCAAAATGGAGGGCCAATTTTACCTATAACGTCAGTGGTTGAACGCGTAGCTGATGCGCTTAATATTGGACAACGAACTGTTAGACGGATAACTAAAAAAAAATATGGCGAGACTGGCACAGAAGAAAATAAACTTCACACACCAAAAAAGAGAAAACGAGCAAAACCAGTCGTAGGCATCGATAGCTTTGATGCCGATGCTATCCGAAGACATGTTTACGGCTACTATTTACAGAAGGAGTATCCAACAAGAAAAAAGTTGGTGCATTCACTGAAGGAAGCTGGATTATTCTTCGGTGGGGAAAGTTCTTTAACGAAGATTTTGAAGACCATTGGATTTCGATACAAAAAATGTAACAAACGCAAAATATTGATGGAAAGATTTGATATAGCGATGGCAAGGTATACTTTTTTACGGCAAGTGAAAGAAATCAAAAATTGGCAAAATGTTGTGTTCTTGGTTGAAACATGGCTTAATGCTAACCATACTGTAGGCCGTTCTTGGAACGATGACACAGCAGCATCTACTTCCAAAGTTCCTGTAGGAAAAGGATCGCGACTTATAATTTGTCACGCCGGAACCATCAACGGGTTTGTCGAAGGTTCTCTCATGGCTTTTGCGTCAAAAACCACTGGAGACTATCATGAAGACATGAATGGAGAAAAGTTTACTGAATGGTTTACCTAAATGTTGTGTAGCCTCCCTGAACCATCTATTATAATTATGGACAACGCCCCATACCACTCGATGCAAATTGACAAGCCACCTGCCCAATCCCAAAAGAAAGCTGATATCGTCGCATGGCTTCGTAAAAATGGCGTAGATGCAAACATGAATATGTTAAAAGCGGAATTAGTACGTCTTTTAAAAGAAAACAAACCAACCAAGATCCGATACGTCATTGACGAAATAGCATTAGAACATGGGCACAGAGTTATACGGTTACCGCCTTACCATTGTGAGTATAATGCGATTGAGTTGGTGTGGGCTCAAATTAAGGGATATGCTGCAAGACACAATACAGAACCCCCATTTACCACAAAAAAAATGCTAAAATTATTAGAAGAAGCTTGTGAACATGTGACTAAAGGAGACTGGGAAAAGGTTGTGAATAGAACTGTTAAATTAATAAGGGAAGATTATGAAAGAGATGTGAAAATAGATAATATTATAGAAAACGAACATATAATTATTAATGTAGGTGATGATAGCAGTGACGACAGTGAAAATAGTAGTATGGACGAATCTGATTAATTATGGCCTTTTGTGGCACCTTTTTTGGTATCTTTTGTATTCATATGTTTCTTGTGTGCATATAAAGTATGTATATTCATTTTCATTCAAATATTCAGTTCGTTCAAATAAATTAAATAAACATATACATTTTTGTTTTATTAAACCTATTTAATCAGGTACAAAAACAAAACTTAATTGTTTTTTGTTCGAGAATAAATTGACATTCCACATCACTATTGTAATGTGTCAAACCGGCCATCATAACGTGCCGCTAGTTTAGTCAACTTCAACTTGCCTGATATTCATTTAAAAAAAAACTATAAATGCAGCTCACACTCGCCTGATGGAGAGCTACGAGCAGCTGAACGACGAGGTGGTGGAGTGCCAGCGGCTGCTGGTGCAGCTGACGGCGCACCTGGACGGCGACCCGGCGCCGCTCTGCGACGCGCCCTACAACTGGCTGTACGCGGGCGGCGGCAGCCTGCGGCCCGCCTGCCTCGACTGGGTCGACTATCTGCTGCACAGCCGGTTCACTACTGTGTGTACGTTGCTTTTGTAATTTATCTAAATTGAAACTACCCTCGTAATCCTTACTAATATTATAAATGCGAAAGTGTGTTTGTTTTTTTGTCCTTCAATCACGCCGCAACAGGGCTACGGGCCGACGAGATTTTTTGAATGGGTACCTGGAGAGTGGCATAGGCTACTTTTTATCCCGGAAAATCAAAGCGTTCCCAGGGATTTTAAAAACTAAATCCACGAGGTCGAAGTCGCGGGCATCAGCTAGTTTCTCATAAAATCTTTGTACACTTCAGTAAAATTATTCTAATAATTCAGTAATTTTATGTTCGTTTTTTGTACAAGAATATTGGAAACAAACAAATAAATAAAACCTCGCGTCTGTTTCAGTATGTACCCTCAAATTTAAAAGTTTTGCAAGAAAAAAGTGTATTAACGTTATTTCTCATTTAATAATAATTAATTGAATGATATTGGTATTTGTTGTTTAACTAAAATATTATAAGTTTCAACCATAGCTGTTTGAAATAGATCCTGGGATACGTCTACAAACAGTAACTTTGACAATCTCTTTAAATGTATTATTTTTAAAAAAACCGACTCCAAACGCCCGCGCCACTAAAAAGTATATAATTTATTGTTGATATTTTAAAAACCGCTCGACCGATTTCCTTAGGCGTCTTCAAGTAATCGGTGAACATACATTTTAAAAAAATCTGACAGATTGGGTATTTGACTGTAGTCAAAATGTTGGCAAGAATAACATTAATTGGACCTATTTACGCAAAAAGGAACCAACCCACACGACGACAGTTTTGCGAAAAAGCTGTTTGTCAAAATCAATATTATAATTGTGTACATAGAGTGAGTTATTTTGTACAATAATATAATTAACTTTATTCAAATTATCAAACAATTTTGATGTACCCAAAATTTTGACATAAAGGCTTTTTCGTCGTCGTGTGGGTTGGTTCCTTTTTGCATAAGTAGGTCCAATTGTAAAAACAGAAAATAAATCTGTCCAAAAATAAATTAGTTATAGAGCTTCAAAGTTTCCTGTTAGACAGAGAGTGCGCTAGTGAACTGTGATGTCACAATTTAGCAGCTCCATACACACTCCATAGAAAATTTCGTTTTTGAAAGAGACAGACATAAAACAGCTTATAATTCCAAAAAGAGAAATAGCATTGTGTTATAAATAATATTTAAAATCGTTATTTAAAAAAAATAAAAAAATATCATTTAATAAAATTCCCAATTAAGAACCTCCTGATTTTTTGAAGTCGGTTAAAAACGTACTTAATACATAATTTAATAATTAAACTGAACATAGTTATTTCTTTAATTTCAGATTTATCAGAATTTAACAGAGACACCCTCACTATAAACATGGACCACGTTGCCAGTTTTGATTGCGGGGAAGGAAACAACATACTCGAAACTATTTTCTCTCCAGAAAACATTTTAGTTTTAAGAACAGAACATAAGATTTTCATATTAAAATTAATAAAAATAGATGACAGGATAACATTAGAAAAACTGAAATGCATCAAATCCGAACTACCTTATACAAGTGTAGCGTTCGATAGTTTCCATATTAACATTTTGTACATTACAACTTTAGATTACAAGCTAAGCATTGTTAATTTGGATAGAATGAAAGCGAGAAGCGTTCAGTTGAAAGGTAAACTGACAACTTTAGTTAATAACTGGAATACGGTAGTCAGTTCAGAAAGAGGATTTTATGTTCATGCTGGCAGAACCACCGTATCAATCTACGACAAGAGTTCGAATAACGTGGTTCACGTATGGAAAGATTTGAGGACTATTACAGACGACAAGACTTGTAATGATATAAGTGTGGCTGAGCATTTCCCGGGCAGTAAGTCGCTGTATTTCGGCACGGATCACCACCTTTTCTTAATGGATTTGCGTTACACTGCAAAAAATGGCCCGCAAGTGGTCCGTCGATGGACGCACGGCATGGAAAGTCCACCAACTTACATGAGTCACTGCAACTTCGAATTCAGCAAGGATTTAATTTGCCTGAGCAGCCAGTGGTGCGAGGATATGTGCGTGGTGCCCAATTATAACGACAGGTTGATTAACGATACCGATTCTGGCGGGGTGACTATGCCGTATCGTCCGCCGAGCATTTTAAACGCTTTAAGTGAAGCGAAGCAAATGTTACTCTGCCATAACCTGTACAACCCGATAGAGGGTAGGCTCGTGACGGCTATCACCGGGAACTTGATGCTCGAGCAGGGGGAAAAGTACGAGATACTGATGCAGAATTCCTTCGGCGATATCTCGTGCCACACGTTGTATCCGGAACATTTAGAGTCGTTCATAGACGATGACAGTGCAAAAAGGTTACACGAATGGAGCGAAACATACGAAGTGCCGAAGAAACACCTTGAAGTGTCATCGATAAAGAATATAGCAGACACATGGATGAATTTGAAGAAAGTCCCTGATGATTACAAAATTTGCACTTTTTTAAAGAAGCCGAAGAGTAAGTTCAATGAGAAGGAAATTGTGGAGACTTTCGAGGAAGAGAAAGTGGACAGTGGTCTGCGGGAGGTGTGGTCCGGAGCTCACGAGACCAATGCTGACGAGTCTTCAGCACTCAATTTCTACTATTCCGATGAAGACCAAGAACTCGCGAAAAACTGATGACATTTTATTTTATTTACTATAGAAATCTATATCAAATAAGGAATATTAGATATGGTATTTAACAACACTTGGACGGTGATATTTTTGTAAAAAATTATGTTTAAAATATTTAAATTAAAAATTAGTTCTAGTTTTTAGTTTTTCCTATTCCGCGGCTTTAAGTAATCCTTAATATACGGATTAAATGAAGATCTACATATCTTTCATTTAATCCGTAGATCAAATAATAAAAGGGAAATCAAATAAATTAATTAATATTCTATCCACTTGTTGAGATTGCTCTGTTTATGAGATCAACTACGATATGGCGCGCCCCTCCATAGTAATTAATGACATCGCTACTGAAGCAACATATCCTTTCACAAATACTTCAATTTTGTAGGGACGCGCCATTTAATCTTAGTCTACTAATTGGTTAAGACTTACAGCTTTATGTGAATTAATTTTACGATCTAGATTTTGGATTAGTTGCGTTATTCATTTCAGCCGTAAGTAATATAGTGTGTTCCAATCGAAACACCATGAGCGACGCAAAGCTGCTCTTACGAGTAGCATTTATATAGGGTTATTGCACCAATAAAACAGCAAGTTTAATTTAACAGTCTATAATTCCTATCTAAACAACTGAGATAACATCAAACACGCTTGCTCACAAGCATCCACACATACACTCAAATAACGGTAGAAACGCACAAGCGTCTACGTTGTGCAGTTCGTAATTTTGTAACAATACAAATTACGTGGAACTACTATGAAAATAATGTAGTTACATAGTGCAAGTGTGTTTCTACCATTATTATTTTCGATTATAAGTACAAAAATTACTTACATCTGCAAAATTATAAAACTAATGAAACTATAAAAATTGGCAGGAACTTGCTAATAATGGAGGTATGAACGAAAGCTAAAATTAAAAATAATAATTACAAATTATTATTCAATCATTGATACATCCTTAATAATACTATAAATAAGAAAGTTTTTTGTTGGTTTGTACTTAAAGATGTCAGCCCCAGTGCGCGTGGCTCATGGTTGTTTATGTCGTATCTGTATAAGTGTGAGCGAGAGGTCGCTCGCCTGCCCGCTCCCACCTAGCACGCACACTATTTAATTTTACTTATTTATTCGATGACAAGCTAGTCCTTCACTGCGATCTCACCTGATGGTAAGTGACGATGCAGTCTGAGATGGTAGCAGGCTAACTTGGAAGGGGTATGGCTGTGAACATTCAACCTATACCCCTAATTGGTTTCTACACGCCATCGTGCCGGAACGCTAAATCGCTTGGCGGCACGCCTTTGACGGTAGTGTGGCAACTAGCTGCGGCCAAAGCCTCCCACCAGACCAGAGCAGAGACAATTCAGAAATTATAAATTCCCAAATTGACCCCGCCGGGAATCGAACCCGAGACCTCCCAGTTATAAGGCAACAGCGCTCACCACTGAGCCAGGGAGGTCGTCAAACACACTTACGCAATGTGCATGTACACAACGTAACCACAAGCAAAGCTCACGCGCGCTCGTGAATTGCTAGAACTATAACAATCTCCTTTCGTATACCATATACAGCTGGACAAAGGTCTCTCGCATGGACTTCCACAGGCCTCTGTCTTGCGCCGCCTGAATCCAGCGGCTCCCAGCAACTCGATTGATGTCTTCGGTCCACCTCTTGGGACCAACACTGCGCTTCCCGGTGCAGGGTTGCTACTCCAGCACCTTGGGACCCCAACGACCATCAGCTCTTCGAACTATGTGACCCGCCTATAATAACGTGGGACTGAAGTAATATAGATTTTTATTTCGCAGTGTCAGCTTGTTGCGCTTGTTGTCTTAATGTGTATACAAACTTGAGCATTAAGACAAGATATTTAAGGTCCGTTTTACATTGACGTTAATGTATTTTAAAACTCGAAATTAACCACTGCTTTCGAGGTGTAAAAAGACATACTAACTCCTTATTGCTAAGTAGGCTAGTAGGCCTTTGACAACTATAGCAATGCTGATAAATAATTGGTGACGTCATCACGTTAGAAGGGGAAGGCACGTATTACATAAATAATAATTTCTATGTTACGATGATTATGAAAAGTTAGAATAATGTTTAAGAAATTATTAATAGAAAAACTGTTTTTACACATTAGAAGTGGGATAACCACGATATTTTAATTACTATCCTTTTTATGCTGATCATACATAATAGATGCAACACACCACGCCGTACGCGTCACATTTTTCAGTCAATACAGTAAACCAGCAGTAAATACACTGTAAACTTTACAGTGTATTTTTCAGTCATTCGCATTTTTAAATATATCTAGTGTACAATCAGCTCAATCCGCTTTTGATTTGTAAAACTAGTCAATATTAATTTATAATCCACATATAAATGCAAATCACATTTCATTCCACAAGTGAAGTCGAGTATGTACAAAAGCCGTGTTGCGATTAATTTGGGCGCTAGCTGCACTTCTGTTCCAGGTATCTGTAAAGAAATTAATTATATTAAAACACATTTAAAATTAGTGTTTAACTGTGTTGGATGTAGATTGTGGGCCTCATCTAAGTAGCGCCAACCTCCAGTGTATTACACTGAGACACAAACCGTTTGGTCGTTTAGTCGTTTAGTCGTTTAGTCGTTTAGACACATTAACAAACGCAGCCAGAGATAATATTACTATCTCTAGCTGCGTCTGTTTATGTGACTTAACATATTTTGCGTACGAATTTGTCTTTTTCTTCACCAAACGATGGACGTCCACTGCTGGACAAATGTCTCTTGCATCGACTTCCTCAAGCTTTGGTCTTGCGCCTCCTACATCCAGCGGCTCCCTGCGACTCGTTTGATGTCGTCGGTCCACCCGGTGGGGGGTCTGCCAACGCTGCGCTTCCCGGTGCGGGGTTGCCACTTTGGGACTCCAACGACCATCATCTCTTCGAACTATGTGGGGTGCCCATTTCCACTAGGTACTGCTTCGCGACTCGCTGAGCTGTGTTGGTGACTTTGGTTCTCCTAAGAATCTCCTTATTTCTGAATCGAATTTGTAAGTGATACTAAATCTTTAGATTCGTAAATCGATGACAGCAGTCAACAACGACACTCACGTTAGCGCCTCGTGAAGGGCCGCAGCCAGGAGCGCGCGAGCGGCACGTCCGCCTTGCCCTCTCGCTCGCGCTCCGCCATCTGCTCCATGAGGCGGCGCTGGTTGTCGCGGAACGCCGCGATGGGGTCGTCGTACTGGCTGTAGTAGCGCAACACATCGCGCACGTCCTTCACGTTGGACATCGCGATCGCTGCACACGGAGAGTATCATCATCATCAGCAACCAATCAACGGCTCACTACTGAGCACAGGTCTCTTCTCAGAGAAGGATTATAGGTCGTAATCCACCTCGCTGGCTCAATACAAATTGGACGACCTCACACACCTTTGAGAACATTATGGAGAACTCTCCAGCGTGCAGGTTTCCTCGCGATGGTTTTCTTAACCGTTGAAGCATCTGATATTTAATTGCTGAAACACACATGATTCCGAAAGTCAAGAGGTGCGTGCCCTGGATCGAACTCGCGACTCTCCGAATAGGAGATCTATACTACACACATCAAAAGTGTCTAGGGATCAACATATATTTTTGCAATAACTTTTCTCCTGATTGATATTAATTAAAATTTTCTTTAAGGATTCATCAAATAAAGTGTTTTCGTTTGTCACAGTAAGGATAAACCAAGTCACCTTTGCATTAATAAAGAAATTTGCCATTTTCCTAATAAAGGGATTTTTGACATTTGAACCACTAACATTAAAGTTCGAAAAAAAGACTGAAATAACAGTTTTCTTTAAAATTTTATTGGGTAACTTAAACAATTAATAATCCGTGTTTCTACCGCGAACACTAACAACACAAGAACATCGGTTTGGCATACTCAAAATGAGTTCATCCAAATCACGCTGTGGAATGGCCGCCCATGTTCGTTGCAACAACAAAAAAAGGTCTTCTTGCCACTGGATACCCTCCATATTCGGCAGAGCTCTTCTCTGTAGCATATCCCATGCATGCTCAATCGGGTTCAAGTCTGGCGACTGAGCAGGCCAGGGCAGGACATTGATGTTAGCTGCGGCGAGAGTCTGTCTTACAACTCTTGCGGTGTGCGGTCGTGCATTATCATGCATTAACTGAAATAAGGGACCGATTTGCACTTGTAGAGGAACGATGACGTCTGATACAATCGTCTCAGCATAAATTTGAGCGTTGAGGTTGCCTCTGATCCAAATCAACTCAGTTCTTCCGCCGATCCAAATACCCGCCCATACCATGATGGTTCCACCACTATAAGGATGGGCTTCCTGGCAGGATTTTAATCGCTGTTGGCGTCCAGGGGTTCTCCAGTGTCGTATACGTCTTGTATCCGGTCTCATACCAAAACGAGACTCATCAGAAAAGCACACGAAACGCCATTGTTCTTCTGCCCAATTTCTGTGTTCAAGAGCCCATTGATATCGAATCCTACGATTGTGCATTGCTATAGGTGGTACCCGTAGCGGTCTTCGGGAATGAAGGTTCACTTCATGCAAGCGGTTTCTGACTGTTTGGTCGCTAATTAAGTTCCCTGAAGAGTGATGAAGCCTCACGGCTAACATCGTGGCGGTTATTGTTGGAGCTCTTCGAGTTAAGATTTGAATGTATCGGTCTTGTCTCCGTGTGGTGCAGCGATACCGTCCTCCATGGCGCTCAGCCACGGTACCAGTGCTTCGGTAACGTGTCCAAAGTCGACTGATAACACTCTGACTTGTATTCAGAGCTAAAGCCACAGTACGTTGCCGGGAACCAGCTTCTATCATTCCCACGGCTCTGAGCATTTCTTCCCTGCTTAAATGACGTCGCCGCTCGATAATAACGTTGGTTTTAATCAGTAGTAGGGAAACAGTAGCACTAATAATGTCTTCAATGCGTTGCATGTTTTTATAGGGAAAATATTGACAGCTGATTTTCATCTTTTACTCGAATTTGATTGACAGTTCCTGATTCAAATTATGAAATGCACCAAAAAGGATCCATATAAATTTATAAAATCATAAATTTATTACAAAGCCACATCTCAATCTCAAGAAATCCGCATAAAAATGCTTGATCCCTAGACACTTTTGATGTGTGTATATTTATTAATCATTTCATCAGGCAATGTGTTAAGAAAACACACTAGCGCGAACTAATCACGTACAGCGCCATCTAGTTTGGTAAATGCAAACCATGAACCTCAAAGTTTATCAGAACATATTTCTGGCTGAATGGCGCCTCTTTAAGTTCTCTATGGTTAACAGTGACAGGCACAGGTTAAAAATTTACGTATATATATAGAAGTAGTGTAGGTACTAACTCTGCAATAAATTAGCTAAGTCCAGTAGTGCCGTGTCGTCGTCGGCGCCTTTCCACTTCTTTAGCACTAGAGCGTTATCCGGCTGAAACTGCGTCGCCGGCTTGTTCCAGTCCACCACTATCACCTGATAAGTGATAAGATAACAAATTTTTTATAAATTATTTATTTCAAAAAAAAATTTTTTTTTAAACCAATTCCATACATCACTCTACTATAGAATTCATTCCCCAACTTTCCACCCACTGCCACACAGAGATTCACTTAGGGTTAAAATAAGGATCTCTATAGCATTAAATTTGTAAAAGTATGTAAACCTCAGTAAATAGGCTTCATTTATTTACTAGATGATGACTTCTTCCGCGTGGATTAAGGTTATTATATTCCCGCGGGAACTCTTTAATTTTCCGAGATGAAATATAGCCTATGTGTTAATCCTGGGCATGAGCTATCTTCATAACAAATTTCAGCCAAATCGGTTCATTTGTTGTGGCGTGCAGCGTTTATAGCATAAATAAAAGAAAGTTCACTCTCAGTCATGGAAACACTTCCTTAGAACATACAAATAACATTAAAACATTGAATGAATGTTCAAAATTATAACTCCTCTTTTGGGCCATGCGTAAATAAGCTTATAATATGAACCTTACCTTAGACAAATCCCTATTCAGTCCTTCCAAATTCTTCACATGTACACCGTCAATGAAGTGGGTGGAGTCCCTGAACAATCTGTACGATATTAATTTGTTCTCCGGGTCTAACTTGTCTAGGACGGGCCAAATCATGAACGCGTTCTCGGACGTGAATATAACCACTTCATAGTCTGAGTTGGCGACTGTTTGCAGGAACTGATCTACGCCCGGACGCTTTTTAAACCTGTGGGAGAAGATAGAATAGAATAGAATATAGAATATAAATGTTTTTTATTCAAATAAACTTTTAAAAGTACTTTTGAATTGTCAATGAGTCTACCACTGGTTCGGAATGCCGTTCCTGCCGAGAAGAACCAGCAAGAAACTCGGCAGTTGCTCTTTTCAAAATACTTTTACAATATAAGAGTTTTCACAATGAGGGGAAGTTCCACAAAAGCATACGTAATTATATCTAATTATAATTCAACACATGTTAAGACGGGCAGACAGAAAGTAGCCCCATTGCCGCTGGTGGCACCCGTTCACGAGCATGACGCATGACCCAGCCATTGCTTCGCTCAACCATATTTGAGGGAACGTAACAACCCGCATCACACGACACCACCGCAGAAATGTTAAAGAGAGTGTGACATACTTTAGGATAATACACACAATAATTATTATATGCGCCGTGTGGTGACGGCAGATCAGAATACAGTTGTCACTGCCCCTCCTCTTCCCGCGGGTGTTGTACGAGGCGACTAAGGGAATATAACGGAGAACGGGCAGCAGCGTCCTCTGTGCTACTACTACCATCTACTGCGATCACCAACCCGTCTGCCCCGCGTGGTGATTATGGGCAAACCCTCCCCTTGGGAGAGGGTTTTAGTCCAACAGTGGACTGTTATAGGCTATTGATGAATTATTATACCAAAACCAAAGTACAGAAATTCTTTGTTGGGTTAACCCCACAAAGAATTTTCTTAGTGCCAAACCATCCTGGCTTAGAATTAAAGTCATTCTTAGAATTTCTTGTGTTGTTTGTGTACACAAAAACAAAAAAAAAAAAAGAAAGAAAGAAAGAAATGTCTTTTTGCTTTTACAACATAATTCCGAAAGAATTTGTAGATTTACATTACATGTAAAACATATTTATTAAGTCAAGGTTATAAAAGTATTTTAATAGTGATAAAGTTGTATGTATAGGACTCTTCTGCTGCCCCATATTTAAATTGCTGTTCAGCTTTATCTACGTGTCGCTCAATAAAACTTCGTTGATTTAGAAGATTGAAGTAAATTACAAAATAAAAAATACAGTGGCACAATAATTTTGATGACGGCCAGCCTAAACGGTATCTGATATAGAATTGCTTGCGCAGACTTCTCGCAGCTATTTATTTGTTTTATAACGTTCGAACTTCAAGTAGTTCTCGCTGACATGACTTGTGGCTACTTTATAATCCTATTGAAGGTTCAAATTCATAATTATTTATTTCACGTAGGCCAACCTGTGGCTCTTATGACACGTCATAACTCTACCACCGGTTCGGAAAATATCTTGTGGGCAGCTGCATGTCAAGCTGATTTAACCCATGCAGCTTTGTTAGAATAGAATATAATATTTCCACAATGAGGGGAAGTTCCAAGAAAAAAACATACTACAATTTAATTTATGTTAAGACGGGAAGACAGAAAGCAGCCCCATTCCCGCCGGCGGAACCTGTTCACGAGCATGACGCATGATCCAGCCGTTGCTTCGCTCCACCAAGTATAACTAAGAGGTTGTATACGCCACATATGGAAGCATCTACATGCAGCAAGCAATCTACTCACAAAATAGGTCTTTCACTTGATATACCAAGTTATACTCTACATAGCACTTGCACATATAACAATGGTTCACCAACCTCCAGCCGGTCTGGTAGGACCAGTCGGGGTGTACCAGCACGTCTGTGAACTCCAGCACCAGCGTGTAGGTGGGCTGGTACGGCGCAGGTAGCGGGTCCGGCAGCAGCTTCTCACGGGATGGCTCTTTTATCATCTGAAAATTTTTAACAGGCATGATGACCAAGTTTGAAAAACTTTTGGATGATGTTTGGAAATCTACTTATATCTATTTCGAAAAAATATCTTATTTCAGGAAAAAAGAAACCATTTCAATTTTATGCTTTAATCCAGCGGCTCTCTACGACTTGTTTGATCTCCTCATTTCTGATTCTGACACTTAAGTCCCGAAGCTTGTTATCCTAGTTTCTTTATGTGTGTGTATGTGTAGCATAAAGTATTCAATAAAGTATTATTAGTAAGGAAGAGCTAATGTTCTCAAAGGTGTGTGAAGTCCGCCAATCTGCACTTGACAAGAATGGTGGGCTATGGCCTGAATCCTTCTCATTCAAAAAGAGACTTATGTCCAGTAATGACCGACAAAGGGTTGACATGAATAAAGATAACTTGAGGCTCACATCACAATTCAAGACTCTACCACCAGTTCCGCATTTGTTACATACTCAGTACATAAATACAACAAGTTATGCACCTTTTCATAGAAGGTTAACTCTTTCCATGTCCGCCGTAAATACTGCAGTGGTAGTGGCAGGGGTGAGAACTCGTCCTCAATGATCTGGCCGTCGTCACCACGCCGCGGGGCACCCATCTCGATGACCAGGCACCCGCCCATCACTGTCATCGCACCGCCAAATACTGCAAAACTAGTATAAAACATACTCATTAGCGGCTACAGGGCTTTCTTATGCTGGGGCCACACAACGGGTAATGGCGTTAATTACCATGATGACCATAGATGTAGCCACACCTTAACGCTATAATTTGACAACAGCATGCACATTGCCGCTTACGTTAGTTGATAGCTCAAAAGGTGGTACATCAAAGATACAGGTGGTACATATGAGAATTAATGCATTGAAGCTGCCAGAGTGGAGTAACGAGAAAGTAATTGTGTTTCTCGAGATTCTGCAAACAGAGCCATGTTTGTGGAATCAGAGACTCAAGGGTTTCAAGAATCGTGCATCGCTTGGTGACGAATAATGGAGTATTACCTTTCAGAGCAATTATTGAAGAAGAAGAATAATATAAATTTACACTCATCAAATACAGAGTAGTAGGTACTGTCAACATCCATCTTGCTTGAAATTCAAGGAACATTAGCGCCAATTATATATCCGAGAATGGACATTCATGTTGACTGTTCAAGTGTAGCCACTCACTTTATCGCATTAAAAATTATAGCAATACTAGCTGATGCCCGCGACTTCGTCCGCATGGATTTGGTTTTTAAAAATCCCGCGGGAACTCTTTCATTATCCGAGATAAAAAGTAGCTCTCCCGGTCTGAGGAACCACTACTACATCCATTACTATACCCATGCAAAAATCGCATCAATCCGCTGTTCTGTTGCGACGTGATTGAAGGACAGTCAAACCAACAAACAAACACACTTTCGCATTTATAATATCAGTAATGCTTTATTGTACACTTTTTATAATTGTCAAATTTTTTACCATACTTAACCAAAGACAAAATTACGTTTAGCTGTCATTTACGTTTTTAGGGTTCCGTACCCAAAGGGTGCCAACGGGACCCTATTACTAAGCCTCCGCTGTCCGTCCGTCCGTTTGTCAGCGGCCTGTATCTCGTAAACCGTAATAGATAGACAGTTGAAATTTTCACATATTTTGTATTTCTATTGCCGCTATAACAACAAATAATAAAAATTAAATTAAATAAAAAAATAAAATTAAATTAAAATATTTCCACGTACCCATGAAAATATTTTAATTTAATTTTTTTTAACGGAACCCTAAAAGAGCGAGGACCGACTCACACTTGGCCGATTTTGTTATTCTACTGTCATTTGCGCTTTGTTATTCCATGTCAGATGCGTTTTTCTTAAACCACGTTTTATGGTGACATGACGGAAACGCGGTCGAACGGGATAAAAAGTATCCTATGTCCGTCTCCTGGTTCTAAGCTACCTCTCCACCAATTTTCAGCCAAATCGGTTCATCCGTTCTTGAGTTATAAATAGTGTAACTAACACCACTTTCTTTTATATATATAGACTAGCTGATGCCCGCGACTTCGTCCGCGTGGATTTAGTTTTTAAAACCCCTCGTGAACACTTTGATTTTCCGGGATAAAAAGTAGCATATGTCCTCAACTATAGTAACCATGCAAAAAATCACGTCGATCCGTGGCTCTGTTGTGGCGTGATTGAAGGACAAACCAATAAACAAACACACTTTCGCATTTATAATATTAGTATGATTAGATTATTAAATTGCATAGGAAAACACTGTAGCATTAAGTCCATACGATGTATTACATCCATACCTACTATGTAGTATGTAGGTATAATGATCGTTTGGCAAAATCTGACGCCTTTGGAGTAGTTTGACTTTGACAAAATAGGGCTATCCACGATGGCTATATACGATAAAGTACACCTGCCAGCTTAAGATGAGCCGTTCATTCAAAGTATCTTGTAGATTCCGTGGTTCAAGTTATTTGGACCTTATACTGAAGATCGTGATGTCTATAATTTCTGAACTACGAAATTGACGACCTTGAAATAATTACAGGACAATCTCTAAAGAACCTGCTTTCTAACAAAAAAAGAATGGATTAAATCGGAATAAGCCTTAATGAATTACAGCGAAATACACATTTTGACTTTCATCCCCTCTCCCAAGGGAACCGTGCTGAATTTCGGGATAAAAAGTATCCTATATTATACCTCGTAGTATTAACTTAAATCGTGCCAAGTTTCATTTAAATCCGTCCAGTAGTTTCGGCGTGATGCGCGGCCAAGATACAGACAGACAGACAGACAGACAGACAGACAGACAGACAAAAAATTAAAAAAAAATTGTTTTGGCTTCAGTATCGATTATAGAGTGCCCGCAAACAAAAATTTTCAAAATATCTTCAATGTACAGAATTGGACCTGTTACAGTTTTATTATATTATAGATTTATCGTGATGATAGGCATTGACCCCCTTAGTTTCCTTTTAGTGTGGCCCCAACATGAAAAATATTTTTTGTAGTAATACTTCTATACTGGCATTAGAAGTAAGATGTAAATGTTTATTATACATGTCATACATGTATAATAAACATTTGTAGCAGATAGGTTAAAATAAAAATGTTTACTCAATGAAATGCATATTAAAAGGACTTGACGCATCAAAAATTTTACTCCTCTCAAAAACTAGTTGCTAAAAAATTCTTTGAAATAGTTCCTCTAACATTGTTATTTTTTATTTCAAACCAAATTATAAAGCTTATTGTACACTAGCCTACAACAAATAACACTATACTTCAACAAACAAACAATCAATTGCCTTTTTGCTATGCAGCAATTGGTTCTTGCAAAACATCTTTATATTTATTTCAAAAATTCTTTTGTATAATATGAAAGTAGAACTATCAAAAAATATTAAATACTAAAAAAACTCAAATCTTTTTATTTAATTTAGGTCAACTTGTGGCTCATAGCAACTCCAGACTACCACCATCCATACATACCACAACACTTAAAAACAACAATATTTACCTACTTCATCTGTATCAAACTACAAAGTCTATTTTTATTCTTGTCCTTCCCGTTATTTGGGGTGGGGTCTCCTCACTTTCTTGCGCCAAGTCTTGGATCTTGGGTTGTCAGTTCTGCCGTCCTAACGAAGAGTGCAATAACTAGGTTTTGACTCAGTGCGAACTGAGTCATAAATCATTTTTATACTACACTTATAGGCATATCGGAACTCTCGCTCGCACTTCTAGTGTTGTGCGTAACAACAAAGAAGGGATTTGTCGATAGTCAATAGCAGGTAATCAAGGAAAGGTTAAGGAAATAATGCAGAATATTTTTTTGGATGTATTTTTAATGTCTGCTTTTAAAACATACAATATATTAAATATATATTAAGACGAAGTCGCGAGGGCAACAGCTAGTATTAATCTATGTCTATGTCATCGTCGGAGGAGCTATCGCTGTCATCTTCATGTAAATTTATTATCAGATGCTGTACTCTCTGATCTCTTAAAATAGTCTTGGCTAAATCGCGATCCTGTAACTCCTCTGCATGCCTCACACATTTTACCCAGTCCTCTTTGGATACATTCTCGATAGCTTCATGTAAAAGGATCTCGACATCTGCTATCGGTCGGTATGGGTTCTAATTGCTTGGTATGGTAACTGGCATTATCTAAAATGATAATCGATGGTTCCTCCAAAACTAGTAAAAAGTCCATAAACCACGCAATATATGTTTCCGAATCCATTTCAGTGTGGTAATCGGCATCTTTGGATTTCACAGCTCTGAAAACTAATTTTGCTTCTGGTATGAAGCCTGTGTTAGCGGAGCCGGCGTGACATACAATCAAATGTTGTCCCTTCCCCACTGGTTGATTTTTAAAGCCACCTTGATCATTTTCTCCAAGCCACATTCGTTTTCTGCACTGGTTTTGATTGACCCAGGTCTCGTCCAGATAAAACCGCGGATGGGTATTGTTTGTCTTCTTTAATGTATCAAGTTTTCTTAAAAACTCCATTCTAGCACAGACAATATCAATTCGTTCCATTAGGTATTTTCGGCCATCCATGTTTTTTTTGAATTGGTAACCTATTTTCTTTAATATTTTTTTCAATGATGACTTGCTGCACTTAAATTCAGGCATTTGTTCTTTTATTTTTGCTAATATTTTAGCCACTGTTGGGTATTCACCACTGTCGTAAAATGAACAAAAGGTGCGTTGCAACAAACAAACATCGAAATTATCAATATTTGTAACTGTTTCTGGCTTTACATATGTTTCTCTTGGTGTAGAATTGTAGATGGATGGCCAGATTGAAGTATTTCTTTCTTGACTTTGTCTACAGTTCTCCTACTAACTCCACAAAGAAGCGCCGTAATATCTCGTGGGTTATTTAAATTTAGAGAAGATATTTTTACCGGGTCACTTTTCAATTCATTAAACACTGTCAACAAATTATAAATAACCGCACGAGTTTGGGCGTTAATATCGCCCTTTAATTTTAACAAAGTTAAGTTGGAGAATAATGCGTCCATGGTTCGCTTATGATTGTCTAATGATAACTAACACAATTTTCACAAACACCTACATTTTACCTTATTGCATTAGTCATCAACGACCTCGTCGTTTATGTGTGTTTACCTGCGTCCGAGCGGCATACCTTTATCGATATCGAGTTGTGCAGCATCGTCACATTCCTTTGACGTCATGTTTTATGACTCAGTTCGCACATTTGTAATGGCCCAACTATAGGACAGCAGAGTTCTGTCTTCTACAAAGTCTATTGAGCAAAAAAAAATCATACCCAATCTTCATACGCCTCCAGTTTTTCTCATTCTCTTGTGACTTCTCCTTTTGTTCCTGCTCAAACTTCTCCTGTTCCTTCTGGAAGTCCTGCGCGTCGCGGCTGCCGGGTGGCGACTGGGGGAAGAAACGCCCCAAGATGTCCACCTTCTCCCCCTCTTTGCTGTCTTTGCTCTTATCACCTGAGATGTGAGATGATGATTTTAGATGATGTGCTGAAGATGTGGAGATATCTGACAGGACTTTTCCGAGTACCTAGTTTTTAGCGAATACGAAGTAGATTACAGTTTGTGCTCTTGTATTATACTTTGTAATATATCTAGATGACAATACAACCAACAAGAAGCCGACGACAAATCTTACATTAATTACAGAAATATAAGCTTAATAAGTTTTATATTAAACGACTCAAAGCACTTGAGATTCGTAGTCTTGATAGTACTAATAAGCATTAAAATAAGAAGAAAGATGTAAACTAACCTATATTTTCTTTAGAATAGAATCTTGTGGAACTCGCCGACAGAAGAACAATGTTTTGTCTTGAGAAATTTGTCGATTGAAGTTTAATACCCTTACAACAGACCACGCGAGTTAGAAATAATATTTTTCTAAGAGACATTTTTATTAATAATTTAAAAAAAACTACTATTCCATTCACATTCTCTTGTCGAAACCACAGAACACGTCGAAAGTCGAAACCCGAAAGCACAGACCAGCCCGAAAGTCCACAAAATGGTCCCCAACATGTCCCCAACTCGACAGCTGGAATCACAGAGTACTATCACACGAGTAATATGTTTACTCGTGTGGTACTATGTTCAAAGAATGGCTCGAAAGAAGATCGAAAGTCGAAACCACAGACCAGGAACAAGAGCAAAGAGTAACTAAATACCTAGACAAGAGTCGAAACAAAACATGAAAAAGTAAAAATCATAGATCGCGAACAATAGGGTTGGACCATAGACCACGAACACTATGGGTTGGACTAGGGTCTGTGGACTGTGACCAGGCCCTTTAATAATAATTAAATAAAAATATTAAAATAACTAAAGATGGTAAGTATGTATGAGCTACAAAGTAAATGCTGAAAGCAACACTTTTCATAAAGCATTTCAAGATACAATAGAAGTTTACACTGATGGATCGAAAACCAAACTTGGTACAGGAGCTGGAGCTTACTGCCAAGAACTCAACATGAAGATAAGTCACACACTTGGTAAGGATAACTCTGTTTTCCAAGCAGAGTGTGTGGGCATCTTAACAGCAACTACAGCTTTATTTAACAGACAGGTAAAAAACTTTAAAATTAACATTAACTCGGACAGCCAAGCCGCTCTCAAGGCTTTGGCAAGAAAATCGACATCTAAACTCGTACAGGACGGTCATAAAGCCCTGGCTACGCTCGCCGCCTCCAACGATATCACTTTAAGGTGGGTCAAGGGGCACGACGGTGACCGGGGCAACGAGGCAGCAGACTCACTAGCACACAAACAACTAACAACTAACAAACAGACTACTCCGCCTGGACAGAGATAAACTCAGGAAGGTGGTGGGAATCATAACGGGGCACAGCCCACTAAACAAACACCTTTTTATTATAGGTGTCACCTACAGTCCTCTGTGCAGGGCCTGCATGAAGGCAGATGAAAGTTGAAACACCCACGCACATGCTCGTCATGCATGGGCGTGGAAGAACAACACAAGAACCACCTCGGATCTCCAGCTTCACTTCAAGAAGCCCTTGGCAACATGGGCGGCCTACTAGGCCTCTGTTGAGATCTGGGATGGTTGGAGTAACAACACAACAGACCATCACGGATTACGTGTGGAAACCAGCCCAGAAGAAGAAGTATTACTTGAATTTTGTACAGTAAGGGCTCGTTTCTGGACAGGGGGCGCTTTGCACGGTTAACTCAAACATATTATGGCCAAGAGTGGTCCAAAAAGGAGCCCTTACCTAGATGAGAGGCGGAATAAAGGAAACATGTTCAATTCAATTCTTTATTTGCTTAAATCGTATACAGACAAAACTAGGTATTCATAAAAATAAATTGACCAATACTCGGCTATACTTTGATATGATAGATAGATGTTCTCTTAAGGTGTGAATAGTTAGAGTAAAAGTCAGAAAGGAACAGTGTTTGAACTCGAGACCAGTAGAGTAATTTAACACTCAGGTGTGCAGGTTTCCTCACAATGTTTTCCTTCACCATTTCAACAGTGAAGATGTTAATTATCTAAATTAATAAAGATATAAATATACTAAGGCAGCAAGAGATGAAGCAGCTTCTGACACTTGCTCCACTATGTCATGGCCCCCCTCCCGCCCCCCCCGGAACACGAAGGTTCTTCCAAAGTTAAACTGAAACAGAAAATGTAAACCTATACTCTCAAACAGGCAGTCTCCAGAGGGAGGTCATGGAGGGTACTGGTGTCTCCTCGGGTTGTGTACCCGATAAGGAACCTTAAAAAAAACAATTATTACAGATAATTTGAAAAAGATATAAATGTGCAGTGATTTAGCCTAAGGAAAAACAATTAATACTTAGAATAAAAGTAATGAAGAAAAGAAATTGATTTATTATTGTTAAAAAAAATTGGTTGCCTGTAAAGTCGGTATACGGGCGAAAGTTTTACGTGACAACCGAAATAGAAGCGCAAGACATGAACCGGTGTGTATGCCTATCTCTCTCACTCTCACTCTCTCTCTCTCGCTCTGTCTCTCTCGCTCTTAGGCGGGCTAACTGTGCTCGAGTGGAAGGGACGCGTGCCTTTCACTTTTTATGTCTGTCTCTCTCGCTCTTAGGCGGGCTAACCATGCCCGAGTGGCTCTCACTCGCTCTCATTGTGAGCGCATAACGTGAGCGGAGCGTAACGCAGTTTCTTGAAGTGTCACCCGGCAAACCAATTTATAAGACGTTGTCACGTCAAAAAATCAAAATTATTTATTTCATGTAGGTCAACTTGTGGCTCTTATGATAAGTGGAGAATCAACAAACATTGTTAAAAAAATATACCTTTCAAAAACCTCACTCCCCTTACAGCCTGTCCTCTCCCCCGTCTGCCTCCTCTCTCCACACTGCCGTCTGTCAATTGACTCATCCTGCCAACAAACCCATAAAAAATATATATTAATCTATACTAATATATAAAGCGTAAGACTTTGTTTGTTTGCTTGAATGTGCTAATCTCAGGAACTACTGGTCTGATTTGAAAAATTCTTTCAGTGTTACTATCTAACACTGAATGTTTAGAAAGTAACTTATTGACTGAAATAAAGGCTATTTTTATTTTATTTTATCTAACACTGAACGATTTTAATAGAATTGAAAGAAAAAAGAAACAAATCAGAATCTGAGAATCAGCCCATTTATTGTGGAAGGCTATAGGCTATTCATAACGCTAAGACCAATAAACTATTCCACTATTAAACTATTCCAGATGTCACGGGCAGAAGCAAGTGTTGTACATAAAAGGACTTTATATGGACTTTATGTGTTTGAACAATGTTAGTGATATAGAGTGTACTTTGTAAATGGACAATAGGGGTGCTATTGAATTGACCAATAAACTATTCCACTATTAAACTATTCCAGATGTCACGGGTAGAAGCAAGTGTTATACATAAAAGGACTTTATATGGACTTTATGTGTTTGAACAATGTTAGTGATATAGAGTGTACTTTGTAAATGGACAATAGGGGCGCTATTGAATTAACTAACTCATAAGAAAATTCTAAGCGAGCTAAACACAAAGTTGGAAAACAATCCTTATTAATATCATAAATGTGAAAGTTTGTTTGATGGTTTGTCCTCCAACACGCAGCAAGGAGGAGCATCGGATCGACGTGATGTTTTGCATGGGTACTTAGGACCTGGAGAGTGACATCTAGGCTACTTTTTATCCCAGAAGTTCCGCGGGATTTTAAAAGCTAAATCTACGCGGACGAAGTCGCGGGCATCAGCTAGTATAAAATATAAGTCTAATAAATAAAATTCCATGCTAAATTAACATCGCCTGGCTTTGGGTGAGCTTCACTAGTATACGTAATGAAAATTATAAATTTGGGTTTTTAGATGTCTCTGCATGCTCTCTTTTGTTTTGAAATGATATTTTAAGATATTGTCCCTACAATGTGTGGCATAATAAACGAGAAACCAAGAGAAATATTGGTTTTATTTAACTGAAAGAATTCCACTAGACGAATAAATAACAATTATATAAATATTGACTCATAATAACAAAGTATGACAGTTGACACGTTTGGTATTGACAACACTAAGGAGATCGTATAGGAGGATCGTATCGCGGAGGTCGCATATCACCTCATTCTCCCCCGGTTCAGTTTTCACTCTCACTCCCATCAACCACAAAGTCCGTTAGGTAGGAGGGTAATTTCCGCGTCCTATTAGATCTCCTGGGGAGTCCAGTCCGAAGAACTGGCGAGGACGTCGTCGACTCTTCTACACGAGACGATGACGAAGGAGCGTTATTTTCAGGTGGAGGTGTGGAGTTATTTTCAGATGGAAACGTGAGGTGATCATCTTCGGAGGCCGTTTCAAAGCTATCGTCTCTGCTATTATCAGTAGTACTGGGGCAAGGAGACAATTGACGGTTTGATACCATTGAGGTTTCTCCATTATCCCGTCTTATGAGAGAGTAGTAGGGATTGATCTCTAAGAGCTCAGCTTCCTCGACAAGAGGGTCCGTTTTTGAAGAGCGGACGTTCTTTTTAACAAAGATCGGTCCCGGCGTGAACCAAGATGGCAGTGAATCTCCGTTCGGGGATCTTCTAGGGTATTTGAAAAGTTTTTCGTGCGGAGTGGCGTTTGTTGCCGTACACAGGAGGGAGCGGATACAATGCAATGCGTCCTTCAGTACTACTTCCCAATTTTCTATCGATAATCCCTTTGACCGAAGGCTAAGTTGAATAGTTCGCCAGAGTGTTCCGTTTAGTCGCTCCACTTGGCCATTACCCTGGGGGTTATAGGGCGTCGTTCTGGATGAGGCTATGTTTGACTGTCGTAGGAATGATTTGAACTCTTCGGACATGAATGACGATCCTCTATCACTATGAATATAGAGAGGTTGGCCAAATGTCAGAAAAAGATCTTTCAGGCAAGTAATGACAGTGGCTGAGGTCATATCCTTACATGGGTAAGCAAAAGGAAACCGACTGTACTCATCAATAATCGTAAGTATGTACTTGTTGGCTGTTTCAGAAGGTAGTGGTCCTTTAAAATCTATGTTGATCCGTTCAAACGGCGACGTAGCTTTTATCAATTGACCCTTGGCCTTTAGAAATCTCGGTTTTATTTCGGCGCAGGTAGGGCACGAGGCGGTCATCTCCTTGACATCATTGACTGAGTAGGGTAAGTTTTTAAATTTTACCCAGTGATACATTCTAGTTACCCCCGGGTGGCAGAGTGCGTCATGTAGTTCTTTCAACTTGTTTATATTCATGTAGGCGCATACGCGAGATAGAGCGTCCGCAACAGCGTTTTCAGTGCCTGGTCTATAAACTATATCAAATTTGAAGCATGACAGTTCCAACCGCCAACGTTGGATCTTCTCATTTTTTATTTTACTGTTATGATTTTGATTGAACATGAAGGCTACCGATTGTTGGTCTGTTATAAGAAGAAAATTTCTACCAATCAGGTAGTGTCTCCATTTCTTTAGGCTCTCTACTATCGCACAAGCCTCTTTTTCGATTGAGGATTGTTTGCATTCCGAGTTATTCAGTGTCCGAGAGAAAAAGGCAACTGGTCTTCCAAGTTGAGTCAGCGTAGCCCCTAGCGCGAATTCCGAAGCGTCTGTTTCGACTGTAAACATTTCATTGTCGTTAATGGCTACTAGAGCGGCTGCCTTGATATCTTGCTTGAGTTCTTCAAAACTCTTTAGCGCATCAGGCGACAACGGGAAAGTAGTCACGCATGTAAGTGGCTTTATTTTTTCGGAGAAACGCGCAATCCATTTAGCGTAATGAGCAAGCATACCTAGGACTCGTCTTAGTTCACTAGTTTTAGTTGGAGCAGGAAGCTCTAAAAGAGGTTTTAGTCTTTCCGGGTCAGGACTGATTGTATTATTTTCAACAGTATATCCAAGCAAGTTGATTTTAGTCTTATTGAAAACACTCTTCTGTTCGTTTAGAGTTAAATGAAATTTATTAGCGGCGTCCATAAAGCGTTTTAGATTACGGTCATGATCCCTTTGATCTTTACCGCAGACGGTTACATCGTCTAAGTAAGCGAACGTTCCTTCTAGTCTCTCTTCTGTTATGATGAAGTCCAGGGTTCGTTGAAAAGCCGCAACGCCATTAGTCACGCCAAATGGAATGCGTGTAAACTGGTACAATTTGCCGCATGCTTCGAAAGCTGTATATCTCTTTTCATTTTCTAAGATGGGTACTTGATGATATGCGCTCTTTAAGTCAATTTGACTGAACACTTTAAATCTTGATACGTTGTTAGCGACTGATTCTATGTTTGGCAAAGGGAAGGCATCCAGTTCGGTGAATTTGTTTATGGTCATGGAGTAATCAATGACAAGTCGTTTTCGATGAACCTTTCCTCCTGCTACAAGGACTTGGGCTCTCCAGGGGGAAATACTTGTTTCAATGACCCCGTCTTCAAGTAATTTAGACACTTCTTGTTTTATAAAGTCCTCATCTTCCTTACTGTATCGCCGACTTCTCACGGCGATCGGTCTAATGTTCGGCGATAGATTCGTAAATACGGAGACTGACGGTACCGAAGCTCGTAACACGTTGCATATCTCTAAAGGTTCGCCAGGCCCACCAAGATTGAAATGAATACTCGAGTGATGTTTAAGCAAGTCATGGCCAATTATGACGTCGGCACAGAGGTTGTCGACAACTAGAAGAGGTGTTTGTTTGTAAGTATGCTTATTCATCGCAATGGTAGCAAAACAGATACCTTCGACAAAGGAAACTTGATTGAGAGAAGCGAGATTGACTGTCTGCTTGCAGGGTTTTTTGCGTAGTTTCATTATGCGAGCAACTTTAGCGTTAATGAAGCTGACTGAACTTCCTGTGTCGATGAGTGCATCAGCCTTGTAATCGTTGACCATTATTGGAATTGTCGCACTTCTAAGACTCGAAGGAGAGGCAGCAGAAATAGCTCCACTGTAGAACCGGTCGTTGTTAGAGATCGTAGGATCTTCAACTGTCGTGATGTTCAAGTTCCTATTACTATTGCCCGATCTACAGACGCTTGCGAAGTGTCCTTTCTTTGAGCACTTTTTGCAGGTGGATTTGTTGGCTGGACATCTGAACCTTGGATGAAGACTCCCACCGCAAAAGAAGCAGGGTTTAGCCGGAGGTGGCGTGGTCGGAGCGGTTTGAAAAGTTCGTGACGATGGAGCTGCTGCTAGATTTTCGGATTCCTCGTCTCGTGAACTACCTTGCGATATGGCAGTAAGTTGCGGAGATCTGTCACCAATAGCAACTGCATCCTTCTCTGCCGTTTCTAGAGCTACGGCTTGGTTAATTGCTTCTGAGAGAGTGAGTTTAGAGTTTTCTAGTAACCGCTCGCGAATCCTTCGTGATAGTAAGCCGGATATGAGAGCGCTACGAACTGCTTGGTCTTCATGCTCTTGGGCTATGACGTCTTCGAATTTACAATCTTTCGCGGAAAGCCGGAGAGCTCTAACATAGTCAGAGATCGTTTCGTCGGCTCGTTGTTTGCGATTGAAGAGAATGTGTCGAGCTAGAATAGTATTTTTCGGTTTGACATAGATGTCTTCTAGAACTTTCATTGAATCTTTATAAGTGGAGCAAGTTTTGATATGCTTGTAAATCGATGCCGATAAGTGGTTAACTAGCAGCTTACGCTTAAGAGAGTCTGGTACATCTTCGGTAATCTCTTCTGCTAAGAAGCTTTCGAATGTCGATTTCCAATGTAGCCATTTTGCATCGGCGTCCGCGACTTCAGGCTCGATGTCAAACTTATCGGGTCGCAGATATCTTAATAGCGTAGACTTGCCTAGTTTTTCGTCAGGCATTTTCAGTTAAATAAATTGTGGCATAATAAACGAGAAACCAAGAGAAATATTGGTTTTATTTAACTGAAAGAATTCCACTAGACGAATAAATAACAATTATATAAATATTGACTCATAATAACAAAGTATGACAGTTGACACGTTTGGTATTGACAACACTAAGGAGATCGTATAGGAGGATCGTATCGCGGAGGTCGCATATCACCTCACAATGCAACAGGATTTGACCAGAAAATGTTAAATTACTTTGTAATTTCACTTTTTCAAAATGTGTAAACAATGTTGTAATCAATTTGGGATAGTCCACTTTTTAAGTACAAAACATAAATGAAAACGAATAGATACTCATAAAACAACCTCATAATTAGTTTAATTAAACAATTTACTCACCTTTTACAATTTTGCGTCGCAAAAAACCACGTAAAACACACAAAGAGCACCAATTGAAAATTCACCTCAGAAAAACGATCTGTTTTTGATCTGCGTATCTATGGCGCGTCGAAAATATATTTTTTTTTCTAACTCCTGCCTAGTATTGCATGACGAATCTGAGCAATTTGTAGCCCGTTTCTTCCGGAACATTAACATAATGGCTAATTTGGCTTGATGGTTCAAAAAGGTTTTATTTTTATCGATAAAATAAAAGCGGGAAATGGTGGACAAGTTTGTTCTTGGGCCTACCAGTGTATTTTTTGTCAGTGGACAAGTATGGTCTCGGGCATGCTAAGTACTGGACGTATGAAACAAACAGGACCGAGTACTCGCAGCTGAAAAGCGAGCCGAGCGAGATAGTTAGTACAGAGGCCGTGTGTCCCTTTCTAACAGGGTGACAATAAGATTTTCGTTATGTGAGACAATCTTGCAATCTTCCTTCTAATAGGGAAAATGCATAAAATTTAAATTTGTCTCAAATATTTTTTTCTAGATTCTTTATTGCCTTAACATTATACTTAAAAGGTATTTTTTTATTTAGTTATTATTTAAACCCAGAAAATATTATATAGAAAGTGAAAAATAAAGGATGGAAATTCAAACTTACAAAACGCGTCGCCATTGGTCGAAACGAAATGTGACGTCATTTGATTTACGGTTGATTTACGGCGTCGATATTCATACAGTGTTTGTGAGAAAAATTGTTTAAAACTGTATTCCTGTGTGATTACTTGTGAATTTATATTTGTAGTCAATCTAGGTCGATGACAGAAACTGGTTTTGTCAAAGCACAATCGGATAATCTACCAAAAATAGATGCATTTATGATGTCAGCATATTTTGTATCAAATCTCGATTTTACGAGCGCAGAGATCAAAGGAGTGAAAGCTGCAAGGTAATTATTATGTTACATGGTATATTTTAGTCCTTAACATAGATTTTTATTCATAAATGTTTAAATAATACTTAAAACAAAACATAACCTTTAAATAACCATCTGTGTTCCTAAACTCCTAATTTACGTCTGTATCATGATAATTTATACATAATATTATGTTATTGAAGCTCACTCAAGTTTGATATGTTTATATTTTTGTAAATAAGTATTAGATAAATACGATATTCCGATTTATATGAACAATTTTCTTACACTTTTTTTTCGTACTTTCGCATCTCGTGGAATACGAAAAAACACTTTATCGGGTGTACTATTATTAGTGTTTTTGTATTTAGGTACCATACAATACTCGTAAGAAGGTTTTTTAACTTCTTCCATGGTTTGTGTAGCAATTAAAACTGAAAATAAGTATGAAGTAACTGATACGCTATAGTAAACAAACACGGGACATGTCGAATGACGTCATCAAAAGCGCGCGCTAATGGTGGCGTTTGAACGGCTCATATGGATCCTTTTTGGTGCATTTCATAATTTGAATCAGGAACTGTCAATCAAATTCGAGTAAAAGATGAAAATCAGCTGTCAATATTTTCCCTATAAAAACATACAACGCATTGAAGACATTATTAGTGCTACTGTTTCCCTACTACTGATTAAAACCAACGTTATTATCGAGCGGCGACGTCATTTAAGCAGGGAAGAAATGCTCAGAGCCGTGGGAATGATAGAAGCTGGTTCCCGGCAACGTACTGTGGCTTTAGCTCTGAATACAAGTCAGAGTGTTATCAGTCGACTTTGGACACGTTACCGAAGCACTGGTACCGTGGCTGAGCGCCATGGAGGACGGTATCGCTGCACCACACGGAGACAAGACCGATACATTCAAATCTTAACTCGAAGAGCTCCAACAATAACCGCCATGATGTTAGCCGTGAGGCTTCATCACTCTTCAGGGAACTTAATTAGCGACCAAACAGTCAGAAACCGCTTGCATGAAGTGAACCTTCATTCCCGAAGACCGCTACGGGTACCACCTATAGCAATGCACAATCGTAGGATTCGATATCAATGGGCTCTTGAACACAGAAATTGGGCAGAAGAACAATGGCGTTTCGTGTGCTTTTCTGATGAGTCTCGTTTTGGTATGAGACCGGATACAAGACGTATACGACACTGGAGAACCCCTGGACGCCAACAGCGATTAAAATCCTGCCAGGAAGTCCATCCTTATAGTGGTGGAACCATCATGGTATGGGCGGGTATTTGGATCGGCGGAAGAACTGAGTTGATTTGGATCAGAGGCAACCTCAACGCTCAAATTTATGCTGAGACGATTGTATCAGACGTCATCGTTCCTCTACAAGTGCAAATCGGTCCCTTATTTCAGTTAATGCATGATAATGCACGACCGCACACCGCAAGAGTTGTAAGACAGACTCTCGCCGCAGCTAACATCAATGTCCTGCCCTGGCCTGCTCAGTCGCCAGACTTGAACCCGATTGAGCATGCATGGGATATGCTACAGAGAAGAGCTCTGCCGAATATGGAGGGTATCCAGTGGCAAGAAGACCTTTTTTTGTTGTTGCAACGAACATGGGCGGCCATTCCACAGCGTGATTTGGATGAACTCATTTTGAGTATGCCAAACCGATGTTCTTGTGTTGTTAGTGTTCGCGGTAGAAACACGGATTATTAATTGTTTAAGTTACCCAATAAAATTTTAAAGAAAACTGTTATTTCAGTCTTTTTTTCGAACTTTAATGTTAGTGGTTCAAATGTCAAAAATCCCTTTATTAGGAAAATGGCCTTTATTAATGCAAAGGTGACTTGGTTTATCGTTACTGTGACAAACGAAAACACTTTATTTGATGAATCCTTAAAGAAAATTTTAACTAATATCAATCAGGAGAAAAGTTATTGCAAAAATATATGTTGATCCCTAGACACTTTTGATGTGTGTACTTTATCTACTTGTGATAAGGTTCATTTTCGTAAATACAAATTTTCCTAGGTATCAGTTCTGTTTGTATATTAAGTTCATGCCTAAAAGTCGGCTATTACCGGATGTACATATTAAGACATAATATTTTAATTACCTATTGCATCCGGTTGTAGTAAATTTAAAACCTTATTTATAATGTTAAGTTAGAAAGGGACGTACCAGGACATCATACTTGAGGCCAACAAAAGATGAGACACATGATCATCTAGGTATAATTTGACATTTTCCCCCCCTCCCGCACCCCTCTACAAGTTCTACTACTATGACGTATAGCTTCTATAAACATAGGTGTCTGTATATATTAGTGTTACTGGTCTGTGACTGTGACTAAGTACAGTGTTTCCACAATGAAGGGAACTTCCCCTCTTGAGGGGAAATTAGGGTCTAGAGGGGAAGAAAAAGGGGAAAGAGATGAAAAGGGGAAATCGAGGGAAATCATAGGTAAAGCCTAACCAAAAAAAAAAGCATATGTACAATTCACAAGTGGTAGAAGTACAACCTTCAAAAATTTGAACCACGAACATAACAATAAACATAAGAAGAAAAATACTGTAGCTTTTTTGTTTCATCGACTTTCAAATCACAACGATGCTAAAAAAGATTTCACTTCAAAAAACCTCACCATATTTCGCAATAAATTTCTGTATGGAGTATTCTATGTTACCGTATAAAAGATACAGTGGCGACACCAATGAAAGTTTTACAGGGGTTTGCTTTTCTTTTCATGAACTCTGAACGATCAAAATCTCTGAACTACTCGGCACGGCGCGCCTAGTGGACGCCAGCTTTAAGGTGGATGGGAACATCCGAACATTCACATTTTATTTAGTTTTTCGCAAATAGTAGGCTAATTATACATCACATACATAACATTTATACATCTACATGTTTTTAACAAAAACTTTGCTTAAAAATGCTCATTTACTTCATATTGGTTCCCAATAACTCCAAATCTGGGAAACTGCAAAAAATGATCTTTCGGTATTAGCTTACAAATTACGAAAACGCACAAAACATTTGAATTTCTCGGGCAGACCCGTTGAATTGGCCTTAAGGTGGTTCGGCCGAAGTAGCACGCGAAATTTAAATTTTATTTAGTTTTTCGCAAATATAAATATAAAACTAACTACATATTGTAGGCTTATGGCAATGAATTTTGTTAGCGTAAGAGTATCACAGCTACATGTTTTTCATTTTCATAAAAAATTCGCTCAAAAATTCCCATTCACCTCATATATTGGTACCCAAATGATCATTTCCTATAAAAGTTTTGAGCAGATTTTTACTAAGCCTATAGTTTTGGCTCTAGTAGTAAAAATCTGCAGAATAATTTTTGAGAGGAAAAAATTCCCGAGAAGGGGAAATATCAATTGAGGCGTGGGGAAAGGAAATCATTAAAGTGGAAACATTGGTGCTTAGTACTTTCGTGGTCTATGGTACTTGATAGTGATGTGAACCGATTATAAATTTGATAACCGGTTTTTACCGATTACTTTGTAAAAAAACCGATTTTTATAGGTATACCTAGGTTTTTTCTTATTTTTCTTAAAGAAAGAACAAAACATCGAAAATTTTTAATTAATTTTTTTTATCTATGACAAGATAGTCCTTGACTGCGATCTCACCTGATGGTAAGTAACGATGCAGTCTAAGATGGTAGCGGACTAACTTATAAGTATCTTTATTATAATCAAAATAGTAGGTTGAGGAAAAAGTTCAAATTGAATTACCTTTGCTGAGGAATGCTGCGGCTTCCTCCCACGGAAATGAAACCAGGTTGACACGTTTAATTTATTTTTATTTTTATTTAGAAAATTCCAAGTAGTTGTTCTTTAGATTTGCAATAACACATGCCTTACATAACAGTTCTAGATGAATCATAGGTGTATTGGATAAATAGTGTACATTTTACTGTTGCACTGCACGGATTTCACGTTCCCTGATGTTTAGCTCGGCTGAGTATTTGCCGTGTGAGATGTAATCAGATAGTAACATAAAACATAGCTAAGAAAATGGTAATTGTTATATATAGATAAAGAACTGTTTATTTTTTAGGTTCCATTAGTCAAAAATTTTAAAACATCCTTTAATTATATTTAACCTTATTTAGATTAGATTTAACCTTTGTTGTTCTAAGAACCTTTAAGAAACTATTATGCCTATACTCTCAAAATTTAATTTAAATTAAACTTTACAAAACTTCATGTGTAAATCAGTAATTAGTTTCTTTTATTTAATCTAAATAAATACCCAGCGTACACAGTCATTTCTGCTAATTTTCCGGGGGTCTGCAAGACATAGAAAGTATTTCACATTAAATTATTACATAACTTATCGCTAATCACTATATACATAATATATTATCGCTTATTACTAATTACTTATCTTATCGCTATTTTTTTTTTGGATCCTGTATTTCGGAGTGACCGAGATTCAATGTGGGATTTGTGAAGGGCGAAGGATAATTCTTTAGGTTCAGCATCAGTTCTCGACTGATCTTTGGGCTACTTGAACGAAACTTCAGGATAATTTGGAACAGCAAGTTATTACATAGAACAGAGAACTGATTTGATCAATAAATAGCCACAATAGCCATGGTCCAGAAACGGAAATTATTACTGAAAAACTAATCAGGCTTTAACGCTGAAACCCTACCTAAAGCCGTCTCCAACCACCCTTATAACGGCCCCTGCCCTCACATCTAATCATTTTAACCACAACACGACAGACAAACCACCATCTGAACGTGAGGGTAGTCATCAAAATGCACAAATTAATTGACAATTATTATGACTTAGGCGTGTCAAAATATTTGTAGCGATAGTGAATTATCGCTACTCACTACTTACTTACCTTATCGCAAGTCAATAATTACTTATCTTATCGTTTTTCACTAATTTCTTATCTTATCACTAATCAATAATTACATATCTTATCGCTTATCACTAATTACTTATCTTTATTGCTTATCACTAGTTACTTATCTTATAGCTTATCACTAATTACTTATCTTATAGCTTATCACTAATTACTTATCTTATAGCTTATCACTAATTACTTATCTTATAGCTTATCACTAATTACTTATGTTATCGCTTATAACTAATTCCTTATCTTATCGCTTATAACTGATTCTTTATCTTATCGCTTATCACTAATTACTTATCTTATCGCTTATCACTAGTTACTTATCTTATAGCTTATCGCTAATTACTAATGACTAACTACATATCTTATCACTTATTACTTATCTTATCGTTTATCACTAATTTCTTATATTATCGCTTATCACTAATAACTTATCGCTTATCACTAATTACTTATCTTATCGCTTATCACTAATTACTTATCGTTTATCACTAATTTCTTATCTTATCGCTAATCAATAATTACTTATCTTATCGTTTTTCACTAATTTCTTATCTTATCACTAATCAATAATTACTTATCTTATCGCTTATCACTAATTACTTATCGCTAATCACATCTTATCGCTTATCACTAATTACTTATCTTTATTGCTTATCACTAGTTACTTATCTTATAGCTTATCACTAATTACTTATCTTATAGCTTATCACTAATTACTTATCTTATAGCTTATCACTTACTTATCTTATAGCTTATCACTAATTACTTATATTATCGCTTATAACTAATTCCTTATCTTATCGCTTATAACTGATTCTTTATCTTATCGCTTATCACTAATTACTTATCTTATCGCTTATCACTAGTTACTTATCTTATAGCTTATCGCTAATTACTAATGACTAACTACATATCTTATCACTTATTACTTATCTTATCGTTTATCACTAATTTCTTATATTATCGCTTATCACTAATAACTTATCGCTTATCACTCATTTCTTATCTTATCGCCTATCACTAATTACTTATCGCTTATTACTAATTACTTACTTTTACTAATTACTATCTTATCGCTTATCACTAATTATTTTACTAATCGCTAATTACTAATAACATATCTTATCACTAATTTACTTATCTTATCGTTTATCACTAATTACTTATCTAATCGTTTATGACTAATTACTTATCGCTTATCACTAATAACTTATCTTATCGCTAATTACTAATTTTATATCTTATCACAAATTACTTATAGTTTAGCCCTTTACTTATCTAATCGTTTATAACTAATTACTTATCGCTTATCACTAAACATCTTATCGCTAATTACTAATTACTAATTATACATATCTTATCACAAATTAATTATAGTTTATCACTAATTTCTTATCTTATCGCTAACCAGTAATAACTTATCTTATCGCTTATCACTAATTTCTTATCTTATCGTTTATCACTAATTTCACATCTTATCGCTTATCACTAATTACTTATCTTATCGCTTATAACTAATTTCTTATCTTATCGCTTATCACTTATCTTATCGCTTATCACTAGTTACTTATCTTATAGCTTATCACTAATTACTAATGACTAACTACATATCTTATTACTTATTACTTATCTTATCGCTTATAACTAATTACTTATCGCTTATCACGTAATTACTTATGTTATCGCTAATTAACATATTATCTTATCACTAATTACTTATCTTATCGCTTATTACTAATTATACATATCTTATCACAAATTAATTATAGTTTATCACTAATTTCTTATCTTATCGCTAATCAGTAATAACTTATCTTATCGCTTATCACTAATTTCTTATCTTATCGTTTATCACTAATTTCACATCTTATCGCTTATAACTAATTTCTTATCTTATCGCTTATAACTAATTTCTTATCTTATCACTTATTACTTATCTTATCGTTTATCACTAATTTCTTATATTATCGCTTATCACTAATAACTTATCGCTTATCACTAATTACTTATCTTATCGCTTATCACTAATTACTTATCGTTTATCACTAATTTCTTATCTTATCGCTAATCAATAGAATAGAATAGAATAGAAATGTTTTTTATTCAAATAAACTTTTACAAGTACTTTTAAATCGTCAATGAGTCTACCACTGGTTCGGAATGCCGTTCCTGCCGAGAAGAACCAGCAAGAAACTCGGCAGTTGCTCTTTTCAAAATACTTTTACAATATACTTAACAGATATTCTATGTATGCAGAGTTTCCACAATGAGGGAAAGGTCCACAAAAGCATACGTAATTATTTCTAATTATAATTCAACACATGTCAAGACGGGCAGACAGAAAGTAGCCCCATTGCCGCTGGTGGTACCCGTTCACGAGCATGACGCATGACCCAGCCATTGCTTCGCTCAACCATATTTTAGGGAACGCAACAACCCGCATCACACGACACCACCGCAGAAATGTTAGAGTGTGACATACTTAGGCTGTAATTTCTTATCTTATCGCTTATCACTCATTTCTTATCTTATCGCTTATCACTAATTACTTATCGCTTATTACTAATTACTTACTTTTACTAATTACTATCTTATCGCTTATCACTAATTATTTTACTAATCGCTAATTATTAATAACATATCTTATCACTAATTTACTTATCTTATCGTTTATCACTAATTACTTATCTAATCGTTTATGACTAATTACTTATCGCTTATCACTAATAACTTATCTTATCGCTAATTACTAATTTTATATCTTATCACAAATTACTTATAGTTTAGCCCTTTACTTATCTAATCGTTTATGACTAATTACTTATCGCTTATCACTAAACATCTTATCGCTAATTACTAATTATACATATCTTATCACAAATTAATTATAGTTTATCACTAATTTCTTATCTTATCGCTAATCAGTAATAACTTATCTTATCGCTTATCACTAATTTCTTATCGTTTATCACTAATTTCACATCTTATCGCTTATCACTAATTACTTATCTTATCGCTTATAACTAATTTCTTATCGCTTATCACGTAATTACTTATGTTATCGCTAATTAACATATTATCTTATCACTAATTACTTATCTTATCGCTTATTACTAATTATACATATCTTATCACAAATTAATTATAGTTTATCACTAATTTCTTATCTTATCGCTAACCAGTAATAACTTATCTTATCGCTTATCACTAATTTCTTATCTTATCGTTTATCACTAATTTCACATCTTATCGCTTATAACTAATTTCTTATCTTATCGCTTATAACTAATTTCTTATCTTATCACTTATTACTTATCTTATCGTTTATCACTAATTTCTTATATTATCGCTTATCACTAATAACTTATCGCTTATCACTAATTACTTATCTTATCGCTTATCACTAATTTCTTATCGTTTATCACTAATTTCTTATCTTATCGCTAATCAATAATTTCTTATCTTATCGCTTATCACTCATTTCTTATCTTATCGCTTATCACTAACTACTTATCGCTTATTACTAATTACTTACTTTTACTAATTACTATCTTATCGCTTATCACTAATTATTTTACTAATCGCTAATTACTAATAACATATCTTATCACTAATTTACTTATCTTATCGTTTATCACTAATTACTTATCTAATCGTTTATGACTAATTACTTATCGCTTATCACTAATAACTTATCGCTAATTACTAATTTTATATCTTATCACAAATTACTTATAGTTTAGCCCTTTACTTATCTAATCGTTTATGACTAATTACTTATCGCTTATCACTAAACATCTTATCGCTAATTACTAATTACTAATTATCCATATCTTATCACAAATTAATTATAGTTTATCACTAATTTCTTATCTTATCGCTAATCAGTAATAACTTATCTTATCGCTTATCACTAATTTCTTATCGTTTATCACTAATTTCACATCTTATCGCTTATCACTAATTACTTATCTTATCGCTTATAACTAATTTCTTATCTTATCGCTTATCACTTATCTTATCGCTTATCACTAGTTACTTATCTTATAGCTTATCACTAATTACTAATGACTAACTACATATCTTATTACTTATTACTTATCTTATCGCTTATAACTAATTACTTATCGCTTATCACGTAATTACTTATGTTATCGCTAATTAACATATTATCTTATCACTAATTACTTATCTTATCGCTTATTACTAATTATACATATCTTATCACAAATTAATTATAGTTTATCACTAATTTCTTATCTTATCGCTAATCAGTAATAACTTATCTTATCGCTTATCACTAATTTCTTATCTTATCGTTTATCACTAATTTCACATCTTATCGCTTATAACTAATTTCTTATCTTATCGCTTATAACTAATTTCTTATCTTATCGCTTATCACTTATCTTATCGCTTATCACTAGTTACTTATCTTATAGCTTATCACTAATTACTAATGACTAACTACATATCTTACTTATTACTTATCCTACCGTTTATCACTAATTTCTAATCCTATCGCTTATCAATAATTTCTTATCTTATCGCTTATCACTAATTATTTTACTAATCGCTAATTACTAATAACATAATATATCACTAATTACTTATCTTATCGTTTATCACTAATTACTTATCTAATCGTTTATGACTAATTACTTATCGCTTATCACTATTATTACAATTCGAGTCTCCAACACGTGAACATCTCACAGCTTTCCAGAAACTTATCTTATCCCTAATTACTAATTACTAATTATATTTCATATCACAAATTACTTATAGTTTATCACTAATTTCTTATCCTATCGCTAATCAGTAATAACTTGCCTTATCGCTTATCACTAATTACTATCACTAATTTCTTATCTTATCGTTTATCTTTACTCTCACATCTTATCGCTTATCACTTATTACTTATCTTATAGCTTATCACTAGTTACTTATCTTATAGCTTATCACTAGTTACTTATCTTATCGCTTATCACTAATTACTTATCTTATCGCTTATAACTAATTTCTTATCTTATCGCTTATCACTAATTACTTATCTTATCGCTTATCACTAATTTCTTATCTAATCGTTTATGACTAATTACTTATCGCTTATCACTATTATTATAATTCTAGTCTCCAACACGTGAACATCTCACAGCTTTCCAGAAACTTATCTTATCCCTAATTACTAATTACATTTCATATAACAAATTACTTATAGTTTATCACTAATTTCTTATCCTATCGCTAATCAGTAATAACTTACCTTATCGCTTATCACTAATTACTATCACTAATTTCTTATCTTGTCGTTTATCTTTACTCTCACATCTTATCGCTTATCACTAATTACTTACCTTATCGCTTATCACTAGTTACTTATCTTATCGCTTATTACTAGTTACTTATCTTATAGCTTATCACTAATTACTTATCTTATCGCTTATAACTAATTTCTTATCTTATCGCTTATCACTAGTCACTTATCTTATCGCTTATCACTAATTTCTTATCTTATCGCTTATCACTAATTTCACATCTTATCGCTTATCACTAATTACTTATCTTATCGCTTCACTAATTACTATCATTAATTTCTTATTGACCAGACGAACTCAGACAAGACCAGACGAGACCAGACCAGACCAAACAAGACCAGACCAGACCAGAGCAGTCCAGACAAGACCAGACAAGACCACACAAGACCAGACAAGACCACACAAGACCAGACAAGACCACACAAGACCAGACAAGACCAGACAAGACCAGACAAGACCAGACAAGACCAGACAAGACCAGACAAGACCAGACAAGACCAGACCAGACGGGACCAGACCAGACAAGACCAGACCAGACAAGACCAGACGAGACCAGACCAGACCTGACGAGATCTGGCGAGGCCAGACCAGACGAGACGAAACTAGACCAGAGAGACGAAACTAGACCAGAGAGACGATACTAGACCAGACCAGACGACACCAGACGAGACCAGACCACACGGGACCAGACGAGATCAGACGAGACCAGACGCGACCAGACCTGACGAAATCAGACCAGGCGAGGCCCGACACGACGCAGCAGACAGGTGACACCGCAGACAGGTGACACGCAGTGGCACCCTGCCTGGCGCTGCGTCAGGAAGTGACGCGCTTGCCAGCGAACCGACAGGTGGCGCGCAGTGGCACCGTGGCTGGCACTGCGACAGGTCCCTGCGAGCTCGACAGCACAATGGCAGGTGAGGCGCAGATTCACCGTGGCCGGCACTGCGTGAGGCGCAGACGAGCCGTTGTCGGCGCTGAGCTCCAATACGCTCGGCAACGCACCAGCAGGTGGGAACTGTAGACACCAGTGAGGCGCAGACGCGCCGTAGTCAGCGCTGCGACACGCTCCATTGCGCACTGCAGCGCACCAGCATGTGAGGGGCAGATGCATTATGGCCGGCGGTGTGCAAGCAGCGCACCAGCAGGTGAGGCGCAGACGTGCCGTGGCCGACGCTGCGACATGCCCCTGCGTGCTCGGCAATGCATCAGCTGGTGAGTCGCAGACGTGCCGTGGGTGGCCAGCGCTGCGACACGCTCAATTGCTTACTGCAGCGCACCGGCATGTGAGGCGCAGATGCATCGTGGGCCGTGGCCGGTGCTGTGCAACGACGCGCTCAGCAGCGCACCAGCAGGTGAGGCGCAGATTCACCGTGGCCGGCACTGCGTGAGGCGCAGACGAGCCGTTGTCGGCGCTGAGCTCCAATACGCTCGGCAACGCACCAGCAGGTGGGAACTGTAGACACCAGTGAGGCGCAGACGCGCCGTAGTCAGTGCTGCGACACGCTCCATTGCGCACTGCAGCGCACCAGCATGTGAGGGGCAGATGCATTATGGCCGGCGGTGTGCAAGCAGCGCACCAGCAGGTGAGGCGCAGACGCGCCGTGGCCGACGCTGCGACACGCCCCTGCGTGCTCGGCAGCGCATCGGCTGGTGAGGCGCAGACGTGCCGTGGCCAGCGCTGCAACACGCTCCATTGCGCACTGCGGCGCACCGGCATGTGAGGCGCAGATGCATCGTGGCTGGCGCTGTGCAACGACGCGCTCAGCAGCGCACCAGCAGGTGAGGCGCAGACGCACAGTGGCCACGCTGTGCAACGACGCGCTCGGCAGCGCATCAGCAGGTGAGGGGCAGACGCGCCGTGGCCAGCGCTGCGACGCGCTCCAACGCGCAGGCAGCTCACTGCCTGGTGAGGCGTAGACGTGCCGTGGCCGGCGCTGCGACACGCCTCTGCGTGTTCGACAGCGCACCAGCAGGTGAGGCGCAGACGCGCCGTGGCTGGCACTGCGACAAGCTCCGACCTGCTGAGCAGCGCACCGGCACATTAGCCGTGCTGAGCCGAGCTGCGAACGGTCCACCATCTAGAGCGAGAATGACACGAACACGCAAGGCTGAATCAGCCACCCGTATTTATACCAAAGCATGCTTGTAATCAATGCAACAATACAACTACAAGATAATGCACCACAATACAACACCAAGACAAGACAAGAAAAGACAAGACTAGATGAGCAAAGCCGAGCCGAGCCGTGCCCAGTAGAGCACCAGCAGGTGAGGCGCAGACGCACCGTGGCCGGCACTACTACGCGCCCCTGCGTGTTCGACAGCGCACCAGTAGGTGATGCGCAGACGCGCCGTGGCCAGCGTTGCGACACGCCTCTGCGTGCTTAGTAACCCACCGGTAGGTGGGACGTAGACGCACAGTGGCCGGTGCTGCGCTTCGACACGCTCAGCAGCGCACGAGCAGGTGAGGCGCAGACGTGCTGTGGCCGGCGCTGCGAGGTGCTCCAACGCGCTCGGCAGCACACCAGCAGGTGAGGCGCACACGAGCCGTTGTCGGCACTGAGCTCAAATACGCTCGACAACGCACCCGCAGATGAGGCGCAGACGCGCCGTAGTCAGCGCTGCGACACGCTCCATTGCGCACCGCAGCGCACCAGCATGTGAGGCGCAGATGCATCGTGGCCGGCGCTGTGCAACGACGTGCTCAGCAGCGCACCAGCAGGTGAGGCGCAGAGGCGCCGTGGCCGACGCTGCGACATGCCCCTGCGTGCTCGGCAACGCATCGGCTGGTGAGGCGCAGACGTGCCGTGTCCAGCGCTGCGACACGCTCAATTGCGCACTGCAGCGCACCGGCATGTGGAGCGCAGATGCATCGTGGCCGGCGATGTGCAACGACGCGCTCAGCAGCGCACAAGCAGGTGAGGCACAGACGCGCCGTGGCCGACGCTGCGACACGCCCCTGCGTGCTCGGCAGCGCATCGGCTGGTGAGGCGCAGATGTGCCGTGGCCAGCGCTGTGACACGCTCTATTGCGCACTGCAGCGCACCGGCATGTGAGGCGCAGATGCATCGTGGCCGGCGCTGTGCAACGACGCGCTCAGCAGCGCACCAGCAGGTGAGGCGCAGACGCGCCGTGGCCGACGCTGTGCAACGACGCGCACGGCAGGGCATCAGCAGGTGAGGCGCAGACGCGCCGTGGCTGACGCTGCGGCACGCCCCTGCGTGCTTGGCAGCGCATCGGCTGGTGAGGCGCAGACGTGCCGTGGCCAGCGCTGCGACACGCTCCATTGCGCACTGCAGCGCACTGGCATGTGAGGCGCAGATGCATCGTGGCCGGCGCTGTGCAACGATGCGCTCAGCAGCGCACCAGCACGTAAGGCGCAGACGTGCCGTGGCCGACGCTGTGCAACGACGCGCTCGGCAGAGCATCAGCAGGTGAGGCGCAGACGCGTCGTGGCTAGCGCTGCGACGCGCTCCAACGCGCAGGCAGCTCACTGCCTGGTGAGGCTAGACGTGCCGTGGCCAGCGCTGCGACACGCTCCATTGCGCACTGCAGCGCACCGGCATGTGAGGCGCAGATGCATCGTGGCCGGCGCTGTGCAACGACGCGCTCAGCAGCGCACCAGTAGGTGAGGCGCAGACGCGCCGTGGCCGACGCTGTGCAACGACGCGCTCGGCAGTGCATCAGCAGGTGAGGCGCAGACGCGCCGTGGCCAGCGCTGCGACGCGCTCCAACGCGCAGGCAGCTCACTGCCAGGTGAGGCGTAGACGTGCCGTGGCCGACGCTGCGACACGCCTCTGCGTGTTCGACAGCGCACCAGCAGGTGAGGCGCAGACGCGCCGCGCAGACGCGCCGTGGCTGGCACTGCGACAAGCTCCAACCTGCTCGGAAGCGCACCGGCAGATGAGCCGTGCTGAGCCGAACTGCGAACGATCCACCATCTAGAGCGAGAATGACACGAAGACGCAAGGCATCAGCCACCCGTATTTATACCAAAGCATGCTTGTAATCAATGCAACAATACAACTACAAGATAATGCACCACAATAAAACAAGACAAGACAAGAAAAGACAAGACTAGATGAGCAAATCCGAGCCGAGCGGTGCCCAGTAGAGCACCAGCAGGTGAGGCGCAGACGCACCGTGGTCGGCGCCGTGCAACGACGTGCTCAGCAGCGCACCAGCAGGTGAGGCGCAGACGCGCCCTGGCCGACGCTGCGACATGCCCCTGTGTGCTCGGCAGCGCATCGGCTGGTGAGACGCAGACGCGCCGTGGCCGACGGTGCGACATGCCCCTGCGTGCTCGGCAGCGCATCGGCTGGTGAGGCGCAGACGTGCCGTGGCCAGCGCTGCGACACGCTCCATTGCGCACTGCAGCGCACCGGCATGTGAGGCGCAGATGCATCGTGGTCGGCGCCGTGCAACGACGTGCTCAGCAGCGCACCAGCAGGTGAGGCGCAGACGCGCCCTGGCCGACGCTGCGACATGCCCCTGTGTGCTCGGCAGCGCATCGGCTGGTGAGACGCAGACGCGCCGTGGCCGACGGTGCGACATGCCCCTGCGTGCTCGGCAGCGCATCGGCTGGTGAGGCGCAGACGTGCCGTGGCCAGCGCTGCGACACGCTCCATTGCGCACTGCAGCGCACCGGCATGTGAGGCGCAGATGCATCGTGGCCGGCGCTGTGCAACGACGCGCTCAGCAGCGCACCAGCAGGTGAGGCGCAGACGCGCCGTGGCCGATGCTGTGCAACGACGCGCTCGGCAGCGCACGATCAGGTGAGGCGCAGACGAGCCGTTGCCGGCGCTGCGACACGCTCCATTGCGCACTGCAGCGCACCAGCATGTGAGGCGCAGATGCATCGTGGCCGGCGCTGTGCAACGAAGTGCTCAGCAGCGCACCAGCAGGTGAGGCGCAGACGCGCCGTGGCCGACGCTGCGACATGCCCCTGCGTGCTCGGCAACGCATCGGCTGGTGAGTCGCAGACGTGCCGTGGCCAGCGCTGCGACACGCTCAATTGCGCACTGCAGCGCACCGGCATGTGAGGCGCAGATGCATCGTGGCCGGCGCTGTGCAACGACGCGCTCATCAGCGCACCAGCAGGTGAGGCACAGACGCGCCGTGGCCGACGCTGCGACACGCCCCTGCGTGCTCGGCAGCGCATCGGCTGGTGAGGCGCAGACGTGCCGTGGCCAGCGCTGGGACACACTCCATTGCGCACTGCAGCGCACCGGCATGTGAGGCGCAGATGCATCGTGGCCGGCGCTGTGCAACGAGGCACTCGGCAGCGCATCAGCAGGTGAGATCTAGACGCGCCGTGGCCGACGCTGCGACATGCCCCTGCGTGCTCGGCAACGCATCGGCTGGCGAGTCGCAGACGTGCCGTGGCCAGCGCTGCGACACGCTCAGTTGCGCACTGCAGCGCACCGGCATGTGAGGCGCAGATGCATCGTGGCCGGCGCTGTGCAACGACGCGCTCATCAGCGCACCAGCAGGTGAGGCACAGACGCGCCGTGGCCGACGCTGCGACACGCCCCTGCGTGCTCGGCAGCGCATCGGCTGGTGAGGCGCAGACGTGCCGTGGCCAGCGCTGGGACACACTCCATTGCGCACTGCAGCGCACCGGCATGTGAGGCGCAGATGCATCGTGGCCGGCGCTGTGCAACGAGGCACTCGGCAGCGCATCAGCAGGTGAGATCTAGACGCGCCGTGGCCGACGCTGCGACATGCCCCTGCGTGCTCAGCAACGCATCGGCTGGTGAGGCGCAGACGTGCCGTGGCCAGTGCTGCGACACGTTCAATTGCGCACTGCAGCGCACCGGCATGTGAGGCGCAAATTCATCGTGGCCGGTGCTGTGCAACGACGCGCTCAGCAGCGCCCCAGCAGGTGAGGCGCAGACGCGCCGTGGCCGACGCTGCGACACGCCCCTGCGTGCTCGGCAGCGCATCGGCTGGTGAGGCGCAGACGAGCCGTGGCCAGCGCTGGGACACGCTCCATTGCGCACTGCAGCGCACCGGCATGTGAGGCGCAAATTCATCGTGGCCGGTGCTGTGCAACGACGCGCTCAGCAGCGCCCCAGCAGGTGAGGCGCAGACGCGCCGTGGCCGGCGCTGTGCAACGAAGTGCTCAGCAGCGCACCAGCAGGTGAGGCGCAGACGCGCCGTGGCTGACGCTGCGACATGCCCCTGCGTGCTCGGCAACGCATCGGCTGGTGAGTCGCAGACGTGCCGTGGCCAGCGCTGCGACACGCTCAATTGCGCACTGCAGCGCACCGGCATGTGAGGCGCAGATGCATCGTGGCCGGCGCTGTGCAACGAGGCACTCGGCAGCGCATCAGCAGGTGAGATCTAGACGCGCCGTGGCCGACGCTGCGACATGCCTCTGCGTGCTCAGCAACGCATCGGCTGGTGAGGCGCAGACGTGCCGTGGCCAGTGCTGCGACACGTTCAATTGCGCACTGCAGCGCACCGGCATGTGAGGCGCAAATTCATCGTGGCCGGTGCTGTGCAACGACGCGCTCAGCAGCGCCCCAGCAGGTGATGCGCAGACGCGCCGTGGCCCACGCTGCGACACGCCCCTGCGTGCTCGGCAGCGCATCGGCTGGTGAGGCGCAGACGAGCCGTGGCCAGCGCTGGGACACACTCCATTGCGCACTGCAGCGCACCGGCATGTGAGGCGCAAATTCATCGTGGCCGGTGCTGTGCAACGACGCGCTCAGCAGCGCCCCAGCAGGTGAGGCGCAGACGCGCCGTGGCCAGCGCTGTGCAACGAAGTGCTCAGCAGCGCACCAGCAGGTGAGGCGCAGACGCGCCGTGGCCGACGCTGCGACATGCCCCTGCGTGCTCGGCAACGCATCGGCTGGTGAGTCGCAGACGTGCCGTGGCCAGCGCTGCGACACGCTCAATTGCGCACTGCAGCGCACCGGCATGTGAGGCGCAGATGCATCGTGGCCGGCGCTGTGCAACGAGGCACTCGGCAGCGCATCAGCAGGTGAGTCCTAGACGCGCCGTGGCCGACGCTGCGACATGCCCCTGCGTGCTCAGCAACGCATCGGCTGGTGAGGCACAGACGTGCCGTGGCCAGTGCTGCGACACGTTCAATTGCGCACTGCAGCGCACCGGCATGTGAGGCGCAAATTCATCGTGGCCGGTGCCACGACGCGCTCAGCAGCGCCCCAGCAGGTGAGGCGCAGACGCGCCGTGGCCGACGCTGTGACACGCCCCTGCGTGCTCGGCAGCGCATCGGCTGGTGAGGCGCAGACGTGCCGTGGCCAGCGCTGCGACACGCTCCATTGCGCACCGCGGCGCACCGGCATGTGAGGCGCAGATGCATCGTGGCCGGCGCTGTGCAACGACGCGCTCAGCAGCGCACCAGCAGGTGAGGCGCAGACGCGCCGTGGCCGACGCTGTGCAACGACGCGCTCGGCAGTGCATCAGCAGGTGAAGCGCAGATGCGCCATGGCCAGTGCTGCGACGCGCTCCAACGCGCAGGCAGCTCACTGCCAGTTTAGGCGTAGACGTGCCGTGGCCGACGCTGCGACACGCCTCTGCGTGTTCGACAGCGCACCAGCAGGTGAGGCGCAGACGCGCCGTGGCTGGCACTGCGACAAGCTCCAACCTGCTCGGCAGCGCACCGGCAGATGAGCCGTGCTGAGCCGAGCTGCGAACGGTCCACCATCTAGAGCGAGAATGACACGAAGACGCAAGGCATCAGCCACCTGTATTTCTACCAAAGCATGCTTGTAATCAATGCAACAATACAACTACAAGATAATGCACCACAATACAACAACAAGACAAGACAAGAAAAGACAAGACTAGATGAGCAAAGCCAAGCCGAGCCGTGCCTAGTAGAGCACCAGCAGGTGAGGCGCAGACGCACCGTGGCCGGCACTACTACGCGCCCCTGCGTGTTCGACAGCGCACCAGCAGGTGATGCGCAGACGCGCCGTGGCCGGAGTTGCGACACGGCTCTGCGTGCTTAGTAACACACCGGTAGGTGAGACGTAGACGCACAGTGGCCGGCGCTGCGCTTTGACGCGCTCAGCAGCGCACGAGCAGGTGAGGCGCAGACGTACTGTGGCCGGCGCTGCGAGGTGCTCCAACACGCTCGGCAGTACACCGGCGAGTGAGGCGTACACGAGCCGTTGTCGGCGCTGCGCTCCCATACGCTCGGCAACACACCAGCAGGTGGGGCGCAGACGCGCCGTGGCCAGCGCTGCGACACGCTTCATTGCGCACTGCAGCGCACCAGCATGTGAGGCGCAGATGCAACGACGTGCTCGGCAGCGCACCAGCAGGTGAGGTGCAGACAGGTGACGCACTGTGGCACCGTGGCTGGCGCTGTGTCAGGAGGTGACGCGCTCGCCAGCGCAGACAATTGGCGTGCTGTGGCGCCACGGCTGACGTTGCGTCAGGAAGTGACTCGCTCGCACGCACATCGACAGGTGGCGCACAGTGGTGCAGAGGCTGGCACTGCGACAGTCCCCTGCGAGCTCGACAGCGCAATGGCAGGTGAGGCGCAGACGTGCCGTGGCCGGCGCTGCGACAAGCCCCTGCGTGCTCGGCAGTGCACCGGCAGATGAGACGCAGACGTGCCGTGGCTGACGCTGCGACATGCATGGCAGTGCACCAGCAGACCAGACGAGACCAGACGTGGCTAAACAAGACCAGACGAGACAAGACTGGGACCAGACGAGAATAGATGAGACCATCCGAGACCAGACAAGACCAGACGAGACAAGACCAGACCAGACCAGACCAGACCAGCCGAGACCACACAAGACCACACAAGACCAGAGCAGACGAGACCAGACTAGAGCAGGCGGACCAGACGTGACCAGACAAGACCAGACGAGTACAGACGAGAGACCAGACGAGAAGAAAGGCAGATGATGAAGGCAGACGAGACAAGACCAGACCAGACGAGACAAGACCAGACGAGACCAGACCAGACCAGACCAGACCGACCTGGCGAGGTCAGACCAGACGAGACCAGACCAGACCAGACGAGACCAGGCGAGACGAGACGGGACCTAGCGAGGACAGACCAGACGCAGACTCGCCATGGCTGCGCTCCCATACGCTCGGCAATGCACCAGCAGGTGAGGCGCAGACGCGCCGTGGCCAGCGCTGCGGCACGCTCAATTACGCACTGCAGTGCACCAACATGTGAGGCGCAGACGCGTCGTGGTCAGCGCTGCGACGCGCTCCAAAGCGCACAAGCAGGTGAAGCGCAGACGCGTTGTGGCTGGCACACACGCCTCTGCGTGCTTTGCAGCGCACCGGCAGGTGAGGCGCAGACGCGCCGTGGCCGGCTCTGCAACACGCCTCTGCGTGTTCAGTAGCGCATCAGCAGGTGAGGCGCAGACACGCCGTGGCCAGCGCTGCGACAAGCCCCTGCGTGCTCGGCAGTGCACCGGCAGATGAGACGCAGACGTGCCGTGGCTGACGCTGCGACATGCATGGCAGCGCACCAGCAGGTGAGGCGCTGACGCGCCGTGGCCTGCGCTGCGACAGGCTCCGACGTGCACAGGCAGAGCAGCGGAAGCCAAGCCGTGCTGAGCCGAACTCCGAACGGTCCAACGTCTCGGGCGAGAATGACACGCACCGCATCAGCCACCCGTATTTATACCAAAGCATGCTTGTAATCAATGCAACATAATATAACAAGACAAGTTAAGACGAGACGAGCCGAGCCGAGCCGAGCCGAGCCGATCCGAGCCGAGGCGTGCCGAGCCGAGCTCCGAACGGTCCGACGTCTCTAGCGAGAATGAAACGCAAGGCATGCTACCCGTATTTATACCAAAGCATGCTTGTAATCAATGCAACACAATACAACAACAAGACAAGTTAAGACGAGACGAGACGAGTTGTGCCGAGCCTAGCCGAACCGAGCCAGGCGAGCCGAGCCGAGCCGAGCCGAGCCGAGCCGAGTCGTGCCGAGCCGAACCTAGCCGAGCCGAGTCGTGCCGAGCCGAGCCGAGCTGAGCCGTACCGAGCCGAGCCTAGCCGAGCCGAGCCGAGCCAAGCCGAGACGAGCCGAGCCAAGCCGAAATACAAAACACCATTTGGTATTTTGCATTTGAAATAGGTCGATCAAAAAAGTATTTGCATTTTGTATTTTAGTACATTTCTTAAACTATTTTGTGCACCTCTGCAAGCTAGGTAGGTTCAATTTCTAGAAAGAGATCAACCTTCGTGTTAAGGCCAGCCCTGTTCTACCTAGGGTTCCGGCCCGGGGCCCATCAGTGGGTCGAATGCCGAACAGGGACTCGTCGCGGTCGAATTCTCGGGCGTAGCTGATACTTCGACCGAAGTGGGGGACGCGGTCAGGCTGGGGTCGAAAGCGCCTAGATTACACTAATTACAAAAGATAAAAAATACAAGGCAAATTGTTACAATACACTCGCGACACTACACGTGAACCACCCACGTCCCACGACAAAATTGTCGCAAGACTGCAATTGGCTTAAATTAACCTTACCTGGAGGTGGGCGGACCACGTCGAACGGTAGACCCGTGAGATGAGAATGTGTGTGTGTGTTCAGATTGGTGTGTGGTGAAATGAAACGGGTCTACTTGGGTATGGTGCACGAAGATTTCTGGGTTCTTCTGTGCCGCCAACAGCCGGAACCACAATTGCACTATGCTTCAAGCTCGGCACCGCCAAAATAATAACAGAGTTCACAAACAACAAAGTTACAATCAAATTTACACAACGGTCACAAGAAGGTCACTCTGGTAGGTTTCACAAAATGAGTTACAAACAAGTATAAAGTTTATTAAGTTCAAATCGCAAAAAAGGTTAAAACCGCGTGCAGGTAAAGGTACCGACACTACGTCAAACGCGCGTACGACTCGAACACCAAAGCGTAAGTGCAGTCAGTCGCCCGAAATGGCGGCGTCGGCGTCACCGGGCGGTCTCGTTAAAGGAACTATAAACGTTTCTACTTTATTTGAAAAACCCTCGCGGTGACATCATCCGATCGTCCGAGCGCAAACACTTCGAATCCAACTCGGCTGGGCAGCGTTCGGGAAGCTCCGAGATGTCTTCTCGTCCAAAATCCATCTTCGAACAGTGCGAGCATCCCCGCGAGATCAAAGTAGAGAGAGAAAAATATTCGGTTTCAGTAAACGAAAACCGGTGTTTATCGGTTTTTACGAAAACCGGTATTTTTTAGGTTTTTTAAAACTGGTTCACATCACTAGTACTTGTGTAGGTTATTTTATTATTGTTTCTAAATAGATTTTTGCGATATAAAACGTGAATTTTGTAAATCGAAATGGGTAAGTTAGACGTAGCAATTCTTCGATATTTAACGCCTGAGGATTTCCGTGTATTAACTGCGGTAAGCAATTATAACTGCCAATACTTGATAATGATAACCTCTATTTTGATTTAATTTTCATGGTATTTGTACGCGTATCTACTGCGTTTTAAGGTTGAAATGGGTATGAAGAACCATGAGCTGGTCCCAGGGTCGTTGGTAGCCTCCATAGCTAATCTGCGCCACGGCGGTGTGCATAAACTGATGAAGGATCTCTGTAAACATAGGCTACTAACATATGAACGAGGAAAGCAATGTAAATAGCTTTAATTTATTTTTTAATTTAATTGATACTGCATCAAATTCAAAATTATTTATTTCACGTAGGCCAACCTGTGGCTCTTATCATGTCATGACTCTACCACCGGTTCGGAAAGCGGATTCTGCTGAGAAGAGCCGGCAAGAAACTCAGCAGTTGCTCTTTTCAAAATAATCATTTTACAATATTATTATGAAGCTATTACATTGTAATAAGTTTTTATACTATCTTGTGGGCAGCTGGATGCCAAGCCGATTTAACCTATGCAACTTTATTAGAATAATATAACATTTCCATCCTTATCTTCTTGGCAAATAAGTATATAATATTAGTAAAGAATTTCATAATTTGGAGCATTTTTTTAAAAGTATTAGGTCCCTTCTGCTTTGATTTCTTCTAAGGAAAAAGCCTTTGCTTGCCTTTAATAAGTAGCCTTTCCATAAAGGTTTTAAAATAACTATCTTGAGCTATTATTATCTCTTACACTGAACTATTAAGAACTAAAACTCTCTAGCATATTCTAATATTTTCATTGATTGTAAAAGTCTCAGCATACTTTTGACCAAAGTTCATTACTTTACTTGACAATATTGTGGAAACACTGCATATATAGCATACTATCTACTATATTGTAAACTTGTTTTGAAAAGAGCAACTGCCGAGTTTCTTGCTGGTTCTTCTCGGCAGGAACGGCATTCCGAATCAGTGGTAGACTCATCGACAATTCAAAAGCACTTTTAAAAAGCTTTATTTGAATAAAAAACATTTCTATTCTATTCTATTTTATTCTAATAAAACTACATGGACATTGTCTAAAATATCAGTTTTTTTTTTTCAAGTAAAGTAATGAACCACTTTGGTCAAAACTCAAAAGTATACAGAGACTTGAACAATCATTGCAATTATTAGAATGTGTGGCAGAGAGGGATGCAAAACGTAAGCGGGCTCTTAAGGCTGAATCTTGTTTTCAGATGATGGTTACCGACTCACAAATGCAGGTTATGACTACCTGGCACTGAAGGCACTGACAAACAGGAAGGTGATAGCATCATTTGGTAATCAGATAGGTGTTGGCAAGGAGTCAAACATATACACTGTTGCTGACGAAGACAGAAATCCCCTATGTTTGAAATTACACAGGTGAATCTAGTATTTTTAATTGACAGCAAGAAAAGGGTAGAATTATTTTGCTATAATCCGCCAACAGAAAAAATCTGTATAATTTTTACACTACTCTCGACGCACGTTTCGCCCCGACACCGGAGCATCCTCAGGAGATGTTGACTCTACAACGATGCATTGTCTAGTTGTAGAGTCAACATCTCCTGAGGATGCTCCGGTGTCGGGGCGAAACGTGCGTCGAGAGTAGTGTAAAAATTATACAGATTTTTTCTGTTGGCGGATTATAGCAAAATAATTCTACCCTTTTCTTGCTAATCATGGACTTCCGCAAAGTAATGCCTGCTTCTATCCAATATTTTTAATTGACAGTCTAAACAGAAGCTTGAAAAATTTAAAAGTGATTCCATTATTGGCCCTGCACCAGTCTTAATGCAATCTAAAACTAAACATGCATTAATTTAATCTCAATAAAGACCAGCGTATTTTTAGTCAAGTATATAGTTATGACTATTTTCTAATATTAGTTTTCATCACTACTCTTTCTTCAAACATGTTATCAAACAATCTACTTGACTTTGGCAGGTTTATTTATTTACTAAATATGATTTGTACCTCTTATCGCTTTTTCTTCTATATTATACGTCTCGGCAACGCACATACGTACCATATAGTCCAAAAAAATGTTTCTAAGTGATATTTAATGAGTTTTCAAAAATAATTTATTATTGCCTACAAATAAATTATTCGTGATTTTTAGGGTTCCGTACCCAAAGGGTACCAACGGAACCCTATTACCAAGCCTACGCTGTCCGTCCGTCTGTCCGTCTGTCAGCGGGCTGTATCTCGTAAGCCGTAATAGATAGACAGATGAAATTTTCACATATTATGTATTTCTATTGCTGCTATAACAACAAATAATAAAAATTAAATTAAATTAAAAAAATTAAATAAAAATATTTCCATGGGTACATGAAAATATTTTAATTTAATTTTTTTTAACGGAACCCTAAAAGAGCGAGGCCCGACTCTCACTTGGCCGATTTTTTTCGTTATTTTATCTATAATATAATAAAACTGTAACAGGTCCAATTCTGTACATTGAAGATATTTTGAAAATTTTTGTTTGAGGGCACTCTATAATCGATACTGAAGCCAAAACAATTTTTTTTAATTTTTTGTCTGTCTGTCTGTCTGTCTGTCTGTCTGTCTGTATCTTGGCCGCGCATCACGCCGAAACTACTGGACGGATTTAAATGAAACTTGGCACGATTTAAGGTAATACTACGAGGTATAATATAGGATACTTTTTATCCCGAAATTCAGCACGGTTCCCTTGGGAGAGGGGATGAAAGTCCAAATGTGCATATCGCTGTAATTCATTAAGGCGTATTCCGATTTAATCCATTCTTTTTTTGTTAGAAAGCAGGTTCTTTAGAGATTGTCCTGTAATTATTTCAAGGTCGTCAATTTCGTAGTTCAGAAATTATAGACATCACGATCTTCAGTATAAGGACCAAATTACTTGAACCCCGGAATCTACAGGATACTTTGAATGTACGGCTCATCTTAAGCTGGCATGGGTACTTTATCGTATATAGCCATCGTGGATAGCCTTATTTTGTCAAAGTCAAACTACTCCAAGTCCAAAGGCGTCAGATTTTGCCCGATCATTTTACCTACATACTACATAGTAGGTATGGATATAATACATCGTATGGACGTAATGTTACAGTGTTTTCATATGCAATTTAATATTCTAATCATAATAATATTATAAATGCGAAAGTGTGTTTGTTTGTTGGTTTGTCCTTCAATCACGCCACAACAGAACCACGGATCGACGTGATTTTTTGCATGGCTACTATAGTTGAAGACCTGTAGAGTGACATAGGCTACTTTTTATCCCGGAAAATCAGTGTTCACGAGGGATTTTAAAAACTAAATCCACGCGGACGAAGTTGCGGGCATCAGCTAGTAATGTATATAATGTATAAAATCATGAACAGTTATTCGTAGGCAATTTATTTACGAATAAATTATTCATGAATGAATTATTCACGAATAATTATATTGGGAATAAAGGACAATGGGCGAAAGTGGTCCAAGAGCCTCCAATGATGAGACTTGCGGGAAATGAAAGGTCATAGTTGTCGTATGATTCTGGCAAAACCCTATTAAATTCTGTCCCGGGGTTATTTTGTTATTATAAGTCATGTTTGTTCTGACTAAATAATATGATTTTACGTACATAACGTTGTCTTCATTTTGACATGGTCTCTTAATCTCTTTATCTATCTTTAATACTAACCTCCCCGCGCCCCTCACCCCATCAGACACCGTGTACACAGAACACCAATATGACGTCATAGAAACCAGGCGCAGATATAATGTGACCGTGTAGTACGTTTAATATGTTCTCGGCTCGCGTCCGGGTAAACAAAAAGAGGTAAGGGAGGTCAGAGGGTGTTGGGATTATCATTGTGTGTGTCCCCCTCCCGCCGCCCTCGCCAGTTGTGAATGCATACTATCGGCCCGGTCCAACCACCGGCAAGCGCACGCTTGACGGTTAACTCTCTCTTTTTTCGCTGTTTATTGTAATGTTTATTGTGCTTTTGATTGAATGACTTACTAAAAAGATCATCATTCATCATTAGCAACCCATCAATGGCTCACTACTGAGCGCAGGTCTCCTCTCAGAGAAAGGTTATAGGCCATAGTCCACCACGCTAGCCCAATGCGAATTGGCGGACTTCACAAACCTTCAAGAACCTTATGAAGAACTCTTAGGTGTGCAGGTTTCCTCACGATGTTTTCCTTCACCGTTGAAGCAAGTGATATTTAATTGCTTAAACGCACTTGACTCCGAAAAGTCAGAGGTGCGTACCCGGGATCAAACCTGCAACTCCCCGAATAGGAGACCACAGTCCTAACCACTACGCTATCACTGCTTAAAAAGATAATTACTACAATTAAAAGGTAACCAAGCGGAATTGTTTAACACAGAGTCATATTATTTAGCCAGAACAAACATGGCCGTAGCAAAGTAACCCCGGGACAGAATTTAATAGAGTTTGGCCAGAATCATACGACAACTTTGACGTTTCATTTCCCGCAAGTCTCATCAGTGGAGGCCCTCTCATCTTGGACAAAGTTCCATACATTTTTGCCTATTGTCTTTTTTATTCGAATAATTAGCCTAGAGCCTCAATAGCCCAACGGTTAAAGGTGATGCGGACTGAAAACTGAAAGGTCGCAGGTTCGAATCCCACCCGTTGCACTATTGTCGTACCCACTCCTGACACAAGCTTTCCGCTTATTTGGAGGGGAGAGGAGAATATTAGTCAAGTTCAACTTGGTTGATATTCTTTTTTAAAAAAAAAATATCGAGATAAAAATGTATTTGAATGATGCCCAACTCTGTTCTATCCAATACTCTGCTTCAGGTTGGGGCGCACGTGTTTCCGCAACGTCAAGGACAAGCGCGACTACCACGCGCACCGCAACCGCGCCTCCTGGCTCTACCTGTCGCGCATCTCCGCCACCAAAGAGTTCGCCTACATGAAGGCGCTTTACGAGCGGGACTTCCCCGTGCCCAGGCCCATAGACTTCAACAGGCACTGCGTCGTCATGGAGCTGGTGTCTGGCGGACCATTGTGAGTCATCATCATCATCATCATCATCATCATCATCATCATCATCCACTGCTGGACATAGGTCTCCTGCATGGACCTCCACAAGCTTCGGTCTTGCGCCGCCTGAACTCAGCGGCTCCCTGTGACTCATTTGATGTCGTCGGTCCACCTAGTCGGGGGTCTGCCAACACTGCGCTTACCGGTGCGGGGTCGCGACTCCAACACCTTGGGACCCCAACGACAATCAGCTCTTCGAACTATGTGCCCCGCCCATTTCCACTTCAGTTTCGCGACTCGCTGAACTATGTCGGTGACTTTAGTTCTCCCGCGGATCTCTTCATTTCTGATTTGATCTCGCAGGGATACCCCAAGCGTAGCTCTCTCCATCGCTCGCTGAGTGACCCTGAGCCTTCTTATGAGGCCCACAGTTAGCGACCATGTCTCGGATCCATAAGTCATCACTGGCAACACGCACTGTTCCAAGACTTTAGTCTTCAGGCATCATCATCAGCAACCTATCAATGGCTCACTACTGAGCGCTGATCTCTCAGACCAGAGCTTATAGGCCACATTTCACTTCACTGGCTCAATGGAAATTAGCAGACTTCACACAACTTTGAGAACATTATGGAGAACTCTCAGGCTTGCAGGTTTCCTCACGATGTTTTCCTTCATTGTTAAATCGTGTGATATTTTATTGCTTAAATGCACATAACTCCTAAAAGCCAGACGTACGTGCCTGGGATCGAACCTGTGACCCGCAACCGCCATTTAATTTTTTTAGAATAGAATATTTTTTTATTGTAGTAAACTTTGCATAATACTTTCAAATTTAATTGGCTCAATAGCATAACGGTTAAAGGTGTGGACTGAAAACTGAAAGATTCATGGTTCAACAATTAATAAAAAATAAAACATCTTAAAATTAAAAAAAAGGAACTGATTTGTTTTTTTAGCATGTCTATTTCGCGCTTCTGAGCATAAATTGGTAACAATCGTCTAAAATTTATTCTATTGATCGTATTCGTATTCGATGACATTAGCGTCAAAGTAAAATAATCCTAGATTGTATTGTTTAAAGTCACAAATTCAGTACAACCGATTTTTATATGGAGCGTATCGTACATACGTAAACGTGTAAGAATGCATACACGAAATTGAGCTCTAATTCAATGCCTGTTATGTTTTATTTTACTTTTACAAGTGCTTTCGAATTGTCTAGCTCTACCACTGGTTCGGAATGCCCTTCCTGCCGAGAAGAACCAGCAAGAAACTCGGCGGTTGCTCTTTTCAAAACAAATTTACAATTCAGTAAATACTATGCTATATTATATGCAGTGTTTCCACAATGATAGAAGTTCCAAACATGCATACCGACTAACTTCTATCTGAAGATGAGCAGACATAAAGTAGCCCCATTTCCGCCGATGGAACCCGTTCACGAGCATAACGCATGACCCAGCCATTGCTTCGCTCAACCATATTTGAGGGAACGTACAACCCGCATCACACGACACCACCACAGAAATGTTTAAAGAGTGTGTGACATACTTATGCTACCCATGTTAAGGCATCGAATTGAAAACTAATGTTCAAATGCTCATTTTAAGACATCACTTAGACACAAATAAAGAAGAAACACTGAATAGCACAGGAATATTTTGTTACACAGGTTGATTATTACTGTCTCATGAATCGCTGGAGCGAGTTATATCCACGCTTTTTTGTCATTAATATAGTCTTCAATTGTATAATATGCTTTTTCCATGAGAGAAGTTTTAATTGCTTTCTTAAACTTGTGTAAAGGCAAGTCTAAGATCGGCTGTGGAATTTTATTATAGAACGTCACGCCCATTCCCACAAATATCTTTCGGACCCTCTTGAGGCGCAGTCGAGGAATCACGAGCCTATTTGGATCTCTAACCTGCCTATCGTGTAAATCACCCTTTTTTTTGTAACTCAAAATATTTTGTCTGACAAATATTATGTTGTTATCAATATATTGTGTATAACATCTAAAAATTAAATAAAAAAGACGTGAGTGTGTCAGCTCCGACGCACGACTGGAGTTTACGCGCCGCGCCGCTCGGACCCGATCAGTACGCGCTCGGCTTCCCGAAGCGAAAGCTCTTTCGTACGAAAACCAACCTTATTTACTCAACGTTAGGGTAGAAATTTGCATCGTTGTGAAAAACGTAACGCGGGCATTCGACAACTCAAGCGAAAACCAACCTTATTTACTCAATGTTAGGGTAGAAATTTGCATCGTTGTGAAAAACGTAACGAGGTCATTGATAAATTGATTTTACTGCTCGGATTTTTCTCATACCGGGCGCCTAAAATCGATTCTTAAGGAGTAAACTCCAAAAAGGAACGGAAATGGAATAACTTTAGACAATCGCGCCTGTCTGTCACGTCAGGACGCACGTGAGCGCGGTGGAGGACGTGGAGGGGCTGTACGACGAGCTGATGGCGCTGGTGGTGCGGCTCGGCAACTGCGGCGTCATCCACGGCGACTTCAACGAGTTCAACATCATGATCGACTCCGACGGGCATCCCATCCTCATCGACTTCCCGCAGATGGTCTCCACCAAGCACCCCAATGCTGAACTGTGAGTGCTTGCTTTATTTTCCTCTTTTTTTTTTAAATTTTATCTAACAACAAACAAACAAAGATTGTTCGCGCCAATATGCAAAAAAGCCGAGAGCGGCCGACGACGCTTGCCAAAGAGCCGGCGAACGCGGTGTGACGCGACCGGTGACAGCCATTAATCAGACGTTATTAGAAAAGAACATTACATCAATAGTCCAGTAAAAAGTTAAATGAAACCATGATCTGACCAGTTTTGGCGCAATGAGTAAAAATGTGTTCATTAATTCTTAAATAATGATATTACGAAAGAAATTTTGATTTAAATTTAGGGGAAAGGGATGAAAAAAATAAAAAAAGGGTTGAAAAATGCCTTTTTTTAAATAACTTAATAACGGTAGGAAATATAAAAAAAAGTTTCAAGTAAAAGTTGTAGAGAAAAAAATTCTACACAAAAAAGTTCCTCTTCATTTTTTTGTTATCTGCTTTAGTTAAGCTGCAAAAAATAAAAATTATGTATTACGTTATTGCAACTTTCAGTCAGCTGTATGATTTGTAGAGGGGAAAACATATGTAGTCGTGTTAGTATATATTCATGTGATGCGCGCGCTGCGTGGTACAGGGGCCAGGGCCGTAATAATTCTGGTAAGTTTTTATAATTAATTACAAAGCAAATTTAATTTTTATTTTTTTCATCCCTTTCCCCTAAATTTAAATCAAAATTTCTTTCATAATATAATTATTTAAGTATTAATGAACACATTTTTACTCATTGCGCCAAAACTGGTCAGATCATGGTTTCATTTAACTTTTTACTGGACTACAAGCAACATCAATATTGTCTTCATTTTTAACTTAATTTGTCAGTTGTAATTCAACTATAATTAAACCATTTATTCAACATCTTCAATCCATCATTTCAATCTGCCAACATTTAAGATCAAGTTTAATAATTGCAAACAACGATCGAACAAGCTAGTCCTTGACTGCGATCTCACCTGGTGGTAAGTGACGGTGCAGTCTAAGATGGTAGCGGGCTAACTTGGAATGGGTAGGGCAGTGAACATTCAACCCATACCCCTAATTGGTTTCTACACGCCATCGTGCCGGAACGCTAAATCGCTCGGCGGCATGTCTTTGACGGTAGGGTGGTAACTAGCAACGGCCAAAGCCTCCCACCAGACCAGACCAGAGACAATTCAGAAATTATAAATTCCCAAATTGACCCCGCCGGGAATCGAACCCGAGACCTCCCAGTTATAAGGCAACAGCGCTCACCACTGAGCCAGGGAGGTCGTCAAAAACCAAACCTACTATGGAAAGAAACGCTACGCGTTAGGCGTCAGAGTTTTCTGTCACCAGTTTTCTGAATTTTCCTTTGATACTTTCCACAATTACTTCCACATTTCCACGTCACCTTGGACAAAAGTCTCTTGCACACGAAAAGGCGACAGAAAAGTGTCCTTGTTTGACGTGATAACGTCTTATAAATCGATGAACACCGGCTGCACGCACGAAAAAGTGTCACGTTCCGCCTGAGCCTGAGCGTGCAAGCGAGAGCGCGGAACAAGCGATAGAGAGGCGCGATCGGCCCCAGCGTTGGCTTGTGAGACATTTATTCATCAATGTTTCTTTATGACGTTATCACGTAAAACTATCGTCCGTAAACCGACTTTAGGAGACCATAGTCCTAACCACTAGGCTATCACTGCTTCAGTGATAATAAATAAGGAAATTATTCCTTATAATATATTTTTAAATACATATATCGAAAATCGCGCCCTGAGTGTGTTGACCATATTACACCACGGCCAAACTACTACTACTATTACTTTTTCAATCAGTTTTTAAAAATTTATTCGTATAAAAACGTTTTTACTCCCGCAGGTACTTCGATCGCGATGTGAAGTGCGTGCGAGAGTTTTTCAAAAAGCGTTTCGGCTACGAGAGCTCGCTGTACCCGCGGTTCAGTGACCTCGAGAGGGACGACCGGATGGACGAGGAGGTGGCTTGCTCGGGGTACCAGCGGACCAAGGGGATCGAGGACGAGTTGATGAAGGTACGGGGTGGCTTTACAATAAATATGAAATGAATACAGTTTATTCAAATTCAAATTCAAGATTATTTATTTCACGTAGGCCAACCTGTGGCTCTTATGACAAGTCATGACTCTACCACCGGTTCTTTTCAAAACAAAAATGTTACAAAATAAAATTAACTTATTATAACATACAGGTAACTCAACACAAGGCTGTATTAAGGAATTTATTTTATCTTTTATTTTGTACCAAATGTAAATTTTGGCGAGGCCCGACTCGCACATGGCCGATTTTTTCTACCCATTCTGTTTCTCAGACAGATGTAAATGTAGAGCTTACTCTGACTACTCGGACTTGAGATAAAGTTACAACTCTACATACTTATGTCCCGTTTTAATCTGTATCAAGTCTTAGTAGAGATCGAAAACGCTCTATAGATCTAACCCTTAGTTTCTAGGGCTGAATCTTATCACCAGATTTTATAAAAAATTGAAATATTGTTGTCTAGGAAATGGGTATTCGCTTGGAAGGAAGCGACGACGAAGCGAGCGCCGACGAAGACAAAGATGAAGACGAAACTAAATGCTCAGAGGACGAAATAGCCACGCTCAGACAACAGGTCAGTGTTTGTTCAGATAGCATAATTTGAAAATCTCAATAGCGATACGGTCATGGACTGAAAACCAAAAGGTAGATAAACACTAGATAATATACAGGGTGGAAAAAAATTATGGGCCCTGGTGGGGAACTACCTTAAATCCTTAAGTTAGATCATTTTACTTAAAGGAAACATTCCCTTATTTTTAAAAAGAAACATAACTGCATTCAAAGTTTTTCAAAAATTCGCTTGTCTCACCCGGGAATCGAACCAGCTAAAAATCCAAAAAAATAAACACCCGCTATTTTATTGCACTAATCGATACAGTCGATGTTAAAGATAAAATTTCTCCAAGAAACATTATGTCTTACACTCGTCTGTCGTACAAGATATCCATAAAATCGAATATTTAGTATACAAGTTCTTTAGTCAACATTACCCAGAACTGTTCTTTTCAACAAGTAAAAGACACATTAAGTATAATTTTCTAATAACTCTAACATCCAAAGACATTGTATGAAGTACAAAACTTGCTAATTATTATCTCTAATTTTTTTTTTTTTTTTTTATAAGTACCTTTATGAAGACGTAGATAAGAAAATCGTTTAATGGTAATAATAATTCTATGTACATTTCCTTCTTACGAAAAGTTTAATTTAAACGTTTAACTTTGCGGTGCGGGACAGCAATTTTGAGATTCAATGAATATTTTGAGCATTTTTATCGATTTTGTTTTGTTTTGCTTCCATTTAGTAATTGTGTAATAATGGCGTATCGATATAATAGAAGCTTAGGTACTTTTCAAACAACAAGAATTGCAATTTAGCTCGACAGTGTAGAAGCTAAATTGCAATTCTTTTTTTTCAATTCTCAAAAAAACGATTTTATCTAAATCTTCAACAAGGTACTTAGAGATTCCTTGAGTCTTTGAGAGTGAGTTAGAGAGTCTTTGGATGTTAGAAGTTATAAGACAATTATAACGTGTCTTTTACTTGTGAAGGTGAATAGTTCTAGGGAATGTTGATGAGAGAACTTGTATGCCAAATTCGATTTTATGGATATCTTGTACGACAGACGAGTTTAAGACATAATGTTTCTTGGAGAAATTTTATCTTTAATATTGACTGTATCGACTAGTGCAATAAAATAGCGGGTGTTTATTTTTTGAATTTTTAGTTGGTTCGATTCTCGGGTGAGACAAGCGAATTTTTGAAAAACTTTGAATGCAGTTTTGTTTCTTTTTAAAAATAAGGGAATGTTTCCTAAAAGTAAAATGATCTTAGTTAAGGATTTAAGGTAGTTCCCCTCCAGGGCCCATAATTTTTTTCCACCCTGTATAGATAACTTACCCGTTTTTACAAATAAATTTTTGTAAGCGCAAAAATATTTTCGCTATTGATTGTTGCGTACTCGTGACGCCACCAATGAAATAAAATACATAGGTTGTAAATTGTAATATAATGTATCATATAAAAGTGGTAGTACTGTACTGTCTATTTTAACAGGTTATCCTCAGAATAATGTGTTTTGGCAAACATTATAACGAAGATATTTTTCGTAATTGTATTTACAAATGTATATTTCGTAATAAAGTTTCCCAATTCTTAAAAAAAAGTATGAGTTGCGAAAGAGTAGTAAGGTAGGTCGCCCACGGCGACTTTTTAGCGATTCAGTAGCGATACAATCTCTAAAAGACAGCGATACAGGCGCGACACTATCGCTAGTCGTATGGCTTCGCCCATAGTACCCGGCGATATATATTGCACACGGCCTTTGGAATAAAACGCTATTTCTATTCTATTGCAAGGAAAGCTAGCCAGAAATTCATGTAGTAATTACTGAAATCTCTTCACAATCGGCGAGCACATCACGTAACATATATAAAAAAATGCAGTCGAACTGTGAATAGAATAGAATAGCGTTTAATTCCAAAGGCCGATGTGCAATATATATCGCCGGGTACATACTACCACTTCGCATCGCTATTATTGCGATACAGACGCGTTGAAGCTTCGATACAGTCACATTTGCAAGCGTTTTGCAAGCCTTTGCATCGACGCAGAAGCCATACCATGCGATTGCATCGTCACTGAATTGCTTATATCGCGCGCTGCGACAGATGACCAAAGAGGTACAGATATAGAGATACATACAGTCGCGCCGTAGCGAAACGCGCTACTGAATGGCTGCAAAAAGTAACCTCCATAAACTTTCAAGGTATCCCAACCTTTTTAACCAACTTCAAAAAAGGAGGAGGTTCTCAATTCATGGAAATCTTTTTTTTTTATATGTATGTTCACCGATTACTTGAAGACGTGTGGACCGATTTGAAAAGTTCTTTTCTTGTTTCAAAGGGCATACTTCCCAGGTGGTCCCATATAAATATTATCGAAATCGATCGAGCGGTGTTTTAAATATCAACAATAAATTAAATACTTTGTATAGTGTGTGTGTAATGTAATAAAGCGGGAGTTTGAAGTCTGTTGTTTAAAAAGAATTTTTTATATTAAATTGTTGTTTTGTAGGTTGCCGATTCATTACAACACGATGAACTCCAATCAACAACACAAAATATTACGGACAATATAACAAACCTATCTATAGACGACAAAAAAAGTGACACACAAGAAGAAATACCCACACTCGTACCCGCAGATGATACACGAAACGACACATCAACAGAAGTGACACAGAACAATCCAGAAGGTAAAGAAGAACTAGACAAAAATTCCCAGAAGTACAGACTAGCTATGATAGAGAAGGCGTTATCCGACGTAAGGTCGATGCGGTCTTACACCTCCGCGAGTACGATAGCGCCAGAAGTGGTAAAGCAGCAGGTCAAGAAGAATCTAGAAGTGAGGGAAAAGAAAATGGCGCGCAAACACGCCATCGCGAAGGGAGAAGCGAGCGCCGTGACGCGCCAGAGAAGGGACAACAGAGAAACTATCAGGGAAAGTCACGGGCTTTGGGGGTGGGACGAGTGATGTTAGAAATAAAATGCCTTTAAAAAATGTATTTTTTTCTTTTATTTCGATCCTGACGAACGTTGATAACTTTCGCGCTCGCTGCGCTCGAACAGTTTTTTTTTTACTTTTTTAAAGAGATTTAGCGCTCGCTCCGCTTGGGCCAACAATCTCGAAGTAGTTTTGTTATTTTTTTTAGTGAGAAAGTTGAAAAGAGCTCGTTTAGAATTAGTAATTTAACCGATTGCGATATTTTTTAACCGTGAAACGTTTCATCCCAAAAATGTAATAACACGAAGTTTCTGATGGATGCACTACTTTTCTACTTAACCTGCCACCTCTCGGTGAGTATAAATTTTTTTCTAACAAAAAGCTTATAACCTACCCTTTTCTCTCTCTCTCAATGAAAATATTTTATATTTATATGTAAACAAACAATTACGTTTTATGCGTCTTGTGATTACATTTAGAAAAATAAAAAATATGTCGAAGATTAAAATTAGTGATTATTAATTAAAGCGCCATCTATTATGAAACAGTCGTACTACACAATATTGTAAAGCGCCATCTATCGGGCATTCATTGTACTAAGTTTATTCAATCACTCAATTGATTCTAAAGCGCCCTCTATATGAGGTATTGTTTTACTAAGTTTATTGAGTCACTCAATTGACTCAACAGCGCCCTCTATAAGCAAACTAAGCTATTGTTTGTACTAAGTATTCAATCAGTCAATTGACTCGACAGCGCCCTCTATAGCGAACTCAGGTATTGTTTGTGCACTTTATTTAATTGCTCAATTGACTCAATAGTCAACTGACATCCTTTCAAACCTGGATGGAGTTGGTGGGCCGGTGGTGATGGTTTATAAGTAGGGCTGGTGCCCAACAGACGGGGCAGTTATCATTTAGTCATCAGACAGTTATAGTACAGTGCAGTTATCGTTGAGAATTTGGTAGAGCATGGTCTCCCAGTCACGCCGCGCCGCGCCAAACCCATCGTTCGCTATATAGTGCTTCTATTTACTTAGTTATTTACAAAGTGTTTAAAGTGATATCTGTGTGACCCACTGTGTGTTAATTTAATTCTACAAAGTGTAAATATTGTGATTTGTGTGCAATATATTATGTGATCTGCTTCTTGTGTTTATTTGCCCGAGTACCCACAACTATGCAATCAGATCAAGAAGAACAACATGCCCACGATAATGAGGAGCCACCCCTCCACGCGGTCTCCGTTATCAGAAGTGGGATCGCCTCGGGCTCCAGAGAAGCCTAATGATTTACTGAGTGGATTACTAGAGTTACAAAATCAAAACATGAAACAGTTAATCGAGGCGATCAAACTACCCTCCGAACCGAAATTATCGCTGCCTGAATTTAATCCTGAACACAAAGATACGGATCCACGAGCATGGTGCTCCACGGTAGACCTTTGTATGTCTGAGAAGCCTCTACAGGGCGGCGCGCTTGTGATTGCTTTGAGTAAGGCGATGAAAGGAACTGCATCTACGTGGTTATCGCAAGTATCTTACGCAGGTATTACTTGGGACCAGTTTAAGGACATTTTCTTAGCGAGATTCGACATTAGTGAAACAAAAGCTGCAACCTTAATTAATTTGAATAATACTCGTCCAAAAGAAAACGAGTGTCTAGCTGCATACGGAAGTCGTTTGATGTCGACAATTATGACTACATGGAAAAATCTTAACACTGAGGAGATAGCGGTGTCATATGTTCTCGCCCATTTAGCGCGATTTGATACTCGCTTGCAGAGACTGGCCTTCACTACCGATATCACCACTCGTAACAAGTTACAACAAGAATTGATGGCGTTTTCTATTTTAAAACGAAAAAGTAACGAAAATGAAGTACCCTCATGTTCTGAGAATAAAAGATTCAAACCTACAACATCAAAAGACTTCCGCTGTAATTTCTGCGGGATCCTGGGCCATAAGGCTACATTTTGTAGAAAGAAGAAATATCGAGAAAATCTGGCAAAGAAATTTCAACCCAACTCTGACAAGATTTCCAAATTAAGCAAATCAGTGGTTTGTTTCCGATGTGGCCAGCGGGGCCACGTATCAACCTTATGTGACCTTCCTTCATCAAGCGGCGGCAGCGCGCGCGGCGCAGCGGGCGGCGACGCAGCGGGCGGCGGCAGCGGTCCTGGGGCGTCCGAGCGGCGACGCGTGGATACATGCGAGATTCGCCCGGTCACTGGTCGGTTAAATCAATCAGGTCAGTCGTTTTTATTTTGTTATGATTCTGGTGCCGAATGCTCTCTCGTCAAAGAAAGTGTTGCGAATAAATTATCGGGTGTGCGTCATAATAAAGTCGTTAACATTACCGGTATTGGAAATTCAAGTGTTGATTGTAAATTGCAAATTTTAAGTAAGGTTACGATTGATGGACACAGTTTAGAAATTTTATTTCACGTTATATCAGATGAATCTTTACATTTTGATATTATGATAGGTCGTGATATTTTAAAGCTAGGGTTTTCAATTACGATGACTGAGGATAGTTTTTCTATTTCAAAGAGTAAGATTGTTGATGAATGTAGTATTTCTAATTCGGATATTGATTTTACGAATATTGATACGGATATACCAGCTGAGGATAGACCGCGACTTCTATCATTGCTTAAAGAATATTCAAATGCTTTTATTAACGGATTACCGCGTTCAAGAATCACAACCGGAGAACTAAAGATTCGTTTAGTAGATCCTAGTAAAACGGTTCAACGTCGTCCTTACCGCCTTTCGCCTGATGAGCGGCAAGTAGTTCGTGATAAAATTAATGAAATGTTAGATGCGGGTATTATCCAACCTAGTTGTTCACCTTTTTCGAGTCCTATAATATTAGTTAAAAAACGAGACGGTACAGAGCGATTATGTGTGGATTATCGAGAACTAAATAGCAACACCGTTCCTGATCGCTTTCCTTTACCTATTATTTCAGATCAAATCGCACGCTTATGTGGTGCTAATTATTTTACGTGTCTAGACTGTGCTAGTGGGTTTAACCAAATTAAAGTCCATCCAGATAGCGTTGAGCTTACTGCATTTGTAACACCGGACGGTCAATTTGAATATCTTACAATGCCGTTTGGTTTACGCAATGCACCCAGCGTTTTCCAACGTTCAGTCACTCAGGCACTTGGTGACTTAGTTCATTCGTATGTTATAATTTACATCGATGATGTTATGATCCCATCACAAGACGTTGATCAGGGTCTCGAAAGATTACGTACAGTTCTTGACATTTTAACCAAATGTGGGTTTTCTCTAAAACTTTCGAAGTGTTCTTTTCTCAAACGTAAGGTCGAATATCTTGGCTATGAGATATCTGCAGGACAAGTTAAGCCAAATCCTGGTAAAGTTAAAGCGCTTACAGATTTATCTCCCCCTGAAACTGTCCAACAATTAAAGCAATTTATTGGACTTGCTTCTTATTTTCGAAAATTTATTCCAAATTTTTCGAAAGTAATGAAACCTCTTTTCTCTTTGACGACTGGTAAAGGTAAACTTAATTGGAAACCAGAGCATGAAAAGATTCGCCAGCAAATTATCGCGATTTTAAGCGACAAACCCGTACTGATGATTTTTAACCCTGACTATCCCATAGAGTTGCACACGGACGCCAGCGCTGATGGCTACGGTGCCATTCTTTTTCAAAAAGTTGACGGTGTCTTGCGTGTAGTAGAATACTTTAGCAAACGTACCACCAGTCCAGAGTCTAGATACCACTCTTATGAGCTGGAGACTCTAGCGGTCGTTAATGCCATAAAACATTTTAGGCATTACTTGCAAGGTCGCAAGTTCACTGTGTTCACAGATTGTCAATCCTTAAAAATGTCTCGTAACAAGATAGATTTAACCCCCCGAGTCCACAGGTGGTGGGCTTTCTTACAGGCTTTTGAGTTCGATATTGTGTATAGAGAAGGCAAAAGGATGAACCATGTAGATTTTCTGTCTAGAAATCACCTTCACGAGCCTTCTGCTCCAGTTAAGCCGGTTACGTTAAATAAGGTAGAACAGAAACGTGTAGACATAGCGACTCTGTCCGATAATTGGTTACTTGCAGAGCAAGAACGCGATCCCGAAATTCAAATGCTCGTTAATAAGATTAAAACCGACGAACTACCTAAAGAGATAGCTAAAACCTACGAACTGCGTTCAGGTGTTTTGTTTCGTAAAGTACAACGAAATGGTCGTACTCGTTGATTACCGATAGTGCCTAGGGCGTTCCGCTGGTCTGTTGTTAATCAGGTGCACGAGTCTATCGTACACTTAGGCTGGGAGAAGACACTTGAGAAGGTCTTTGAACACTATTGGTTTGAAAAGATGTCTAAATTTGTTCGAAAATTTGTTGAAAATTGTATGACGTGTAGACTTTCGAAAACTAGTTCCGGAAAAGTACAGGCAGAGTTACACCCTATACCAAAAATAAGTGTCCCCTGGCACACGGTCCACGTGGACATTACAGGAAAATTAAGCGGCAAAAGTGACCGAAAAGAGTATGTGATAGTACACATTGACGCGTTTACTAAATTTGTTCTTTTGAACCACACCGTGCGTATCGACGCTAAAAATGCGATCGAAGCTCTTAAAGCAAGTGTTTCGTTGTTCGGGTCGCCAGTTCGTGTCATTGCAGACCAGGGTAGATGTTTCTCTAGTAAAGAGTATAGGGAGTTTTGCGATTCGCACAATATTAAATTACACCTCATAGCTACTGGCTCCAGCAGAGCCAATGGCCAAGTAGAGCGTGTGATGAGTACTTTAAAAGGAATGCTTACTGCGGTAGAGACAAGTGAGCGTTCGTGGCAAGACGCACTTGGTGAAGTACAACTTGCTATCAATTGTACAATCAATCGTGTGACAAAGTCGAGTCCTTTAGAACTTCTAATAGGGCGTGTAGCAAGACCGTTGTCATTATTGAGTCCTGATGATAACGAGGTTGAAATAGATCTTTCTGACGTAAGAGAGCAGGCGGTCCAGAACATAACTAAAAATTCAAATTATGATAAAGTTAGGTTTGATGCAACTAAAGCTAAAGTTGTAAGGTTTAATGTTGACGATTATGTTTTGTTGAAAAATGAAGAACGCAACCAGACTAAACTTGATCCTAAGTTTAAGGGACCTTTTAAGGTTATTGAAATTCTTGATGGTGACAGATATGTTTTGAAATCTTTAACTGGTAACCGTACTTACAAGTACGCGCACGACAGGCTCCGAAGGTTGCCTGAATGTGAAGTTCCCTTAGAGTTGGATAACGATAGTGACGAGTATGTTGATGATGAAGCTTAAACGTACACATTGGCTAGGCGTAGCTGCAGACATCGGACGTGTCGCTTCCAAACTTTGTATTGGTGTAATGAGCGTCCGACTATGTGGTGAAACCTGGGTCTCAGTGGAGACTACTTTTGGCAACTTGGTGTTGCTTGGGTCTCAGTGGAGACTACTTTTGGCAACTTGGTGTTGCTTGGGTCTCAGTGGAGACTACTTTTGGCAACTTGGTGTTGCTTGGGTCTCAGTGGAGACTACTTTTGGCAACTTGGTGTTGCTTGGGTCTCAGTGGAGACTACTTTGGCAACTTGGTGTTGCTTGGGTCTCAGTGGAGACTACGTTTGGCAACTTGGTGTTGCTTGGGTCTCAGTGGAGACTACGATTGGCAACTTGGTGTTGCTCGGGTCTCGTGGAGACTACGGTGTTGGGCCTTTGTGGCCGGGGCCTTTGTGGCCGGGGTCTCTGATGAGACTACTGTGTTGGCCTTTGTGGCCGGGGTCTCTGATGAGACTACTGTGTTGGCCTAGGGTGGCCGGGGTCTCTGATGAGACTACAGTTTTTGGTTAAATCACACATTGTGGTGTTAACCTGGGTGACCAATGGTCGCTACTTACGCGCTGCATGGGGCAGTTGGGCCAAATGTTGTACGATTAAGCAATTAACAATTATTGATTCCTTTAATGGATGGTATAGTACTATGGTGTACTGATATGCAACTGTTACTTTGATCGATTTTGATTAATTTTGATTAATGGGAACTTTTCATTTGGTCAAATGATTTTGATTACAATTAATTGTGTACAGATGAGTGACATTGCTTTATTTTAAATAACATGTCAGGTAGGCCGAACCTTGTAGCTAAGGTGCCTCAAAGGTTTCTTTTCGTTGTCGACAGATACGCTGCCACACGGGGACGTGTGATTGTCAGTTCTGGCCGTGTCGAAGATTAAAATTAGTGATTATTAATTAAAGCGCCATCTATTATGAAACAGTCGTACTACACAATATTGTAAAGCGCCATCTATCGGGCATTCATTGTACTAAGTTTATTCAATCACTCAATTGATTCTAAAGCGCCCTCTATATGAGGTATTGTTTTACTAAGTTTATTGAGTCACTCAATTGACTCAACAGCGCCCTCTATAAGCAAACTAAGCTATTGTTTGTACTAAGTATTCAATCAGTCAATTGACTCGACAGCGCCCTCTATAGCGAACTCAGGTATTGTTTGTGCACTTTATTTAATTGCTCAATTGACTCAATAGTCAACTGACATCCTTTCAAACCTGGATGGAGTTGGTGGGCCGGTGGTGATGGTTTATAAGTAGGGCTGGTGCCCAACAGACGGGGCAGTTATCATTTAGTCATCAGACAGTTATAGTACAGTGCAGTTATCGTTGAGAATTTGGTAGAGCATGGTCTCCCAGTCACGCCGCGCCGCGCCAAACCCATCGTTCGCTATATAGTGCTTCTATTTACTTAGTTATTTACAAAGTGTTTAAAGTGATATCTGTGTGACCCACTGTGTGTTAATTTAATTCTACAAAGTGTAAATATTGTGATTTGTGTGCAATATATTATGTGATCTGCTTCTTGTGTTTATTTGCCCGAGTACCCACAACTATGCAATCAGATCAAGAAGAACAACATGCCCACGATAATGAGGAGCCACCCCTCCACGCGGTCTCCGTTAAATATAATAATCTGCTTAAATAGGTTTGAATTCGAAAGCAATTTGTAAAAGTTTATTTGAATAAAAACTATTCTAATTGTAATGGAGATGCGAGAAGAGGTTGCTATGCGTAAACTCGACATTAAAGCGTAGTGTCTACTATCTACGCAGTGATAGCCTAGTGGTTACGACTGTGGTCTCCTATTCGGAGGGTCGCAGGTTCGATCCCGGGTACGCACCTCTGACTTTTCGAAGTTAAGTGCGTTTAAGAAATTCAATATCACATGCTTTAACGGTGAAGGAAAACATCGTGAGGAAACCTGCACACCTGAGAGCTCTCCATTATGTTCTCGAAGGTGTGTGAAGTCCTCACATTCGCATTGGGCCAGCGTAGTGGACTATGGCCTATAACCCTTCTCTGAGAGGAGACCTCGCTCAGTAGTGAGCCGATGATTAGCTGATAATGATGATGCATATGATGATCTATCTACTCTGAGAATTTATGATGTACCCAAAACTACAAATTAAGAAATGGTAACCCAAGTAAACAGCTATTAACCAACCAACCAACTTATTACGTAATTCTCTACAAGTACGAGTATTTAATTACTGTAGAGTGTAGATATAAATTAGAACACTGAAATCCGTTTTTTTTTTATTGTGGAATGTTGAGAAAACTGCTGGAATGTCGACTGTTAACTGAAATAACAGAATTAATCTTTATCTTGAAATGGTGACAAAATGTAAGGACAAGGTATTAAGATATCGTAAATGTTTTCACAATTTTTATCAAGAATTCGTATGTTTTTGATTGAATAAAAATTATCTTTTAAGAATATTTATGTAGGTATCTCTATCTCTATCTATACTTATGTATCTATGCAGCGATTTTATCAGTTATAATACTATAGGTATAATTCTCAAGGCCAGTTTCACCACTATCCGTTAAAGTGTCTGATATATATCTAACAGATAAAATTTAATAATTTATTATTAAAATTATTATTTTTTAGATTATCAGAGAATTTATCTGCTAGTGTCTTAACGGACACTTGTGAAACAGAAATTTTAACGCTATCTGTCAGACAAGTTGTAGATAGGCTATCAGCCACTTTATCAGCAAGTCGTGAAACAGGCCCTCAGTTAGTTGAAGTTCGTTGGGTTCTCAAGGTGTTGGAGTGGCGACCCCGCACCGGGAAGCGCAGTGTTGGCAGACCCCCCACTAGGTGGACCGACGACATCAAACGAGTCGCCGCTGGATTCAGGCGTCGCAAGTCCGAGGCCTGTGGAAGTCCATGCAAGAGACTTGTGCAGCTGTGGATAAAAGGACGAAGAAGAAGAATCTAAGTAACACCATATCTATGATAATTTTTAGCGCAATATAAGATTTATACAAAGAGTTCTCTTAGAATTAAGAATTTTGTAGATTGTAGTAAGAAATATAAGAGAGGATTGTAGTAAAAAATAAGGCTACCGTTATGTAATGGTGCCTTATGGGGAAAAAAAATCGGCCAAGTGCGAGTCGGGCCTCGCTCTTTTAGGGTTCCGTTAAAAAAATTAAAATATTTTAATTTAATTTGGGGTAGATACTGCCCACCATATTTTTGCAATCATCATGGATCAAATTACAGTAAAGTCGGTTTACGGACCATAGTTTTACGTGATAACGTCATAAAGAAACATTGATGAATAAATGTGTCACAAGCCAACGCTTGGGCCTATCGTGCCTCTGTATCGCTTGTTCCGCGCTCTCGCTTGCACGCGCAGGCTCAGGCGGAACGTGACACTTTTTCGTGCGTGCAGCCGGTGTTCATTGATTTATAAGACGTTATCACGTCAAAAAAGAATTGTATGAGATTTTAATGTTATCAATTTGAATCTTACGTTTACAACAGTATGGTTCAAAATAGGTTACATTTTATCGATCTGTCACCCGTACCACGATGCAACGGAAAACTGCAGTATTTTTGTAATTTAACGTTCAAATAGCGGCACGCTCGCATCTTGTACCAACCCATCCATCGACTCGAGTTTCATCTGTTTCTGTGACGTCATCGCCAGCTGCCGGTCAGCGTAGGTTATCAATGTATGCTCGTCGATCTATTGTCCACGTCAATAGATTTTTTTCTCTTACTATGTCACGGTGAGGTCAATGTTTAGGGGGCAAATACTAAGGCCGCTATTGTACTGTGAACCTAAATGCATCAAGGATTTGTTTGAAATTATATTTAAAACTATATTTAGCATTTTTTTAAGCTATTGCATAGCTTTGTGAAGAAAGCCTCTTCAAAATCGGCGCGGCAGTTCCGAAGATTTATGCGGACAAACAGACATAAATTAATATTATACGGTCTATACGACCGTGACTTTCATCATTCAAACTTATCTTCTTTTATTAGCGTGGCAATAACCTCCCAATAGAGCTCTTGAGTTACCTACTATCACTGTGCTAATAAAATATATTTAGTGCATGTACCTTTACGTACACAGACTGAGGAAATGACAGTTATATAAGTACCTACCTACCTACGTAGGTGCCCACCAAATTTCGAAAAACCTAAGATCAGATTAAGTACATGATATCTCAATAGTAGCGGTGGTCTCTCGATGCTACAGTTTACGATGAGGTCGAGCAAATTGGCCCCCCAAGTCCCAGCGTTTATCGTTATTTAGACAGTTATTCCTCCTTCGATCCCATAGGGAATAGAGATACTCAGACCACCGACAGAAAGTCTCAAGCGGCACAAGATAATAGTCTGTGGTGAACCTTGCAAGCAGTGAATCGAAGCCGCCGAAGTGATAGCCTAGTGGTTAGGACTGTGTCTCCTATTCGGGGGGTCGCAGGTTCGATCCCGGGTACGCACCTCTGAATTTTCGGAGTCCAGTGCGTTTAAGCAATTAAATATCACTTGCTTCAACGGTGAAGGAAAACATCGTGAGGAAACCTGCACACCTGAGAGTTCTTCATAATGTTCTTGAAGGTGTGTGAAGTCCGCCAATTCGCATTGGGCCAGCGTGGTGGACTATGGCCTATAACCCTTCTCTGAGAGGAGGTCTGCGCTCAATAGTGAACCGTTGATGGGTTGCTGATGATGATGATAATGATGAACCTGTTGAAACGGACGACGAGACGTTACCTTTCTATCGTTTTAAACTTTGTCAATGCTAAATAATTCTTGTGGTAGGTAAGTATAGAGCATAGAGAGCATAATTTGATCATTTTTATTTAAAGTTTATAGATCTAAATTGGTATCGTTGGTGTTGTAGCTGGTAGCTACTCTATGTAGTATGTACTCCAGTAGCCCAGTGACAGACGCCGAAGGCGCACGCGTGAAACATGGCTCAGGATAACCTCACCGCAGTTTTGTATAAAACAAAAGATTTGCGATTGGTAAGTCGAAATTTTCTTATACCTATCAATACCTACATTGCAATTTTATATATAGGTATTTCTTTCTATTAATTTTAAAAGATAAGGCGTAAATATATTCAGAGATCTAATATTGTTCTCGTAATTGAAATGCAAATTGGCAAATATTTTAGAGGTCTTTACCTATTTGCAAATCGCGAACTGACACTCGAGAGTAACTTAGTAATAAGGTAGGTGTGATAGCGACAAAGTTATTTGTAAAGGTATAGGTACACTAGTATGATTTTATGTTTTCTAGTTGAATTTTTTTTTATTTATTTATTAAGTCTACTTATATAATACTACGTAGGTACTAAAATCTTTTTTAAAATAAAATTTATCGTGTTCGTTATTGGTATTACCAAAAAAAGTATCGGTAATACCAGATTTTCTTTTTATAGGTGCTCAATACGCTTTTAGTACGTACCTATGATTGTTTCAAATATCGATTGATATTAGACGTTAAATTAAGTAGAAAAATAATTTTTATTTTCTACTTCATCTAACTTTTCTACATTTTTGAGCCTCGCAACAACTTCTTACTTAGTCTGATTGAAAGAGCAAATATTATTTATGTCTGTTTATTCACAAGGTTTTAATTTTAAGGCGTTTAATCGCTCGCGACATACTATTGTAACGATTTCAGTTTAGAGGCGAAAGTTTTCAAAATCAAGCAAATTAAGATCTTTCGCTTTGTCTTTGTAGGTATAGGGTAAATTAAATTTAACTAGGTACTTAAGTTGCAGCCAACAACACTAGGTACCTCTTTGGACATGATAGAATCGTCTGTACATAACATGGATGAAAAGGTAGTGAGGCAAGAGCAAGACTATTATCAAGATGTTGTCAAGCGACATAATCGCAATGCCTCTGGAGACAGGTGTCGCGCGACATTTGTCCCCTACCTAATGAATACACGGCTTAAGATTTGATTAATTTTATTTTTAGGAACAAACACCGATCCCAGAAATAGCAGACGATGGTAAGTTCTAGAATAAATCTTATATTTTTATATAAGGTAAATTTTAAATCTGAGTCATTCCTCTACTGATGATAGGCCAGACATGATAATAATCGGGCCATTTAACAGAGCCCTGGGTAAAAGCTAGGAGGGAATAACCAAGGAGTAAAAGGTCACCCATGCGATGAACCATCATATCAATTCTACGGGCAGGTTGTAGGCACTTGTCCCTGTCGACTGGTTACCTACATTGGTTCTCATAGCGCCGTTAACAGTCCCTTAAATAACCGATGAAGAATGCGTTACAAAGGCGATTAATATAGGCGTTTGGTGTTGGTATTGCAGAGGTGCTCCTGCGCATGGACTGCGTGGGCATATGCGGGTCGGACGTGCACTACTGGCAGAGCGGCTCCTGCGGACACTTTGTGCTCGGCGAGCCCATGATCATGGGCCACGAGGCCTCGGGGGTCGTCGCCAAGGTAACTGTTGTCAGTAGGACTCCTGCGCGTGGACTGCGTGGGCATATGCGGGTCGGACGTGCACTACTGGCAGAGCGGCTCCTGCGGACACTTTGTGCTCGGCGAGCCCATGATCATGGGCCACGAGGCCTCGGGGGTCGTCGCCAAGGTAACTGTTGTCAGTAGGACTCCTGCGCGTGGACTGCGTGGGCATATGCGGGTCGGACGTGCACTACTGGCAGAGCGGCTCCTGCGGACACTTTGTGCTCGGCGAGCCCATGATCATGGGCCACGAGGCCTCGGGGGTCGTCGCCAAGGTAACTGTTGTCAGTAGGACTCCTGCGCGTGGACTGCGTGGGCATATGCGGGTCGGACGTGCACTACTGGCAGAGCGGCTCCTGCGGACACTTTGTGCTCGGCGAGCCCATGATCATGGGCCACGAGGCCTCGGGGGTCGTCGCCAAGGTAACTGTTGTCAGTAGGACTCCTGCGCGTGGACTGCGTGGCATATGCGGGTCGGACGTGCACTACTGGCAGAGCGGCTCCTGCGGACACTTTGTGCTCGGCGAGCCCATGATCATGGGCCACGAGGCCTCGGGGGTCGTCGCCAAGGTAACTGTTGTCAGTAGGACTCCTGCGCGTGGACTGCGTGGGCATATGCGGGTCGGACGTGCACTACTGGCAGAGCGGCTCCTGCGGACACTTTGTGCTCGGCGAGCCCATGATCATGGGCCACGAGGCCTCGGGGGTCGTCATCAAGGTAACTGTTGTCAGTAGGACTCCTGCGCGTGGACTGCGTGGGCATATGCGGGTCGGACGTGCACTACTGGCAGAGCGGCTCCTGCGGACACTTTGTGCTCGGCGAGCCCATGATCATGGGCCACGAGGCCTCGGGGGTCGTCGCCAAGGTAACTGTTGTCAGTAGGACTCCTGCGCGTGGACTGCGTGGGCATTTGCGGGTCGGACGTGCACTACTGGCAGAGCGGCTCCTGCGGACACTTTGTGCTCGGCGAGCCCATGATCATGGGCCACGAGGCCTCGGGGGTCGTCGCCAAGGTAACTGTTGTCAGTAGGACTCCTGCGCGTGGACTGCGTGGGCATATGCGGGTCGGACGTGCACTACTGGCAGAGCGGCTCCTGCGGACACTTTGTGCTCGGCGAGCCCATGATCATGGGCCACGAGGCCTCGGGGGTCGTCGCCAAGGTAACTGTTGTCAGTAGGACTCCTGCGCGTGGACTGCGTGGGCATATGCGGGTCGGACGTGCACTACTGGCAGAGCGGCTCCTGCGGACACTTTGTGCTCGGCGAGCCCATGATCATGGGGCACGAGGCCTCGGGGGTCGTCGCCAAGGTAACTGTTGTCAGTAGGACTCCTGCGCGTGGACTGCGTGGGCATATGCGGGTCGGACGTGCACTACTGGCAGAGCGGCTCCTGCGGACACTTTGTGCTCGGCGAGCCCATGATCATGGGCCACGAGGCCTCGGGGGTCGTCGCCAAGGTAACTGTTGTCAGTAGGACTCCTGCGCGTGGACTGCGTGGGCATATGCGGGTCGGACGTGCACTACTGGCAGAGCGGCTCCTGCGAACACTTTGTGCTCGGCGAGCCCATGATCATGGGCCACGAGGCCTCGGGGGTCGTCGCCAAGGTAACTGTTGTCAGTAGGACTCCTGCGCGTGGACTGCGTGGGCATATGCGGGTCGGACGTGCACTACTGGCAGAGCGGCTCCTGCGGACACTTTGTGCTCGGCGAGCCCATGATCATGGGCCACGAGGCCTCGGGGGTCGTCGCCAAGGTAACTGTTGTCAGTAGGACTCCTGCGCGTGGACTGCGTGGGCATATGCGGGTCGGACGTGCACTACTGGCAGAGCGGCTCCTGCGGACACTTTGTGCTCGGCGAGCCCATGATCATGGGCCACGAGGCCTCGGGGGTCGTCGCCAAGGTAACTGTTGTCAGTAGGACTCCTGCGCGTGGACTGCGTGGGCATATGCGGGTCGGACGTGCACTACTGGCAGAGCGGCTCCTGCGGACACTTTGTGCTCGGCGAGCCCATGATCATGGGCCACGAGGCCTCGGGGGTCGTCGCCAAGGTAACTGTTGTCAGTAGGACTCCTGCGCGTGGACTGCGTGGGCATATGCGGGTCGGACGTGCACTACTGGCAGAGCGGCTCCTGCGGACACTTTGTGCTCGGCGAGCCCATGATCATGGGCCACGAGGCCTCGGGGGTCGTCGCCAAGGTAACTGTTGTCAGTAGGACTCCTGCGCGTGGACTGCGTGGGCATATGCGGGTCGGACGTGCACTACTGGCAGAGCGGCTCCTGCGGACACTTTGTGCTCGGCGAGCCCATGATCATGGGCCACGAGGCCTCGGGGGTCGTCGCCAAGGTAACTGTTGTCAGTAGGACTCCTGCGCGTGGACTGCGTGGGCATATGCGGGTCGGACGTGCACTACTGGCAGAGCGGCTCCTGCGGACACTTTGTGCTCGGCGAGCCCATGATCATGGGCCACGAGGCCTCGGGGGTCGTCGCCAAGGTAACTGTTGTCAGTAGGACTCCTGCGCGTGGACTGCGTGGGCATATGCGGGTCGGACGTGCACTACTGGCAGAGCGGCTCCTGCGGACACTTTGTGCTCGGCGAGCCCATGATCATGGGCCACGAGGCCTCGGGGGTCGTCGCCAAGGTAACTGTTGTCAGTAGGACTCCTGCGCGTGGACTGCGTGGGCATATGCGGGTCGGACGTGCACTACTGGCAGAGCGGCTCCTGCGGACACTTTGTGCTCGGCGAGCCCATGATCATGGGCCACGAGGCCTCGGGGGTCGTCGCCAAGGTAACTGTTGTCAGTAGGACTCCTGCGCGTGGACTGCGTGGGCATATGCGGGTCGGACGTGCACTACTGGCAGAGCGGCTCCTGCGGACACTTTGTGCTCGGCGAGCCCATGATCATGGGCCACGAGGCCTCGGTGGTCGTCGCCAAGGTAACTGTTGTCAGTAGGACTCCTGCGCGTGGACTGCGTGGGCATATGCGGGTCGGACGTGCACTACTGGCAGAGCGGCTCCTGCGGACACTTTGTGCTCGGCGAGCCCATGATCATGGGCCACGAGGCCTCGGGGGTCGTCGCCAAGGTAACTGTTGTCAGTAGGACTCCTGCGCGTGGACTGCGTGGGCATATGCGGGTCGGACGTGCACTACTGGCAGAGCGGCTCCTGCGGACACTTTGTGCTCGGCGAGCCCATGATCATGGGCCACGAGGCCTCGGGGGTCGTCGCCAAGGTAACTGTTGTCAGTAGGACTCCTGCGCGTGGACTGCGTGGGCATATGCGGGTCGGACGTGCACTACTGGCAGAGCGGCTCCTGCGGACACTTTGTGCTCGGCGAGCCCATGATCATGGGCCACGAGGCCTCGGGGGTCGTCGCCAAGGTAACTGTTGTCAGTAGGACTCCTGCGCGTGGACTGCGTGGGCATATGCGGGTCGGACGTGCACTACTGGCAGAGCGGCTCCTGCGGACACTTTGTGCTCGGCGAGCCCATGATCATGGGCCACGAGGCCTCGGGGGTCGTCGCCAAGGTAACTGTTGTCAGTAGGACTCCTGCGCGTGGACTGCGTGGGCATATGCGGGTCGGACGTGCACTACTGGCAGAGCGGCTCCTGCGGACACTTTGTGCTCGGCGAGCCCATGATCATGGGCCACGAGGCCTCGGGGGTCGTCGCCAAGGTAACTGTTGTCAGTAGGACTCCTGCGCGTGGACTGCGTGGGCATATGCGGGTCGGACGTGCACTACTGGCAGAGCGGCTCCTGCGGACACTTTGTGCTCGGCGAGCCCATGATCATGGGCCACGAGGCCTCGGGGGTCGTCGCCAAGGTAACTGTTGTCAGTAGGACTCCTGCGCGTGGACTGCGTGGGCATATGCGGGTCGGACGTGCACTACTGGCAGAGCGGCTCCTGCGGACACTTTGTGCTCGGCGAGCCCATGATCATGGGCCACGAGGCCTCGGGGGTCGTCGCCAAGGTAACTGTTGTCAGTAGGACTCCTGCGCGTGGACTGCGTGGGCATATGCGGGTCGGACGTGCACTACTGGCAGAGCGGCTCCTGCGGACACTTTGTGCTCGGCGAGCCCATGATCATGGGCCACGAGGCCTCGGGGGTCGTCGCCAAGGTAACTGTTGTCAGTAGGACTCCTGCGCGTGGACTGCGTGGGCATATGCGGGTCGGACGTGCACTACTGGCAGAGCGGCTCCTGCGGACACTTTGTGCTCGGCGAGCCCATGATCATGGGCCACGAGGCCTCGGGGGTCGTCGCCAAGGTAACTGTTGTCAGTAGGACTCCTGCGCGTGGACTGCGTGGGCATATGCGGGTCGGACGTGCACTACTGGCAGAGCGGCTCCTGCGGACACTTTGTGCTCGGCGAGCCCATGATCATGGGCCACGAGGCCTCGGGGGTCGTCGCCAAGGTAACTGTTGTCAGTAGGACTCCTGCGCGTGGACTGCGTGGGCATATGCGGGTCGGACGTGCACTACTGGCAGAGCGGCTCCTGCGGACACTTTGTGCTCGGCGAGCCCATGATCATGGGCCACGAGGCCTCGGGGGTCGTCGCCAAGGTAACTGTTGTCAGTAGGACTCCTGCGCGTGGACTGCGTGGGCATATGCGGGTCGGACGTGCACTACTGGCAGAGCGGCTCCTGCGGACACTTTGTGCTCGGCGAGCCCATGATCATGGGCCACGAGGCCTCGGGGGTCGTCGCCAAGGTAACTGTTGTCAGTAGGACTCCTGCGCGTGGACTGCGTGGGCATATGCGGGTCGGACGTGCACTACTGGCAGAGCGGCTCCTGCGGACACTTTGTGCTCGGCGAGCCCATGATCATGGGCCACGAGGCCTCGGGGGTCGTCGCCAAGGTAACTGTTGTCAGTAGGACTCCTGCGCGTGGACTGCGTGGGCATATGCGGGTCGGACGTGCACTACTGGCAGAGCGGCTCCTGCGGACACTTTGTGCTCGGCGAGCCCATGATCATGGGCCACGAGGCCTCGGGGGTCGTCGCCAAGGTAACTGTTGTCAGTAGGACTCCTGCGCGTGGACTGCGTGGGCATATGCGGGTCGGACGTGCACTACTGGCAGAGCGGCTCCTGCGGGCACTTTGTGCTCGGCGAGCCCATGATCATGGGCCACGAGGCCTCGGGGGTCGTCGCCAAGGTAACTGTTGTCAGAAGGACTCCTGCGCGTGGACTGCGTGGGCATATGCGGGTCGGACGTGCACTACTGGCAGAGCGGCTCCTGCGGACACTTTGTGCTCGGCGAGCCCATGATCATGGGCCACGAGGCCTCGGGGGTCGTCGCCAAGGTAACTGTTGTCAGTAGGACTCCTGCGCGTGGACTGCGTGGGCATATGCGGGTCGGACGTGCACTACTGGCAGAGCGGCTCCTGCGGACACTTTGTGCTCGGCGAGCCCATGATCATGGGCCACGAGGCCTCGGGGGTCGTCGCCAAGGTAACTGTTGTCAGTAGGACTCCTGCGCGTGGACTGCGTGGGCATATGCGGGTCGGACGTGCACTACTGGCAGAGCGGCTCCTGCGGACACTTTGTGCTCGGCGAGCCCATGATCATGGGCCACGAGGCCTCGGGGGTCGTCGCCAAGGTAACTGTTGTCAGTAGGACTCCTGCGCGTGGACTGCGTGGGCATATGCGGGTCGGACGTGCACTACTGGCAGAGCGGCTCCTGCGGACACTTTGTGCTCGGCGAGCCCATGATCATGGGCCACGAGGCCTCGGGGGTCGTCGCCAAGGTAACTGTTGTCAGTAGGACTCCTGCGCGTGGACTGCGTGGGCATATGCGGGTCGGACGTGCACTACTGGCAGAGCGGCTCCTGCGGACACGTTGTGCTCGGCGAGCCCATGATCATGGGCCACGAGGCCTCGGGGGTCGTCGCCAAGGTAACTGTTGTCAGTAGGACTCCTGCGCGTGGACTGCGTGGGCATATGCGGGTCGGACGTGCACTACTGGCAGAGCGGCTCCTGCGGACACTTTGTGCTCGGCGAGCCCATGATCATGGGCCACGAGGCCTCGGGGGTCGTCGCCAAGGTAACTGTTGTCAGTAGGACTCCTGCGCGTGGACTGCGTGGGCATATGCGGGTCGGACGTGCACTACTGGCAGAGCGGCTCCTGCGGACACTTTGTGCTCGGCGAGCCCATGATCATGGGCCACGAGGCCTCGGGGGTCGTCGCCAAGGTAACTGTTGTCAGTAGGACTCCTGCGCGTGGACTGCGTGGGCATATGCGGGTCGGACGTGCACTACTGGCAGAGCGGCTCCTGCGGACACTTTGTGCTCGGCGAGCCCATGATCATGGGCCACGAGGCCTCGGGGGTCGTCGCCAAGGTAACTGTTGTCAGTAGGACTCCTGCGCGTGGACTGCGTGGGCATATGCGGGTCGGACGTGCACTACTGGCAGAGCGGCTCCTGCGGACACTTTGTGCTCGGCGAGCCCATGATCATGGGCCACGAGGCCTCGGGGGTCGTCGCCAAGGTAACTGTTGTCAGTAGGACTCCTGCGCGTGGACTGCGTGGGCATATGCGGGTCGGACGTGCACTACTGGCAGAGCGGCTCCTGCGGACACTTTGTGCTCGGCGAGCCCATGATCATGGGCCACGAGGCCTCGGGGGTCGTCGCCAAGGTAACTGTTGTCAGTAGGACTCCTGCGCGTGGACTGCGTGGGCATATGCGGGTCGGACGTGCACTACTGGCAGAGCGGCTCCTGCGGACACTTTGTGCTCGGCGAGCCCATGATCATGGGCCACGAGGCCTCGGGGGTCGTCGCCAAGGTAACTGTTGTCAGTAGGACTCCTGCGCGTGGACTGCGTGGGCATATGCGGGTCGGACGTGCACTACTGGCAGAGCGGCTCCTGCGGACACTTTGTGCTCGGCGAGCCCATGATCATGGGCCACGAGGCCTCGGGGGTCGTCGCCAAGGTAACTGTTGTCAGTAGGACTCCTGCGCGTGGACTGCGTGGGCATATGCGGGTCGGACGTGCACTACTGGCAGAGCGGCTCCTGCGGACACTTTGTGCTCGGCGAGCCCATGATCATGGGCCACGAGGCCTCGGGGGTCGTCGCCAAGGTAACTGTTGTCAGTAGGACTCCTGCGCGTGGACTGCGTGGGCATATGCGGGTCGGACGTGCACTACTGGCAGAGCGGCTCCTGCGGACACTTTGTGCTCGGCGAGCCCATGATCATGGGCCACGAGGCCTCGGGGGTCGTCGCCAAGGTAACTGATATTGTCATTACGGGTTTGGATAAGTAAAAAATTGTTATGACACTGTTAAGAATTTTACCCACTTTAGTTCGAGCACTCTGTAGTGATTATTATTTACTCAGTGCTCGTTGCTATATGGTGTGACCTTCAAACTTGTTGGCGCGTGGAGGTGGACACACCTCCACGCGCCAACAAGTCCAGTAATGGATATTTAAATAACACGAAAACAAACGTAACCTAACCACCAGTCCAGTAATGGATATTTAAATAACACGAAAACAAACGTAGCTATGCGCTTATTATGCTTATTAATTTAAATCAGAACGATCAGTACCTACAACCTTACTACTAGGTACTACATAGGTAGGCAGATATATAATAATAATAATGGCCTCCGGCCCGAATCTTATCACGGCGGCCAACCTCCTCAGAGATTAGCCATTTGCGCGTGAGATGATATAGTGCAAAAGTGTGCGCGCAAACATAGGTGCACTCTCTATTCCCTCACTCTCATAGTCCGATGGGGCGGAAATCTGACTCGACCGAGATAGATCAGGTGCTGAACCGACGGCTTTACGTGCTCTCCGAGGCACGGGGGTGACACAACGCCAACTTCCTATAACTCGGGGCTAGTACTGAGAATTTCTTGGCAGAAAAACCCAATACATTTTTATCGGCCCGACCCGGGAATCGAACCCGGGACCTCGTCATGCGCAGTCGAACATGCTAACCACTAGACCAACGAGGCAGTTAGTACGCAGGAAGATAAAGTATGGAGCAGACTGCAGAAGTGTAGTAAACTAGAAGGGCAGGTGTCAACGACGTATGAGAATGCTCGTGTCTCTAACGTTGCTCGTAGTTCCACTTTATCCCGTACTAGTGACCGGCCCCGGCTTCGCACGGTTAGTTGAGCATATTACGTCTATGCTTTGCAAACTCCTTGGAATTTTCCATTTAATTCATTTGAAAAGCATATTGAACAGTACGTATAGGCTTTCAAAAGAAGTACCTATCACTCGCGAGCGAGTCCCGTCATCGCCATCGGGTAGAAACCCCACGTATGTTTTTTGGCGCGCGTTCGTTTTTATTTTGTGATAACTCCTAAAATATTCATTTAAATTATATGGTGTAATTGTAAATGATTATCATAATGTGCATGAAATGCTTATGGTAACTAATGTATTTAAGTTGATAAGGATTAATACTGTATTCGTCTAAACAGATTTCCAATTACCGCATAGTACGTGACCATTTTTTTAGAAGTTAAAATGGGTATAGTAAGCTTTCCTTAAAAGATAGACATATGCCATCGCGGACTTTTCTGTAGAGACTTATCCCACCATACCACCAACAAACGTTGTTTTGTTATATCTCAAAGGAATTAGGCAGCGTGTTCGATGAAAGCTACCAGGCGGCTTGAATATATCCGACTTTGTCAACAATTATCGTCATATTTCAACCAATTTACACAAAACCTTAACAAATTATACTCTAAAACCTTCCTCATGAATCACCCTATCTATAGGTGAAAACCGCATGAAAATCCGTTCGGTGGTTTTTCAGTTTATTGCGAACAGACAGACAGACAGACAGACGCGGCGGGGGACTTTTTTTTCTAATATGTAGTGATTTTTCCTTGGAGGAAGAATCCTCATGCATACCCGATCCACTGCTACGGCCTACGTACTATAAAAACCTCCCGCATACCACAAATTACATAGTAGTAGTACAGGTTCAGAAAATTCAATTCGCAAAATCATTACCTAACCACCTACCACACGATAAAGCGCAATTCAGTTCGCACAGCGCTAATTTACCTACACTCATATTCACCTACAAGTTGCCTCCCTTTCTATCGTGTAACTTCGCACTACGTAAGCCCATCCCTAGTATAGTAGGTACAATTTGCGTTGGCTGTTAGTTGGGCCTTTGTCCCTAGTATGGTTGGCCAACAGTAAGACTTGTTATTCCTAAAAATCGTGGTGCCAACCGTAGAAAAGCGGGATGTGGTCGCGAAACTGATGTGGAAATGGGCGGGGCATATAGTTCGAAGAGCTGATGGTCGTTGGGGTCCCAATGTGCTGGACTGACGACCCCGCACCGGGAAGCGCAATGTTGGCAGACCCCCCACTAGGTGGACCGACGACATCAAACGAGTCGCAGGGAGCCGCTGGGTTCAGGCGGCGCAAGAAGAATGTAGAAGTCCATGCAGGAGACCTTTGTCTATGGTTTGATAAAAAAGAAGAAGATAATTGGTTTTAGCAAAACTATCTTCATTCTTCATGTCTAAAGAATAGTCAACTACTAGGAATGGCTAAGCCCACTACTCCAATTAAAAGATATGCAGCTTAGGTTATCACTTATCACTTATCTCTTATATTGCCATTGTCGTTAACATAAAGTAAGTAGATATGGATTATATCATATATTTACTCATTGTCGTATCTAATTCTCTTTCTATGATCGTTAACGCTTGAGAGCAGGGGTTCCCAGTTTTTTTTTTTTCACGACTCCCTTCTGAAAGGTAGGAGGCGTGATAAAAAAACTTTGGGAGCCCCTGCTCAAAAGCGTTAACGATATAGAAAGAGAATAGATACGACACAATATAATTATGTAATTTGGCTAGGGGGGTAAGTAGGTACGTAGTAAGCAAAGTAACGTAGGTAGGTTAGGTTAGGTTAGCTACCTACCTACCTAAACAGGTAAAAAAATACATACCTACCTATTTATATTAAAATACAGACAAACATCGCAGTGTTAGCAAATTACCTAACGTTCTTTTTATCATCATGCAGGTCTATACCTTCTTATTTGCAACAAACCATATAACAACATTATGTTATTACTTGGTAGGTTGTTGAGCAATCAAAACGAATTTATTTATCACAACATTACAGCAATCAGCATTGAAGTTACATCATTAATTATAGTGATAACGGAATTATAATAATGTATTTAGGTAGGTACATAGGTAAAACCTAAGTTTAGATAAATATAATTATCCAAATTCCAAATATTTTCCAACTCAATACTAGAGTAGACTGAAGAAGAAGAAATTCTTGCTATAGTAGTAGTTTCCAAAATAATTTTGAAAAATTTCGCCGGCGGCCTAACAGAATACGGCTTTTGCTCGCGGCTTCGCTCACGTCACAGAATATATCACGTTAAGTTCAATTTTAAATTCCTATTTTACCCCCTTAGGGGCTAAATTTTCAAAAATCCTTTCTTAGCGGATACCTAAGTACGTCATAATTAATAATATAGCTATTATGCCAAATTTCAGCCCAATCCGTGCAGTTGTCAGCTGTACGTAGCGAAGAGTATTTCGTATATTAATACGTATGTAGTCATATGACTAAACAGGTAATAAAACGATTCATTATAATACCTATAAAGTGTAGGCCTCAAAGGTGTAGGTGTTGAGGCCAACGGCTTGGCCAACGATTCAAGGCCTGGAACACGAAGTATAGGGGCCCATCAGCTATAACCTGAGTCCAGGGTCGCTGCCCTAAGGGCCTTTAACCGCGGTCAGATTTGTTCTCAACGTAACTTAATGGTAGGGTTGCACTGACCTTCCTTTGCAGCATTCAATCCTTGTACGGCCTGAGATAGTATGAGAGTGGTGGTGTGGTGTATTGTGGAGTTGAGTGTAATGTGAACTTCTCAGGCCGCTAGCAGTAGCGGGCAGGCTGCCAGCTATGGCCTGCTGAAGACGCTGGGCTGGCGTGGCACTGTACACTCGGCTTGTCACTAGTTTGGTCCAACGAGAGCTGGTCTAAGTCACTTTTTCACACTTGGCGTGGCGCGCAAAAAACCACTTGTTAAGGGTCGCCTTTTGTTACAAATAACACGTTAACAATGATGCTTATAGTTAGGTCGACACATAGACCGCTTAACGGCGCAACAAAACCGTAATAAACCAAATCTAGACACTCAAAACAGCAAAAACGTGCGCGAGACGACCGGAATTTTCGTGAAAACGTGTAAGCTGTCAAAGGGAAAGGCAGCTTGCAAAAACCACACCCAAAATCGCGGCAAGTTTAACCTTTCAAGTGTCATCTGTCAAATTCATTGCGAGCCAAAGAGATTGCTAGCGTCACGACCATGGAACTAGGAATTATGGCGCGAACAGTAGGCGTATCTGAATGTCATAAAAGTACACTCGGGGAGAATTGTAGTACTTCAATAGGTAACCGATGTGTGTGAAAATAAACGATCGTAAAATAATCAAGTGGCAATAAGTATATAGGTATAACCTACCTAGTACTTATTGCACTTGTAATGAGCAATGATAACCCCTTTTCTTAATCCCCGGAAAACATCAAGAGCAAAGAGCTTTGCCGTGTTATGTAATGCGTAAACTATCAGGAATACTGCGTCATATTTCTCACTGCTCAGGGTCGTGACTCCTGCAATCATTCCTAAAATTATTTTCTTTTCTTGGGTCACAACGGTGGTTTCTAAAATAAAAAAAGACAAGAAAGAGGGGTGTTATGAGTTGACGTGTCTGTCAGTTCCCTCGTAGCAGCCTCCCCAATGGACCAATTTTGATGCGGTTTTTCTGTTTGAAAGCTAATATTGTAATCATTGTTGCAGCTGGGCGCCAAGGTGAAGAGCCTGCAGGTGGGCGACCGCGTGGCCATCGAGCCGGGCGTGCCGTGCCGCTACTGCGAGTTCTGCAAGACGGGCCGCTACCACCTGTGCCCCGACATCCAGTTCTGCGCCACGCCGCCCGTGCACGGCAACCTGGCGCGCTACTACAAGCACGCCGCCGACTTCTGCTACCGGTACGCCTCGAGCAGTTCTTCTTTATCAACCGATAGACGTCCGCCTGTGGGCTGTGCCCCACATCCAGTTCTGCGCCACGCCGCCCGTGCACGGCAACCTGGCGCGCTACTACAAGCACGCCGCCGACTTCTGCTACAAGTACGCCTCGAGCAGTTCTTCTTTATCAACCGATAGACGTCCGCCTGTGGGCTGTGCCCCACATCCAGTTCTGCGCCACGCCGCCCGTGCACGGCAACCTGGCGCGCTACTACAAGCACGCCGCCGACTTCTGCTACAAGTACGCCTCGAGCAGTTCTTCTTTATCAACCGATAGACGTCCGCCTGTGGGCTGTGCCCCACATCCAGTTCTGCGCCACGCCGCCCGTGCACGGCAACCTGGCGCGCTACTACAAGCACGCCGCCGACTTCTGCTACAAGTACGCCTCGAGCAGTTCTTCTTTATCAACCGATAGACGTCCGCCTGTGGGCTGTGCCCCACATCCAGTTCTGCGCCACGCCGCCCGTGCACGGCAACCTGGCGCGCTACTACAAGCACGCCGCCGACTTCTGCTACAAGTACGCCTCGAGCAGTTCTTCTTTATCAACCGATAGACGTCCGCCTGTGGGCTGTGCCCCACATCCAGTTCTGCGCCACGCCGCCCGTGCACGGCAACCTGGCGCGCTACTACAAGCACGCCGCCGACTTCTGCTACAAGTACGCCTCGAGCAGTTCTTCTTTATCAACCGATAGACGTCCGCCTGTGGGCTGTGCCCCGACATCCAGTTCTGCGCCACGCCGCCCGTGCACGGCAACCTGGCGCGCTACTACAAGCACGCCGCCGACTTCTGCTACAAGTACGCCTCGAGCAGTTCTTCTTTATAGCCTTGTGGTTAGGAGTGCGGTCTCTTGTTCGGGGGGTCGCAGGTTCGATTACGGGCACACACTTCTGACTTTACGGAGTTAAGTGCGTTTATCAATCAAATAAGAAGGCTCAGGGTCACTCAGCGAGCGATGGAGAGAGCTATATGCTCGGAGTATCCCTGCAAGATCAAATCAGAAATGAGGAGAGAGATCCGTAGAGGAACCTAGGTCATAGCTCAGCGAGTCGCGAAACTGAAATGTAAATGGGCGAGGCAAATAGTTCAAAGAGCTGATGGTCGTTGGGGTCCCGATGTGTTGGCAGAAAATCTCTTTTAGGTGGACCGATGACATCAAACGAGTCGCAGGGAGCCACAAGATGCAGACAGCGCAAGACCGGTACCTTTGGAAATCCATGCAAGAGCCCTTTGTTCAACAGTGGACGTCTGACGTGATATTTTGCATGGCTGTAGTTGAGGACTTGGAGAACGACATAGGGCTACCTTTTATACCGGAGAAACACAGTTTCCGCGGAAGTTTTAAAAACCTAACTCCACACGGACGAATTAAAGGGGCGGGTTAAAGCTATTAGCGAAATAGGTTTGGTGTTCCTTGTACATCATGTCTTGGCGAAGTAGCGTCTGCTTGTAACTAATATTGATATTCTCCGTTTATCCACCTCGCAGATTGCCAGACCACGTGTCGATGGAGGAGGGAGCTCTGCTGGAGCCGCTGTCGGTGGGCATACACGCGTGCCGCCGCGGCAAGGTGACCGCCGGCGACGTGGTGCTGGTGCTGGGCGCGGGGCCCATCGGCCTGGTCACCCTGCTGGCCGCCAAGGCCATGGGTGCCAGCAAGGTTCTCATCACAGGTGAGATCAATTCTCTCCGCTAATCATGGGCTCAGATTACCAGGGGGGCTAATCGCTATCTCAACGGCTATCGTTCAGTTTTTAAGGCCCCCTTGCAGAGACGACGGGTTACCCAGAAATAAATTTGTAATTTTGACAGAAGCTTTTATACGAAATCTGTGAAAGCAGCAGCTAACTCTGGGTTAAAAGGATAACCCGGCATTTCTGCAAGCGGGTCTAACTGGAACAGAATTTCGTATGACGAAATGCAGGTTTGACAGTTTCTTTTTTTCTTCTTTCAAAAAAGTTGTTGTTTTCCATAGCTAGGTACCTACTGGAAATGTCAAAAATAGAGAATAGGTACGGCACCAGATCATGTGGCTGTATTAGCACCAGAATATTAACCGCTGTTCGTAAATTAGGGATACTCCTGCCCTCCCGCTAATTTAACGTCTCTCGTAACGCTATATTTTGGATGCTTATTGCATTATTGTAACGTAATGCACACGTCAGCAGTGAAATCTCACTCGCGTCTTCAATTGCCACTCTGTCACTCGCAGCTAGCGGCGGTCCCCCTTGCGCTGTGTATGTACTTACCTGATAAGTGGTAATATACGGTTATTAGTTCTGCCGTGATAAGATTGCATTACCCACACTCGCAGGAGAAGTAAGTAAGAGACCCAGAGTAACCGACATAGCTTCGCATAGAAGTCGCAAAGTTTGGCAATGGACACTCGGCTCAAAAAACCGCATGTTGGGTTCCCTTGATGCTGGAAGGACGACCTCGGCAATCCCTGCAGGTCACCTTGCAGCAGAGGTTAGCCATGGCTGTCGCTTCAGACGAAATCATTGAAGATTTGGGTTCATTTCATTTTCAGATATCCTGCAGGCTCGTCTGGACGTAGCCAAGCAATTGGGCGCGGATCACACTCTGCTGGTCACTCGGGACTCTCAAGAAGCTGAACTGGTCCGGAAGGTCCACGAGATCTTGGGAGGACACCCGGACATTTCCATCGACGCTAGCGGAGCGCAGGCTACTGTGCGACTGGCATTATTGGTGAGCTTTTCACCATTGATAAGGCAGAAACGTTTACTTATTAATTTTTTTGACATGTCTTTGCTTAACTTACCTCTTTTTAAAAGAAGCTATTTTTTTTGGTAAAGGACAAAGTCGTGAAAAATTCCTCATTTTAATCCTGATTGCTGCCCACATTATGGCATACAAATCCAACCAAAACATGATATACGAAATTTTCATTGGTTCAGCTTTGTGCAAATGACAGATATAAATATCAACTCCATTAACTAGAAAAATAGCTTGTTCTTCTGACCTTATCGGTTTATCCATAATCGGCTAAATATGCTTTCTTAAGATCAACCAAGTTACGACATCGCAGACAAAACCGTCAATCTTATAACACCTCTTTAAAATTATTTATTTCACGAAGGGCAACCTGTGGCTCTTATGACACGTCATAACTCTACCACCGGTTCGGAAAAGCGGATTCTGCTGAGAAGAACCGGCAAGAAACTCAGCAGTTGCTCTTTTCAAAATAATCATTTTACAATATTGATACGTAGCTATTACATTGTAATATAAGTTTTTATACTATCTTGTGGGCAGCTGGATGCCAAGCTGATTTAATCCTTGCATCTTTGTTAGAATAGAATATAATATTTCCACAATGAGGGGAAGTTCCAAGAAAAAAAAAAGTACCACAATTCAACTTTATTTGAGTCAGGGCTTAAAATATGGTTGAGCAGAACTTACAGACTTCATTTATTGATTTAAATTAAAATTGATTTTATTGTGTCTGTCAGGCGACAAAATCAGGAGGTGTGGCGGTGCTGGTCGGCATGGGCAACCCCGAGCTGACGGTGCCGCTGGCGGGCGCGGTGGCCAGGGAGGTGGACATCCGCGGCATCTTCCGCTACGTTAACGAGTGAGTGTACAATCAGGAGGTGTGGCGGTGCTGGTCGGCATGGGCAACCCCGAGCTGACGGTGCCGCTGGCGGGCGCGGTGGCCAGGGAGGTGGACATCCGCGGCATCTTCCGCTACGTTAACGAGTGAGTGTACAATCAGGAGGTGTGGCGGTGCTGGTCGGCATGGGCAACCCCGAGCTGACGGTGCCGCTGGCGGGCGCGGTGGCCAGGGAGGTGGACATCCGCGGCATCTTCCGCTACGTTAACGAGTGAGTGTACAATCAGGAGGTGTGGCGGTGCTGGTCGGCATGGGCAACCCCGAGCTGACGGTGCCGCTGGCGGGCGCGGTGGCCAGGGAGGTGGACATCCGCGGCATCTTCCGCTACGTTAACGAGTGAGTGTACAATCAGGAGGTGTGGCGGTGCTGGTCGGCATGGGCAACCCCGAGCTGACGGTGCCGCTGGCGGGCGCGGTGGCCAGGGAGGTGGACATCCGCGGCATCTTCCGCTACGTTAACGAGTGAGTGTACAATCAGGAGGTGTGGTGGTGCTGGTCGGCATGGGCAACCCCGAGCTGACGGTGCCGCTGGCGGGCGCGGTGGCCAGGGAGGTGGACATCCGCGGCATCTTCCGCTACGTTAACGAGTGAGTGTACAATCAGGAGGTGTGGCGGTGCTGGTCGGCATGGGCAACCCCGAGCTGACGGTGCCGCTGGCGGGCGCGGTGGCCAGGGAGGTGGACATCCGCGGCATCTTCCGCTACGTTAACGAGTGAGTGTACAATCAGGAGGTGTGGTGGTGCTGGTCGGCATGGGCAACCCCGAGCTGACGGTGCCGCTGGCGGGCGCGGTGGCCAGGGAGGTGGACATCCGCGGCATCTTCCGCTACGTTAACGAGTGAGTGTACAATCAGGAGTTGTGGCGGTGCTGGTCGGCATGGGCAACCCCGAGCTGACGGTGCCGCTGGCGGGCGCGGTGGCCAGGGAGGTGGACATCCGCGGCATCTTCCGCTACGTTAACGAGTGAGTGTACAATCAGGAGGTGTGGCGGTGCTGGTCGGCATGGGCAACCCCGAGCTGACGGTGCCGCTGGCGGGCGCGGTGGCCAGGGAGGTGGACATCCGCGGCATCTTCCGCTACGTTAACAAGTGAGTGTACAATCAGGAGGTGTGGCGGTGCTGGTCGGCATGGGCAACCCCGAGCTGACGGTGCCGCTGGCGGGCGCGGTGGCCAGGGAGGTGGACATCCGCGGCATCTTCCGCTACGTTAACGAGTGAGTGTACAATCAGGAGGTGTGGTGGTGCTGGTCGGCATGGGCAACCCCGAGCTGACGGTGCCGCTGGCGGGCGCGGTGGCCAGGGAGGTGGACATCGACGGCATCTTCCGCTACGTTAACGAGTGAGTGTACAATCAGGAGGTGTGGTGGTGCTGGTCGGCATGGGCAACCCCGAGCTGACGGTGCCGCTGGCGGGCGCGGTGGCCAGGGAGGTGGACATCCGCGGCATCTTCCGCTACGTTAACGAGTGAGTGTACAATCAGGTGTGGTGGTGCTGGTCGGCATGGGCAACCCCGAGCTGACGGTGCCGCTGGCGGGCGCGGTGGCCAGGGAGGTGGACATCCGCGGCATCTTCCGCTACGTTAACGAGTGAGTGTACAATCAGGAGGTGTGGTGGTGCTGGTCGGCATGGGCAACCCCGAGCTGACGGTGCCGCTGGCGGGCGCGGTGGCCAGGGAGGTGGACATCCGCGGCATCTTCCGCTACGTTAACGAGTGAGTGTACAATCAGGAGGTGTGGTGGTGCTGGTCGGCATGGGCAACCCCGAGCTGACGGTGCCGCTGGCGGGCGCGGTGGCCAGGGAGGTGGACATCCGCGGCATCTTCCGCTACGTTAACGAGTGAGTGTACAATCAGGAGGTGTGGTGGTGCTGGTCGGCATGGGCAACCCCGAGCTGACGGTGCCGCTGGCGGGCGCGGTGGCCAGGGAGGTGGACATCCGCGGCATCTTCCGCTACGTTAACGAGTGAGTGTACAATCAGGAGGTGTGGTGGTGCTGGTCGGCATGGGCAACCCCGAGCTGACGGTGCCGCTGGCGGGCGCGGTGGCCAGGGAGGTGGACATCCGCGGCATCTTCCGCTTCGTTAACGAGTGAGTGTACAATCAGGAGGTGTGGTGGTGCTGGTCGGCATGGGCAACCCCGAGCTGACGGTGCCGCTGGCGGGCGCGGTGGCCAGGGAGGTGGACATCCGCGGCATCTTCCGCTACGTTAACGAGTGAGTGTACAATCAGGAGGTGTGGTGGTGCTGGTCGGCATGGGCAACCCCGAGCTGACGGTGCCGCTGGCGGGCGCGGTGGCCAGGGAGGTGGACATCCGCGGCATCTTCCGCTACGTTAACGAGTGAGTGTACAATCAGGAGGTGTGGTGGTGCTGGTCGCCATGGGCAACCCCGAGCTGACGGTGCCGCTGGCGGGCGCGGTGGCCAGGGAGGTTGACATCCGCGGCATCTTCCGCTACTTTAACGAGTGAGTGTACAATCAGGAGGTGTGGTGGTGCTGGTCGGCATGGGCAACCCCGAGCTGACGGTGCCGCTGGCGGGCGCGGTGGCCAGGGAGGTGGACATCCGCGGCATCTTCCGCTACGTTAACGAGTGAGTGTACAATCAGGAGGTGTGGTGGTGCTGGTCGGCATGGGCAACCCCGAGCTGACGGTGCCGCTGGCGGGCGCGGTGGCCAGGGAGGTGGACATCCGCGGCATCTTCCGCTACGTTAACGAGTGAGTGTACAATCAGGAGGTGTGGTGGTGCTGGTCGGCATGGGCAACCCCAAGCTGACGGTGCCGCTGGCGGGCGCGGTGGCCAGGGATGTGGACATCCGCGGCATCTTCCGCTACGTTAACGAGTGAGTGTACAATCAGGAGGTGTGGTGGTGCTGGTCGGCATGGGCAACCCCGAGCTGACGGTGCCGCTGGCGGGCGCGGTGGCCAGGGAGGTGGACATCCGCGGCATCTTCCGCTACGTTAACGAGTGAGTGTACAATCAGGAGGTGTGGTGGTGCTGGTCGGCATGGGCAACCCCGAGCTGACGGTGCCGCTGGCGGGCGCGGTGGCCAGGGAGGTGGACATCCGCGGCATCTTCCGCTACGTTAACGAGTGAGTGTACAATCAGGAGGTGTGGTGGTGCTGGTCGGCATGGGCAACCCCGAGCTGACGGTGCCGCTGGCGGGCGCGGTGGCCAGGGAGGTGGACATCCGCGGCATCTTCCGCTACGTTAACGAGTGAGTGTACAATCAGGAGGTGTGGTGGTGCTGGTCGGCATGGGCAACCCCGAGCTGACGGTGCCGCTGGCGGGCGCGGTGGCCAGGGAGGTGGACATCCGCGGCATCTTCCGCTACGTTAACGAGTGAGTGTACAATCAGGAGGTGTGGTGGTGCTGGTCGGCATGGGCAACCCCGAGCTGACGGTGCCGCTGGCGGGCGCGGTGGCCAGGGAGGTGGACATCCGCGGCAACTTCCGCTACGTTAACGAGTGAGTGTACAATCAGGAGGTGTGGCGGTGCTGGTCGGCATGGGCAACCCCGAGCTGACGGTGCCGCTGGCGGGCGCGGTGGCCAGGGAGGTGGACATCCGCGGCATCTTCCGCTATGTTAACGAGTGAGTGTACAATCAGGAGTTGTGGCGGTGCTGGTCGGCATGGGCAACCCCGAGCTGACGGTGCCGCTGGCGGGCGCGGTGGCCAGGGAGGTGGACATCCGCGGCAACTTCCGCTACGTTAACGAGTGAGTGTACAATCAGGAGGTGTGGCGGTGCTGGTCGGCATGGGCAACCCCGAGCTGACGGTGCCGCTGGCGGGCGCGGTGGCCAGGGAGGTGGACATCCGCGGCAACTTCCGCTACGTTAACGAGTGAGTGTACAATCAGGAGGTGTGGCGGTGCTGGTCGGCATGGGCAACCCCGAGCTGACGGTGCCGCTGACGGGCGCGGTGGCCAGGGAGGTGGACATCCGCGGCATCTTCCGCTACGTTATCGAGTGAGTGTACAATCAGGAGGTGTGGCGGTGCTGGTCGGCATGGGCAACCCCGAGCTGACGGTGCCACTGGCGGGCGCGGTGGCCAGGGAGGTGGACATCCGCGGCATCTTCCGCTACGTTAACGAGTGAGTGTACAATCAGGAGGCGTGGCGGTGCTGGTCGGCATGGGCAACCCCGAGCTGACGGTGCCGCTGGCGGGCGCGGTGGCCAGGGAGGTGGACATCCGCGGCATCTTCCGCTACGTTAACGAGTGAGTGTACAATCAGGAGGTGTGGCGGTGCTGGTCGGCATGGGCAACCCCGATCTGACGGTGCCGCTGGCGGGCGCGGTGGCCAGGGAGGTGGACATCCGCGGCATCTTTCGCTACGTTAACGAGTGAGTGTACAATCAGGAGGTGTGGCGGTGCTGGTCGGCATGGGCAACCCCGAGCTGACGGTGCCGCTGGCGGGCGCGATGGCCAGGGAGGTGGACATCCGCGGCATCTTCCGCTACGTTAACGAGTGAGTGTACAATCAGGAGGTGTGGCGGTGCTGGTCGGCATGGGCAACCCCGATCTGACGGTGCCGCTGGCGGGCGCGGTGGCCAGGGAGGTGGACATCCGCGGCATCTTCCGCTACGTTAACGAGTGAGTGTACAATCAGGAGGTGTGGCGGTGCTGGTCGGCATGGGCAACCCCGAGCTGACGGTGCCGCTGGCGGGCGCGGTGGCCAGGGAGTTGGACATCCGCGGCATCTTCCGCTACGTTAACGAGTGAGTGTACAATCAGGAGGTGTGGCGGTGCTGGTCGGCATGGGCAACCCCGAGCTGACGGTGCCGCTGGCGGGCGCGGTGGCCAGGGAGGTGGACATCCGCGGCATCTTCCAATACGTTAACGAGTGAGTGTACAATCAGGAGGTGTGGCGGGGCTGGTCGGCATGGGCAACCCCGAGCTGACGGTGCCGCTCGCGGGCGCGGTGGCCAGGGAGGTGGACATCCGCGGCATCTTCCGCTACGTTAACGAGTGAGTGTACAATCAGGAGGTGTGGCGGTGCTGGTCGGCATGGGCAACCCCGAGCTGACGGTGCCGCTGGCGGGCGCGGTGGCCAGGGAGGTGGACATCCGCGGCATCTTCCGCTACGTTAACGAGTGAGTGTACAATCAGGAGGTGTGGCGGTGCTGGTCGGCATGGGCAACCCCGAGCTGACGGTGCCGCTGGCGGGCGCGGTTGCCAGGGAGGTGGACATCCGCGGCATCTTCCGCTACGTTATCGAGTGAGTGTACAATCAGGAGGTGTGGCGGTGCTGGTCGGCATGGGCAACCCCGAGCTGACGGTGCCGCTGGCGGGCGCGGTGGCCAGGGAGGTGGACATCCGCGGCATCTTCCGCTACGTTAACGAGTGAGTGTACAATCAGGAGGTGTGGCGGTGCTGGTCGGCATGGGCAACCCCGAGCTGACGGTGCCGCTGGCGGGCGCGGTGGCCAGGGAGGTGGACATCCGCGGCATCTTCCGCTACGTTATCGAGTGAGTGTACAATCAGGAGGTGTGGCGGTGCTGGTCGGCATGGGCAGCCCCGAGCTGACGGTGCCGCTGGCGGGCGCGGTGGCCAGGGAGGTGGACATCCGCGGCAACTTCCGCTACGTTAACGAGTGAGTGTACAATCAGGAGGTGTGGCGGTGCTGGTCGGCATGGGCAACCCCGAGCTGACGGTGCCGCTGACGGGCGCGGTGGCCAGGGAGGTGGACATCCGCGGCATCTTCCGCTACGTTATCGAGTGAGTGTACAATCAGGAGGTGTGGCGGTGCTGGTCGGCATGGGCAACCCCGAGCTGACGGTGCCACTGGCGGGCGCGGTGGCCAGAGAGGTGGACATCCGCGACATCTTCCGCTACGTTAACGAGTGAGTGTACAATCAGGAGGCGTGGCGGTGCTGGTCGGCATGGGCAACCCCGAGCTGACGGTGCCGCTGGCGGGCGCGGTGGCCAGGGAGGTGGACATCCGCGGCATCTTCCGCTACGTTAACGAGTGAGTGTACAATCAGGAGGTGTGGCGGTGCTGGTCGGCATGGGCAACCCCGAGCTGACGGTGCCGCTGGCGGGCGCGGTGGCCAGGGAGGTGGACATCCGCGGCATCTTCCGCTACGTTAACGAGTGAGTGTACAATCAGGAGGTGTGGCGGTGCTGGTCGGCATGGGCAACCCCGAGCTGACGGTGCCGCTGGCGGGCGCGGTGGCCAGGGAGGTGGACATCCGCGGCATCTTCCGCTACGTTATCGAGTGAGTGTACAATCAGGAGGTGTGGCGGTGCTGGTCGGCATGGGCAACCCCGAGCTGACGGTGCCGCTGGCGGGCGCGGTGGCCAGGGAGGTGGACATCCGCGGCATCTTCCGCTACGTTAACGAGTGAGTGTACAATCAGGAGGTGTGGCGGTGCTGGTCGGCATGGGCAACCCCGAGCTGACGGTGCCGCTGGCGGGCGCGGTGGCCAGGGAGGTGGACATCCGCGGCATCTTCCGCTACGTTATCGAGTGAGTGTACAATCAGGTGGTGTGGCGGTGCTGGTCGGCATGGGCAACCTGAGCTGACGGTGCCGCTGGCGGGCGCGGTGGCCAGGGAGGTGGACATCCGCGGCATCTTCCGCTACGTTAACGAGTGAGTGTACAATCAGGAGGTGTGGCGGTGCTGGTCGGCATGGGCAACCCCGAGCTGACGGTGCCGCTGGCGGGCGCGGTGGCCAGGGAGGTGGACATCTGCGGCATCTTCCGCTACGTTATCGAGTGAGTGTACAATCAGGAGGTGTGGCGGTGCTGGTCGGCATGGGCAGCCCCGAGCTGACGGTGCCGCTGGCGGGCGCGGTGGCCAGGGAGGTGGACATCCGCGGCAACTTCCGCTACGTTAACGAGTGAGTGTACAATCAGGAGGTGTGGCGGTGCTGGTCGGCATGGGCAACCCCGAGCTGACGGTGCCGCTGACGGGCGCGGTGGCCAGGGAGGTGGACATCCGCGGCATCTTCCGCTACGTTATCGAGTGAGTGTACAATCAGGTGTGGCGGTGCTGGTCGGCATGGGCAACCCCGAGCTGACGGTGCCACTGGCGGGCGCGGTGGCCAGGGAGGTGGACATCCGCGGCATCTTCCGCTACGTTAACGAGTGAGTGTACAATCAGGAGGCGTGGCGGTGCTGGTCGGCATGGGCAACCCCGAGCTGACGGTGCCGCTGGCGGGCGCGGTGGCCAGGGAGGTGGACATCCGCGGCATCTTCCGCTACGTTAACGAGTGAGTGTACAATCAGGAGGTGTGGCGGTGCTGGTCGGCATGGGCAACCCCGAGCTGACGGTGCCGCTGGCGGGCGCGGTGGCCAGGGAGGTGGACATCCGCGGCATCTTCCGCTACGTTAACGAGTGAGTGTACAATCAGGAGGTGTGGCGGTGCTGGTCGGCATGGGCAACCCCGAGCTGACGGTGCCGCTGGCGGGCGCGGTGGCCAGGGAGGTGGACATCCGCGGCATCTTCCGCTACGTTATCGAGTGAGTGTACAATCAGGAGGTGTGGCGGTGCTGGTCGGCATGGGCAACCCCGAGCTGACGGTGCCGCTGGCGGGCGCGATGGCCAGGGAGGTGGACATCCGCGGCATCTTCCGCTACGTTAACGAGTGAGTGTACAATCAGGAGGTGTGGCGGTGCTGGTCGGCATGGGCAACCCCGAGCTGACGGTGCCGCTGGCGGGCGCGATGCCCAGGGAGGTGGACATCCGCGGCATCTTCCGCTACGTTAACGAGTGAGTGTACAATCAGGAGGTGTGGCGGTGCTGGTCGGCATGGGCAACCCCGAGCTGACGGTGCCGCTGGCGGGCGCGGTGGCCAGGGAGGTGGACATCCGCGGCATCTTCCGCTACGTTAACGAGTGAGTGTACAATCAGGAGGTGTGGCGGTGCTGGTCGGCATGGGCAACCCCGAGCTGACGGTGCCGCTGGCGGGCGCGGTGGCCAGGGAGGTGTACATCTGCGGCATCTTCCGCTACGTTATCGAGTGAGTGTACAATCAGGAGGTGTGGCGGTGCTGGTCGGCATGGGCAACCCCGAGCTGACGGTGCCGCTGGCGGGCGCGGTGGCCAGGGAGGTGGACATCCGTGGCATCTTCCGCTACGTTAACGAGTGAGTGTACAATCAGGAGGTGTGGCGGTGCTGGTCGGCATGGGCAACCCCGAGCTGACGGTGCCGCTGGCGGGCGCGGTGGCCAGGGAGGTGGACATCCGCGGCATCTTCCGCTACGTTAACGAGTGAGTGTACAATCAGGAGGTGTGGCGGTGCTGGTCGGCATGGGCAACCCCGAGCTGACGGTGCCGCTGGCGGGCGCGGTGGCCAGGGAGGTGGACATCCGCGGCATCTTCCGCTACGTTAACGAGTGAGTGTACAATCAGGAGGTGTGGTGGTGCTGGTCGGCATGGGCAACCCCGAGCTGACGGTGCCGCTGGCGGGCGCGGTGGCCAGGGAGGTGGACATCTGCGGCATCTTCCGCTACGTTAACGAGTGAGTGTACAATCAGGAGGTGTGGTGGTGCTGGTCGGCATGGGCAACCCCGAGCTGACGGTGCCGCTGGCGGGCGCGGTGGCCAGGGAGGTGGACATCCGCGGCATCTTCCGCTACGTTAACGAGTGAGTGTACAATCAGGAGGTGTGGTGGTGCTGGTCGGCATGGGCAACCCCGAGCTGACGGTGCCGCTGGCGGGCGCGGTGGCCAGGGAGGTGGACATCTGCGGCATCTTCCGCTACGTTAACGAGTGAGTGTACAATCAGGAGGTGTGGTGGTGCTGGTCGGCATGGGCAACCCCGAGCTGACGGTGCCGCTGGCGGGCGCGGTGGCCAGGGAGGTGGACATCCGCGGCATCTTCCGCTACGTTAACGAGTGAGTGTACAATCAGGAGGTGTGGTGGTGCTGGTCGGCATGGGCAACCCCGAGCTGACGGTGCCGCTGGCGGGCGCGGTGGCCAGGGAGGTGGACATCCGCGGCATCTTCCGCTACGTTAACGAGTGAGTGTACAATCAGGAGGTGTGGTGGTGCTGGTCGGCATGGGCAACCCCGAGCTGACGGTGCCGCTGGCGGGCGCGGTGGCCAGGGAGGTGGACATCCGCGGCATCTTCCGCTACGTTAACGAGTGAGTGTACAATCAGGAGGTGTGGTGGTGCTGGTCGGCATGGGCAACCCCGAGCTGACGGTGCCGCTGGCGGGCGCGGTGGCCAGGGAGGTGGACATCCGCGGCATCTTCCGCTACGTTAACGAGTGAGTGTACAATCAGGAGGTGTGGCGGTGCTGGTCGGCATGGGCAACCCCGAGCTGACGGTGCCGCTGGCGGGCGCGGTGGCCAGGGAGGTGGACATCCGCGGCATCTTCCGCTACGTTAACGAGTGAGTGTACAATCAGGAGGTGTGGCGGTGCTGGTCGGCATGGGCAACCCCGAGCTGACGGTGCCGCTGGCGGGCGCGGTGGCCAGGGAGGTGGACATCCGCGGCATCTTCCGCTACGTTAACGAGTGAGTGTACAATCAGGAGGTGTGGCGGTGCTGGTCGGCATGGGCAACCCCGAGCTGACGGTGCCGCTGGCGGGCGCGGTGGCCAGGGAGGTGGACATCCGCGGCATCTTCCGCTACGTTAACGAGTGAGTGTACAATCAGGAGGTGTGGCGGTGCTGGTCGGCATGGGCAACCCCGAGCTGACGGTGCCGCTGGCGGGCGCGGTGGCCAGGGAGGTGGACATCCGCGGCATCTTCCGCTACGTTAACGAGTGAGTGTACAATCAGGAGGTGTGGCGGTGCTGGTCGGCATGGGCAACCCCGAGCTGACGGTGCCGCTGGCGGGCGCGGTGGCCAGGGAGGTGGACATCCGCGGCATCTTCCGCTACGTTAACGAGTGAGTGTACAATCAGGAGGTGTGGCGGTGCTGGTCGGCATGGGCAACCCCGAGCTGACGGTGCCGCTGGCGGGCGCGGTGGCCAGGGAGGTGGACATCCGCGGCATCTTCCGCTACGTTAACGAGTGAGTGTACAATCAGGAGGTGTGGCGGTGCTGGTCGGCATGGGCAACCCCGAGCTGACGGTGCCGCTGGCGGGCGCGGTGGCCAGGGAGGTGGACATCCGCGGCATCTTCCGCTACGTTAACGAGTGAGTGTACCTTCAGATATCTTCTAGATATGTTTTGTGCCCCCCTCAGGAATATATTAAGATAGAAATAGAATTAACTATTGAGCCATTACAAACGTGGGTAACATTCGCCTGAGTGTTTCCACATGTTGAACTTTTCGAGTCTATGATATGTCGTGTCGTGTCGTGTCGAAGCAGTGATAGCCTAGTGGTCTCCTGTTCCGGCCGGGGGGTCGCAGGTTCGTTCCCGGGTACGCACCTCTGAATTTTCGGAGTCAAGTGCGTTTAAGCAATTAAATATCACTTGCTTCAACGGTGAAGGAAAACATCGTGAGGAAACCTGCACACCTGAGAGTTCTTCGTAATGTTCTTGAAGGTGTGTGAAGTCCGCCAATTCGCATTGTGCCAGCGTGGTGGACTATGGCCTATAACCCTGCTCTGAGAGGAGACCTGCGCTCAGTAGTGAGCCGTTGATGGGTTGCTAATGTTGATATGTCGTGTCCGTCGGCAGGTACCCCATAGCGCTGTCGTTGGTGGCGAGCGGCAAGATCGACGTGAAGCCGCTAGTGACGCACCACTTCGCGCTGGAAGACACGCTGGAGGCATACGAAGTCGCGCGGCGCGGGCTCGGCATCAAGGTCATGATCCACGTGCAGCCGCGCGACGCCAACAACCCCGTGCGCTTCGCCAGCCGCTGATACCCCCAGCCCCCAACGATGCCAGTGTTGGACTAGGAAAACAAAAAATTGTTATAGTTCTTGCAACTCACGAAGGTGTGTGAATTTTACTCACTGATCTCTTTATGTAATCTATGATTAACATTGGATTAGCTGTCCCCACTAAGGTTCGACTTATGAGGTGCCTCGTCTTCCCAATATTCCTCTACGGAGCTGAAACCTGGTCCCTAAGACTGCAGGACCGCCGTAAAATTGATGCCTTAAAGATGTGGTGCTGGAGGCGCCTTTTGAAGATCCCTTGGACGGCCTTCAGAACCAACAACTCCATCTTGAAAGAACTAAAGATAACAGAAAGGCTTTCATCGACTGTGCAGTTGCGAAATCTGAAGTTCTTCCGTCACATCTCTAGAAATTCAGGGTCAATTGAACGGTTGGTGGTGCAGGGTCAGGTGGAAGGGAAAAGAACGAGAGGACGCTCACCCACGCGCTGGACGGACTTGATCAAAGCTGTGGTGGAGTGATCCCGCAACGCAACTGACCGTCGCAAGTGGAGGAGCATCGCACGGGAAGCGGTGCGATCCAAAAACAATCAAGGAGACTGACGAATATCAACTAATGTCACATCATCCCAGCAGCCACGACCACTCTGACAAGAATGACCGATTGAGAACAGCTGTCCCTAAGCAAATGATTTTAACTTGAAATCAATTTGAAGCGCCACATTTGACATACGAGTGTATCTGGAACTATTATTATACTGCAAGTTATTATATTATAGACGGCGCACCAACCCCTATAATTAATGTATGATTTACTAAAGATGTCAATGTAATATGTATACTTATAATTAATCTATGAAATCATAAATTAATTATAGAGGTCGGTGCGCCATTTTCAATATTATTAGTTCCAAAGACACTCGTATCTGTGCTTACAGCGCTAATATGGCGTCAATCAAGTGGGTCTAAAAAAGTGTATTTACTTGTGTTTACGTCGTGTACATGCATACATATTGCGTAAGTGTGCGTGCCTGTCGAAGCCTTGGTGCGAGCGGTCAGGTGCAAGCGGTCAGGTGCGAGCAAGCTCTCGCTCACACTCATACAGATACGAACGACTTACATAGCCGTCTCTATCTCCATGCCAACCACTCACGCGCACTCGTGAATTGTAAGAACTATACCTACCGAGATGAGAGTGTCGTCTAAACAGTGTATTTTAATGTATAGTATATAATGGGAAATAAAATATGCAGTAGCATGATATTTTAAAAGGTGTGCGTAAATGATAGTAAAACATAGTATTTTTCCTTCAATAAGGTGTTCTGAACTGTTACCGAAAAAAGAGGCGTTGATTTATAAAGTATTTATTTTCATAGTCTAAAGTTACTACCCGTTTGTGGGTAACATTGTAGTTAAACAACATTAACAAATTAAACAACTTTGAAAAAGTCCATGCAGGAGACCTTTGTCCAGCAGTGGACGTCTATAGGTTGATAAAGAAGAAGAAGAAGAACCGTGTTACAGTCACCGTTACTCGCATACAAAGATCATTGCTCGCATATTATTATGTAAATAATGCTAGACTTTAATCGAATTTTTAATAAAGTTAGAAGTAGGTTGTAGGAGGTTTATTTGAATAAAAAAAATATTCTAATTCTATTCTAAGCTGCATTAGTTATTTTTCCGAGCTCCTTTCTCACAGTCATCTTTTTTTTCAACTTTCGTGACGAATACTGTACAAAAACGTTTTAATATTGTATTATACCTAAATTAGGATTGATTGCAGCAAGTTATTTATTTATCTGGGGCTTGTATACTGTTATAGATGGGAAAATAATAAACCGAAGGAGCTATAATATATAGGTACAGGAAATTATAAAAGTAAACATAATCGGATCGCAAATTCTATTTTATATAATTTTATACGTTATTTACGTGAATTTAATAAATATTATTTTTATCTAAATACGTATTTGTCTTTTATCCAACCTACATTTTATGGGTATGGTGACCGCACACCAGTTTGCAGACACCCCTATTAGGTGGAGCGACGACAGCAGACGAATCGCAGGGAGCCGCAGGATACAGGCGGCGAAAGACCGAGAACTGTGGAAGTTCATGCAAGTTATCTTTGTCCAGCTGTGAACGGATACGGTTAGAAGATTACCTATTATTTATTATTAATATTATCATCATCATCATTGGTAACCCATCAACGGTTCACTGGCACAGAGCACTACTGAGCATAGGTCTCCTTTCATTCGAAGGGTTATATGCCATATACTCACCACGCCGCTGGCCCAATGCGAATTGGCGGACATCACACACCTTCGAGAACATTATGGAGAACTGTCAGATGTGCAGGTTCCCTCACGATGTTTTCCTTCGCCGTTGAAGCAAGTGATATTTAATTGCTTAAACAGACTTGACTCCGAAAAGTCAGAGGTATCCGAGATCGAACCTGCGAGCCCCAAAATAGGAGACCACAGTCCTAACTAGGTACTATAGGCTATCCGAACCAGTGGTAGACTCATCGACGATTCAAAAAGCACTTGTAAAAAAGTTTATTTGAATAAAAAACATTTATATTCTATCACTGCTTCTAGCCTTCTACCACATACTCGTATCGTACCTACCTATCTAACGAAAGAAATAAGTATATTATAATAAAAGTCTTTTTGCCTCCCCATTTTTCTTTTTAACCCCCGACGCAAAAAGAGAGGGTTATAAGTTTAACGTGTGCATCTGTCTGTTCCCTCGTGGCAGCCTACCCAATGGGGATTTTGATGCAGTTTTTTTCTGTTCGAATGGTCTTAACGAATAGATGATGATGATGATTGAGGATCGAAAAGGAGGATCTGATGATGGAGCAGAAAATTAGATAACAGGATGTCAAGTATATATCGTACCTACTAAGATCGACCATATTATATTCACATGTCGGGCGAGTTTTAAATTTTTAATTTACACTCGTTCGTAGAAAACCTAGAACTTCGGACCAGCCAAGTCAAGATCGCGCAAGCCATCATTTTTGAGTAGGTACCACTTTTTATTTTTATTTTTATTCGATGACATGCTATTAGTCCTTGACTGCGATCTCACCTTATGGTAAGTGACGATGCAGTCTAAGATGGTAGCGGGCTAACTTGGAAGGGGCATGGCAGTGAACATTCAACCCATACCCCTAATCGGTTTCTACACGCCATGGGCCGGAATGCTAAATCGCTTGGCGGCAAGTCTGACGGTAGGGTGGTAACTAGCCACGGCCAAAGCCTCCCACCAGACCAGTCCAGAGACAATTCAGAAATTATAAATTCCCAAATTGACCCCGCCGGGAATCGAACCCGAGACCTCCCAGGTATAAGACAACAGCGCTCACCACTAAGCCAGGCAGGTCGTCAAAACCACTTAAACTAAAACCTTTTCCTTGTGGGTGGATGGAGACCATATGATTGTATACCCTGTCCTGTGTAGCTTATTGCTACGAAGATAATCAAATATGGGAATGGATACATTGATAAGCATTAAACGCAGTCTCTATGTTGATTATAGGGTCGAAATGAATGAAGTCGATTGCGATTGCGGATACGTTACGTAATTAACCCCTGAACTTGTTTTGTTATATATAGATATTATCATATTACGTTATAAGTTATTACTATAATTTTATGTACATAGTCTACCTACCTACAAAATTCTTATCATCTTAAATTCATATTAATATTTTTATAAATATTTTAAATGCAAAAGTGTGTTGGTTTGTCCTTCAATCACGCTGAAACAGAGCTATGGATCAACACGATTTTTTGCATGGGTACAGTTGAGGACCTGGAGAGTGGCAGTGTGGCTACTTTTTATCACGGAAAATCAGACTTCCCGCGGGAAAATCAAACTTCACTTCATCGTAAAAACTAAATCTAAGCGGACAAAGTTGTGGGCATCAGATAGTATTTTTATAAATGCAAAAAAGTATAAGCAGGTAGGTAATTTGGTAGGTAGTAGGTACTCGTACATAAATATAGCAATACTCAATAGTACCGACACAGAAAAATAAATAAAACTCATACCGAGAAGATATTATATCATTGCGGAAAACAGGTTTAAAAACACAAAAATAAGGCGTTACTAATTATAAGTACGTTATCACTATCAGCTACCTAGTTTAATATGTTAATTAAAAGTTATTGTTACCTAAACATTGGTACCTACCTACTATGGCACGCCATACATCTAATACACTGTCTCCAAAAATATTGTAAAAGCATATTATCACGAAATTTCCCTAATTTGCTAAATTTAATTTTATATATGCTAAAAAATATAAAAAAATTCATATGTACCTTCTTCGTAGAAATGAAAGAGTTTCCTAATGAAGGAAATGAAAAAAATTCACAAATGCCCGCGGACCAAGTCTCGGGTACAAGTTAGTATTAATTATATTTCATCGTAATATATTATATATGACAGTTACAGCGAGTGAGTGAACGAGGGAAGTTTAGTGCAAAATGACTGAAAACATCGCTGCGGTGCTGTACGGACCTTGCGACCTGAGAATCGTTAGATTAAAAACCCTACTTACTACATAGTGCTTAGAATATTCATACTGTATAGTGTGAAGCAATGATAGCCTAGTGGTTAGGACTGTGGTCTCCAATTCGGGGAGTCGCAGGTTCGATCCCGATCCTCTGACTTTTCGGAGTCAATTGCGTTTAAGCAATTAATTATCACTTGCTTCAACGGTGAAGGAAAACATCGCGAGGAAACCTGCACTCCTGATAGTTCTTCATAATGTTCTCGAAGGTGTGTGAAGTCCGCCAATTCGCATTGGGCCAGCGTGGTGGACTATATGGCCTATAACCCTTCTCTGAGAGGGAGACCTGAGCTCAGTAGTGAGCCGTTTATGGGTTGCTAATGATGATGATGATAGTGTCCCCAACGTTAGTACATAATAATTCAATGTGTCCCAACGACAGTTTGCCACGTTGAATTCGATTTTTTTAAGTTTTTTGTACAACGAATTCCGTAGAGGTGATTTATGTTCATTGTTAAAGATAGTTATATACCTAGTATGCATTTCAATTACATTATATTCACAACATGTAGGTAGGTAGTAAATATATTAACAAATAAATTGATAAAAAGCTTGTCTTACAAATTCGCGATTACCGGACAAGTTTAGCTGTACGCGCTGTACTATTAAAATATTCATATTTAAGTACTTAAGTACTGGGCAAATTTAGTCTTCATGGAACCCTGAGTACAAATTTAGTCTTCATGGAACCCTGAGTACAAATTTAGTCTTCATGGAACCCTGAGTACAAATTTAGTCTTCATGGAACCCTGAGTACAAATTTAGTCTTCATGGAACCCTGAGTACAAATTTAGTCTTCATGGAACCCTGAGTACAAATTTAGTCTTCATGGAACCCTGAGTACAAATTTAGTCTTCATGGAACCCTGAGTACAAATTTCAAAGATGTAACACCATTTTGAAGGAAGTCACGAACGGTGTGTCCAGTGGTGTGGCAATCTCTCGTTACCAAAAATTTGGTTCAGAAGTTTTTATTTATTTAGTAAAGGTTTTTTTTTGTGAATAGAATATTTGTCTTTATTTTTTCTTGAGCGGTACATAGCTTGAACTCTGTTGTATATTGTCTTATAAATAGATTTGGATAAGTTTCTGATAATAATTATTTTAGAGTGTTTTATTTTATTTTCAAAAACGAGCCACATATTCGTCACGTCTTGCAACTGTTACTATAGCAACCAGAACAAAAATGTTACGAAACAGACATGAGCTTCTCATCAACTTTTTACAACCTGCACCATTTAAAATGAAAATGCCCAAATATGAATGTTTTGAAGTGTCGATCTCTCGGATCTGAGTCCACTTCTTACCCATTAAACTATTTGTAAGGGATTTGTAGTAATAGATAGGTAGGTATTAGGCACCTACCTACCTACTTAGTTGATGACTTAATTGTTACAGGAAAAATGGCCGATGCCCGAGATAAACGATAATGGTATGCGTAAACTTAATATACTTTATTTATATACTACTTTTTGCCTTCAGCTAAACAAGCCTAATGTTCTTGCAACAAAAGAAAAGGAGGAAGTTGATAATGATAAATAATAGATGGGTTGAGTCCTCAGAACAGCTGCGTTGTTTGTTCCAGAGGTATTGATAAAGATCGACTGTTGTGGAATCTGCGGATCCGATCTCAAGATGTATACGACGGGAAAGTGCGGCCTTGAAACTGCTTCCGAACCAATCGTACTGGGACACGAAGGTGCCGGTATTGTAATCAAGGTAAAATATAGCCATTGATGGAAGATAGGAACCTAACATGTTAAAGGATAAAAAAATTAAATGGCACTCGGGGACTGCCGCGCTAAAGCTATTGCATAGCATTTTTTATCAACTTATGCAATTATAATATTAATGCAATATTTATTTTTGCATAGTAAAAATTATGCAAAAAAAAACAAACAAGAAAAGCGCACTGTCACTACTTCATGAGTCAGATTCGAACCTGCGACATTATACATAAAGCGGCCGCTCGCCCACTGCGCCAAACAGAGCTACTTGTGACCCTCCAAAATGTTGAACGCTTACTGAACGACGGTGTTAGGTTTATTTTCGCTACGGAATTTCTTGATTCGGTCGCCGCACTCAAACTATTTGTCCTAGTTGAAAGCCCGCGATAAAAGCTATGCAATAGCTTAAAAACAATTGTATTTGTTTGCGGCAAGGTGGGCAGTAAGGTGTCTGGGCTGGCGGTCGGCGAGCGGGTGGCCGTCGAGCCCACGCAGCCCTGCCGCGGCTGCGAGTGGTGTCGCCAGGGCCGCTACAACCTGTGCCCGCGGCCGCGCTACTGCTCCACGCCAGGCGCGCCCGGCAACCTGTGCCGCTACTACAAGCACGTCGCCGACTACTGCCACAAGTGAGACGACCGGCCCCACCAATACACCTCACTAACTAACCAACAACTGCGGCTGCGAGTGGTGTCGCCAGGGCCGCTACAACCTGTGCCGCTACTACAAGCACGTCGCCGACTACTGCCACAAGTGAGACGACCGGCCCCACCAACACACCTCACTAACTAACCAACAACTGCGGCTGCGAGTGGTGTCGCCAGGGCCGCTACAACCTGTGCCGCTACTACAAGCACGTCGCCGACTACTGCCACAAGTGAGACGACCGGCCCCACCAACACACCTCACTAACTAACCAACAACTGCGGCTGCGAGTGGTGTCGCCAGGGCCGCTACAACCTGTGCCGCTACTACAAGCACGTCGCCGACTACTGCCACAAGTGAGACGACCGGCCCCACCAACACACCTCACTAACTAACCAACAACTGCGGCTGCGAGTGGTGTCGCCAGGGCCGCTACAACCTGTGCCGCTACTACAAGCACGTCGCCGACTACTGCCACAAGTGAGACGACCGGCCCCACCAACACACCTCACTAACTAACCAACAACTGCGGCTGCGAGTGGTGTCGCCAGGGCCGCTACAACCTGTGCCGCTACTACAAGCACGTCGCCGACTACTGCCACAAGTGAGACGACCGGCCCCAACAACACACCTCACTAACTAACCAACAACTGCGGCTGCGAGTGGTGTCGCCAGGGCCGCTACAACCTGTGCCGCTACTACAAGCACGTCGCCGACTACTGCCACAAGTGAGACGTCCGGCCCTACCAACACACCTCACTAACTAACCAACAACTGCGGCTGCGAGTGGTGTCGCCAGGGCCGCTACAACCTGTGCCGCTACTACAAGCACGTCGCCGACTACTGCCACAAGTGAGACGACCGGCCCCACCAACACACCTCACTAACTAACCAACAACTGCGGCTGCGAGTGGTGTCGCCAGGGCCGCTACAACCTGTGCCGCTACTACAAGCACGTCGCCGACTACTGCCACAAGTGAGACGACCGGCCCCACCAATACACCTCACTAACTAACCAACAACTGCGGCTGCGAGTGGTGTCGCCAGGGCCGCTACAACCTGTGCCGCTACTACAAGCACGTCGCCGACTACTGCCACAAGTGAGACGACCGGCCCCACCAACACACCTCACTAACTAACCAACAACTGCGGCTGCGAGTGGTGTCGCCAGGGCCGCTACAACCTGTGCCGCTACTACAAGCACGTCGCCGACTACTGCCACAAGTGAGACGACCGGCCCCACCAACACACCTCACTAACTAACCAACAACTGCGGCTGCGAGTGGTGTCGCCAGGGCCGCTACAACCTGTGCCGCTACTACAAGCACGTCGCCGACTACTGCCACAAGTGAGACGACCGGCCCCACCAACACACCTCACTAACTAACCAACAACTGCGGCTGCGAGTGGTGTCGCCAGGGCCGCTACAACCTGTGCCGCTACTACAAGCACGTCGCCGACTACTGCCACAAACTGAGACGACCGGCCCCACCAACACACCTCACTAACTAACCAACAACTGCGGCTGCGAGTGGTGTCGCCAGGGCCGCTACAACCTGTGCCGCTACTACAAGCACGTCGCCGACTACTGCCACAAGTGAGACGACCGGCCCCACCAACACACCTCACTAACTAACCAACAACTGCGGCTGCGAGTGGTGTCGCCAGGGCCGCTACAACCTGTGCCGCTACTACAAGCACGTCGCCGACTACTGCCACAAGTGAGACGTCCGGCCCTACCAACACACCTCACTAACTAACCAACAACTGCGGCTGCGAGTGGTGTCGCCAGGGCCGCTACAACCTGTGCCGCTACTACAAGCACGTCGCCGACTACTGCCACAAGTGAGACGACCGGCCCCACCAACACACCTCACTAACTAACTAACTAACCAACCAACCAACCTCGTCAACCAACCAACTCCACCGACCAACCAAAACCGTCCTCACTAACTAACCTCACCAATCAACTAACCAACCTCAATAACCAACTAACCAACCTCATCAACCATTCAACCAACCTCACCAAACAATTAACCAACCTCACCAGCCAACCAACCAACCGTCCACACAAATCAACTAACCAACCAACCTCATCAATCATTCAACCAACCTCACCAAACACCTAACCAACCTCACCAATCAACCAACCAATCAACGAACGACCACCTCTAATCGTGAAACTTTACACCCAAGTGTTGGCGAGTTGTCTGCGTATATTTTTGCCTGTTTTTCGCGATCTTTCCGGATTTTACAAAAAACCGTCAAGTTACTTTACAATTGATTTTGTTAACGGATGGCTTGCAGTCATTTTGATTTATCAAATATTAATATTGTTACTAAGTATATCTCTAAATTTTTAGGTTCCGTACCCAAAGGGTACCAACGGAACCCTATTACTAAGCCTACGCTGTCCGTCCGTCCGTCCGTCCGTCCGTCTGTCAGCGGGCTGTATCTCGTAAACCGTAATAGATAGACAGATGAAAGCTTCACATATTATGTATTTCTATTGCCGCTATAACAACAAATAATAAAAATTAAATTAAATTAAAAAAATTAAATTAAAATATATACATGGGTAGGTACATGGAAATATAATAATTTAATTTTTTTTTAACGGAACCCTAAAAGAGCGAGGCCCAACTCGCACTTGGCCAATTTTTATTATTATTTTAATATTTTATCTCTGTAAATTTTTTAATTACTAAGATGACGCTAGGCTCACGTGGCAGGAGGATCGTGTTCGTGAGTCAAATGGAGCACATATCATTTAAAGCAGAGGTTCCCAAACTTTTTTTGCTCATAGACCCCTTTCAAAAGTTTGCTGGTTCCGGTGGACCCCCTGCAGCTAAATTTCTATCATATTTCCAGTCGACAAAAAATGTGAAGATAAATTATGAAAATTGGCGTTGCGAGTGAGTTCCAACCACGAAAACAACATTCTTTGAAAAAAAAAGAGAATTGATTGGTAAATTAATTAATTGATTGTGCTGTGAGTGGATGTCAAAAGTAAAGTTGACCATTCAAAAAGAAGTGATTCCATCTCAAGCTTACATTTTTGACATCTACTCACAGCACAAAAACCAATCAATTCTCACTTATTTTATTTAGAAAACTCGGAGTGGTAAAAATAAAAAAATAGTATATTTTCTTGTGTTGTATTTATTCAAATACTATGTAAGTAACTATTAATTATTATTATTGTTATCATATTTTACAATATTATATTAAGTAAGTATAGTAAATCAAAATATAATTGTACCTGCAATCAAAATTAAACATTAATAACGTACACGTAACACCTGAGAGTTCTCCATAATGTTCTCGAAGGTGTGTGAAGTCCACCAATTCGCATTGGGCCAGCATGGTGGACTATGGCCTGTAACCCTTCTCTTAGAGGAGACCTCGCTGGGTTGATAATAAAGATGACTTATATTAGTGAAACACCACACAGTCGGGAAATAAACAATTACTAATAAATTAGGGACAAAAAGTTCTACCTTTCTCGGATTTCTGTTCTAAATAAATAAATAAGTAATAAATAAAATAAAAGTATGTATAGCAAAAGGCAGCCTACTTACTTTTTCCGTCGCTGGCAATCACTAAGATCGATTCACTTTAGGTACTTTTCTCTCCGAAATTCCGGGAACAAATGAGTAACGTTTATTCTTGGCATTCGTATTTATATTGGTGAAGAATCAAACAAGTTCATGCAAGATTGCAAGCACACACACCACCCACAAGTCGTATTTGGTCCCTTTGCACGTCTGAACAAGCGTTGCAGACGGCGCGTCGGCGGCGGCTTCACTATCGACCCCCGCTTACGAATTGTGAACCCCCATTTTTCTGTCACGCCAACGTAGACCCCCGTCGAGTCTCCCGTGGACCCCTGGGGGTCCACCTGGACCACTTTGGGAATTATCCTTACTATGTACCTTTAAATTTTAAAGGTACATAGTAAGGATTGCCGAACTGGATCCTCAACTATCTAATAGCTCCCTCATAAAGGCCCAACTTATGATAGGGGTTGTCAATGGGGATTTGTTGAATATCCCGACTAATTTACTTATCATCATCACCCATGCAAATAAATAAGTGGGACACGTTGCGAATTTTCTTTACCTATCGAGTCACACCTGTTACTCGTTGCAACTTTTCCCATTACGGTACCCAACGAACCACACCCAAGGGACAGTGTGACTCGATGGGAAAAATCCCGAGTCACAGTGTGATACGATTGGTTGTGCAAGTATGGTTGAGCGAAGCAATGGCTGGATCATGCGTCATGCTCGTGAACGGGCGCCACCAGCGGGAATGGGGCATACTTTCTGTCCGCCCGTCTTAACATGTTTTCAATTAGGTATATTATAATTAGGTATGCTTTTGTGGAAACACTGTATACACAGCATAGTATCTATTGAATTGTAAACTTGTTTTGAAAAGAGCAACCGCCGAGTTTCTTACTTGTTCTTCTCTGGATTCAAAAGCACTTGTAAAAAAGTTTGTTTGAATAAAAAACATTTCTGTTCTTTTCTATTCTATACTCGTTGGGAGTTCATCCCGTTTAATACCGTAATACATATACATAATACATAGTTCGAAGAGCTGATGGTCGTTGGGGTCCAAAGGTGTTGGAGTGGCGACCCCGCACCGGGAAACGCAGTGTTGGCAGGCCCCCCACCAGGTGGACCGACGACATCAAACAAGTCGCAGGGAGCCGCTGGATCCAAGCGGCGCAAGACCGAAGCCTGTGGAAGTCCATGCAGGAGACCTTTGTCCAGCAGTGGACGTCTATAGGTTGATAAAGATGAAGAAGAATACCGTAATGGTTTGTCCAGGATCCCAGACAACCTGAGCATGGAAGAAGGAGCCGCCGTTCAGCCGCTGGCCATCGCCATGCACGCGTGCGACCGCGCGGGCGTCAGGCTCGGCAGCAGCCTGGCGGTGCTGGGCGCGGGGCCCATCGGCGTGCTGTGCGCCCTCGCCGCGCGGGCCATGGGCGCCGCTGACATCCTCATCACAGGTCAGTCCCAGAGCCGCCGTTCAGCCGCTCGCCATCGCCATGCACGCGTGCGACCGCGCGGGCGTCAGGCTCGGCAGCAGCCTGGCGGTGCTGGGCGCGGGGCCCATCGGCGTGCTGTGCGCCCTCGCCGCGCGGGCCATGGGCGCCGCTGACATCCTCATCACAGGTCAGTCCCAGAGCCGCCGTTCAGCCGCTCGCCATCGCCATGCACGCGTGCGACCGCGCGGGCGTCAGGCTCGGCAGCAGCCTGGCGGTGCTGGGCGCGGGGCCCATCGGCGTGCTGTGCGCCCCCGCCGCGCGGGCCATGGGCGCCGCCGACATCCTCATCACAGGTCAGTCCCAGAGCCGCCGTTCAGCCGCTCGCCATCGCCATGCACGCGTGCGACCGCGCGGGCGTCAGGCTCGGCAGCAGCCTGGCGGTGCTGGGCGCGGGGCCCATCGGCGTGCTGTGCGCCCTCGCCGCGCGGGCCATGGGCGCCGCCGACATCCTCATCACAGGTCAGTCCCAGAGCCGCCGTTCAGCCGCTCGCCATCGCCATGCACGCGTGCGACCGCGCGGGCGTCAGGCTCGGCAGCAGCCTGGCGGTGCTGGGCGCGGGGCCCATCGGCGTGCTGTGCGCCCTCGCCGCGCGGGCCATGGGCGCCGCCGACATCCTCATCACAGGTCAGTCCCAGAGCCGCCGTTCAGCCGCTCGCCATCGCCATGCACGCGTGCGACCGCGCGGGCGTCAGGCTCGGCAGCACTCGGCGGTGCTGGGCGCGGGGCCCATCGGCGTGCTGTGCGCCCTCGCCGCGCGGGCCATGGGCGCCGCCGACATCCTCATCACAGGTCAGTCCCAGAGCCGCCGTTCAGCCGCTCGCCATCGCCATGCACGCGTGCGACCGCGCGGGCGTCAGGCTCGGCAGCAGCCTGGCGGTGCTGGGCGCGGGGCCCATCGGCGTGCTGTGCGCCCCCGCCGCGCGGGCCATGGGCGCCGCCGACATCCTCATCACAGGTCAGTCCCAGAGCCGCCGTTCAGCCGCTCGCCATCGCCATGCACGCGTGCGACCGCGCGGGCGTCAGGCTCGGCAGCAGCCTGGCGGTGCTGGGCGCGGGGCCCATCGGCGTGCTGTGCGCCCTCGCCGCGCGGGCCATGGGCGCCGCCGACATCCTCATCACAGGTCAGTCCCAGAGCCGCCGTTCAGCCGCTCGCCATCGCCATGCACGCGTGCGACCGCGCGGGCGTCAGGCTCGGCAGCAGCCTGGCGGTGCTGGGCGCGAGGCCCATCGGCGTGCTGTGCGCCCTCGCCGCGCGGGCCATGGGCGCCGCCGACATCCTCATCACAGGTCAGTCCCAGAGCCGCCGTTCAGCCGCTCGCCATCGCCATGCACGCGTGCGACCGCGCGGGCGTCAGGCTCGGCAGCAGCCTGGCGGTGCTGGGCGCGGGGCCCATCGGCGTGCTGTGTGCCCTCGCCGCGCGGGCCATGGGCGCCGCCGACATCCTCATCACAGGTCAGTCCCAGAGCCGCCGTTCAGCCGCTCGCCATCGCCATGCACGCGTGCGACCGCGCGGGCGTCAGGCTCGGCAGCAGCCTGGCGGTGCTGGGCGCGGGGCCCATCGGCGTGCTGTGCGCCCTCGCCGCGCGGGCCATGGGCGCCGCCGACATCCTCATCACAGGTCAGTCCCAGAGCCGCCGTTCAGCCGCTCGCCATTGCCATGCACGCGTGCGACCGCGCGGGCGTCAGGCTCGGCAGCAGCCTGGCGGTGCTGGGCGCGGGGCCCATCGGCGTGCTGTGCGCCCTCGCCGCGCGGGCCATGGGCGCCGCCGACATCCTCATCACAGGTCAGTCCCAGAGCCGCCGTTCAGCCGCTCGCCATCGCCATGCACGCGTGCGACCGCGCGGGCGTCAGGCTCGGCAGCAGCCTGGCGGTGCTGGGCGCGGGGCCCATCGGCGTGCTGTGCGCCCTCGCCGCGCGGGCCATGGGCGCCGCCGACATCCTCATCACAGGTCAGTCCCACTCGCAAGCGTCAACCATCACGAAATGAACTTAATGAATGGAGAAGATTTCAGGAAGTGATTTCATTTTCTGGATAGATTACCTATAAGTACCTAATTTTCACATCACTGCCGCTAAACGGAGTGTGATAGGACTGCTATACTACGCTTCCGAACGTCCGTGTTTCCTGCTACGCATATAAATATGATTTTTAATTACCTAGCCTACCTATAGCTACTTTACAAGTTTTAGGTACTTATTCTTACTATCTTCCGGGTAAGACGAACGCGCTCCAACCACACTATCACATTCCAGGCCATCATAAGCCCAAAAGAGCAACCGCCGAATTTCTTGCTAGTTCTTCTCGGTATTCCGAATTCCGAACCATGTCTAATCGACGATTCAAAAGCACTTGTAAAAGTTTATTTGAATAAAAATATTTCTATTCTAAAATTATATATATTGTTGAGGCCAACGGCTTGGCCAGCGAGTCAAGGCCTGGAACACGAGATATAGGGGCCCATCAGCTATAACCTGAGTCCAGGGTCGCTGCCCTAAGGGCCTTTCTCCGCGGTCAGATTTGTTCTCGACGTAACTTAATGGTAGGGTTGCACTGACCTTACTTGCCGCAGTCCTCCTCCTTGTATAGGGCCTGAGATTGGTATGATTAGTGGTGATTATGTGGGGTGTGTTGTGGGGTTAAGTGTGCTGTGAACTTCTCAGACCGCTACGGCGCAGCAGGCGGGGAGCCAGCTATGGCCTGCAGAAGGCGCTGGGCTGGCGACTGGCGTGGCACTGTACACTCGGCTTGTCACTAGTTTGGTCCAAAATCTTACACTTCCGCCGATCGCGTTGGCGAGCGAAAACCGGCGGGTTCCAAAGGTTCTTTTGTTACGGACAACACGTTAACAATGGTGCTTATAGCTAGGTCGACACCTAGGCCGCTTAACGGCGCAACAAAAGCGTAAAATCAACTAAATCTAGACACTTAAAAACAGCAAACGGTGCGTTCGCGACCCGGATTTTTTCAGTACGTGTTAGCACTCAAAAGGAAAAGGGAACTTGCAAAAACCACGCCCAAAAATCGCGGCAAGTTTTACCTTTCAAGTGTCATCTGTCAAATTCATTGCGAGCCAAAGAAATTGCTAGCGTCACGACCATGGAACTAGGAATTATGGCGCGAACAATCCCCCCGCCCGTGGTCGTAAGGATTTACGTCCACTTACTAGTAAATAGGTAAACGTGATAAGGAGCAAACGGCTCGCTGCAAGACAGAGTCTCCGACCATTACCTCGGCAACCCTGGGAACCCCATCAGACCCGTAGATCAGCTTAAGAATGCGCCCACGGCGCCAGTATAAAGGCAACAAATTAGGTTCCTTAATCAGCACTAGGTCACCAACTTTGGGTGGATCAGATTTGTCAGCCCACTTAACCCGCTGCTGCAAAAGATGCAAATACTCTAGTGACCAACGGTGCCAAAAACTCTGAGTCATCTGTTGCAGCAGCTCAAACCGGGACAAACGTGAGACCTTCACGTCCCTGAAGGGGTATTCGGGTAGAGCGTTAAGGGGCTGATCAATCAGAAAATGACCGGGAGTTAAGACCTCCAGGTCATTTGGGTCAGATGAGAGGGGACAGAGTGGCCGAGAATTGAGTACAGCCTCAATTTTGCAAAACACGGTGGCGAGTTCTTCAAAGGTTAAAACAGTTTCGCCTATAACGCGCCGGAGATGAGTCTTGGCCACCTTAACCACAGCTTCGAATATTCCACCCCAATGAGGGCAAGCTGGGGGGTCAAACTTCCAGGTTACCCCCATCTTGGACAATGCTGTACTTAATCTAATCTTATTGCTAGACAGGAATTCGACAATTTCTTTTAAATATCTATCAGTGCCCTTATAATTTGTGCCACAATCCGTGCGAATCAGGTCAGGCAATCCTCGACGAGAGACAAATCTACCTAGCGTGGCTACAAAAGCTTCAGTGCTTAAGGCACTCACAAGTTCTAAATGTACCGCCTTGGTAGCGAGACATACAAAAACGCAGAGGTAGGCCTTGAGCGATCTGGCGTTGCGGAGGTTAGAGCTCTTGATGGCAAACGGGCCAGCAAAATCAGTGCCAACCCCAGCAAAAGGTCGAGTGGCTAGAACGCGGTCGGAGGGCAGATCACCCATCATCGGCTGTGAAGTATTAGCCTTCAAGCGGTAACACGGAATGCATCTGAAAGTGACGTTCCGGATGGTGCGTCTCCCTGCCAGAATCCAAAACTCGCGCTGTAAAATAGCCGAGAGTGCATTACAACCAGCGTGGGCATTTTTAAGATGGTAGTGTGTCACTAGCAATTTGACAAAGGTGCCGTCCTTAGGTAGCAAAAGGGGGTGGCGAGCACCATAGGGCAGATTGGAATTCTTGAGGCGTCCTCCAACGCGTAGCATTCCGTTATTGTCCAAAAAAGGGCTTAGGCGAGCAAGGGGGCCCTTCAAAACTAAACCTCTCTTTAGAGTGTCAATCACGGATGAAAAATGCTCCACCTGAACCACACGCACCCAGTAGTTCCGGGCGTCTTGGCGTTCAAGAGGGGAAAGCACAGGACTCAAATTTTTATTTTCTGAATTCCGCCCATTATGGATAAAACGTCGAATCCAACCGGTAACACCAATTAGTTTATCAAGGGAACTGTAACGGTTCAAAAGGAAGTTCAAGTCGGGGATCTGTTTATCCTCAACCACTCCGACTCTTAAGCCCGGCAATACTTCGGGAGCGGAAAACCTATTTTGAGGCCAAGTCGTCTCGGATTGGGATAGCCAACTTGGATCCCACCAAAGGTGATGGTGGACCAGTGAAGAGGCCTCACAGCCGCGGGAGGCGCAATCGGCCGGGTTCAGTTCTCCGGGTACGTGTCTCCAAATCACCGGTACGGCAGAGCTCTGAATTTGGGAGACCCGATTCGCAACAAAGACCTCTAAGTTGTGAGGCGCGGCTCGTAGCCAGCAAAGGACAATCTCACTGTCCGTCCAAGCATAAACGTCGGTCAGATCGACCGCAGATGCCAAAGAGGAGCGGACGTGGTTCAAGAGGCGTACCAGAAGGGCGGCGCCAGACAATTCTAATTTCGGGATAGTTAACCGTGACCGAATAGGGGCCACCTTGCTTTTTGCCAAGACGAGATGCGTCGCGACCTCACCGGCGACATCGACAGTCCTCAAATATACCACGGCGGCGTATCCTCGTTCGGAGGCGTCGCAAAACCCGTGGAGACTGGCATGACACCTTCCTGTTGGTAGGAAGCGTCGAGGCATGGAAATTCGGTTAACTTCAGGAAGTGAAGACACAAGGGAGTTCCACTCCTTCAATAACTTCCCAGGGAGTGGTTCGTCCCAACCGAGTTCAGCAATCCAAAGCTTCTGGAGGAAACATTTAGCCAAAAATATTACGGGAGTGATCCATCCATTGGGATCGAAAGTGCGAGCAACCGTAGACAATACGGAACGCTTAGTCCAGACCTTGGGAGGTGGGTCTAATTTGACCCGGTAGGTGAAAACGTCTTGGACGGGCTGGTACTGTATTCCAAGGACCGTCAGCAAATTGGGATTTTCGGGATTTTCAAAAATATGAGGATCCTGCTGATCCTTTCCCGGAAGATCCTTCAAGACGTGAGGGGAGTTGGACAGCCACTTGCCCAACTCATAACCTCCGGACTTCAGTATTGCAATCAATTCATCGCGAAGAGTCAGAGCTTCCTCAACGCTCGAGGCTCCCGTGCAAATATCGTCCATATAGACTGACGATTCCAAGGTGGCTGATGCGCGAGGGTAATTCAGTCGCTCCCGGTTAGCTAGTTCTAACAAGGTCCTGATAGCAATATAGGGGCTTGACTTGAGTCCATAGGTCGTGGTGTTCAATTCAAAGACACGCATTGGCTCATTAGGATTTTCGCGCCACAGAATCATTTGGTATCTCCGATCATCGCGATGTATCATCGACTGTCTAAACATGATCTTGATGTCAGCTACGAAAACAATTTGATGCCGGCGGAAATGCGTGAGGATATCGGAGATATCCTTGATCAGCTTAGGACCGGAGTGCAAGCATTGGTTCAATGTCACCCCGTTGGATGTGGCCGCGGAGCCGTCAAAAACCACTCGAATCTTCCCCCCAGGGGTCTTCAAGACGGCATGGTGGGGTAAGAAGTAGTGCTCGTGTGCGCGCCAATCAAAATTGGATGGTGACATATGCCCCAGGCCCTCGTACTCGCGCATAAATTCAACGTACTTGGAGCGGAAGGTGGAGTCGCGCCGCATGCGCCGTTCCATAGACAAGAGCCTCTTTTCCGCCAAGGCCCGCGATTGACCAAGCGGGGGGCGAGAAGCGAGAAAGGGCAAGCGAGTTACAAATCGCCCATCAACACGGCGGCCTGTGTTGTTTTGATAAAACAACTCACATTCAAGGTCAAGAGGGTCAACTCGTGCGGCATGCGGCGGCTCCTCAACTTCCCAAAAGCGCTGGACCACGTCCGACAGCGTTAAGCCGGCTGCTTGCAATTGGTCCAGCACCGGTAGGTCCGAAGACCATAGCACGGGTCCAAAAAAGCTAGAACCGAATATAGTGGACATGGCACATAGGCCGTCCTTCTGCAAAACCCTAATTTCCCCTGACAAGACCAGGCCCAACACGTCGGAACCCAACAAAAGGTCCGTAGGACCGGGTTCAGTCCAGTGGGGGTCAGCTGGGTTTAGGCCTGATGCACAGGACACCGCAGCGTCAGTTATTCGGACCTGCGGTAGGGGACCTAAGATATTGTCAAGGACTGACACCTTGACCAAGACCCTAAAATTGCCCGTAACGGGGCCAAACATTAATTCCGCTTCCCCGGTAGGAGTCGAGGGCTCTATACCCCCGATACCTATCACCCGTCCTGTTCGAGGACTCCAAGGGAGCCCTAGCTCACCCACCAAACGAGAAGAAGCAATACAGCGCTGTGAACCCGAATCCAAAAGGGCGCGAACGATTAAAAATTCACCCTTCGGGTTGAATACCTTCACTGAGACAGTCGGCAAAAGAATGGTCTGACAGACGGACTGCCGGAGATTCAAGGTCTCAGGAGAAGTTGCTGTGGTGGGGGCCAGGGCGGCAACTACCTATTGGTGGTCGTCCTCATCAAACCGGTCCTCTAACCGGGGAATCTCATATTGAGACTCAGGGGGGACCTCAAAAGGTGAGTGGGACGGACCTCCATTTGGGTAAACCCATGCGTCATCTCGTGGCGGCAGCACGGGCCTAGTCATACGGGCTGAGGTCGGTAGGTCGTAGTACTGCTGTCGACCCGCTCGAGGTGGGCGGCGTTCGAGGCGTGGCCACTCATGAAGCGGAGGTGAATAGCGGGCAGGTCGAACCGTAGACGGGGCCGCCACAAATCTCCCATCAGACCGTCGAGGGGGGTTGGCGCCCCCCTCACGGGGGGGTGAAGCCCCCATAGGCGGGGTCGAAATCCGGACGCGTCGGGATTCATGGCCCTGATCAGGGGACCGACGCAAATAATTCGGGGAGCGATTGGTAAGAGCGCCCCCGCCCGTGCGGGGCGCGCCCTCACTCTCCACCTGGCGACCAACACCATTCTTGTTGGCGCACAAAATCTCCAGGTGGTTACCCCTACAAATTGGGCATGGCCGTTGCTGTTGGCAGTCCCGTTGCATGTGAGCTCCCAGACAGCTATAGCACCAGTGGCGGTCTCTTGCAACGCCCCTCCGATCCTTGATCCGCTTAGAGAGAAACTGGGGGCAAGAAAGCACCCGGTGGCCTGGACGCCTGCAATAGTTACAGGGGGCGGGTTCAGTGGCAGCAAGTCCAGTGTAAACGGGCATTGGTCTCCGGTCGGAGGTCCTTTTACCAGGGACGCCAGTGTGACCCCTTTCCTTCCTCAGCTGGGCAGGCCGCTCTGGGGTCCTTGAAGGACCAGCAATCCCGGAGTTATCAGCCTGCCGGCACTCTTCCTCAAGGAACTTTAAAAGGTCCGAAAAGGGGGGCAGGTAGCTGGCCCCGTCCCCACCATACCTTTGCTCAAAACGCAGTTTCAACTCGGGAGGTAGGCGGGACAACACAATGTGTAATAAAAGGAAGGACCACTGGTCCACGGGAAGCTCTAAACGCTTAAGAGCGTTGCAGGCTACAATCAGTGGATTTAAGAGCGATTCTCTTAAATGAGACACCCCATAGACACGTGGCAGCGCTAGAATTTGTGCCACGTGTGTGTCTGCTAACCGGCGCACGTTGGCATACCGCCGAGTCAGTAGTTCCCGCGCGGTGGTATAACTCTCCTCGGAGAGGTCTAGGTGGCTAACTAAACCCAGAGCCTCTCCCTGCAGGGAAGAGAGTAGATAGGCCAGTTTCTGGCAGGGAGACAGGTCTCTTCTCGCGTCCACCAGGCTATCAAAGAGGCTGAGAAAGCCTAGCCACTCGCTCAGGTTGCCAGAAAAGTGGGGCAAGTTTATTGTTGGCAACTTGCCCTGTAACGCAGGCTGCGTGGTGGGTCTGGTGGGAGACTCAAGAATAGAGCTCATTCTCGCCTCCTTCTTGAGCCTCGCGGCCTCCTCCACCAGACCGTCTGTCAGCTCAAAAAACTGTTCGTAGTCCCGCACTGAGGACTCCAGCGATTCCGGAGGTAGCTCCAATGCCATGAGGTCTCGGAAGGCCCCTTCGACGACCGCCTGCCTGGTCCGCACCTGCTCGCACCGCTGGAGCAGTGCGGATGCCCGGTCCTCCCGGCCTACCAAGGCGTTGGCTGTAGCAGCCCAACGCAGCTCTGATTGAATTTGCACGCTCAATTTTTTGTGGGCTGCCATCTTAGGTAGGTACAAAACAACTTAAATAAAGGTAGTCACAACAAATAGGTAACAAAATCAAAACAAAGTTATTTGTTACAAGTTATGTTTCAACTTCAACCAAACAAATTAATAATCAAACAAGAATTACCCACTTTAAACACAAACAAATTACTACTTAAATACTATTTATTAATTAGAATTATTTACTTTAAAACAAGAATTATTTATTTTAAATACATCAAACAAACTACTCTGTTACCTAACCAGGAGGAGTTCTAGTAAACAAACAAAGTATTTGTTGGTTAAAAGTTCCAAAAGATACAAATTAAGCTATCAATAATTTATGTTAAGTCAATCAATAACATAAATTAAGATAAAAGAAAAATTAAGTTTTTAATTACCCGTACTAAGCCACTAGACTCATACTAGGCACTGCAAATTACAAATTGGCTTTATATAATAATAGGATTTTATATTAATATTAAGTGTTGAGGTTCTTCCTTGGATGCTGAAGGTAGAGGGCACAGGTTGTGAATGGCACGTCGTATGATGCCTCTTACAGTTAATACATCAGCTACACGAGCGACGCTATCTCTTCCAGGATGAAGTTGTACAATGCGCCCCATCGGCCATTTGAGTGGAGGCAAATTGGGTTCCTTGACGACCACCATATCGCCTTGACTTAGGTTCCTTTGATTGATTCGCCATTTGACTCTTTGTTGAAGCTCACATAAGAATTCATGTCGCCACCTTTCCCAGAAGTGCTGTTTGAATTGTTCAATTTGCTGGTATCGATTCAGGTGGTTTGTCTTGACATCCAATAATGCTGGCGATGGTAAAGAGGTAAGTGGTCTACCGATAAGGAAGTGCCCAGGAGTCAAAGGAAGTAAATCTGTTGGATCTGAAGAAAGTGGAGTAAGGGGTCGGGAGTTCAAAATTGCTTCAATTTGCACAAATAAAGTCGATAATTCCTCGTAAGTAAAATGATTGTTTCCTAACATACGAGATAAATGATGTTTCGCAGACTTAATGCCTGCCTCCCAAAGCCCACCGAAGTGGGGAGAGTAAGCCGGTGAGAATTTAAATTTTATGCCCTCGTTGATAGCAAATGAGTTGATTGATTCATTGTTCTCAACGGATTGTAAAAATTGGCACAGATCGTTGCTTGCGCCCACAAAATTCCGGCCATTATCGCAATGGATCTCAGATGGCTTTCCTTTGCGTGAGATAAATCGCTTAAGACAAAGAAAAAAAACATCAGTGCTAAGGTCAGATGCAAGCTCTAAATGTACAGCTCGAGTTGACAAACAAATGAAGAGACATAAGTAACTTTTAATTATTTTACAACCACGTCCACGGCGATCTCGGATCGGAAAAGGTCCTGCAAAGTCTACGCCTGAAATCTGGAACGGTAAGTTAGGAGTCACCCGAGACGTAGGTAAGTTACCCATTATAGGATTTAGTGTAGTTGCTTTCATGATTCTACATACTTTGCAATTGTTTACTGTGGTTCTAGCTAATCGTCTGCCTGCAATAGGCCAATAGGTCTGTCGCAAATTATTTAACAATAGTAATGGTCCACCATGCATGAGTTTGTTATGTTCATGGGTAAATAACAGTTTGGTAAATTGATGATTTGAATCTAATACGATCGGATGTATTTTGTTATATTTTTCAGGTGAATTTTGGATTCGGCCCCCTACGCGTAGGATGCCATCTTGGTCTACGAAGGGTCGCAGTGAGAGCAACCGTGACCGTGAAGGTAAGCATTTTTTATTTTTTAATAGTTTAAGTTCAATTTCAAAACATTCTGATTGATGTTGTTTTATTAAATAGTTAAGAGAAGTCTTAAGTTCATCAACAGTTAGATGGCCTGTGTATTTTGAACTCGAGTGTCTAGTATTGTGGATGAATCTTAACACATAAGCTGCACTTCTATTTAGTCTTGAAAAATTAGAAAATCTCTCAAAATTAATAAATTGATTTTGAATGTGTACCTGTAGATTTCGTGCTTGTAGTAAAAGTAGCTGTAGTTTTAGATATAAGTGCTTCTTTAGATTTAATTGGGGTAGCCTTTCTTTCAGGAAGATCATTTGAAACTTTAATTTCACTTGGCCACTCACTTTCATCTTTTAACAAAAACAGAGGGCCTTGCCACCATAGTGTTGCATTTTGAATGTGTTTAGGGTCTAGACCACGAGAGGCTAGATCCGCTGGGTTCTGTGTACCTGGTACGTGTTTCCAGATACCGGAAGAAGTCTTTTCCTGAATCATGGCAACGCGATTGGCCACAAAAGTTTTAAGATCACGAGATTGTGATGACAACCATCCAAGAACGACAGAAGAATCAGTCCAATAATATGTTTTTGGAGTTCTTGGAAGACGCAGAGCTTTTAAAACAGCTGAAGATAAACGAGATGCGAGTAAGGCTCCACAAAGCTCTAGTCTGGGTATTGTCTGTGATTTAACAGGCGACACTTTAGTTTTAGCACAAAGAAGGTTAACCGTCACATTTTCTGATTTATCTATTGATTTTAGATATGCACATGCTGCATATGCTTCGAGAGACGCATCACAAAATACATGAATCTCTATTGTGTCTGGTTTATCACTGAGTGTGTATCTGGGAATTTGTAGTGTAGACAAGAATTCTAAACTGCTAATAAAATTAGTCCATAATTGGGCAATATCGGATGGAATAGGTTCGTCCCAGTCTAATTTAGATAACCATAATTTTTGTAAAATTATTTTTGGTATGATCGTACATGCACTTAGTAAACCAAGAGGATCGAAAAGCTTAGAAGAGTTTGATAAGATTGATCGTTTGGTAACTATAGACGTTGATTCAATTTTAGTAGGAAATTTCCAGACGTCAGCGACTGGATCCCATTTAAGGCCCAATGCACTGGATTGTGAACTTAAATTAAGGTCGGTAACTACATGACCATTTGTATCGCTTTCAAAGATCGAAGGGATGTTAGTGCGAAATTTACGCAATGGTAAGCATGCAGAGTTAAGAGTTTCTGTTACTTTGTTTATAATATGAATAAGTTCCTCTTTAGAATTACTGCCCGATAGAAAGTCGTCAACATAAAAGTCGTGTTTTATTAGTTGAGATATGTTTTCATCTTTACATTCTTTTGATAGCTGGAGCAAACATCGAGTGCTCAGAAAGAGGGCAGAGGCTGTTCCATACGTCACTGTATTAAGTTGGTATGATTTTATGGGAACATTTTCACTTTCTCGCCACAAAATCATTTGAAGGTGACGCTGTTCAGGTTGTATTTGTATCTGCCGATACATTTTTTCAACGTCTGCTGATACAACATATTTGTGTTGCCTGAACCTTAATAATATTGAGAACAGATCATCTTGAACTACTGGCCCTACATGCTGGATATCGTTGAATGAAATATTGCTTGAAGTTTTTGACGACGCATTGAAAACTACTCTAACCTTGGTTGTTTCACTACCCTCTCTAATTACTGCATGATGTGGCAAGAAACAACCATGATCATCAAGACCAGTAACTTTAGTCATATGCCCAAGTTTTTCATATTCATTCATAAACTTATTATATTCTATGCGCAAATTGGGGTTATTACTTAATTTTTTCTCTATTTGAATTAATCTCTTTTTTGCAATATTATAGGAATCGCCTAAAACGTCAGTAGAATCACGAAAAGGAATTTGTACGTGAAATCTACCATGTTCGTCTCGGTAAGTAGTATCGTTGAATAGTTTTTCACAATAATGTTCATCGAAAGAAGAATGTTCTTCAGGTACCTCTTCGAGCTCCCAGAATTTGGAGAGTTGCTGTTGTATTTCTTTGGTAAAATTACAATAAATTTTCTCTGATTTATTAAAATATTTCCCCCCCATGGGGCCAGCAACTATCCAACCCAGTTGTGTTTCTTGTAGTATGGGCATATGAAGACCCAATTTGATTCTGGAAGAACAAAGCAAGTCCCAGAAGACGTCAGCCCCTAGAAGCATGTCAATTTCTGAAGATATATAGAAGTTAGGGTCCGCTAATTGAATGTGGCTAGGTAATTGTAGATTAGAGATGTTGATATTTACTTGAGGCAGCCTGTCCGTAATAAGAGGAATGATGTAGCATTTGACAGGCATGCTAAATGAATTGCATGAAGACCGTATGATGACATCGCAATGTTCAGTGATGTTAATGATGGAGTTGTTTAAACCATGTACAGAACGAAGATGATGTTTTTGTTTTGGTAAACCGATTTTAGCACGCGCAGCTTCGGTCAAAAAAGAAGATTGGCTTCCGCTATCTAATAAAGCCCTTAATGTATATAATTTGTTATTATGTAATACCTCTACCAAAGCCGTAGACAGAAGAGCTTGGTTCGAGGATACAGAAGACATACTTACGACGCAAGAAGGATCCCTAACATTAGTAGGTTCAGAAGATGAAGAAGGTAAGCTGTTATGTCTAGGAACTGTTATATAAGATTTTGCGAGAGATGTAGAAGTTCCTTCATGACCTTTTAATGATGTAGATGACGTCGATGCTTGTGGTTGTGGTTGAATATAATGAAGAGAAGATTGTTTATGTAAAATTGAATTATGTTTTCTTTTACAAGTACGGCACCCACCTAGGCGACACTGAAATGACCTATGACCTTGGCGGAGGCAGTTGGTGCAAATTTGCCATTCATAGACTTTCGCAATTCTATCGTCCACTGACATCGATTTGAATTTAGGGCAATTGTATAATTTGTGGTCTAGCTTACAAGCTAGACAAGAAGTGTTGTTATATAAAGAAGAAGACGGTGATGAAGGCGACGATGGCGATGACGCTATGAAAGATTTGGATTTTACAAATTGACTGCGTTTATCCGATTTGATGGGGTTGTTAATGTGAACTGTTTCTAATATGGTTGCTCGTTGCCGCAAAAAATCAAAAAAGTCGGATAACTTTACGTCGTCAATCGTACTCCTAACTTCCTCCCATTTTCTTGCTGTCAAAGGATCGAGTTTTGTAGACGCCATGTATATTATCATAGTGTCCCAATGATCGGTCGGTTCACCGAGTGAATTTAATGCACTTAAATTTTTTGTAATTGTATCTACTAAATCACGCAAATCTTTTTCCGATTCAGATATTATAGATTTAATGGAAAACAAGCCTTTGATGTGCTCGTCAATGAGCAGCCGCTTATTGTTGAATCTGTCGCAGAGGAGGGACCATGCAATGGGATAATTGATCGAAGAGATTGTGACAGAATTTATGGTGGCGCTTGCAGGACCTTCTAAATATGATTTTAAATAGTGAAATTTATTAACATCTTCGATTGTATCATTGTTGTGGATTAATGCCAAATACATATCTCTAAACTCGATCCATTTGCTAGGATTGCCGTTAAAAGGAGGAATTTTGAGCGGTGGTAATTTTAGCGCGTGATGTTTCGCTCGGTCGGAGCCACTGACAGAAGCAGATTCATTTTTTGTTGTACTTTCATACAGTTGCAAAAGCTCCTGCGATTGAGCGATCAAACTGAAGAACCGATTTTCTATTTGCTCCCTTTCACATAATTGGTAATCTTCATCACTATCTAACGATTCAATTTTTGATTGTAATTCATCGAAACTATAAGAAAGATCTTGAAGTTTACTTAGTCTTAAGCTTAATTCATTACTTTGAGTTTTATTTAATTTACTTTCTAAAAGAGGCGTTAAGTATTTTTCAAATAGAGTGATACGTGTTTTTACACGTCCTCTTTGTGCAATAAGTTCCTTTAGTTCGGTCATTGTGCAAGCGCAAACAACAATACGTACCTACACGATCCAAAGAAATTAAAAAGTATAATAAAAACAATGCATCAACCAACCTCGAACCCCGGTACAAACCGGGCGGAATGTGTAAACGCGGCACCGATCCCGATGTACGGCGCGCGCGGCAATCGCGATCGCGATCGGCAGGCAGGTAGGTAGGTAAACAGGGCGGCGGCCGGCGCGGCACCCGGCACCAACAAAATTCTCACCGCTTAACTCTCGGAGATCCTGAAAAAAGTCGGCAAATATGTGTTTATTGACTGATATTATTATAATTTAACTAAGTAGTTAGCTTCTTGCAAAGTATTTCGAAAGGAAACTCAGAAATAAACTTGTTAGAATGAAGTTTGAAAATGTTGAATAGGTACCTACCTAATCACTTTTTATAATTGCTTATTTTGTAAGATTTACCGAAAATCTTTTAAAAATGCACTAATGACACTGAAAAATTATGTATTTTAATGAAAATTATCAATGCATTGTAATGCAAAATCTATTTTTTAACATTAAAATCGTAAAATATAAATATGTAAAAAGTTGAAGGTAAGTTTCGTATGAATGACGTGTTCGAGAACAAAGTCGGCGTTTATTAGCACAAATAGAAGCAAAATCGACAAAGAAGGATTAAAGATGTAAAAAAGGAATGAGCGTTACTTCCCTCGGTTAAGTTTTCCACCTCTTCCTGCGGGATAATCGCCTTCCAAAAAACGTATTACGCCGATGAACTTCGTCCAGAATCACGTCGGGGTCACCATAAACTTTGTTTGTGATTATTAAACTTGATCTTGGATGTTGGCGGATTTAAATGATGGATTTAAGATGTTGAATGTGTTTAATTTCTTGTAGTTGAATTACACAAAAAAATGATTAACAATTGAAGACAATGATGCTTGATGTAATGTTTCTAATAACGTCTGATTAATAACTGTCACTTGTCACCGGTCGCGTCACACTCCTTTCGCCGGCCCTCGGCAAGCGTCTTCGGCCGCTCTCGGTCTTTTTGCATATTGGCGCGAACATTAAGTTTATTTATTACAATCTACATCTAACTGTTGGCCAGTTACGGGCCACAAACAACAATTAGATACTATTAATTATTAATCAACAAAAATTAACAAAACAAAATCTCAATAATTGCAATCATTATACAGGCCTACATGTGACAAGGTAGGCTATGTACTAGTAACTCAATAAGCCTGTGTATTAATAAGTTATAAGGTCCATTAATTTACAATAAATGAGTTAACCCTAGAACGGCCAAGTTAAGTCACAGTAATGCCAAATCTGTCCGCGGAACCAATTTAACCGCGCTCTGACTACCAAATGTTGAGGCCAACGGCTTGGCCAGCGAGTCAAGGCCTGGAACACGAGATATAGGGGCCCATCAGCTATAACCTGAGTCCAGGGTCGCTGCCCTAAGGGCCTTTCTCCGCGGTCAGATTTGTTCTCGACGTAACTTAATGGTAGGGTTGCACTGACCTTACTTGCCGCAGTCCTCCTCCTTGTATAGGGCCTGAGATTGGTATGATTAGTGGTGATTATGTGGGGTGTGTTGTGGGGTTAAGTGTGCTGTGAACTTCTCAGACCGCTACGGCGCAGCAGGCGGGGAGCCAGCTATGGCCTGCTGAAGGCGCTGGGCTGGCGACTGGCGTGGCACTGTACACTCGGCTTGTCACTAGTTTGGTCCAAAATCTTACACTTCCGCCGATCGCGTTGGCGAGCGAAAACCGGCGGGTTCCAAAGGTTCTTTTGTTACGGACAACACGTTAACAATGGTGCTTATAGCTAGGTCGACACCTAGGCCGCTTAACGGCGCAACAAAAGCGTAAAATCAACTAAATCTAGACACTTAAAAACAGCAAACGGTGCGTTCGCGACCCGGATTTTTTCAGTACGTGTTAGCACTCAAAAGGAAAAGGGAATTTGCAAAAACCACGCCCAAAAATCGCGGCAAGTTTTACCTTTCAAGTGTCATCTGTCAAATTCATTGCGAGCCAAAGAAATTGCTAGCGTCACGACCATGGAACTAGGAATTATGGCGCGAACATATATATTTCTATTTAAAAATATTTCGCATTGGGCCAGCGTGGTGGACTATGGCCTATAACCCTTCTCTGAGAGACCTGCGCTCAGTAGTGAGCTGTTGATGGGTTGCTAATGATGATGATGATGATGATTTCTATTCTATTCATCTTGCAATAAAGAAATAATTCCCGTCACGCTTTTTCGGTACAATTTATCCATTATTGTCGGTCGAGTAAGTGAAATTCCCTTTAAGAGACTAAGTACGTCTACCACAGGTCGACGAAGAAGGAAGAGAAAACAAAAAAAGGGGTAACTCTAGGCCCTAGAGTTACCTCTTTTTTATGAGTTAAACCCCGAGTCTAGGGGTTTTAACTCATATTCTTATACCATAGATGTGGTGGAGTCGCGTCTGGAGACAGCTAAGAGGTTGGGCGTGGACCACACGCTGCTGATCAAGAAGGAGTACAGCGACCAGGACGTCGTCGACAAGATCAAGGAGGCGCTGGGCACCTCGCCCAACATCACCATGGACGCTTGCGGGTTTGCCTCCGCTCAGAGAGTCGCTATGATGGTATGAACTTACACGACTTTTTACTATTTATTTTTATTACAGGTTTTTACCACGACTTTTTCGACGAAATAGGCTTTATATTTCTACCTATAGGTACCTACAAATGGGATGAAAACGGTGTTATTAATCTGATAAACATACTTATGGTAAAGCCACACATCAATAACACAAGTGTTGAGGCCAACGGCTTGGCCAACGAGTCAAGGCCTGGAACACGAAGTATAGGGGCCCATCAGCTATAACCTGAGTCCAGGGTCGCTGCCCAAAGCGGCCTTTAACCGCGGTCAGATTTGTTCTCGTCTTAGTGTGGACTTAATGTGGTAGGGTTGCACTGACCTTCCTTGCAGCATTCAATCCTTGTACGGCCTGAGATTGTATGAGAGTGGTGTATGTGGGGTGTGTTGTGAGAGAGTGTAAGGTGAACTTCTCAGGCCGCTAGGCGCAGCAGGCAGGCAGCCAGCTATGGCCTGCTGAAGACGCTGGGCTGGCGTGGCACTGTACACTCGGCTTGTCACTAGTTAAGGTCCAAAACCCTGATCACACACACACTTCGCCGAGCGCGTTGGCGAGCAAAATCGGCGGGTTGCAAAAAATGTTCTTTTGTTACGGACAGCACGTTAACAATGATGCTTATAGCTAGGTCGACACATAGATCGCTCAACGGCGCAACAAAACCGTACAATAAACTAACTCTAGACACTTAAAACAGCAAAAACGTGCGCGAGACGACCGGATTTTTCGTGAATACCTACGTGTTAGCACTCAAAAGGAAAAAAGGAACTTGCAAACCACACCCAAAATCGCGGCAAGTTTTTCCTTTCAAGTGTCATCTGTCAAATTCATTGCGAGCCAAAGAGACTGCTAGCGTCACGACCATGGAACTAGGAATTATGGCGCGAACAATCCCCCCGCCCGTGGTCGTAAGGATTTACGTCCACTTACTAGTAAATGGGTAAACGTGATAAGGAGCAAACGGCTCGCTGCAAGACAGAGTCTCCGACCATTACCTCGGCAACCCTGGGAACCCCATCAGACCCGTAGATCAGCTTAAGAATGCGCCCACGGCGCCAGTATAAAGGCAACAAATTAGGTTCCTTAATCAACACTAGGTCACCAACTTTGGGTGGATCAGATTTGTCAGCCCACTTAACCCGCTGCTGCAAAAGATGCAAATACTCTAGTGACCAACGGTGCCAAAAACTCTGAGTCATCTGTTGCAGCAGCTCAAATCGGGACAAACGTGAGACCTTCACGTCCATGAAGGGGTATTCGGGTAGAGCGTTAAGGGGCTGACCAATCAGAAAATGACCGGGAGTTAAGACCTCCAGGTCATTTGGGTCAGATGAGAGGGGACAGAGTGGCCGAGAATTGAGTACAGCCTCAATTTTGCAAAACACGGTGGCGAGTTCTTCAAAGGTTAAAACAGTTTCGCCTATAACGCGCCGGAGATGAGTCTTGGCCACCTTAACCACAGCTTCGAATATTCCACCCCAATGAGGGCAAGCTGGGGGGTCAAACTTCCAGGTTACCCCCATCTTGGCCAATGCTGTACTTAATCTAATCTTATTGCTAGACAGGAATTCGACAATCTCTTTTAAATATCTATCAGTGCCCTTATAATTGGTGCCGCAATCCGTGCGAATCAGGTCAGGCAATCCTCGACGAGAGACAAATCTACCTAGCGTGGCTACAAAAGCTTCAGTGCTTAAGGCACTCACAAGTTCTAAATGTACCGCCTTGGTAGCGAGACATACAAAAACGCAGAGGTAGGCCTTGAGCGATCTGGCGTTGCGGAGGTTAGAGCTCTTGATGGCAAACGGGCCAGCAAAATCAGTGCCAACCCCAGCAAAGGGTCGAGTGGCTAGAACGCGGTCGGAGGGCAGATCACCCATCATCGGCTGTGAAGTATTAGCCTTCAAGCGATAACACGGAATACATTTGAAGGTGACGTTCCGGATGGTGCGTCTCCCTGCCAGAATCCAAAACTCGCGCTGTAAAATAGCCGAGAGTGCATTACAACCAGCGTGGGCATTTTTAAGATGGTAGTGTGTCACTAGCAATTTGACAAAGGTGCCGTCCTTAGGTAGCAAAAGGGGGTGGCGAGCACCATAGGGCAGATTGGAATTCTTGAGGCGTCCTCCAACGCGTAGCATTCCGTTATTGTCCAAAAAAGGGCTTAGGCGAGCAAGAGGGCCCTTCAAAACTAAACCTCTCTTTAGAGTGTCAATCACGGATGAAAAATGCTCCACCTGAACCACACGCACCCAGTAGTTCCGGGCGTCTTGGCGTTCAAGAGGGGAAAGCACAGGACTCAAATTTTTATTTTCTGAATTCCGCCCATTATGGATAAAACGTCGAATCCAACCGGTAACACCAATTAGTTTATCAAGGGAACTGTAACGGTTCAAAAGAAAGTTCAAGTCGGGGATCTGTTTATCCTCAACCACTCCGACTCTTAAGCCCGGCAATACTTCGGGAGCGGAAAACCTATTTTGAGGCCAAGTCGTCTCGGATTGGGAGCCAACTTGGATCCCACCAAAGGTGATGGTGGACCAGTGAAGAGGCCTCACAGCCGCGGGAGGCGCAATCGGCCGGGTTCAGTTCTCCGGGTACGTGTCTCCAAATCACCGGTACTGCAGAGCTCTGAATTTGGGAGACCCGATTCGCAACAAAGACCTCTAAGTTGTGAGGCGCGGCTCGTAGCCAGCAAAGGACAATCTCACTGTCCGTCCAAGCATAAACGTCGGTCAGATCGACCGCAGATGCCAAAGAGGAGCGGACGTGGTTCAAGAGGCGTACCAGAAGGGCGGCGCCAGACAATTCTAATTTCGGGATAGTTAACCGTGACCGAATAGGGGCCACCTTGCTTTTTGCCAAGACGAGATGCGTCGCGACCTCACCGGCGACATCGACAGTCCTCAAATATACCACGGCGGCGTATCCTCGTTCGGAGGCGTCGCAAAACCCGTGGAGACTGGCATGACACCTTCCTGTTGGTAGGAAGCGTCGAGGCATGGAAATTCGGTTAACTTCAGGAAGTGAAGACACAAGGGAGTTCCACTCCTTCAATAACTTCCCAGGGAGTGGTTCGTCCCAACCGAGTTCAGCAATCCAAAGCTTCTGGAGGAAACATTTAGCCAAAAATATTACGGGAGTGATCCATCCATTGGGATCGAAGGTGCGAGCAACCGTAGACAATACGGAACGCTTAGTCCAGACCTTAGGAGGTGGGTCTAATTTGACCCGGTAGGTGAAAACGTCTTGGACGGGCTGGTACTGTATTCCAAGGACCGTCAGCAAATTGGGATTTTCGGGATTTTCAAAAATATGAGGATCCTGCTGATCCTTTCCCGGAAGATCCTTCAAGACGTGAGGGGAGTTGGACAGCCACTTGCCCAACTCATAACCTCCGGACTTCAGTATTGCAATCAACTCATCGCGAAGAGTCAGAGCTTCCTCAACGCTCGAGGCTCCCGTGCAAATATCGTCCATATAGACTGACGATTCCAAGGTGGCTGATGCGCGAGGGTAATTCAGTCGCTCCCGGTTAGCTAGTTCTAACAAGGTCCTGATAGCAATATAGGGGCTTGACTTGAGTCCATAGGTCGTGGTGTTCAATTCAAAGACACGCATTGGCTCATTAGGATTTTCGCGCCACAGAATCATTTGGTATCTCCGATCATCGCGATGTACCATCGACTGTCTAAACATCATCTTGACGTCAGCTACGAAAACAATTTGATGCCGGCGGAAATGCGTGAGGATATCGGAGATATCCTTGATCAGCTTAGGACCGGAGTGCAAGCATTGGTTCAATGTCACCCCGTTGGATGTGGCCGCGGAGCCGTCAAAAACCACTCGAATCTTCCCCCCAGGGGTCTTCAAGACGGCATGGTGGGGTAAGAAGTAGTGCTCGTGTGCGCGCCAATCAAAATTGGATGGTGACATATGCCCCAGGCCCTCGTACTCGCGCATAAATTCAACGTACTTGGAGCGGAAGGTGGAATCGCGCCGCATGCGCCGTTCCATAGACAAGAGCCTCTTTTCCGCCAAGGCCCGCGATTGACCAAGCGGGGGGCGAGAAGCGAGAAAGGGCAAGCGAGTTACAAATCGCCCATCAACACGGCGGCCTGTGTTGTTTTGATAAAACAACTCACATTCAAGGTCAAGAGGGTCAACTCGTGCGGCATGCGGCGGCTCCTCAACTTCCCAAAAGCGCTGGACCACGTCCGACAGCGCTAAGCCGGCTGCTTGCAATTGGTCCAGCACCGGTAGGTCCGAAGACCATAGCACGGGTCCAAAAAAGCTAGAACCGAATATAGTGGACATGGCACATAGGCCGTCCTTCTGCAAAACCCTAATTTCCCCTGACAAGACCAGGCCCAACACGTCGGAACCCAACAAAAGGTCCGTAGGACCGGGTTCAGTCCAGTGGGGGTCAGCTGGGTTTAGGCCTGATGCACAGGACACCGCAGCGTCAGTTATTCGGACCTGCGGTAGGGGACCTAAGATATTGTCAAGGACTGACACCTTGACCAAGACCCTAAAATTGCCCGTAACGGGGCCAAACATTAATTCCGCTTCCCCGGTAGGAGTCGAGGGCTCTATACCCCCGATACCTATCACCCGTCCTGTTCGAGGACTCCAAGGGAGCCCTAGCTCACCCACCAAACGAGAAGAAGCAATACAGCGCTGTGAACCCGAATCCAAAAGGGCGCGAACGATTAAAAATTCACCCTTCGGGTTGAATACCTTCACTGAGACAGTCGGCAAAAGAATGGTCTGACAGACGGACTGCCGGAGATTCAAGGTCTCAGGAGAAGTTGCTGTGGTGGGGGCCAGGGCGGCAACTACCTATTGGTGGTCGTCCTCATCAAACCGGTCCTCTAACCGGGGAATCTCATATTGAGACTCAGGGGGGACCTCCAAAGGTGAGGGGGAAGGACCTCCATTTGGGTAAACCCATGCGTCATCTCGTGGCGGCAGCACGGGCCTAGTCATACGGGCTGAGGTCGGTAGGTCGTAGTACTGCTGTCGACCCGCTCGAGGTGGGCGGCGTTCGAGGCGTGGCCACTCATGAAGCGGAGGTGAATAGCGGGTAGGTCGAACCGTAGACGGGGCCGCCACAAATCTCCCATCAGAACGTCGAGGGGGGTTGGCGCCCCCCTCACGGGGGGGTGAAGCCCCCATAGGCGGGGTCGAAATCCGGACGCGTCGGGATTCATGGCCCTGATCAGGGGACCGACGCAAATAATCCGGGGAGCGATTGGTAAGAGCGCCCCCGCCCGTGCGGGGCGCGCCCTCACTCTCCACCTGGCGACCAACACCATTCTTGTTGGCGCACAAAATCTCCAGGTGGTTACCCCTACAAATTGGGCATGGCCGTTGCTGTTGGCAGTCCCGTTGCATGTGAGCTCCCAGACAGCTATAGCACCAGTGGCGGTCTCTTGCAACGCCCCTCCGATCCTTGATCCGCTTAGAGAGAAACTGGGGGCAAGAAAGCACCCGGTGGCCTGGACGCCTGCAATAGTTACAGGGGGCGGGTTCAGTGGCAGCAAGTCCAGTGTACATTGGTCTCCGGTCGGAGGCCCTTTTACCAGGGACGCCAGTGTGACCCCTTTCTTTCCTCAGCTGGGCAGGCCGCTCTGGGGTCCTTGAAGGACCAGCCATACCAGAGTTATCAGCCTGCCGGCACTCTTCCTCAAGGAACTTTAAAAGGTCCGAAAAGGGGGGCAGGTAGCTGGCCCCGTCCCCACCATACCTTTGCTCAAAACGCAGTTTTGACTCGGGAGGTAGGCGGGACAACACAATGTGTAATAAAAGGAAGGACCACTGGTCCACGGGAAGCTCTAAACGCTTAAGAGCGTTGCAGGCTACAATCAGTGGATTTAAGAGCGATTCTCTTAAATGGGACACCCCATAGACACGTGGCAGCGCTAGAATTTGTGCCACGTGTGTGTCTGCTAACCGGCGCACGTTGGCATACCGCCGAGTCAGTAGTTCCCGCGCGGTGGTATAACTCTCCTCGGAGAGGTCTAGGTGGCTAACTAAACCCAGAGCCTCTCCCTGCAGGGAAGAGAGTAGATAGGCCAGTTTCTGGCAGGGAGACAGGTCCCTTCTCGCGTCCACCAGGCTATCAAAGAGGCTGAGAAAGCCTAGCCACTCGCTCAGGTTGCCAGAAAAGTGGGGCAAGTTTATTGTTGGCAACTTGCCCTGTAACGCAGGCTGCGTGGTGGGTCTGGTGGGAGACTCAAGAATAGAGCTCATTCTCGCCTCCTTCTTGAGCCTCGCGGCCTCCTCCACCAGACCGTCTGTCAGCTCAAAGAACTGTTCGTAGTCCCGCACTGAGGACTCCAGCGATTCCGGAGGTAGCTCCAATGCCATGAGGTCTCGGAAGGCCCCTTCGACGACCGCCTGCCTGGTCCGCACCTGCTCGCACCGCTGGAGCAGTGCGGATGCCCGGTCCTCCCGGCCTACCAAGGCGTTGGCTGTAGCAGCCCAACGCAGCTCTGATTGAATTTGCACGCTCAATTTTTTGTGGGCTGCCATCTTAGGTAGGTACAAAACAACTTAAATAAAGGTAGTCACAACAAATAGGTAACAAAATCAAAACAAAGTTATTTGTTACAAGTTATGTTTCAACTTTAACCAAACAAATTAATAATCAAACAAGAATTACCCACTTTAAACACAAACAAATTACTACTTAAATACTATTTATTAATTAGAATTATTTACTTTAAAACAAGAATTATTTATTTTAAATACATCAAACAAACTACTCTGTTACCTAACCACGAGGGGTTTTAGTAAACAAACAAAGTATTTGTTGGTTAAAAGTTCCAAAAGATACAAATTAAGCTATCAACAATCTATGTTAAGTCAATCAATAACATAAATTAAGATAAAAGAAAAATTAAGTTTTTAATTACCCGTACTAAGCCACAAGACTCATACTAGGTACTGCAAATTACAAATTGGCTTGGTAAGAACCCTACAATTATCAAATTATATTAATATTAAGTTTATTTATTTACAATCTACATCTAACTGTTGGCCAGTTACGGGCCACAAACAACAATTAGGTACTATTAATTATTAATCAACAAAAATTAACAAAACAAAATCTCAATAATTGCAATCATTATACAGGCCTACATGTGACAAGGCAGGCTATGTACTAGTAACTCAATAAGCCTGTGTATTAATAAGTTATAAGGTCCATTAATTTACAATAAATGAGTTAACCCTAGAACGGCCAAGTTAAGTCACAGTAATGCCAAATCTGTCCGCGGAATCAATTTAACCGCGCTCTGACTACCAAATGTTGAGGCCAACGGCTTGGCCAACGAGTCAAGGCCTGGAACACGAAGTATAGGGGCCCATCAGCTATAACCTGAGTCCAGGGTCGCTGCCCAAAGCGGCCTTTAACCGCGGTCAGATTTGTTCCCGTCTTAGTGTGGACTTAATGTGGTAGGGTTGCACTGACCTTCCTTGCAGCATTCAATCCTTGTACGGCCTGGGCCTAACCCTTTACACCTAACCTACATAACACACCCACATCATCACTCATCACAATCACCATTCTCATATCATCCCAGGCCGTACAAGGATTGAATGCTGCAAGGAAGGTCAGTGCAACCCTACCACATTAAGTCCACACTAAGACGGGAACAAATCTGACCGCGGTTAAAGGCCGCTTTGGGCAGCGACCCTGGACTCAGGTTATAGCTGATGGGCCCCTATACTTCGTGTTCCAGGCCTTGACTCGTTGGCCAAGCCGTTGGCCTCAACAACAAGACTATGCGTCGTTGCTGTAGATTGGGCGGTTTCGCACGCGTTAAGGTTGAAGACAATGGTCTGCCCGCGAAATTCAAATTTAATTTGGTTTTTCGCAATTTGTAAACTAATACGACAAAGTAGGCTTATGGCCTTCTAATTGCGCCAGTGGAATTATCATCTTCACAGGTTTACATAAAAATCTTTACTTGAAAGTGACCAGTTTAAGAAATTAATCAAAATACTGAGTTGGACGTGAGTTACTCACAAATTAGTCGATATTTTGATTAATTTCTTAAGCGTAATCCTAAAGGCGTAAATCCTCCGTAAAGGCGTATTCTGATTTTCGCACCCCGGCGTCCAGTATGGCAGAAATCCGTGCCTTCACTATGAGACGCAGAGCAGGCTAGACACATGCCTGCACCGCAGCGTACGCAGCTTTCTGCATGTTCAATGTTCATGGCGCTGCCCTGTGCTGCGCATGTTGCGTTATACCGCGTTGCAGTATAACAGCATGTTCTTGCAGAGTGAAGTCCAAGGAACGAGGTAGAGAAACACAGACTTCTTGATGAAGTGAACAAGTGGCATATATATTTACTTATTTACAATGATCTTATATACTAATAAAATTACATAGAGAAAAGTGGGAGTAGATTAGACTATGGACTTAACTAGGTACGTGCAAAATATCGCTGATTAATCATCCTTGAAATGTCTTAAGCGCGGAAGAAAAATATGAACATAGTATGCTAGGGTCACGTATGCGTGCGTGGCATATTGCGTCGCCTGCGTGTCACCGGTTGTAACGAAGCGTTACATATTTGTATTATATTTAATTTAAAATACGTATTTATTTATAAATATCTAAGTATTTGTCTAGATAAATAAACATTTATATTATTTAAGTATAGTATGTAGTTATTATGTTTACCCGCCATATTTTAACTACATATTTCATTTACGTAGGTACCTACCTATTTTGTTACTGCGTAGCAAATAATGTTTCGCGCGCGTATCCAAGCATTCCGGCGCACAGGCATCCATTTTGATGGAGTTAAACCAGCTGTCAGTCGCGCCCGATCTCGCAGTTCTCGCACTAGTGACGGGCGCGTCTCATTTTTTCGCAGAGCAATCGCTCTAGTTTACTCTGCGATGAGGCTCGTCAAATATTCAATTAAGCCTGTGCAATGGATGCGGATTATCCCGTTCTAGGGTAAGTTTTGAATGGCATTTTAAACTGTTTTTATCGTAGATTGTAGATTGTAACGTTTAATCTTTGTTCATTTCGCATTCCACAGCATATGTTTCAACGTCATATAATTGTACCTAACTTAACATTTCTTTGTGTTTATAGCTAATTACTTAACGTGCTAATAATAATAGCTATATTTCAGCCTTATTATTATCATTGATTACTTTCATTTCATATTATTTGCTATGTACTTTGTAATTCTTGAAATTTCTCTAGACTTTAGTTTTTTGACAACCTTCACTTTAATATTTATATTTTTCAAGTTTCTCAATCATTAAAAATTGCATTAAATTGTTTTCTGATTACATTTTGGCCTTCAGCTTTTCATTATTTACCTATTCTTGTAACTCCGTTCTGATTTCTAACCACAACGGCAATACTATCATGCTTATTAGTACGTCCCTGCGTTTTACTTTAGTGCCAAGGTTGGATTCAGGACGGAATGATATTACCAGACACTAACATCAGTCGGTATATCATTTCCAGGTTCTTCGCTCCGCCTCAACATTCTCCGTTTGGAGTAACGTTCTCCATTCTCCGCTTCAACCTTCACCGCTCCGCTTAGAGCTACTTCCTGCACCGCTCGCTACTACCAATCCCGGCTAGTCACCAGATCGCGACGGTCGACGTTCCTGTGCGCACTAGCACGGGCGTCACCTCGTCTGCGGGTCTGCGGGACAGCCGTCACTCCCCAGCGACTCAGCGGCCCCCAACACCTAGGCCACCTAACCAGGGGAGTACCTATATACACCACCACCTAGGTCAAGGCAGGATCTTGGTAACTTCACGGCCCTACAAATTTGTGTACCCACCTACTGAGCTAGCCGCGGTAATAAAGATCTGTACCGTTACCTTTGGTCGAAATAAATATTTTTGTTACCGTGGGCTATTTTTTTTATTTAACCACCACATTCTCTTTTTTTTTCACCCCCCGGTACACGGTGTCACCACGGAATAAATAAATACCTAGGTGTCACCTACGCTTAGCCCTGACAGCACGCTGGTCCGCAGGTGACGCGCTCGGGCGGCACGGTGCTGGTGGTGGGCATCGGCGCCGACAGCGTGGAGGTGCCGCTGACGGGCGCGCTGCTGCGGGAGGTGGACGTGCGGGGCGCTTATCGGCTGCTTAACTCGTAAGTATGACTAAAAGGTTGGTCTCTCTCTCTGCATCGTATTCGTCATTGCTGAAGGGGCCTTGACCTTTTTACATAATTAATTTAATGGTATCGCAGGGATACTCCGAGCATAGCTCTCTCCATCGCCCGCTGTGACCCTGAGCCTTCATAGTTTAATGGTTATTTTAAGATATTAGCGATAATGATGGGATCGACGGCTTAACGTGCTCGCCAAGGCATGCAGGGAGCGAAAAGGCCTAATTTGAACACCCAACGTCGGTCATCCATCCAGATAACGACAGGGGTCAACGTTGCTTAACCAGTCGTATGATACTGAAACAACTAGGCCACAAGTCTGTTTTGGACCTTCTTGTGTGTGATTGATAAATCAATCAAATTGGAGTATTATAATGACAAGGAATATAAATATTCTTTGAGTCATTATAACATCATTCCATAGGCATTCCATACACGCTACGCTTGCAAATCCACGTAAGAATAATGATAAGTACGTAAATAATTATAGTATAATTGAAATTTCTGCAATCTGCTCTTCTCAAAAGAATCTGCATTCCGAGCCGGTGGTAGAGTCATCATTCAGAATTTGAATTCTTTCAGGCCAAGGGAAAATCCTTGCCCTCAACTGTCCCACCCATTAAATTATACGGTACCCCGTTGAAGAGGGTGTCTCAGTTTAAATACCTGGGCCATGTGATTTCCTTTGACCTGAAAGACGATGCCGATATAGAGAGAGAGCTCAGGGCTTTGTGTGTCAGGGCAAACATGATTGTCCGCAGGTTTGCTCGTTGTTCGGTGCCAGTCAAAATCACCCTTTTTAGAGCATACTGCACCTCCTTTTACACGAGCAGCCTGTGAATCAGTTATACGCAGAAGCAGTACAACGCCCTGCGTGTACAGTATAATAATGCGTTCAGGATGCTGTTGGGACTGCCTCGATTCTGCAGCGCGTCAGGGATGTTCGCCGACGCTCGTGTAGACTGCTTCTACACCACTATGCGAAAGCGGTGCACATCCCTGTTGCGTATAGTCCGGGCCAGCTCTAAAAGCGTCCTGAGGGCATTTACTGACAGGATCGATTGTCAGTACTTGAACCACTGTTGCATGGTTCATGTGCTGACAAATCGGTGCCGTCTTAGGCTAAGTTTTAGGTTTTAGTGTTACTAACATAATATAGGTTTAAGTTTATTGTTACTAACACACTATGATCCCAGATGGTCGAAATAAAACATTTATTATTATTATATTATTTTCAGTAGGATTAGTAGAAGATTAGCGTCGCAGCCTTTGACAATTGAACCACGGGACCAGTAACGCGCCTAATGCTACGAACAAAAAAGTCTGCCACTTTTGGTGCGGGGGGGGAGGAAACACTACATACACAGAACTGCACACTTTATCAATTCCATTTGTGTCATTATGGCACACAAAAGACAAAATCTCCAACACTATTACATTTACGCACACATATCAGGTTAAATACAGTGTAAGACAGACAAATTAATTGCGATGCTACCATATCGATATTTTATATCGATAGTTTTCCCAAGAAAAAACAGAAAATTGCCTAAGCAGCAAAACGCACTCAACCAAAATTTTAATCATCTAACTCTTTACTTGGTTAGCGTAACACGTCTTTTTTTAGGGTTCCGTAGTAAAACAACTAGGAACCCTTACAGTTTCGCCAAGTCTATTGGTACTTACTGTGGTAAGTTAGAGACTATAATCATTATATTATAACTAGCAAAAAGCTGAGCTTTGTAAGAGCTCGCGTAGTTTTTCTAACGGGTAATAATTTTTACGTTAATGGTTATAAAATTATATTTTCTTTGACAGATAACATATTTGGATATGAAATTAAATTACAATGTTAAATCACAAATCCATAGGCGTGATAGTTTTTCAGCGAAGTGTACCACAAAATGTACAGTTTGTGGGATAGTGATAGGTCTCGCTCCGCTCTTAAAACTATTAAACTTACTAAAACTTATTAAACTTATTTATTATATTAAACTTATTAACTAACTATACTAAAAATTATCTTAAAACTTGCTCCTCCGCATCATATGCCGATGCCGTGACAACTTATTCAATAAAATCATAATAATATAACGTAAAGAGGAAAACATTAAAAAAATGCAATATTTATATTTTTTAATCATTACACTTTTTAGGGGTTCGAAGTAAAACAACGCGGAACCCTTATAGTCTAGTCAAGTCCGACCGTCTGTCCATCTAAACATTCGAACCGATTAGGGTACTCTCAATTTACACAATATAGGCTATATATTTTATCCTTAAAACTTAAAAAGTTTCCGCTAAAATCAACATTTAGTTAATAAACAATACATTAGCGTTCGGCATAAGTTAAATAAAATTGAAGGGAGCTTTAATATATACATATCAATATTCCGATATTTTTGTCGAATTTATTTAATGTAATGAATTGGTTCATTTACATTTTATTAGGGCGAGCGGAGCGAGACCTATAACTATCCCACAAGCTGTACATTTTGTGGTACACTTTACTTAAAAACTATCACGCCTATAGATTTGTGATTTAACATAGTAATTTAATTTCATATCCAAATGTTATCTGTCAAAAAAAAATATAATTTTATAACCATTAACTTAAAAATTATTACCCGTTAGAAAAACTACGCGAGCCCTCACAAAGCTCAGCTTTTTGCTAGTTATAATCCTCTTTAGTTTATTGCTTGCTGATGAATGTCGATGCTTCTTCAATGAGTAATAATTTTTTTATCGTTATCGATCCGCACCGCAGGCACATCACTTTTACTAAATTTAAAAGTTTGCAACCTTGTGCACTATGTAATAAAATCTAATTTTGCAAAATAATAGGGTGTATAATACGAGATCTGGCTGCAGAATATACATCTACGATGTTGCCTATCAAAATGTGACCGCTAGTATTTTGAATTAAATTAGGTACCACTGTACTTTATTTGTACTACCGTACGTTCGTTTGTTGTTGTTGTTGTTTGGTGGTCATTATGTTACTACCGGTGCAAACAGTAGTAGAAACGACTTAATAAATAGGTACTCCAAAGAAATCTTGCTTTTCAAAATGACAAATTTTAAAATTACAACAAAAATCAATATTGATGAAAAAAATTACTCAGTTCAAAATTATCTTTAAAATGATACGTAACAATTTTATGTAACGCGATATTTTTTTTTTTACTTCGCATTCGCTTCTATGAGAGCCCCCCTGAAATAAAGATTTTTATAACTTTTTAAGCCATTTTCGGCTGGAGGCCATCGGTTTACATATGATATCTAAATTTGAAGTAATTACGTTCAGTAATTCAAAAGTTATAAGGCTCTGACAGACGGACGGACGGACGGACGGACGGACGGACGGACAAGTGCAAATCGCTCTAGTTAACTCAGAGACCTTCGCTTCGCTCGGTCGAAAAATCATCGGAGCCCTCATTTACACTATCATCGCAGCTATCACTTTCATCGCTACAAATATCAGATTCGTCGACATTATCGGAAGATTTGTTCATGAAATCACATAGCACACTCTTAACTTCGTTGGAGTTGAGTCTCTCAGGAACCATGTTAGTTTTAGAAAACTATCTAATAGCAGCCAGCCATTATTTTCCGCGCAAAATCTGATACATTCCGACTCAGTGGCATTTAAACACATCGAATTAACAGATTGTCCACAAAAATTGTTGTTTGAAAGATTTCCAGCACGGTGGAATGTGCGTTGAGTCTAAACCTTTAATTCTTTTTATGTTGCGTTTTTTATGTTATAATAAAAATATCGCAGCTATTCAGTTGAGATGAGAACACTAGCATTCGACGCATGCGCAGTGACTTTAAATAATCGCTGTCGTACAGCTGGCAATCGCTATCCTCGTCTGACTAAGTTATGTATACGCGCTAACTCTCTTTCACTCTACATTAAATATTTACCATCTTTAACAACCAGCAACCCTTATTTGCGGCCAGATTTAAGTAAGCAATCGTATATCATAATAAACAGAAATAATTAGCTTCAATTTGATATAATATAAATAATAAATGTACGTTATGAACGTATAAATGTATCAAAATCATACCTGTATATACTTGGCTACGAAGAGGTGCGGTCAAGTGCACAACGGCATCCGTGATTTTTCAGTATTTATATATATTGCCGTGAAGAGGACGATATTTTATTTAAAAAAACCAGTGAATTCCGTAACGAAAATAAATCTAACACCCCGTCGTTTCAGTTCAAAAACCAGTGAATGAATTTTTTTTCCGAAAAATCAATTAATAATAATTTAATTAAAAATAATAGCAACCACATTTTGATAGGCAACCTGGTAAATGTTCTCTTCATCATAAATAAACCCATTTGCAAAAAAAACGGGCGGTTTAAATTTTTTCTCTGTCTTTAAAAAAATGCAATAAAAAAGAAGTTTCAGTCGTTTGAGTATATTACTGGCACATTGAAAAAGTGTCTTATTGAATAAAAAAGTTTGTTCCAAATCAAATTTAAGATTTAGACAGATCTTAATAAAAATTGCGGTTTATTGCGTATTGTGACGGGAATCGTTGGAAGATCGACAGATATCTAGAGTTGTATCTTACTTTTAGATAATTAACTATTGTTGAGGTTTCTTATTTCATTGATATTTTTAAGTCTTGATAAAATTACTTAGCGCTCTCTAAGATGGTTGATAGACGAATAACAGCCAGCAAAATTATAGTGCTGCTTGAAGAAGGTTGTAGTCAATGTTATGTGTCCCAGAGGCTAGGTGTGAGTCGTTCGACTGTCCAGAGGACTTGGCAAAGATATCAAGAGACTGGTTCTATCAGCAGAAGGCCTGGTTCTGGTAGAAAACCTTGCACGGAAGCTCGAGATGATCGCTTCCTTGTGAACCAGGCGTTGAGAAATCGCAAATCTTCTTATGTCGACCTCAAAAAGACTAGAAGAAGTGAGAGGTGTGCAAACCAGCCTATGGACGGTCAGGAGGAGGCTTCTCGCTGCCAATATACGCAGTCGCCGCCCGGCCCGTGGTCCTAAATTACTCCGGGAGCACAGAGTTGCTAGATTAAGCTTCGCCCGAAATTGTGCGACATGGACTCAAGAGGACTGGGGTAGATTATTGTTCTCCGATGAAGCGAGAATTTTACTAAATGGAGAGGATAGACGTCGCCGAGTACTACGAAAGCCAGGGGAACGTTTTTCAGAAGTTTGTTTTAAAGAAATAACTCCTTACGGTGGGGGGTCAGTTATGTTTTGGGCAGCGATTAATGTATTGAAACGTACGGATTTAGTCTTCATAGGAAACGGCACACTAAATGCACACCGGTACATATCAGAAGTTCTTATTCCTCACGTACAACCCGCATTAACTGTTTTTGGAGAAAGTTCGATTTTTATGGACGATAACGCACGCGCTCACCATTCTGGCGAAGTGGAAGCATATATTCAAGAGGTAGGGATTCGTCGTTTGGATTGGCCAGCTCGAAATCCCGACCTCAACCCCATAGAACACATCTGGGATATTCTAAAGCGACAAGTAAGATGGGTGCAGCCCGCTCCGCAAAACATTAGGGAGCTAAGGAATGTAATTGCTGCACAATGGGAGCGTATTCCACAAGAAACAATTAAAAACATCATCACTAGCATGCCCAGGCGAATACAAGCTGTTAGCTTAGCAAGAGGGGGCCACATTCGATACTAAACTTTAACTTTTGCTTTTACGTTAATTAAAACAAACATTAATTTTTGTCTGTATTTTATTTAATGAATAGATACTGCTACTAGCTTTTTAGGCTCTGAAATAATTTTTCATTAATTCAATCGAAATTTAACGATAAAATTAACAGGAACTACTTTCTGTTTATTAATTTAAAGGATTCTGAGGATACAAGTTATTCAGAATAATCAAATAACGTGAAGTTGCCAATGAAATTGCTTATTTGCCTAGGTGCCCGTTTTTTTTGCAAAAGAGTGTATATGCGTAAAATTTGGTTTTTAGCAAACACTTGATGAGTGCACTAATTCTGCAGCCGGATCTTAGACTAGTAGTCTCGTTACACAGTTTTGCTTGTCAATTTGATTTTTGTTATTCATTTTTCGAATCTGAACCTAAGTTCTATGTAGTGATGGTTGAAATTGCTATACAAAAGTAAAATAGTAGTAAGTAGTCTAGTGTTGTACTTGCGTGTTCAAATTTAAACCTTATTTGTAGCAATCAAAGGTTGAAATTCTTTAAAAAAGAAACAAAAAGTAGTCTCGTGGGGAGTGTGGTTACGTCACAACTCAACTTACGATTATCACTCCGATTTTAACGAGATATTACGTACTACCTCACCCAAACGATGAAGTTCTCGATTATTATTTATGATATTACTTTAAATATTTTTAATAGAAAGAAAGCATGTATCACAATAAAAATACTTCCAAATGGAATGTAATTCCCTATTTTTGTAAATTTGAGGTATTCATCTTATTCCTGCACATGTTAAGCGCTCAGATCAGCATTTTTCACGGACCACCTACGAGTGCGAAAACGATTCATGTAATGATATAATCGATTCGAAAACAGTTTTTATAAGTGCACATGATTTGAATCCATTACATTTTGGCAGAGGGGAAGGATCTTGCGAGGCGAGTCCAATTACGGTAGTAAATATCATTCGTCTATGGTCGCAGCAAATGAGCCTTAGCTGTGTTGATTTAAAGTAACAAATTCAGTCAACCGATTTTAATTTGGAGCTTATCGTAGATATACGTAGCAAACACGAAATTGAATTCTAATCAAAAGCTGTTATAGTTCATTTTACTTTGACGCTAATGTCCAACAAATACGATCAATCGAATTATATCTTATACTTATTTGTAACCCTAACAGGTATCCCCAAGCCCTGGCGGCAGTGTCCAGCGGCACCATAGATCTGAAGTCCTTCATCACCCACCACTTCCCTCTGGAGAAGGCCAAAGAGGCCATGGAGTTCGCCAGAACTGGCGAGGCGATGAAGATCATCATACACATGTAGCTTCAACGTTCGGCACGAAAGTTGACAAAATGGCGGACACTACGCCATATTGAACATTCGTAGTGGCGTAGTGTCCGCCATTTTGAACACGCGAAGTTCTAGCGTCTCGCAGCTAATATTGTCCAATACAATTTGAATGCATAAGTTACGGTTTGTTTTGTTTAGTAACTTCGAAGGATTATTAACTTGAAGGTAATTTACTGTAATCTACGATGCGTTGTTTCTTCCTATTGGTAAATATCCACTGACTCGAGTGTAACGATCATCATTAGGAATAAATCCTTCTTAAGGCCGAAACCAAACTATACCTGTCCTCATGTCAACTCTGAAATAATATTGTCAAAATGTCGGTTTGGTGCAAGTCGGCCTAAGTATGTGACGTCATTTAAATAAAATCGACACACTGGACTGGCTGGCAAATTACATAAACGGAGTGATTTACTTTTATTAATATACTCTTGACAGCTTAAATTATGGATCAACTAGAGTTTCTTGCTGGTTCTTCTCGGCAGGAACGGCATTCCGAACCAGTGGTAGACTCATTGACGATTCAAAAGATAGAACATAAAAATATTCAAAAGGTAGATTCATAAAAATAGAACTGTGAATTTTCCGAAATTATTGCTATAAATAACATGATGCTGGTGGCAATTTTAATACATTATGTATATGTATAGAGGTCAGTGACTGACACCTACACAAGCATCAACGTTGGTTTTTTTTTTGTATAATAAAACTCCTCATTTTAAAATATGAAAATAATAATTTATTTACAATCACTGTTAACTTATCATTTATTATTGTTGAAAACATAAATAATTTATCACACTTTTACAATAATTGCGCATTTTTAAAACAAATAACGTTTATAATGGTAACTTGACTGTCGTTAAGTCATTTATAAACGTTTCAACAAATTATCGAAACATGGGGGGGGGGGGGGGGGCTTCAATGAATTAATTCAAGACTAATTAGGTCATAGAACGATCGAACGAAATGTCGATTTTAATATATAATATTTAATATAATAATATTTAATATAATTTTATAAAAGTCTGATAAAAACTCGGCGTAGGTACTTTGCTATCACTGAATATATTACTCAACTATTTTTGGCAATGAAAACGTCTTAAATTGTTATTTGATTACCACTGGAAGTGATAAGAGGACCTGCCTCATAACGCTTGAGACCCCTACTAACATTATAAATGCGTAAGTGTTTGTTTGCTGGTTTGTACTTGAGCCGAGGATCGACGCGATTTTTTGCATGGGTATAGTTGACGACCTGAAGACTGACATAGGCTACTTTTTTACTTACACATTGTCTTACCGCTCGCCTACTACCCGCACCCCTCACTCACCCTGGCAATGGCAGTACCGTCGGCATCACAGACACATTTTTTTAAATATTTTATTTGCTTTTAGACTTTTTTTCTGTGGTTTTCTATTTTTGAAAATGGATAAAGAAATCAACGTTTTGATTAGTGTCCATAAATTAATATCCAGTTCGAACGTGGACGAGTAGTAAATCACACTAATATTATAAATGCGAAAGTGTGTTTGTTTATTGGTTTGTCCTCCAATCACGCCGCAACAGAGCTACGGATCAACGTGATTATTTGCATGGATATATTTGAGGACATGGAGAGTGACTAAACTACTTATTATCCCGGAAAACCAAAGAATTCAATCTACGCGGACGAAGTCGCGGGCATCAGCTAGTAGTATATAATGGCACTTGTGCGGTAACAACGAGATTACAATCTAGAGGTTCAGTCTGGAGGAAGTGAACACGCCGGGCCGCGTGTTGAGCGCGGCGTTGGCGCGCGGCATCGGCATGGAGCCCAACGCGTTGCCGCTGGAGCCTGCCAACGGGAAATACCAAAATTAACCTGAGGTGCCATTGTAAAAAAATTGCCGATCAAAATCGTATTCATTTCATGGCATTCGCGTCAAAGTAAAATATTCCTTGAATGTATTGGTTTAAAGTCACAAATTCAATACAACCGATTCTAACATGGAGCGTATCGTACATACCCATACCTATGAGAATGTATACACGAAATTGAGCTCTAATTTTAATGATGTTATGGTTTATTTTACTTTGACGCTAATGCCATGTAACGAATAAGATTTTGATCGGCAACTTTTAGACAATCGGTGGGCTGCTTTATGATTCTCTACAAATGATTGCTACAGTATGACGATTGCTATCGCCATTGATTGGCCGATACTCACTCGCTACTATAGCGGCTAAAATGCATTGTTGCAGAGGGAACGTTATAATCATCATCATGTTATGTTACGTTCCCTCAAATATGGATGAGCGAAGCAACGGCTGGGCCATGCTTCATGTTCGTGAACTGGTTCCACCGGCGGGAATGGGGCTACTTTCTTTCTGCCCGTCTTGAATTATAATTAGGTATGCTTTTGTGGAACTTCCCCGCATTGTGGAAACACTGCATACATAGTATAGTATCTATTGTATTGTAAACTTGTTTTGAAAAGAGCAACCGCCGAGTTTATTGCTGGTTCTTCTCGGCAGGAAGGGCATTCTGAACCAGTGGTAGACTCATCGACGATACAAAAGCACTTGTAAAAAGTTTATTTGAATAAAAATATTTCTATTCTATTCTATTCTATTCATAACCCCTCCATAAGTAGTCGGGTAAAAAATCGAGTCCTATTCCTATTGCTTTAGTCCAATAGTTGTTTAGTTACCCGGCTTGCCGCGCGCGGGCGCCTGCCCCCTGCCGCGGCCGCGTGCCGCGTACGCGCCGCGCGCCGCTTTCGCCTTCGCGGCCGACCCGCCTTTGCGCTTGTAGCTGAAAACAACGACCACGTTACACACAATGATCCCTATTCGCTGGGTGCGTAAGGCATAGTGGAGGACACAAAAGTGATGTCAGCGCCCGCTGCGGACAATTATAGAACTACGGGTGGCTCTTTATTATCTATGACCATAAAAATAACACGTGTGTCAGTTTAATTAAATAAATAAAATAAAATGGGTCATCAAACTTGATGTGTAGTCGATTGCAAAAATACTAGTAGAAATAGTAATTGTAAATTTTATAAGTTTCCGGTTGCCAAGTGGAAATTAAATCAGCGAAAACAATGGATAACTGCTGTTAAAAGGCAAAAGTAAGTATTACTATAACCTACAACTGTATTCTATAGATTAATTTTAGAGGTCATTGCGTCATTTGCAATTCTATTAGTTCCAGAGACACTCGCATCTGTATGCTTACAGCGCCAAAACGCCTATCAAGTAAGTCCAAAAAATATGACGGCAGCCTCTCCAGTGTTAATCGTAGATAGGAGAATAAGAGCGCCAAAAGTTAATAATAGTTTGCGCCACCACACATTTTGTCAAAAGTATCTGAGATTTTTGGAGAGGAACTTACTAAAAATAAAACTAATTGACAAAATTACAAAAAAGGAAATAATACAAAGGAGTAGGCTCAAAGATGTGGTGAGGATAGCTAAAAAAGGAAAATGACATGTAGCAAGGGCAGGAAATGAGAAATGGAGTAAAAGCACTACAACTTGGCTACCAAGATACATAAAAAAGGAAACAAGGAAGACCTGTACTACGGTGGAGAAATAAATTAGACATACGAGAGAAAACTATGGCCCCGCTCAGCCCAAAATAAGAAGGAATGGAAGAAGAAGGGGTAGGCCTTTGCCCAGCAGTGGGATGATTTGTAATTAAAATAAATTAACATGTATAAATATAACTATGTTGTAATAAAGGCTTATATATAAATAAATTAATAAATCAGATTTTTACAGTAATTGATAATGTTAGAATGTGCGAGAGAGAGGGATGCGAAATGTAATAATACTCTTATACCATTTTGAATGAAATGGAAACCGTTTATGGGGAACAGTGCCCTAGTAAATCAATGATTTACAAGTGGTATGGTCTTTACAAACATGGTCGGGAGTCGATTGAAGACGACCCTCGATTTTTTGGGATTGTGAGGGGATAATACTGATTGATTACAAGGAAAAGGGAAGGACCATAACCGGAGAATACTACGCAACGATACTAGAAAAATTAAACGAGGCCATCAAGGAAAAACGTCGAGGAAAATTAAGAGCAGAGTTGCAATGGCTGCTCTGCACACGCATGGCTTCGAATCACTAGTCCACCCACACTACAGTTCAGATCTGGCCCCAAGTAATTTTTATTTGTTCCCCAATTTAAAAAAAAAATTAAGGGGAAGGAAAATTTCCGACGACAATGAGGTAAAGGAGGCAATTTTGGCTCATTTTGAGGCAAAAGATAAAAAATATTTTTACGATGGTTTAGAAAAATTAATTCATAGATCTAATAAATGTAATCAGCCTAAGGGTGATTATATTGAAAAGGAAAAAAAGATTTGTTGTTTCATTTTATTTAAAACCCTTTCATTCCACGAACTTTTGGACCTCCCCTCGTATAAAGCTTTTTCGGACCGACTCGAGCCGATTCCGCGTCGATAGATAGATATGGGGAGACCATAATACCGTTTCCGGACTCCGCCGCGGAAGGTCTTCCTGCCCCGGGAACCGCTGCCGGTGGACAGGCTCCTCTCGGCGTTCTTGGCGAGGCTGCCCCAGTCCGTCTCCGAGTCGCTGTTCTCCTCCTGGAAGTCATGTTCCATTGGTTTCGTTGTCTTCTCTTCGAGTTCATCTTCGTACTGCATCAGGAGACCTGCAAAATTTTTATCACGTAAAAATTTCGAACAATTTTTTTTCTGAGTTCTGAATAAATTCTTTATCAATCTACCACTTTATTGTTGATTAATTGCTACTTTCACAATAGAACATTGTTCTACGAGGGGTGAAAGTAACCCATTACTTATGAGGGCGTCATTCGAGACACGAGGCGAAGCCGAGTGTATCAATACGCCCGATTTAGGAATCGCAGTTTCTCCCGAGTGATACATAGTGCTTTATACTACACCTAAGAGGAAAATAACAGACATTTTTTTAAATTATTGAAGTTTACTTTAGAGGTACGCCGTCTAATTTAGAGGTACGCAGGCAACTTTGGTGGTAGGCAGCCTGCGTACCTCTAAAGTAGTCGGCGTACCTCTAAAGTAGCCGGCGTACCTCAAAAGTAGCTGTCGTACCTTAAAAGTAGCCTGCGTACCTCTACGGTGAGGGTGACTACTTTAGAGGTACGCAGGCTACTTTGGTGGTAAGCCGGCTACTTTTTAGGTACGCCAGCTACTTGAGAGGTACGCCGGCTACTTTGGAGGTACGCCGTCTACTTTAGAGGTACGCAGGCAACTTAGAAGGTACGCAGCCTACTTTGGAGGTACGGAGGCTACTTTGGTGGTACGCAGGCTACTTTTAAGGTACGCCAGCTACTTAAAAGGTACGCCGGCTACTTAAGAGGTACGCCGTCAACTTTAGAGCTACGCAAGCTACTTTGGTTGTACGCCGACTACTTTAGAGGTATGCAGGCTACTTTTAAGGTACGACAGCTACTTTAGAGGTACGCCGACTACTTTAGAGGTACGCAGGCTACTTTTAAGGTAAGCAGGCTACTTAAGAGGAACGCCGGCGTACCTTTGAAGTAAACGGCGTACCTCTAAAGTAGGCTGCGTACCTATAAAGTAGCCTGCGTACCTCCAAAGTAGCCTGCGTACCTTAAAAGTAGCCTGCGTACCGCTAAAGGAGTCACCATAGAGGTACGCCCACTACTTTAGAGGAACGCAGGCTACTTTTAAGGTACGACAGCTACATTCGAGGTACGCCGGCCAGTTTAGAGGTACGCCGACTACTTTAGAGGTACTCAGGTAGCCTGCGTACCACCAAAGTAGCCTGCGTACCTCCAAAGTAGCCTGCGTAAAACCAAAGCAGCCTATGTAACTCTAAAGTAGACGGCGTACCTCTAAAGTAGACGGCGTACCTCTAAAGTAGCCGGCGTACCTCTGAAGTATCTTTCGTAACTTAAAAGTAGCCTGCGTACCTCTAAAGTAGCCGGCGTACCTCTGAAGTATCTTTCGTAACTTAAAAGTAGCCTGCGTACCTCTAAAGTAGTCGGCGTACCTCTACGGTGACTACTTTAGAGGTACGCAGGCTACTTTTAAGGTACGCAGGCTACTTTAGAGGTACGCCGGCTACTTTAGAGGTACGCCGACTACTTTAGAGGTACGCAGGTAGCCTGCGTACCACCAGACTAGCCTGCGTACCTCCAAAGTAGCCTGCGTAAAACCAAAGTAGCCTGCGTACCTCTAAAGTAGACGGCGTACCTCTAAAGTAGCTGGCGTACCAACCTTAAAAGTAGCCTGCGTACCTTCTAAGTAGCCTGCGTACCACGAAAGTAGCCTGCGTACCTTTAAAGTAGACGGAGTACCTCTAAAGTAGCCGGCGTACCTCTAAAGTAGCTGACGTACCTTAAAAGTAGCCTGCTTACCACCATTTTTTTAAGTATTTGTATTTCTGAACTTAATTTTGTCAAAAATTAAAAAAAAAACAACCACGTATGTAATGGATTTTCATACAACTTTTCAGCCCGCTAAAGCACGTAAGTAATGCATACATTTTTTCAGCTCGCAGATTTGTCTCCACGTAAAGACGTATTTTCTTTCTCGCTCTTTCTCGATATGACACAAATCAGAAGGTACTTTCCGAGCAGGTGTAGTATAAATAAATTCTCTATTAATCTACCACTTTATTGTTGATTAACTGCTACTTTCACAAAAAAAAATTACCAAACTTGTAGCAAAAAAATTGGTTGTCTGTAAAGTCGGTTTACTGACGATAGTTGAACGTGACAACGTCGTAATTATCGTTGCTATAAACAATTGACACCACATTCACTTTTCACTGCACTTGATACTCGATCAAAACATGTAAATGTACTATAGTATAGCAGCTGTCCACGCAGACGCATCGCTCACTCAAGCAGGAGAGAGACGGATGTCGAACGCTGCCGAACGCAAAGGCCGATTGTGCCTCTTTGTCGCTCGTTCCGCGTTCTCGCTTGCACTTCAAGCCTTACATGGAACGCCTCAGAGCGAGGTAACGCCGCATGAGTCATGTTTTTTCGTGCGTGCAGCCGGCTCTATCGAATTATAAGACGTTGTCACGTCAAAAATTTTATACGTTAGCCAAATGAGGGCACATAACACCCGCGGGGCAGAACACCCGCGTAACTCCAATAATAATTAGGAGTTCTCGTCAAGTAGTCGCCGTAGCCGACAACGACCTGGCGGACGTCATCACACAGCGGACAGCTCACAACACTCACCCGTCTTCTCATCTCATCTCATGGCGCGCGACGACGCCATCTCCCTGACGTCACACATCTACTACTGTCAGTGTGCCACTCACCCATCTTCTCGACGGCGTAGGCGGAGGTGATCTCCAGCAGGCGCACGGCGTACTTGTCGTAGTTGGCGCGCGTGACGTGCGGCAGCGCCAGCATGGCGGCCGGGCTGTCGGGCAGACTGCTCGCCATGGCGCGCAGCGCGGCCTGTGGGAACAGCGCGCCCAGCGACGACGCCATCTCCCTGACGTCACACATCTACTACTGTCAGTGTGCCACTCACCCATCTTCTCGACGGCGTAGGCGGAGGTGATCTCCAGCAGGCGCACGGCGTACTTGTCGTAGTTGGCGCGCGTGACGTGCGGCAGCGCCAGCATGGCGGCCGGGCTGTCGGGCAGGCTGCTCGCCATGGCGCGCAGCGCGGCCTGCGGGAACAGCGCGCCCAGCGACGCGCCGCGCGACGACGCCATCTCCCTGACGTCACATATTACCAAATAGGCTCGAGATTCCTCAACTACGACTCAAGTCCCAGTCATTTTTAGGAATGGGCGTGACTTAAAATATTTCTGCTAAGTGCTAAGTAATACACAGGTTATGTGTACCGTAGTAAACAGCACTGTTTCGTACATACATACATACTACATCGGGTCGGTCGGTCGGTCTGACTTGCTGTGCAGATGTTTCAAATAAAAAAAAGGTTATAAATGATAGTCAACTTCATTGGGGCTACAAATTAACCTACGACTGACCTGCAAGCCTCCACGAGGTCAGCGTAGCAGCGGTCCTCGAGGCTCTTGATGAGCGCGCCGATGTGGGAGTCGCTGCTCTGCGCCGGAGTCACCGCGCTCACCAGCGCCGCTTTACGTTCCACCTTCATGGGGAACACGATTCGCAACTTGCCTGACATTAGCCTGGAACAATATATTTTTTGTTTGACTGCTGGACAAAGGTCTCTTGCATGGACTTCCACAGACTTCGGTCTTGGGACGAATGAATCCAGCGGCGTTTGCGACTCTGTTTGATATCGTCGGTCTACCTAGTGGGGGTTCTGGCAACACTGCGATTCTCGGTCGGGGTCGCCACCTTGGGACCCTCACGACCATCAGCTCTTCGAACTATATGCCCCGCCCATTTCCATTTCAGTTTCGCGACTCGCTGAGCTTTGTCGATGATTTTGATACTCCTACGGATCCCCTCAGTTCTAATTCGATCCCGCAGGGACACTCCAAGCATAGCTCTCTTCATCACCCGCTCAGCGACCCTGAGCCTACTTATGAGGCCCTTAGTTAGCGACCATGTCTCGAATCCGTAAGTCATCACTGGCAACACACACTGTTCCAAGACTTAAGCCTTTAGGCACCGAAGGATTTTTACGAGAAGACAGCTCGGAGCTTTTGGATTTCTGAAAATATTCAGCGCATACGTTGATGCGATAAACTTAAGAGGCATGACATATTGCACAACTTATTAAATAAATAATAACGAAAAACGAGTGTGCTTTAAACCACACGACTGAAGTAAAACTTACGAAACGCAACTGGCTATGAGAGAAAGAAAATGTGTGCTCGCACCTCTCTCTCTTGCCCCTACAGTAATATACGAAACGTAACTCTTTTTCTTTCTATCTTCACTAACTTATATTTCCCTCTCAACTTCCGTTCGCCTCGCCCGATCACACTTTTCGTAACGCATTCACCAGCTTACTCCCCAAGTCAAGCGTGCGTAAAGAAGTTTTACTTCAAAAATACATAACAATGTATACTACTGTCTCTGAGTGCAATAAATTATTTAGGTTTAAACCAAGGCGGCTCGTGAAAGATCATATTGGGAGTTCACTAAAAAAAAAGATCAACCAATCCTTTGTATATTCCAAGATTTAGGGAATCCGTAGATTCGTCATGCCCGCGTAATGCAATTTGGAAAGCTCCACAAAACACTACACAATCTATTAAGCGCCTTAGAATATATCGATTTTGATCAACGCGTTCGTTGAATTCTCTTATCGATTTTCGATATGCAGAATCAAGTGTTTTGCAAATGTCTATACGACCAATCGATGCCACAGTTGGCTTCATTAAACATGTGAAGTCGAGATTGTGAGTGTTTTTTTTATTTTTAAAGATAGATGTGCTAAATCATCGATACCTGTATCGGTCCACGCAGTATCAACTTCGGCGCCACTAAATAGTAGACACGGAAAACAAAACAACTTGTTACTTTCTTCACAACCACATAACCAAGGTGTTTTAGCATACTGCTCATTTTTAAAATTGCGGGTATAAGTTTTTGTCTTGGAAACACATTTTTGTGTAATTTTAATTTGAGGTCGCGGTGGCCCTTTTAATTTTAATTGAAGTCTCAAGTCTAAAGTTTTTTCACAGTTTTTTATAAAATTTACGTTTGTTCCATTTTAATCGCCTACACTATTTACATAAATCACAGTCTTTTTCACATAAATACACAACACAATATGTACACTATTTAAAACAACAATACAGATTTTCCAGCCACTGTACAATGATCCGACGCACTCGCGAAGAAATCAAAATAAATTTACTTTCGTATTTTGTGTTTTGTTTACATCTTACCGGCATAATACGAATAAAAAAAATACTCGCGAGTTTTAACTCTTTCTTCGTGGCAACAGGCCATGTCATTTAGTCGGGTAATATCGCGCATGCGAGGAGCGCCGCTCTATATTTACCAAATTTCTCATACAAATCTTTTGTCTCACGCGCCGCTCGCATCGAATGCTCTCTTTTACTCTCATTACATTTCAATAAGAACGTTGTACTAAAGTTTCGTCTATAGGAGCGTTGTTCTAAGCGCTCCACTTAACAAAAATACCATGTATTAAATTTGTGTTGATTGATGAAATAAGTAGTAAAGTAGGTAGGTAGGTACTTATGGATATTCATGATTAAAATGACAATGGGAATAGATTTATATGAAAATATTTATAACGTTTATAGCAAATGTTTATTTGATTATTATACCTACCTATGTATTTTAATTTTGTGGGAGTTCACTGCACCAGCGCTCCTTTGAGCGAGCCGCCTTTGGTTTAAACACGTTACCCCATATGATATTATCAAAACATTTAAATCATTGCAAAATAAAAAAAACAGGAGATCTATGGGGAATATCAGTTAATATAATTCACAATATCATTGATATTAATTGCGCCCTATCTTGCTTTAATTTTTAATAAGTCTGTAGATTCTGGATCTTTTCCAGACCTGATGAAATGTAGTAAATTAATACCTCTTTTTAAATCGGGAAGCAAATGTGACCCGAATAACTACAGACCAATTTCAATTTTGCCAACTCTCAGCAAGATATTTGAAAAAATAATGCTCAACCAACTGCTTCTACACTTTAATTTAAATAAACTTCTTCACCCTGAGCAGTACGGTTTTACTAAGGGTCGATCAACAACCGATGCAGCCGCAACGCTGTTGCAACACATATTCGATGCATGGAATAACTCACAGAATGCCATTGGTATTTTCTGTGATTTATCAAAAGCATTCGACTGCGTTGATCACGAGACCCTTTTGCTTAAACTGAGCCACTATGGTATTAAAGATTTTGCGCTTAGCCTCATTGCGTCTTATCTTAGTGATTGTGTTCAAAGAGTGTGTGTCAATGATGTAAAATCATCCGGATCAGCCTCGGTAATGGGTGTACCCCAGGGTTCTATTTTAGGTCCATTCATGTTTTTGATTTACATAAATGATTTACCACATTTTGTCCAAAATACTTGCGATATTGTACTATTTGCTGATGATACGTGTTTGATTTTTAAAGTCGATAGGACGAAAAACAATTTTGACGATGTAAATATTGCATTATCTCAAGTTTCTGAATGGTTTACGGCAAATAATCTACTTTTAAATGCTAAAAAAACCAAGTGTGTTGAGTTTTTATTGCCCAACACCAGAACTGTCAGTAAAAATTTAAAGATAAGTAATGAACCCTTGAAAAGTGAGGACTCCACAGTGTTCTTGGGATTAACCCTGGACTCAAAGCTGCAATGGGGCACCCATATGGGTGCCAGCAAGTGTTGCTATATAGCAACACTTGCTGGCAAGCTTAGCTCTGCTGCTTACGCTGTTAGGAAGATTCGACAGTTAACTGACATAGAAACTGCAAAAATTGTTTATTTTGCATATTTCCATAGTATTATGTCATACGGAATCTTATTATGGGGTAAAGCAGCCGATATTTGAAAAATTTTTGTATTGCAGAAGAGGGCAATTCGCGCAATATATAATTTAATACCGCGGGATTCCCTTCGAGAAAAATTTAAAGAAATAGGCATTCTTACAGTAGCTTCACAATATATTTACAACAATATAATATTTGTCAGACAAAACATTGTGAATTACAAAAAAAAGGGTGATTTACACGATAAGCAAGTTAGAAATCCAAACAGACTCGTGATTCCTCGATGTCGCCTCAAGAGGGTCCGAAAGACATTTGTGGGAATGGGCGTGACGTTTTATAATAAAATTCCACAGTCGATCTTAGACTTGCCTTTACACAAGTTTAAGAAATCAGTTAAAACTAATCTCATGAAAAAAAAAGTGTGTGTGTCAGCTCCGACGCACGACTGGAGTTTACTCCTTACAACGTCGTAATGCATTCGCGGCGCTCGCTGCGTCTAGGCGCCGCTGGGACCCGATCGGTACGCGCTCGGCTTCCCGAAGCGAAAGCTCTTTCGCACGAAAACCAACCTTATTTACTCAATGTTAGGGTAGAAATTTGCATCGTTGTGAAAAACGTAACGAGGTCACGGCTTCCCTCGGAAAGCTCTTTCGCACGACAACCAACCTTATTTACTCAACGTTAGGGTAGAAATTTGCATCGTTGTGAAAAACGTAACGAGGGCATTCGACAACTCAAGCGAAAACCAACCTTATTTACTCAACGTTAGGGTAGAAATTTGCATCGTTGTGAAAAACGTAACGAGGTCATTGATAAGTAGATTTTACTCCTCGAATTTTTCTCATACCGGGCGCCTAAAATCGATTCTTAAGGAGTAAACTCCAATAAACTCCAAAAAGCATATTATGCAATTGAAGACTATTTAGATGATAAAAAAGCGTGGACATAATTCGTTCCAGCGATTCATGAGACAGCAGGTGGTAATTGAACTGTATAACTATTCTATTGAATTGTAAACTTATTTTGAAAAGAGCAACTGCCGAGTTTCTTGCTGGTTCTTCTCGGCAGGAACGGCATTCCGAACCAGTGGTAGACTCATCGACGATTCAAAAGCACTTGTAAAAAAGTTTATTTGAATAAAAAACATTTCTATTCTATTCTATTCTATACAATTTGGCGTCCTTATCGCTACGTAGCGATTTCTTCGAGGCAACCGATAGACATTAATGGGGAATGGAAATGAGGCTTATGCCCACGGGTAGGTTCGATTAGATTGGATTGGACTCACTTGTCGACATTAGGCCCGAGCATGACGTACGCGCTGGCGATGTCGTTGTTGACGACGAGCCTCTCGGCCAGCAAGTGGCGCACGATCATCTGACGCAGGAGCCGCTGTGCGTCGCCGCGCGGCCACGATTTGCATCTGACGGTATAGTTAAAGATTTATTTTTACTGCACCCTTTGGCAAACAACCTCAAAGCACACAAGGAGGCTCCATGAACTTAATGAATTAAATTATGTAAAAAAAAACAGTATAAAGCTCAATATCAAATGAAGTGCGTACTAGCGTAGTGACTGGTTGCCATGGAGATCAATTATTAATTGGTCGGTTTGTTTAGGTTGCAGCGGTTTTGTCATTATTTTGTTGGATTTAGGATTTCAGGAATATGATTAGTGATTTGATAGTGGTATGTGCTAGTGTAGAGTGATTATGCAATTGTTGTTGGAGTGTTACCGGCTACTGTGAAGACTACATAGTGGTTGCTGGGTTCAATGACACGGTCGTAGGCTTTTGGTCATAATTTTGGTGCAGCGTGCCGTTTTCTCGTGGTTTCAGGAATATGATTAGTGATTTGATAGTGATATGTGTGTGTGGTGTAGAGTGATTATGCAATTGTTGTTGGAGTGTTACCGACTACTGTGAAGACTACATAGTGGTTGCTGGGTTCAATGACATGGTCGTAGGCTTTTGGTCATAATTTTGGTACAGAGTGCCGTTTTGTCGTGGTTGCGATGGATTTGGAATCTGGAGCGATTGATTGTGTAAGTGGTGATGCTGCGGAAAGATTGAACAGTCGTTGTGGAGTGAGTGTTGCTGAATTGGTTATTTGGTGGGTTCGTTGCATTGTTAATGATGTTACCGTGATAGTGTTTCTTTGCCTAGTGATGAGCGAGTCAGAAAGGAGATTTGCTAGGGTCTTCATGGTGGAGACGGGCAGCTGGCAGGGGTTGGGGGAGGCTGCACGTAGGCTAGCATAGTTAGCCGGGTTTGGCTAGTAAGACTTGGAAATATTGGGTTCCATACTTGTCACATAACGATTACAATGTAGCTTCCTAAGTGGATAGATATTTTCATTGAAAAAAGATGATTGCTGAGAATGATGTTCTGTTCTGAGATAGTATGTGACTGCTTTTATTAGACGCTCGGCGAGACGACGACGCTTATAATAGGGTATTTTACTCCTAGTGAGAAATAATCTAACAATATAAAAATAAGATAGTTTAGGAAATAAGGAATCGGGAAGTGGAAGTTTCAGTTCACAAAATTATAAAATAAATTTTATATTTAATTTCAAAGGTTTTACTTTTTTTATCTATGCTAAAAATATGCGAAACGCATCGAAACGTCAAACAGTATCCGCCATTACACTACGTCAAAAATACTGACATTTGACGTAGGTGACGTAGGCGTGACGCACTAAAGTACACAGTGGGTCACATAAGTCGCGCCGCCTTTGGCATGTACCGGCGGTCGCTATGTGTCGGCTTTACAAAGGGCGCCAACCATTTGAGCGAACGAATTTACTGCCCTTAAGACGTCACCACATCGTCTGACGTGACTTGACGTGAGGCGTCTAGCGTTTACGCGCGGAAATTTGAAAGGCAAACTTTAAATGCACTTTTTTGGTACTTATCGATTGAATAAAATTTTAGTAAATTTTCTAGTAGTTTATTATCACCTTAGAATCAAAATTAGACACTTTTCAAAAAAGAGTAAAATACCCTATCCATGAATCCTATTTCATTAGATAAATTCATAATTTCATTGATCCTTGGTTACTGTCATCGTATCTATATTGCTAAGGCACGGCCAAGGGGCGGGTATATTCACCGTGCATGCAGCGGGCTCTTCTGCAGCGCGGCGAGGCGCGCCGCGTTGGAGCCGCGCAGCGCCTCTGCGATGTGCAGCAGCGTGAACGACGAGCGGCCCGCGTCGCGGATGCACCTCACGATCAGCTTGCAGTCTTCCGTCACGTCTACTGGCTGCCAATCAAACGTTTACCTTGATTGAGATTTAAAGCAAGGGGGGGAGGGGGGGACAGATCAGGGGTGTGAGGCAGAGGTATGAGCTTCTAGACCATGTGAGTCACGGGGCAGACATCTTCCCCGGTAATGTGTTACAAGGTCATGTTGGGTAAGGCCTGCCTCCTTTACTACGGGCTTCGTGGTCCTGTCGGATTCACGAGTAAATGTGTAGACAAAACATTCTCCTTCATACACGTCCTTTTTCTTGAATTCTACTTCATCACGCTCTGACACAGAACCGTTCACACCTTGTAGTCGTGGTCGTTGAGGCAGCTGTCGCAGGCGGTGAGGCGGTTGGCGCGGCACTGCTCCTTGGGGAAGCGCTCGCCGAGGTAGGCCAGCACCTGCGCGCGCCGGGACTCGGTCACGCTCTGACACAGAACCGTACACACCTTGTAGTCGTGGTCGTTGAGGCAGCTGTCGCAGGCGGTGAGGCGGTTGGCGCGGCACTGCTCCTTGGGGAAGCGCTCGCCGAGGTAGGCCAGCACCTGCGCGCGCCGGCACTCGGTCACGCTCTGACACAGAACCGTACACACCTTGTAGTCGTGGTCGTTGAAGCAGCTATCGCAGGCGGTGAGGCGGTTGGCGCGGCACTGCTCCTTGGGGAAGCGCTCGCCGAGGTAGGCCAGCACCTGCGCGCGCCGGCACTCGGTCACGCTCTGACACAGAACCGTACACACCTTGTAGTCGTGGTCGTTGAGGCAGCTGTCGCAGGCGGTGAGGCGGTTGGCGCGGCACTGCTCCTTGGGGAAGCGCTCGCCGAGGTAGGCCAGCACCTGCGCGCGCCGGCACTCGGTCACGCTCTGACACAGAACCGTACACACCTTGTAGTCGTGGTCGTTGAGGCAGCTGTCGCAGGCGGTGAGGCGGTTGGCGCGGCACTGCTCCTTGGGGAAGCGCTCGCCGAGGTAGGCCAGCACCTGCGCGCGCCGGCACTCGGTCACGCTCTCGCACACCTCCACCATGCGCAGCAGGTTCTCCTCGTGCACGCGTCGCGCGTCCGCAGTCGTACTTCGCTCCACTGGCAACACACGAGCGATCCATTATCAAGGATGTTAAAAACGCTGAATCTAGCTCACACAAATAAACACATCAAAAGTGTCTAGGGATCAACATATATTTTTGCAATAACTTTTCTCCTGATTGATATTAATTAAAATTTTCTTTAAGGATTCATCAAATAAAGTGTTTTCGTTTGTCACAGTAACGATAAACCAAGTCACCTTTGCATTAATAAAGAAATTTGCCATTTTCCTAATAAAGGGATTTTTGACATTTGAACCACTAACATTAAAGTTCGAAAAAAAGACTGAAATAACAGTTTTCTTTAAAATTTTATTGGGTAACTTAAACAATTAATAATCCGTGTTTCTACCGCGAACACTAACAACACAAGAACATCGGTTTGGCATACTCAAAATGAGTTCATCCAAATCACGCTGTGGAATGGCCGCCCATGTTCGTTGCAACAACAAAAAAAGGTCTTCTTGCCACTGGATACCCTCCATATTCGGCAGAGTTCTTCTCTGTAGCATATCCCATGCATGCTCAATCGGGTTCAAGTCTGGCGACTGAGCAGGCCAGGGCAGGACATTGATGTTAGCTGCGGCGAGAGTCTGTCTTACAACTCTTGCGGTGTGCGGTCGTGCATTATCATGCATTAACTGAAATAAGGGACCGATTTGCACTTGTAGAGGAACGATGACGTCTGATACAATCGTCTCAGCATAAATTTGAGCGTTGAGGTTGCCTCTGATCCAAATCAACTCAGTTCTTCCGCCGATCCAAATACCCGCCCATACCATGATGGCTCCACCACTGTAAGGATGGACTTCCTGGCAGGATTTTAATAGCTGTTGGCGTCCAGGGGTTCTCCAGTGTCGTATACTTCTTGTATCCGGTCTCATACCAAAACGAGACTCATCAGAAAAGCACACGAAACGCCATTGTTCTTCTGCCCAATTTCTGTGTTCAAGAGCCCATTGATATCGAATCCTACGATTGTGCATTGCTATAGGTGGTACCCGTAGCGGTCTTCGGGAATGAAGGTTCACTTCATGCAAGCGGTTTCTGACTGTTTGGTCGCTAATTAAGTTCCCTGAAGAGTGATGAAGCCTCACGGCTAACATCATGGCGGTTATTGTTGGAGCTCTTCGAGTTAAGATTTGAATGTATCGGTCTTGTCTCCGTGTGGTGCAGCGATACCGTCCTCCATGGCGCTCAGCCACGGTACCAGTGCTTCGGTAACGTGTCCAAAGTCGACTGATAACACTCTGACTTGTATTCAGAGCTAAAGCCACAGTACGTTGCCGGGAACCAGCTTCTATCATTCCCACGGCTCTGAGCATTTCTTCCCTGCTTAAATGACGTCGCCGCTCCATAATAACGTTGGTTTTAATCAGTAGTAGGGAAACAGTAGCACTAATAATGTCTTCAATGCGTTGTATGTTTTTATAGGGAAAATATTGACAGCTGATTTTCATCTTTTACTCGAATTTGATTGACAGTTCCTGATTCAAATTATGAAATGCACCAAAAAGGATCCATATAAATTTATAAAATCATAAATTTATTACAAAGCCACATCTCAATCTCAAGAAATCCGCATAAAAATGCTTGATCCCTAGACACTTTTGATGTGTGTAGTTTCACATTAAAGGTGGATTATACGGGTCTGCCCGCGAAATTCTGATTTAATTTGGTTTTTCGCGATGGCTCTATCATCGTCACAATTAGAATGCCATAAGCCTACTCTGTCGCATTAGTTTACAAATTGCGAAAACCCGTCCGGGTTCGCAGGCCCTCACGAGCCTCGGGGTAACCGCTCAGGGCAATGGCCCCTTTCGGTGGTAGCAACGCCGCCTGCAACGACAGGCGGGGCGCTGGGTGGGACCGGTTGGTCCGTGGTGTGTCGGGTCCGGTGGAATCCTGCTGCAGTGCGATCGAGCCCGCGGAGTGAATCGCGGGCGATCCGCGGACTGCGGCAGGGTAGTAGGTCCGTGGTGGGCTTCGCCCGCCGCTCAGCGAGGTCGAGCCTGCCGGTAGTGTACCGGCGAGCGCCCATCAGCCAGCGGCGAGGAAGCAGTCTTGTCCGAGTAAGTGGTCTCAGGCATAGGTCATGCAGATCTCCGTTAAGCAGCCCAGGATCAACGGGATAGGATCTCGCTGCTCCTGGATGGCCATCAGCACCTGGTTCAGCGTGCTGATGACCTTGGTCAGTCTGGGGTCAAGCGTCGTAGGCTTAGGCGTCGCTGAGCTGTTGGGTTGCGGCGCGGTCGGCGGATGTGTTGTAGGCGGCGCGTCACGGCGCGCTTGCCGCGCTTGCGACGGCGTTGGCCCGACCGCTGCTGTGGCTGGTTGGCAGCAGCCATGAGCGATCCGGGCGCGTCAGCCTCCGTTGCGGGGGCGGTAGCGGAGGGCGCACGTGTGGTTGCAGCTGTGCACGCAGTGGTGCCCGCCCGGCGGTTTCGTGACTCCTTACGAAACACCGGGCAGCTGGTGTTGTTGGCCGTGTGCGCGCCGCTGCAATTGGCGCACGTCGGCGGTTCTTCCCGGGGACGAGGGCACTCCCTGGCCGGGTGGTTCTCCCCACACCGCACACAGGCTATGGGCCGGTGGCAGTTGTGGGAGGAGTGCCGGAACTGTTGACACCGATGACACTGCGCGGGCCCCTTCCTGCCGCGCCATGGCTCGATGATAACGCCGGGCATACAGAGAAGCTCGCGCACCTCGTATATGCCCGGGATGAGGTCCGGTGTTCGCTGCAGCTGCGCGAACATGAGGCAGCCTGGTCTGCCCGGGCGGGCGGGGATCGCGCGCACGTGCTCCGGGACATACCCGAGCTCGCGCAGCTCCGACTCCACTAATGCCGGCTCGGTGTTGGCCGGCAGGCCGCGGATCGCCAACTTGACGCTCCGTTCGGCGGGCAGCGAACAGCAGAACCAGGAGATTCTAGCCTCGCTCTCCAGCTGCGTGAGATAGCGCTGGATGAGGCGGAACTCCTGGTCCGACTTCGGGATGAAGCGGACACCCTTGCCAAACGGGCGCCCGTTAGGGGTGTAGCCGAGGAGCTTCTTGAGCTCCCGGAAATGCGTTGGCCAGTCGGGCAGCACCTCAACAATGAGCGGAGGGTACCGGGCAGCCTTGGTCGAGGTAGTGGTGGCTGCGGTGGCGGGGGTGGCCGCTGCGGTGGTGACGGCAGGGGCGGGGGAGTCATTCGTCTTCTGCTTCTTCCTGGCGGCCGTATCCGCATAGGTGGGGCTTGCTGACGTAATCTCCATCGGGGTCTCCTGATGAGAGCCCGGTGAGAGTGTCGGCATACTCGGCGGTGTGAACACCGCCGGTGTTTTGCACCCTCTCAGCCGCGGCGGGGACGGGAAACGTCCCACAGCGATATTCGGCGGCGGAGCAGGGAAACGCGGCGTGCGAGGCGACGACGTGGTCTGCGCGGTACGTTTCGGTACGGCGGGTGGCGTTGCCGTGCGTGCGGCTGGGGTTGGTGCAGTAGTGGCAGGCGTTGCTTGACGTCTGGAGGACGGTCCTGCGGACTCTGTGGACGCGGTGGACGGAGCGGTGGACGGGGCCGGCGAGAGCGTCAGCGGGCTCGCGACGAACGAAACTTCGCCAGCTCCCGTCGAGGGTCCTACTCGTGCGAGTTTGGGTGCGGGGGAGGCGTAGGTGGTAGGTAGGCCGGACGCTACCAAGGCATCCAGGCCGGCCTCGAGGCAGGCGGTCGACCGCACGAACACCTTGCGGCGCAGCGGGCGCGGTCGGGTCGCGCGCCGCGCGAATGGCGGCGGTGGCGGCATGCTATCGGCGGCGGTTACGACGGCGCGATAGCACGGATTCGCGAGGGGTAACGCATCGATGCGTGGCGAAGGCTGCCTAGGCGCGGTCCTAACGGAGGTGCTGGCACGTAAGCACCAACACTACCATGGGCGCAGGTGGTTCGGTAGGCAATCGCGTACGAGACCGAATCACTATGGGGACCCGAGCGCCGGTGCGAGACGTCCGCACACGACGGCAGTCGAGCTCTCTGCGAAAACCCAAATTAAATTAGAATTATTAAACCTTAAGATAAAGCCAGGTCGTAACCGCGACGTAACTGACTCCTAGCGCCACCTATCGCCAGACAAGAAACTCACTGTCAAGGAGCCGCCGGTAGCGCACCACGTCCCCGTAGCTGTAGTAGAGGAGGCAGGTGGCGGGCTCGCCGTCGCGCCCCGCGCGCCCCGCCTCCTGGTAGTAGCCCTCCACAGACTTGGGCATGCTGTGGTGGATCACGTAGCGCACGTCGGCTTTATCAACGCCCATGCCGAACGCGATCGTTGCGCAAATCTGCGTTTAGAAACTACGGTAGATACAAGTGTGAATTAAGGCCAGTTGGCAAATTATTATCAGAATTGTATGACAGGGAACTTTATGTTCTGGGCTCTGGCAAGCGTTAGAAAGGGACGAACTATCCGGTAAAATTTTAAGCTTTTGCGTTACAAGCATTTTACGGTATGATGTCGCCGTTGAGTACCTTAGAACTTTAACGTCTAGTGGTTCTTCGAATCGGGCCCCAATTTGGTTAATGGTAACTCTGGTTTTAGGGATCCACTAATTTCTGATTTAAAGCATCAGTTCAACGAGGTTAAATAATGCATTGTTCTCGGTATTTGGTATACCCAAAGAAATCATCGTGAGTTCTACATAATGATCACAAAGGTTTATGAAGTCTACCAATTCACTTTGGGCCAGCGTGGTTGAATATAACCTATAACCCTCCTCTGAGAGGAAACCTGCGCTCAGTAATGCGCTCAGTAATTAGTAAAAAAAAAATTAAGGAAGAACAGGAGCGCCAGACTCTCGCACTCTTTTCGCGACAGACAGTATTGATGGGTTGCTGATGATGATGACCCAAAGTGATGCCCGTCTTGTGCAGATCCAGCGCCAGACTCTCGCACTCTTTACGCGACAGACAGTACTGATGGGTTGCTGATGATGACCCAGAGAAAGTAAAGGGAGCACAGACCACTTTGTACCGGTCGGCCAGCCAGCCGGTCTGCACCTCCTCGCGCTTCTTGTCCGTGAGCCCCGCGTGGTAGGGCGCGGCTTGGATGCCCGCCTTGCGCAGATCCAGCACCAGACTCTCGCACTCTTTACGCGACAGACAGTATTGATAGGTTGCTGATGATGACGACCCAGAAAAAGTAAAGGGAGTACAGACCACTTTGTACCGGTCGGCCAGCCAGCCGGTCTGCACCTCCTCGCGCTTCTTGTCCGTGAGCCCCGCATGGTAGGGCGCGGCTTGGATGCCCGTCTTGTGCAGATCCAGCACCAGACTCTCGCACTCTTTACGCGACAGACAGTATTGATAGGTTGCTGATGATGACGACCCAGAAAAAGTAAAGGGAGCACAGACCACTTTGTACCGGTCGGCCAGCCAGCCGGTCTGCACCTCCTCGCGCTTCTTGTCCGTGAGCCCCGCGTGGTAGGGCGCGGCTTGGATGCCCGCCTTGCGCAGATCCAGCACCAGACTCTCGCACTCTTTACGCGACAGACAGTATTGATAGGTTGCTGATGATGACGACCCAGAAAAAGTAAAGGGAGCACAGACCACTTTGTACCGGTCGGCCAGCCAGCCGGTCTGCACCTCCTCGCGCTTCTTGTCCGTGAGCCCCGCGTGGTAGGGCGCGGCTTGGATGCCCGCCTTGCGCAGATCCAGCACCAGACTCTCGCACTCTTTACGCGACAGACAGTATTGATAGGTTGCTGATGATGACGACCCAGAAAAAGTAAAGGGAGCACAGACCACTTTGTACCGGTCGGCCACCCAGCCGGTCTGCACCTCCTCGCGCTTCTTGTCCGTGAGCCCCGCGTGGTAGGGCGCGGCTTGGATGCCCGTCTTGTGCAGATCCAGCACCAGACTCTCGCACTCTTTACGCGACAGACAGTATTGATAGGTTGCTGATGATGACGACCCAGAAAAAGTAAAGGGAGCACAGACCACTTTGTACCGGTCGGCCAGCCAGCCGGTCTGCACCTCCTCGCGCTTCTTGTCCGTGAGCCCCGCGTGGTAGGGCGCGGCTTGGATGCCCGCCTTGCGCAGATCCAGCACCAGACTCTCGCACTCTTTACGCGACAGACAGTATTGATAGGTTGCTGATGATGACGACCCAGAAAAAGTAAAGGGAGCACAGACCACTTTGTACCGGTCGGCCAGCCAGCCGGTCTGCACCTCCTCGCGCTTCTTGTCCGTGAGCCCCGCGTGGTAGGGCGCGGCCTGGATGCCCGCCTTGCGCAGATCCAGCGCCAGACTCTCGCACTCTTTACGCGACAGACAGTACACTATGCCGGATTCCCTGCAGGATAAAATATTGAAACAAAAATCTTCCATTAAGTTGGATTTATACGAGTCTGCCCGCGAAATTCAAATTTAATTTGGTTTTTCGCAATTTGTAAACTAATACGACAAAGTAGGCTTATGCCATTCGAATTGCGCCAATGGCAGTATCATCTTCACAGGTTTATAAATAAATCTTTACATCTCTCATATTCGGTAAGTAGGTCCTTATTACCCCCAAATGGGGCTTGTAAGTGACCAATTAGCACTCTAGGGTAATAATGTAGCTAGAAAAGCCCTAGGGCGGTAAGTAATTAAAAAAAAACTCTTCACTCTTTCAAAAAGTTCGCGTACATCTATGACAAAAGAGGTCGCTTCGCTATTCAACCTTGTCTTTGTATGAGTATAATAGTCATCAATTTTAAATATCGAACGGCGAAGCTCAATTTCGTTCTTGGAAAAAAGAAATTAAAAAAAAAAAGATGAAAAAAGGCAGTAACAGAAAACTTTTACTTTAAATATTGTTTGCTTTTGGGATTTTTTTATAATTACATGCTAATTAGGAAAAAACATGAGTTCTGCAAGTGATGAAGATATAAGCTGCACTCCCGATTCAATGAAAATGGAAGCTGAAGCAGCAATTAACAATATTTTGCCTGAAAGTTCTAAGGAGGGATATTTGAAAACTTACGACGAGTTCATAAAGTGGCGAAAAGAAAAACGAGTAAAGTCTTTATCTGAGACTGTATTCTTAACATACTTTAGTGAGCTATCAAAAAAGCTGCAGCCATCTAGTTTGTGGTGCATTTTTTCAATGTTAAAAGCAACTATGAGTACTAAACACGACATCAATATCAAGAACTTTTCAAAATTTAAAATGTTTTATTCTTGTAATGCCGGTTTTTTCTACTTACCTCACAATCGAGATGTAAAGCAGAGTAGTTAGCTCGGGTGTAAACATCAATTGCACCCTCGAACTATAGGCGCCCTCGCTGCGCTCGTGCGCCTAAATATCTCGGGCTGCAATTGATGCCTTACAGCCCTTGGCTACTAATCTACTATTACTTGAAAGTGTACAGTTTAAGAAATTAGTCCGAGTATCGAGTTTGACGTGAGTTACTTACTTAGTCGATATTCTGACTAATTTCTCAAACTGGACACAGGTTATATACCTGTGAAGATGATACTGCCATTGGCGCAATTAGAATGTCATAAGCCTACTTTGTCGTATTAGTTTACAAATTACGAAAAATCGGCCAAGTGCGAGTCGGGCCTCGCTCTTTTAGGGTTCCGTTAAAAAAATTAAATAAAAATATTTCCATGTACCCATGGAAATATTTTAATTTAATTTTTTTAATTTAATTTAATTTTTATTATTTGTTGTTATAGCGGCAATAGAAATACATAATATGTGAAAATTTCATCTGTCTATCTATTACGGTTTACGAGATACAGCCCGCTGACAGACGGACGGACGGACGGACGGACGGACGGACGGACGGACGGACAGCGTAGGCTTAGTAATAGGGTCCCGTTGGTACCCTTTGGGTACGGAACCCTAAAAAGTAAATTAAATTAGAATTTCTCGGGCAGACCCATATAATCCACCTTAACAAAGCTTAAAAATAAATTTGGGGAGGATTTTTCCTGTCAAACATGCGAATGTCACATTCGCGCTAAAACGCATGCTTACTGTCATAATCATGTCAAAAGACTTGGATCGAGTCAAAACAGCAGCTTGTAATTGGGAAGTTGAAGGTGTTACACGCCCGTACGTAGGAAAGCATTTTATGCCTTGGTACTGCACCTGATCTCCTTCGGTCGCATCCGACTATATGAATAGGGGGATAGATAAGTGTGTGTGCACTATAATATATCCTGCATAGTTGGCTAGCATCTGTTAGGATTGGTCATTGTGGCCGAACGCTGCAAACTAAAAATGGGCACGCGCTTATCTTAAGAGAAATATTGCAGATGACCAAATTTTTAGACAAACAATCAATGGCGGACTTCATCCATTAGGTATATCTAATATGGTTTTTCTGACCCTGACTAAAAAGAAAAGTTATCCTCATTAAGTGCATTTTCATCATTGCCTTATAAGGACGTATAACATTGGCGTTTTGGCAGATTTTTAATACAAAATCTAGAATGTGCATTCTTTTAATTGTTCTCTTTGGTGAACAAAAAAGTACTAAAAACCGAAAAGAAATGCAATGCAAAAGAGGAAATCTTAAGACATCCTAAGCATACTGTGTAATAATCATGTTAGACACTAACGATCATCTCTGAACGTTTTTCTGATAAATTCACAAGTTATTTGAAAGGTAAAAATTGGGAAATGTGGGTACCTGAAAAACTTCTGCTTGATAATGTTGGCGACATCCTGGTTGACGGCTTTGGGTTTCTTCTCCAGGATCCGGTACGCGAGGTTGGGCCGGTTGAAGCTGCATAGAAACCATTTGCAGTTCTTCACCTGTGCGATTTATATTTTGTACATAATATTTGGTTTGTAGGTGATTTCTAGCCAGAACATCTCATTAATCAGGAAATGTTGGAGAGCAATTTTATTGTAAATCTGACAATTGCGGTGGATAGGACGTGTATTTCTTTACACATTGTTCAATAGCGGACTTTCTATGACTCTTGATGACTTATTTTCTAGGACATCCAACTAATGTCCTATCCTTTCCTACTTCTTACTAATATGTATTATAAATGCAAAAGTTTGTGAAGATGGATGGATGGATGGAAATGAGTGAATTCCTTCACGCTATGACGAATGAACCGATTTGGTTTAATATATATCTGATGATCTCCATATTTAACCGATATGGACATCTAGGACTGATGTCATAGAAGACCTCCAAAATTATAGTAAACTAGATGATGCCCGCGACTTCATCTACGTGAATTAAGTTTTTTTGATTCGCGTGTGTACCCTTTAATTTTCCGGGATAAAATGTAGTCTATGCGTTAATCCAGGGTATAACCATATTTCAGCCAAATCCGACAAGTAGTTTTTGCGTGAAAGAGTAACAACACACACACACATACAAACTTTCGCCTTTATATATTAGTGTGATGAAGTGTGATAGTGTGAAGTGTGGTGTGATTTAAAAAGATGGGGGAAATAGTCAAGTGACCAACAAGTGAACAAGTAGTTAGTGAAGTGAGATTTTACGAACTTCCACCGCACTGTCTTTCATGAGGTAAAAAGATAACATCATCATCAATAGCCTATAACAGTCCACTGCTGGACTAAAGACCTCTCCCAAGGGGAGGGTTTGCCCATAATCACCACGCGGGGCAGACGGGTTGGTGATCGCAGTAGATGGTAGTAGTAGCACAGAGGACGCTGCTGCCCGTTCTCCGTTATATTCCCTTAGTCGCCTCGTACGACACCCGCGGGAAGAGGGGTGGTGACAACTGTATTCTGATCTGCCGTCACCACACGGCACGGCACGGCACGGCAAAAAGATAACGGCTGTTGTCAATCTCTTTCAGGAAAGTCTCACCTTGAGCTGATGCAAGATGTCCAGGCGCACGCGCGGCGTGGCGGTGGCGGTGAGCGCCATGATGGTGGTGCGCGGGAAGCGGTCCCGCAGCATGTGCAGCCGCTTGTAGTCCGGCCGGAAGTCGTGGCCCCACTGCGACACGCAGTGCGCCTCGTCCACCACGAACCTGCCAACGGATCTTCAAATTAAAGCTGCGATGACTTATTGGAACGAATTTCGGACGGTACGGACTTGGCGGATGGGGGCTAAGCGAAAAAAAGTTTAAGAATTTTTCCGCCACGAACTTTGTGTGTTGCCTTCGTTTATTACACACGTTCCATCATAGCTTTGGTGGCGAAGCGGCTTAACGAAGGAATGAAACTATCAGTTCGGGGGTGGAATCCTGACTTCATTTTTATTATTAATTTATTATTAAAAGGAACTTTGTTCTAAGCGAGTGTTCCACGACACATGCATTTTTGGTTTTTCACACACCACCACCACAGCGCTCAGCACTGCGCCAGGGAGATCGTCATGTCAAAGTGGATTTCACCACAATCTATGTGGTGGTCCCTACATGAGATCTATGTCTAGCAGTGGATTTCTATCCGTGGACTACCACAAAGTGGATTTCACCACAATCTTTGTGGTGGTCCCTACAAGAGATCTATGTCTAGCAGTGGACTTCTATCCGTGGACTACCACAAAGTGGATTTCACCACAATCCATGTGGTGGTCCCTACAAGAGATCTATGTCTAGCAGTGGACTTCTATCCGTGGACTACCACAAAGTGGATTTCACCACAATCTATGTGGTGGTCCCTACAAGAGATCTATGTCTAGCAGTGGACTTCTATTCGTGGACTACCACAAAGTGGATTTCACCACAATCTATGTGGTGGTCCCTACAAGAGATCTATGTCTAGCAGTGGACTTCTATCCGTGGACTACCACAAAGTGGATTTCACCACAATATGTGGTGGTCCCTACAAGAGATCTATGTCTAGCAGTGGACTTTTGTCCGTGGACTACGACAAAGTGGATTTCACCACAATCTATGTGGTGGTCCCTACAAGAGATCTATGTCTAGCAGTGGACTTCTGCCCGTGGACTACGACAAAGTGGATTTCACCACAATCTATGTGGTGGTCCCTACAAGAGATCTATGTCTAGCAGTGGACTTCTATCCGTGGACTACGACAAAGTGGATTTCACCACAATCTATGTGGTGGTCCCTACAAGAGATCTATGTCTAGCAGTGGACTTCTATCCGTGGACTACGACAAAGTGGATTTCACCACAATCTATGTGGTGGTCCCTACAAGAGATCTATGTCTAGCAGTGGACTTCTATCCGTGGACTAGGACAAAGTGGATTTCACCACAATCTATGTGGTGGTCCCTACAAGAGATCTATGTCTAGCAGTGGACTTCTATCCGTGGACTACGACAAAGTGGATTTCACCACAATCTATGTGGTGGTCCCTACAAGAGATCTATGTCTAGCAGTGGACTTCTATCCGTGGACTACGACAAAGTGGATTTCACCACAATCTATGTGGTGGTCCCTACAAGAGATCTATGTCTAGCAGTGGACTTCTATCCGTGGACTAGGACAAAGTGGATTTCACCACAATCTATGTGGTGGTATCTACAAGAGATCTATGTCTAGCAGTAGAATTCTATACGTGGACTACGACAAAGTGGATTTCACCACAATCTATGTGGTGGTCCCTACAAGAGATCTATGTCTAGCAGTAGACTTCTATCCGTGGACTACGACAAAGTGGATTTCACCACAATCTATGTGGTGGTCCCTACAAGAGAAATGTCTAGCAGTGGACTTCTACCCGTGGACTACGGCTACGTGGATTGCGCCACACTGACCTCGCTATCTTGTCCCGGGAGTAGAGCGTGTCCAGCATGTCCTGGAACTTGGGCGAGCCGCTGATCTTCTCCGGGGTGACGTACAGCAGCTTGATGAGCGGCTCCTTCATGCACAGCTTGTGGTAGATTTCGTCCGCCTCCGCCAGAGACACGTTGCCGGACAGGTGGGCGGCTGATATCTAATACACGGTGAAAATATAGTGGTTTTAAGGCCGCAAGGGAGTGATTCGTAATTATCATTATAATCCATTTCGACAATTTATACTGACCCTTGTATTAAAATAAAAAATCGAGAAATTAAGATTTCAAAAACTTCGCGAACAGCTGTTAGGACCCGTGTCGCCCTTGCGGGCGTGTCGTATGGTCACGTGACGCTTGAAGCTAGCGGCGCACGAGTCGCGAGAGGTCGTTCACCTTTGTACTGCTATCGGCTGATGTAGCTACATTAGGTAGAAAAGTTTCGATGAGGTTTCAAAGCGGCAGTACTGCGTGCAGCGCCGCGTAGTAAACAAACCGCTACTACTGTTTCTCACAGTTTCAAAAATACCTAGTTCAAAAAAAACAAAAAACCAAGTGGACTCGATAGTAAAGCTTAAGGCGATTCAACTCGCGATGGCTTTAAAACCACTAATTTTTCACCGTGTATATTATTGAAAAGCATAATGGAGTACAATCGATCATTCCGATTTCTAACGTCACCCAGGTGTGGATCCTAACTACGATAACGGAGGCGTACGTTGTTACGGTCTATACTGTGCGGTGTAGCATGGTGTGAGAGACAGGCAATAGAAATTTCATATGGTTGAAATGAGTAACTCATTTCAACTATGAAATGAGTGATTTCATACCATATTGTTGCTTGAACCTTAGGTACAAAATTAGTTACATTCTATTGCAGAATGCAGAGTGTAATATAGCCCAAACATTCCACATTGAGCCCAACATCATCCTAAGCCGAGGTCTGAGCCTCACAGACGGCGCCCTTAAGGCAGTTTTTCTTTTCTTTCGATTTCTTCGAGCCATAAGGCTCAAGCCTGTGATATTTAATTGCTTTTCTGTTTTATCTACATTGTTTGAAACAAATTAAATAAAAATAAACGGCGGTGAATTCACTGTCCCTTCGTACATATCGTTTTTGTCTTTTGTCTAGTATTCTTAAAGTCACATGTAAGACATACCTAATTTTTAAGCGGATTTACAAACTTTCTATTTTAGATAAAGTGATCTATAAAACTAAGGTATGGTCTACACTGTACCCCATTCCTTAAGGTACATCACAAGCAATGCTTACGTCGAGAGACAGGAGTTTGTTGACTTGGTCCAGGATGAGAGACTTGAGCGGCGATATGACGATAGTGACGCCGGGCGTCAGCAATGCTGGCAGCTGGTAGCACAGTGATTTACCTGGAAGAACACCAAATAATGAGATGATAATATCAAAATATAGACTCGTGATTCCTCGACTACGCCTCAAGAAAGTACGGAAGTCGTTCGTTGGAATGGGCGTGACGTTCTGAAATTAAATTCCACACTCGATTCTAGCCTTTACGAAATCGATTAAAAATATTTTCATGAAAAAAAAGCATTTTATACAAATGAAGATTATATAAATGTACTAGCTGACACGGCGAACTTCGTACCGCCAATATTTTTTGTTTGTTTGTTTTTTATTAAGTATTAAAACCTTCCGTGGACCTTAAGGAACATACAAAAAAATAAATTAACCAAATTGGTCCATCCATTCTTGAGTTATGCGCTTACCAACATTCATTTTTATTTATATAGATAGATATAAATAAATGTATAAATGTATTATCATCTATATAATCTTCTTAATAAAGCTTGGATATAATTCGCTCATGGGACGGTAATAACCTTAAACTTGGGTACTACATACATAATAATTTTATTTTAAAAAGAGCAACCGCCGAGTTTCCTGCTGGTTCTTTCTTCTCGGTTGTAACGGCAGATGCTCCAGTGTCGGGGCGAAACGTGCGTCGAGAGCAGTATAAAATTCTTGTGTGGTGGTGCATGTGAGTGGTAGTGGCATTGCTTGCTTGGATTTGGATTTCTTACTTTGTTGGGAAGGTGAGCGGTGCTTAGCTTGTAACTGCATGTTTGACCAGATTTTTTCTGTTGGCGGATTATAGCACAATATTTCTAATTTTTCTTGCTAATTACTAATATAGAATAGAATAGAATAGAAATGTTTTTATTCAAATAAACTTTTTTACAAGTGCTTTTGAATCGTCAATGAGTCTACCACTGGTTCGGAATGCCGTTCCTGCCGAGAAGAACCAGCAAGAAACTCGGCAGTTGCTATTTTCAAAACAAGTTTACAATATAATAGATATTATGCTATGTATGCAGTGTTTCCACAATGAGGGGAAGTTCCACAAAAGCATACATAATTATATCTAATTATAATTCAACACATGTTAAGACGGGCAGAAAGAAAGTAGCCCCATTCCCGCCGGTGGAACCCGTGCACGAGCATGACGTATGACCCAGCCCTTGCTTCGCTCAACCATATTTTTTTTAATATTACTAAATCTTGTACGATAGTACGGAGCCCTTTGTCTGCGGGTCCGACTCCCACTTGGCCGATTTTTGATGAAATCATTTACGTTCAACGCGAACTTATGACGTCATTATACCTCTTGCGTTTAGCTGATAAACGCATATCAATAGTACAGATAACATCTGCAGCACTCACCGCCGCCAGTGGGCATTAGCACGAAGCAGTCGTGGCCCAGTAGAGTGGCGTTGATCACTTGCAGCTGGTTGGGGCGGAACGACTTGAGACCGAACTTCTCCTTGAAAGTCTCCATCATGGGAATGGAATGAGGGTAGTTCAGGCCATCAAATTCACCTAGAAATTAAAATTTAAAAAAAGCGATTATAAATTATTTCATGTAGTTTGTTTCATTCATCTGTGCCTCTTATGACAAGGTGCCGTTAATAAAGGAAAGAATGAAAAAGAAAAAATCGGCCAAGTGCGAGTCGGGCCTCGCTCTTTTAGGGTTCCGTTAAAAAAAATTAAATTAAAATATTTCCATGTACCCATGGAAATACACACATCAAAAGTGTCTAGGGATCAAGCATTTTTATGCGGATTTCTTGAGATTGAGATGTGGCTTTGTAATAAATTTATGATTTTATAAATTTATATGGATCCTTTTTGGTGCATTTCATAATTTGAATCAGGAACTGTCAATCAAATTCGAGTAAAAGATGAAAATCAGCTGTCAATATTTTCCCTATAAAAACATACAACGCATTGAAGACATTATTAGTGCTACTGTTTCCCTACTACTGATTAAAACCAACGTTATTATGGAGCGGCGACGTCATTTAAGCAGGGAAGAAATGCTCAGAGCCGTGGGAATGATAGAAGCTGGTTCCCGGCAACGTACTGTGGCTTTAGCTCTGAATACAAGTCAGAGTGTTATCAGTCGACTTTGGACACGTTACCGAAGCACTGGTACCGTGGCTGAGCGCCATGGAGGACGGTATCGCTGCACCACACGGAGACAAGACCGATACATTCAAATCTTAACTCGAAGAGCTCCAACAATAACCGCCATGATGTTAGCCGTGAGGCTTCATCACTCTTCAGGGAACTTAATTAGCGACCAAACAGTCAGAAACCGCTTGCATGAAGTGAACCTTCATTCCCGAAGACCGCTACGGGTACCACCTATAGCAATGCACAATCATAGGATTCGATATCAATGGGCTCTTGAACACAGAAATTGGGCAGAAGAACAATGGCGTTTCGTGTGCTTTTCTGATGAGTCTCGTTTTGGTATGAGACCGGATACAAGACGTATACGACACTGGAGAACCCCTGGACGCCAACAGCGATTAAAATCCTGCCAGGAAGTCCATCCTTATAGTGGTGGAACCATCATGGTATGGGCGGGTATTTGGATCGGCGGAAGAACTGAGTTGATTTGGATCAGAGGCAACCTCAACGCTCAAATTTATGCTGAGACGATTGTATCAGACGTCATCGTTCCTCTACAAGTGCAAATCGGTCCCTTATTTCAGTTAATGCATGATAATGCACGACCGCACACCGCAAGAGTTGTAAGACAGACTCTCGCCGCAGCTAACATCAATGTCCTGCCCTGGCCTGCTCAGTCGCCAGACTTGAACCCGATTGAGCATGCATGGGATATGCTACAGAGAAGAGCTCTGCCGAATATGGAGGGTATCCAGTGGCAAGAAGACCTTTTTTTGTTGTTGCAACGAACATGGGCGGCCATTCCACAGCGTGATTTGGATGAACTCATTTTGAGTATGCCAAACCGATGTTCTTGTGTTGTTAGTGTTCGCGGTAGAAACACGGATTATTAATTGTTTAAGTTACCCAATAAAATTTTAAAGAAAACTGTTATTTCAGTCTTTTTTTCGAACTTTAATGTTAGTGGTTCAAATGTCAAAAATCCCTTTATTAGGAAAATGGCAAATTTCTTTATTAATGCAAAGGTGACTTGGTTTATCGTTACTGTGACAAACGAAAACACTTTATTTGATGAATCCTTAAAGAAAATTTTAATTAATATCAATCAGGAGAAAAGTTATTGCAAAAATATATGTTGATCCCTACACTAGCGGCACGCTATGATGGCCGGTTTGACACATTACAATAGTGATGTGGAATGTCAATTTATTCTCGAACAAAAAACAATTAAGTTTTGTTTTTGTACCTGATTAAATAGGTTTAATAAAACAAAAATGTATATGTTTATTTAATTTATTTGAACGAACTGAATATTTGAATGAAAATGAATATACATACTTTATATGCACACAAGAAACATATGAATACAAAAGATACCAAAAAAGGTGCCACAAAAGGCCATAATTAATCAGATTCGTCCATACTACTATTTTCACTGTCGTCACTGCTATCATCACCTACATTAATAATTATATGTTCGTTTTCTATAATATTATCTATTTTATATATATTATAAATTATCAATTTTATATATATTATAAAATTGGCCCTCCATTTTGAGCTTCACGATCGAAATAGTTACGAAGGCGTATTACGAACTCACGTGTCTGACTATTTAGAACAGTTCTCTGCGTACGTTCGGTCATATCGACGAAATCCACAACAAAGGGCTTGAACAGAGTCCAAATTAACGAGCAAGGGTCAACAGTAATGCAGTATCAATATTTGAAATCCAAAGCCAGGTCAAAACTATATCACAATCGCATTGCACTGACAGTTTATACTTTTCGAAGCAACGTCAATTCGAAACTGCTTTGTTTTGCATTGAGCATTGACGCGAGTTTGCCGGAGGTAGTAGTTGTGCTAGCCAGCGATCCTATGTGACGATCGTATTAGATTCCATTTTTAAAAATTTTCAATTTAGAAAACCAAATGCCGAGTTGTGGTATATATCATATAAAAATAAAAAATTTACCTTTTGTATGAAACAGCTGATATTTTTTTGCGATTTCAGAGGTTTGTCCACATAGTGAAAATTGTTCATATTCACAAGTACATTCACCCCTTAAATGGTGCAAACTGATTTTTCTACACTTGTATACATTTTAGAAATCAATTTAATAAATAAATTTTGAGTCCTAAACCTAAAACTACATTCGATAAAATTTATGAATCTCTGCACATCACTATCGTCAATAAAGTAATACAATTATTTCCTTCAAAGTCGTTATCAATTAATACGGAACTTCATGAGCGGACAAACGTCAAACCGGCCATCATAGCGTGCCGCTAGTGTAGACACTTTTGATGTGTGTATTTTAATTAATTTTTTTTAAATTTAATTTAATTTTTATTATTTAATGTTATAGCGGCAATAGAAATACAAAATATGTGAAAATTTCAACTGTCTATCTATTACGGTTTACGAGATACAGCCCGCTGACAGACGGACGGACGGACGGACAGCGGAGGCTTAGTAATAGGGTCCCATTGGCACCCTTTGGGTACGGAACCCTAAAAACGAGTGTGTTTTAGACCACACGACTGAAGTAAAACTTACGAAACGAATCTGGCTATGAGAGAAAGAAAATGTGTGCTCGCACCTCTCTCTCTTGCCCCTACAGTAATATACGAAACGTAACTCTCTCTCTCTCTCTCTCTCTCTCTCTTCCTATCTTCAGTAACTTATATCTACCTCTCAACTTCTGTTCGCCTCGCCCGATCACACTTTTCGTAACGCATTCACTAGCTTAATCACCAAGTCAAGCGTGCGTAAGAAGTTTAACTACAAAAATCTGGTTGCGTCGTCGTTGAAAAACAGCTGCGTCGGAGACCTGACCATTGAAATGTGCCAATTGTCAACGCGATAGGTTACGTGTCGGATTCTAAAACAAATTTTTGGTCACCTCATGTGAGATTTTGGTATGATAACTACGACACTGAGAGAACTTACAATGAATTTTGACGTATTGACAGATTTGAAATACAAAAACTGTAGGAATTCTTTGAGTTAGCCTTTGATTACTATTACGTGTACGGGGGTGTAAGTGACGATACATTCTATAATGGAAGTGGATTAACTTAGAAATAATGAGTAAGTATGGGCTTCTACCATCTCAGCATAGCACCAGAACGCTAAATCGCTTGGTGGGACAACTTTTCCACAAGAGTGGTAACTTGCAAAGGCTTATGACCTGTTTCACCACTTTCTGATAAAGTGTCTGATATATATCCAACAGATAAAATAAATACTGGATAAAACTGTGTGATATGCTTTTGAGTTTTACTTCCACAATGACTTATCACTGATAAGTCATCTTATGAATGACTTATCACTGATAAGTCATTCTGGTAATTTAAGCTATATGGTGGTAATCAGATACTTATGAAACAGAAATTTAAACGCTATCCGTCAGATAAGTCTGTGATAGGCTATCAGACCTTTATCAGCAAGTGGTGAAACAGGCAATGAATCTTCAAAATAGGTTTGGATGTAGTAATAAAAAAATCTTACCAGTTATTCCATCATTTTGTGTTCCCGCGTGAAAGTTGCCCATGCCTTCATATTTTTGATCCGTATGAATGGTTTGATCTCCTAAGTTCACCTCCTCTGCCTCTTTGGTCGTACAGACTATATCGTCTTCGAAATCTTCCGGGTTATACTCGGGAAAACCTTGAGATATAAATTTAAGATAGAACTTTCTTTTGAAAATATAAGCATCATTGTAGAATCATCATATTTTTTCAGTTTTTTTAAAACCACTCGACCGATTTCGATAAAATTTAAATGGGACCACCTGAGGAGTATACCCTTTGAAACAAAAAAGAATTTTCCAAATATAATCAGCGAACATAAATAAAAAAAAAAAATTACGACGAATTGACAACCTCCACTTTTTTGAAGTCGGTTAAAAAAAATCTGATTTTAATAATGAACTTTGCACACATTAATGTGGAAAAAGTAGAATAAACGGAACAAAGTAACCTGTGTAAGTAAACTGATTTATTGAACAGAGTATAATTATTACCTTCATCATCAAGCATGAACTCCTTGTTGTTGGGACCAACATCATGGGTGCTAGTGCTCGGTAGGGAGTCATCGATGGTGACCGCACTCTCATTGTACTTTTCGGGAAATATGTCCGTGTCGTCATCCAAACTAATGGGCACTTCGTAATTGTCTATAAAAAAATATTGCCAAGTAAGAGCGAAAGTAAGTAAAGAACTTGCCAGGAATAAAGCGCTAGTCAAATCCCTCAATCTAATATATTGTTACGAATACCTACAGATCTCTCACTACACTAGAGTAGGTAAATACGCCGAATAGGGTACGCGCTAAGTACCTACCACGTCCTTGAGTTGTTTACAAAAACTGTAGGTACCTACCCTTTTGTTTACCTGTTTTTGAGTATCTGGAACTTTCGAAAGGCCTGTTATGTAAACAACTTTGTTTACATCTAATCGAATTCTGTAATGTTCTATTGTTTTGATGAGACTATATAAACAGGCGACTGTCGCCCTGGCGCATAGTTTGTGTTTGGCAAGCGAACAAGTGAGATCAAAGTGAGTGATACCCACTGTGAAGTCGAAGGTGATTGTAAGAGAGCTTTATTTGTGATCAGTGTGTACTGTGTGATATTGTGAAGGAGCTAGTGGACTATCGTACAGTGCGTGAAATGTGAATAAAACCTTCTTGTTTCGGAACTGGCATTTTAATCGAACCCCTTACACGTAACAATATAAAATTCTCGTGTCGCGGTGTTTGTTACCAAACTCCTCCGAAACGGCTGGACCGATTTTTATGAAATTTTGTGTGCATATCGGGTAGGTCTGAGAATCGGCCAACATCTATTTTTCATACCCCTAAATGATTAGGGTGACCCACCCCCAAATACTTTTGTTGGCGGTATGAAGTTCGCTGGGTCAGCTAGTAAGGCTATGTTCACACCCATATTGTCAGCCACCGACTGTGAGCGAGCGTTACCCACTTAACTGCTTTTCCATACATAATATTCAACTTTTCGTCCACACCAAACGGACAATACTCTATTACGCTATGCGTAGTCACTGACTCTACTAGGCGGCAGATTATACTAGCAAAGAGCTGAGCTTTGTGAGGGCTCGCGTAGTTTTTTAACGGGTAATATGTTCTGTTGCAGCGATGTTAACTCTTTGGTTTTCTAACAGATGGCGTTAGTAGTACAATAACATTCTATCCAAAGAATACAAAATTATTAATGTTTATTTTTTAATGGTTATAAAATTATATTTTTTTTTACAGATAACACATCTGGATATGAAGTTAAATTACTATGTTAAATCACAAATCTATAGGCGTGATAGTTTTTCAGTAAAGTGTACCACAAAAATGTTCAGGTTGTGGGATAGTGTTAGGGCTCGCTTCGCTCGCCCTAATTATACTACGCCACTACGAACCGCAGACGCTGATTGCCTATGGAGTTTCGGCGTATCGAACGTGAACGTATCGTAAACGAAAAATGCAGTCTGTGTTGAGGGAGATCTTGGTGTTACGAGTAAAACCCACGATTATATTGGAATGGAATGAATGAATCAGAATGAATAATTATTGATCAAACTTAGCCTAGTTATATTTACAAAATTACAAATCTTAAATCTAGACATTTGACGAGCGTAGTAAGTCAAACTACCAATGACGGCGCTGAGCGGTATGGCATGTCTTCGCTCCTGCTCACGCTCTCTGTCTGACGACGCGCCAGCGACGCGTGACGTCAGTGAGTGAAAGGCGATGGTGTTATAAAACTGATTCGCCGGTTGTCCAGGCACTCAGTGTCTCGTGCGCGTCGCGATGTGCAGACGTGTGGAGGAGATTGCGGCGGCAGGCGTAGACTGGATATTTCGTAAGTATCGGTAAGTATTGTACGACAGCTACAGTCTGGATTCACACTGGAACTCACAGTGAGCCTGCTCACAATTGGTGGCTATCCGTTTGGTGTGAACAAAGCCTAAGTTAATAAGTTATTGCGCGCACTGAAAACTGGGTACCAATAATTGTCTAAAAGTTATTCCATTTATTGGATTCGTATTTGATTAGCGTCAAAGTAAAATAATCCTTGAATGTATTGATTTAAAGTCACAAATTTAGTACAACCGATTTTAATATAGTGTTATGGAGTGTATCATTCATATGTAAACTTATAAGAATGCATACACGAAATTGAGCTCTAATTCAATGCTGTCATGGTTTATTTTACTTTGACGCTAATGTCATCTAATACGATTACGAAATGTAATTTATTTAGTTTAGTGATGGTGTTTTTGCGAATTTGTAACAGTGTATTCATCTTTTGCATATCAAATGTCACAAATTATCAAAATATGCAGCACTTTAAAGAAGAATAAACTTTAACTTACCTAATATATCCTCGGAGTCTTCATTTGGGTTGTTCTGGATCTCATCTTCATTCAGTTGCATTGAAGATTTGCTCAAATTCGGTGCTTGAAAGTGTAAAGAACTGCTAGCTAACGGTGTTACCTTCGCCGGCACTTCAGTTCGCAACGGCTGTAACTTTTCCGATGCACTTTTCACCCTCTCCAAGGTACTTGAAGGCACTTTTAGAGAATCATTAGAATCGTCTATAGTTATTCTTGAAGGTCTCTTGAAAACGAATTTTCCTTTGCCCTTTTTGGTATCAGATATGTCTAAGTCTGTATCAGATTGCATTGGGGAATCTATATTTATTGTTGAACCATTGCTTGGTGATAATGTATTGTTAAAGGATATTGACAATTTTTTAGCTATATTGTCTCTGTATATTGTTTTATTTGGTTGAGATTTGTTAAACGTGAAAGTGTCTGGGGTAGACGTATTTGGATTATTAACTTTGGATTTTGCAACAGGGTTTTTAATGTTTGCTTCACTATATTTAGTGTAAAAATCATCATCATCGTCACAAAAAGTTGACAAATCTTGGGTATCTTGACTATTATTTACTTTATTAGCAAAATGAGAATCTGAAGTATCATCATTTTTGTTTTTATTAATCTTATTACTAGAATTGTTTTGGATTAGTGATTTCAGTTTAACTTTTAAATGGTTCATTTTGCTGTATGTGTGTTTATCATAGCCGGGGAATTTCTCTTTTATACAATTAGGTATTCTATGGAAGGCTTCACTTATTTTTTCCAGTATTTCTATGTACATTTTACTACATTCATCCATATCTTCGGCTGAAAATTTCTTATCCTAAAACATTTAAGAATTAATAAATAAAATAACATTTTTGTGGTAAAATCGATTCAAATAAGAATGTGGGTGGGATGTCAGCCTGCGATGGAAAGAGCTTTGGTCAGAGTATCATTGCAAGATCAAATCAGAAATAGAATAGAATAGAATCACCAAATATTCACAACGAGTCACAAAGCTGAAATGGCAATGGGTCCACCCACACATAGTTCAGTGTTGGTAGAACCCACATCAAGTTGATTGATGACATCAGACAAGTCTCAGGAAGCCGCTGCATACAGACGGCGCAACGCTAAAGCCTGTGGTGGTGTGTGTAAAGCTAAATAATATGGTTGATCGAAGCAATGGCTGGGTCATGCCTCATGCTCGTGAACGGGCTCCACCGGCGGAAATGGGGCTACTTTCTGTCTGCCCATCTTAACATGTATTGAATTATAATTAGGTATGCTTTTGTGGAACTTCCCCTCATTGTGGAAACACTGCATACATAGCATAGTATCTATTATATTGTAAACTTGTTTTGAAAAGAGCAACTGCCGAGTTTCTGGTTCTTCTCGGCAGGAACCGAACCAGTGGTAGACTCATCGACGATTCAAAAGCACTTGTAAAAAAGTTTATTTGAATAAAAAACATTTATATTCTATTCTATTCAATGTGGAAGTCCATGCAAGATATTTTTGTCCAGCTGAGTCTCCATTGATAAGGAAGAAGAATGTGGCATAGAGTTTCAACCGTCAGACATATTAAGCTTGCAACAGACTGAAAAAGTAACAATTATTTATACTTACTATTTCTTGCTTCTTCAAAAGACGATGTGAAATTTTCGTTAGGAAGCCAGATATGGAACTGTCCAAATGCAAATTCTTCAGTGGATCTTTGTCCTTGGGACTCGACTTTTCAGGTGTTCTATGATTTTTGACTTTTGGGGAATTTGAGTCACTCTTAGATGGACTTGGTGAGGAGTTTATTGTTAGAGACATATTTGTTGCGACAGATGGTGTAGGTGGGGTTTTAGAATTTTCTTTAAATGTTGAGGCTTGATAACTCAAGTCATCCTTAAATAAAATCAAAATCAACAAATATTTTAATTTTATTATTATTTAAATCTATATATATAAAAGAAATTGGTGTTAGTTACACTATTTATTACTCAAGAATGGAACCGATTTGTCTGAAAATTGGTGGAGAGGTAGCTTAGATCCAGGAGACGGACATAGGATACTTTTTTTCCCGTTCGACCGCGATTCCGTCATGTCACTACAAAACGTGGTATAAGAAAAACGCATCTGACATGGAATAACAAAACGTAAATGACAGCTAAACGTAATTCTGTCTTTGGTTAAGTATGGTAAAAAATTTGACAATTATAAAAAGTGTTATAATAAAGCATTACTGATATTATAAATGCGAAAGTGTGTTTGTTTGTTGGTTTGTCCTTCAATCACGTCGCAACAGAACAGCGGATTGATGCGATTTTTTGCATGGGTATAGTAATGGATGTATGGAGATCTCGGATAATGAATGAGTTCCCGCGGGATTTTTAAAAACTAAATCCATGCGGACGAAGTTGCGGGCATCAGCTAGTAGGTTAATATAAATATAACATTTACAACACCAATGGATCTAACTGCACTGATGCCTTTTCAACTTGCATTAGAAGCATGTGCTAACTATCCAGACATGTGCCTCATTTTCATGGCAATATAGCTCATGTTGGCTGACACACGTCAGCACATGGGTACATGCATGCAACTGCATGTATTGCTTCTGCAGTTTACATGACACATACCTCTGTACAAGTCGAAAGCCACCACCAGAATATTTGATCAAACCACCAACCTCTATAATAGGGTATTTGACTATAATAAAAATATCGTTTCAACTGGTGTCATCCTAAAAGATTATTATCTAAAAACATTATTCCATACGACAAAACTAAAAAATAAAGCTTTATTTAATTAGAAAACATTAAAAAAAATTGCTATAATTCTGGCCATGGTCACGTGATCGAAAACGTTCCGTGATCTCGAATGACGTCACAGTCCACACCACCTATGGAATTCTCATTTTGTCAATACATTTCGACGTGTTTGTGCGGCGTAATAGGCTAATTTCGTCTGTTTTTCATCGTTACTATTTTATTAAATACCAAATAGTATGCGACACGCGGCTTAAACACATATTATAAAATTGTCATTGTTTGAAATGTGAACTGTTACGTCATGAGAGCAAATGGAACGTTTCGGCGGCAATTTATTTTTTTGAATTTATATCTCGATTTTTATGAAAAATAATGAAAATTATGCCGAAATATATGTTTTGTTAGCTTCAGCATTATTAACAATTTAAGATGATTTTCTAAAAGTAGTCAAATAGCCTATTCATTTATGATATCATAGATTAATTAATATAGACCTCTTTAGTTGATCGATGATTTTTATGGATAAATCATAGAGGTAGGTGCACCATTTGCAGTATTATTAGTTCCAGAGACACTCGTATGTCAAATGTGGCGCTTCAAATTGATCCACAACTATTATGCTGTCATTTGTAAATATAGCAGCCAATACAGTGTTAATCATCCTTACTAATATTATAAATGCGAAATTGTTTGTTTGTTGGTTTGTCCTTCAATCACGCCACAACAGGGCTACGGATCGACATGATTTTTTGCATGGGTATAGTTGAGGACCTGGAGAGTGACATAAGCTACTTTTTTTCCCGGAAAATCAAAGAGTTCCAAGGGATTTTAAAAACTAAATCCAGGCGGACGAAGTCGCGGGCATCAGCTAGTAGATTATAAAAATAATTATTATAAAGATCAGAGGACCAAAGACATTTTTTTTTTTTGATTACTATGTAGGAAAAGCATGCGAGGCTTTTGACACAGAAAGAAAACCGCAATAAAGTTTTAACTTACCACATCCATAGCATCAAATAAATCATCACTTTCATTTCCACCTATTTTATGGTTAATTTGTACTGTTTCAACTTGTCTATTGTGTGGTGAATATGATGACAGTGCAGCTGAAGGCTTTGTTGTCTTATTCGCTTCTACGGATCCCTGCGAAAAGTTTTTAACCAAGTTTGAAAGTTGTTAACATTATATTAAATGGTGGTTTTATCTATACTAATATATAAAGCTGAAGAGTTTGTTTGTTTGTTTGCTTGACCGCGCTAATCTCAGGAACTACTGGTCCGATTTGAAAAATTCTTTCTGTGTTAGATAGCCCATTTATCGAGGAAGGCTATAGGCCTTCATCACAAGACCAATAGGAGCGGAGCACCAATGAAGAATGTTTAAAAATCGGGGGTTTTTTCCTTTTGAGAGCTTCCGCAGCGTGCGCTGCGTAAACGGTTAAAGTTTCGCAAAAATGATGTATAACAAAATTGTTCCCCTTTAAAAGTTCTAAAAAAGTCAGCGACAGCATATGTCTATCTTTTAAGGTTGGCTCACTATAACCTTTTTTATGCTAACCAAATTTGTTCTAAAATAATGCATTATATGCGAAGGTGTTTTTAAGGTGGTGAAGGTGAAGTTAAAACTATTCCATGCGGACGAAGTCGCGGGCAGAAGCTAGTATATGTATAAGACCACCATTCAAATACTTTTATTAAGTAAAGGGATTAAAAGTATCGAATGATGGTTTATAAAGAAATTTTTGTTACCAAGCTTGTTTTTGTAAACCTCATGCAATTCAATGTACATGCAATGTTATTCTCCGTAAAATTACGATAAACTGAATCATACTTACCACTGGAAATTTATTATTATTGTCTGTTATTGAACTTTTTTTGAATGGCGGAGTGACTGAAACATATCACAATCATTACAAATAATTAACATTATTGTAATTAACATTACGAAGCAGTGGTAGCCTAGTGGTTAGGACTGTGGTCTCCTATTCAGGGGGTCGCAGGTTCGATCCCGGGTACGCACCTCTGACTTTTCGGAGTCAAGTGCGTTTAAGCAATTAACTATCACTTGCTTCAACGGTGAAGGAAAACATTTTGAGGAAACCTGCACATCTGAGAGTTCTTCATAATGTTCTCGAAGGTGTGTGAAGTCCACCAATGTGCATTGGGCCAGCGTGGTGGACTATGGCCTATAACCCTTCTCTGAGGAGACCTGCGCTCAGTAGTGAGCCGTTGATGGGTTGCTAATGACGATGATGATGAACATTATTGTGAATTTATGGTTATATATACGTGATAATATACTTTTGTACTTTATCTAGAAGTCTAGAAGATAATTAAACAAAGTCAGGGTGAGATCACTCGCTCAGCTCAGCCTCAAGACTGAGTTAAAACGAGACAGGATTATGTCAAGACATATGTCTTAAGTCTTGAGCAGAGCCAGAGTACGAGCTATAGATTTCAACGCCTTAGGGCGTTTGTGCACTTATACGTACCTATTCAATTCGTAATCTTATTCGTAAAAATACCAATTAAAAAAATACAAAAATTCGAAGTGGCCGTCATATAAAACTATACGTCCGTCAAAATGCGAATCGAATGAGTGCACAAGCGCACGTACCTACCTTTTGTATGTAGATTGTAGACCACTATTACTAGTATTTTACGAATCGAATACAAGGAAATGCACAAGCGCCCTAGTCTTGTCGCTTTAACAAGTTTGTACTTACAACCGCTACTTGATGATTTAGTTTTAAAAACAAATTTGGACCGTTTTTCCGTACTTTGTTTAGTGCAGTCGTCTTTTCTGTAAATTAGTAAAAAAAAATTAATATAAAAAAGTACTCCTATTTTAAGATTTTTGTTAAGTACATCTATAAAAATTAAAAAATAATAAGTAGGTACCTACCCAGGAGCTTTTTTATCTTGGCTAGGTTTTCGTATGAAGTCGCTGATCGAACTCTGCTTATTGAGAGTTAAATTCTTTTTCGAAGCCATATCAATTTATTAATGTAACTACGTAACTATCCATGAACATACTTCGAATCACCTTCGAATATTTTGAATAACAATGAAAAAGGAAAGAGGCAAAGAGCCAAGAGGATCAAAATATAACCACGATAACCACAGAGTACAGACAATTAAAAACATATATATATCCTTCTCTATGATTAAAAACACTTCAAAAATAGTCAAAACAAAATCACAGAGTACGAAAATCTTGATGATTTTCGTACTCGTACACATGGAACTAGGAATTACGACTAAAATCACAGTTAAAACCCATAAAGTATAAACCACGACCTTCAGCCTTTTTGTTAAAGTCTCCGGACGAATAATCACGTCCGAGGCTCACAAAAATATATATGGAAGGGCTATAATATTACATATTTTTAATTTCCACGCTAAACTCTTTTTATAAATTGTTGAAATAGTCCAGTCATTATAGTAAGTTCACCTCGGAATTCGAGATACCCAGCTGTAATTCTGTAAATACTTGTATAATTATTGTCACCCTAAAAGTTGTCTCAAAACCTACATAATGGTAGGGTGTACGCAACTATTAAATCGACGTACGAAAAAAATAATCGTTACTTAGTTAATAGTTAGTTACGGGTTAATTTCGCGGGCAGACTCGTATAATCCACCTTTCAGGGCTTTCTGTTATGGTTGATGATACGGATCTGCCCGCGAAATTCAAATTTAATTTGGTTTTTTGCAATTTGTAAACTAATACGAAAAAATAGGCTTACGGCATTGTAATTGCGCCAATGGCAGTATCATCTTCACAGGTTTATATAAAAATCTTTACTTGAAAGTGACAAGAAATTAATTAAAATATCGAGTTGGACGTGAGTTACTCACAAATTAGTCGATATTTTGACTAATTTCTCAAACTTGACACCTTCAAGTAAGGATATAAACCTGTGAAGATGATACTGAATGCCATAAACCTATAAATTAAATCAATAAATTATTAAATATCTACCATTTAACAAGTAATTTATGTAAATCTAAATGTTTCAAATGGCTAAAACCACTCTCCTATGAAGAGACCGAAAGACTTTTATACACACTCAAATAGTACAATAATACTCAAACGCATTCACTCACTCACACACACATACACACACGAACGCACCCACACACACGTGCGCACACACGCACACACACACACACACACACACACACACACACGCGCGCACGCACGCACACACACATACACAAACACACACACACACACACACTCACACTTCCTGCATGCTGTAAATTTAATTTAATATTATTTGTTCCGTCTTCGATATCCGGAATCCATGTTGAGTGTAGCGTGTCTTTTTCGTATGTTCTGACTTAGCGATACCCTCGCTTCGGGTCCCCACCCTGTATCCGTTTCCGCTTTGTGTTCAATATGGCAACGCCGCAGTATCGCGGGTGGGGCCATCTAATTTTCTCATTATAGCCTGTGATTATAGCGTCGTTTTTCGTATTGTTCGGACGTGTTTCTAAAAGTTTCTTAATAATCCTAAATATAGTGATACATTATATAAAAGTATGTCAAGTGTTAAGATATATAAATAGTACTCTGTGGTGTTAAGATTTATATCAAGAATAAGAATCCCTCGCTTCTGCGATGGAGAATAACGACAGCAGTAGGAGACGGCTGCCATTTTGAGCTCATAGCGTTGTGTATTTTCGCCGCGTGCGCGTCTAAACTAAGATTATTTCGTTAATCCGTCTCTCTTGACAAAAAATATTGCAATCAAAGTGTTAAAAATATATAGTATTAGTGTTAATAGTGCATATTTTCTATCACGGGGAAATTTCGGTTACGCGTAAATGAACCCCACGTGCACAGAAGAAGCTCAAGTTCGCAGAGGAAAGAAGAGGCAGGAAAATGGTTTTTTGGGCAGTTCATCAGCGAGCAGGAGCAGCGAGAAGGAATCAGAAGGTAGCGAAACTACGCATAGAGTCTGATGATATATCCAGAAGTGGTTTGTATTTTAAGAAAATCGATTACTCCTAATTTTCATTGAAATATTTCATATAAAATCCCTCTTAGTTCACAACCCTTATTTAATAACGAGGCAATTCGACGTTATTTAAAAATCGGGGGGGGGGGGGGGCGAGCAATAATCGTGACAGCTACGAGTAAGAGGGTTCACAATTTACCGCTAAGTTAACGAACATTTCAAGGCGGTTGTCTCTAGTGATTTTAATATATCAGGAGACATTCACGAAACTTCCGTGAGAATAATCTAAGCGTGGAATCTTAATTATCACGACATAACCACACAGATCGAGAATTTATAGGTTAGAAGTAGAAATACTAGAACAGAAAAAATACAGTCCAAGCTACTTTTTTTTTCACGTTCTTTTTGGTTCCTTCCTATTCCTAAGTCGGACCAGCCAGATTGGAAGATGAATCAAACCTAAGTACCTACTGCCATAATTAACTGACCATCATTGGATTTTTATCAACAACAAAACCATTCGCGTCCACTACGGATTGGACAGTACAATTTGGATCTTACCCGCTCGCCATTCAATCCTGTGTGTAGTTTCAAGTACAGGTAACATTTTGATGTTGAAACTTTTGAAACTTGAAACTGTTGAAACTCCTAGCATGAACGAGCAAATTCGTCACCTGTGTTGGTTCCGACTCGACACCTATTTCTATTGTATAGATTTCTATTCTATATTATAGATTATATGGATTATGTTTCTATATTATGGATTTCTAGGAGCTGTCGGAACCAAAAGTTAGTCCCTCAGACAGGCCAAGTTCCTAATGGGGTTGACACAACTTTGCCATGCTGGCTCCGACGCAATGCCTTGAGTTTCTCGGCATATGGGACACAAAACGCAACGCGGAGTCCTTGTCGGAGCAGCGCCCCGATTCGGAACCTTGCGATGACATATTTATCGATCGATTCGGTTTGTTATCGTATGATAAGATCTATTTTCAGTGAAATTGTCGAAATACCAACCAAAATGAACCAACGAACATTTCATTCGACTTCTTGATTCTATCAAGCTGATTACTGTTTTTGTATAAAAAATTCACGAAGACAAAAATTTTTTTTTGGTATGTAAATGTTTACTATATTATAGGTATTGACATTAAAAAACAATAAGTAAAATTTTGGTAAAGTAAACAATCTTCTTAAATGCACGTGTATCTTGTCGATCGATAACGTAGTCGATGTCGAGTCCTCCAACCGAACGTTCTGAATTGCACATTTTCGATACGAGATCGATAGGTACCTGATCGTATTGAAACGGTAGGTTGTCGAAGGGTGTAGAATCGGGGTGTAAAAGTACTTTACACTACACAGTTGTACTTCAGCGTCACTTTCAAAACGAAAGTGGGTCTCTCATTCAGTACTAATTTCTAATGAGAGACTGTGGCATTACAGGAACAGTCGAAAGGCAGTTGGTCCCTCAGACAGGCCTAGTTCCTAATGAGGGGACAACTTTGCCTAAGTATACGCTGTATGGTGTACTACATAGCCGCTAAGGAGTTAGAATTCTGGCGTCCATTGCTATATAACGATCGAGCTGCGAATGGTCAAAATATTTATGCGAGTCATCAGCTGGTAATGTCGAATCTAGCAACAAAATATCTGCTTACATGTCCCGGCAAATCATGTTAAGTAATGCATGTCAGATTAATACTGAAATATATGATATAAAGGAGATGAGGCGATGGCATCCTTTGAGGAGCGTCTAAAGGAACTCGACGCCAAACGCCATAATAAAAAAACCCAGCCAAGGACCTCCTACCTCTACACGTATAATAGGTCGGGCCAGTTACACTGTGCGCCGTGCAACAGTATTTGAAAACAAAATTTGGTTTCGCGAGCCATATTTGCTCCCATAACCGGTTCTTGCCAAGACCGCCGTAAACGGATACGTCATGGAGGACATCATCATCATATGATACAGTAAAATGCTCCACACTACGCATGGCATTACAGAATTAGTAGAAAGGCAGTTAGTCTCCCAGACAGGCCTAGTTCCTAATGGGAGACACAACTTTGCCTCGTCTATTACTCGCCAAGGATGGTTTCAGTGTCGAACAGTGCAGCTATACAGTCGACATCTGCTGATATCCATCCCCCAGTCCCCCTGCAATACATATTCCGAAACCACCAACGACTTAGGTCAGGTTTTGAACGTAGGGAATACCAGTGTAGATCTGTTTGCTTACACACGGCTCATATTTGCTTCGAAATACGTGTCAAAGGATTCATAGAACTAGAAAGCCTTTGCTTACAATGCCTTTCTCTGTCACTGGAACTAAAACCCGGGCTGGCTGTAAGCACCACTCAACCTATGGAAGGGTCGATATGTTCAAATATTTTGAAATGCAGAAACTATATCAGATACCAGCTCTTCCAATAATACTGATGAAGCCTTAGACTTAAGGTTAGCACTCATCGGAGGTCCAGAAGCATATTTTAGGAGGCATAATTGATTTGTGCCGGATAGACTTGGCTTATACAATTTATAAATCCTTATAACTATCCTCTTGAAAAAGAACTGTACATCAGTTTTTTGAAAAGTATAACTAAGTTTACACAGATTTCAAAAGTTGGAACAGCATTTCGAAGGAATGTTGAATGCACTTGAATCAAAGGAACCTTATGAGCGTTTGCTTGAATAGACTATTCTTTTCTATTCCATTCTATGAAATCATATCTGTATAGTCATTCTAATTATTCTTTGAGTTTTCAGAACCTGATGAGGAAAACTTGTTTCAAAACGTACTGCCATTTACTTCTGCTTGCGTCGGATAGAGAGGCTTGATCTTTACCAAAGATTGACACGGAGCACATGATGGTTTATGGTGATCATAAATTATAATATACTTAATAATGTTTGGTAATGCCACATTATTACGTTTGACCTTTGTTTGCAAAACAGATACTGCTCAATTTGAACAATCTAGTTGGAAAGACACATCACCCTAACAAGTATTAAAATGAGTTTAGTATACTGAATCCTTTGATTTTGTTCAATTTATAGGAAGTACTTAAGATATGTAAATGATTGCGAGCGCAGCGACGAGTCCCTCGCTCGCAGCGAGGAGTCCACTGACGAAAAGCCTAGCCAATAGCCATGTTGTCCCCGTCCCTTGATGGATATAAGAAATTGGGTCTAATATCTTTTCTAGCAACTGGCAGTTGGACCCTTAAGCAGGCCCTGTCCTCTTAGGGTTTTCTCAACTTTGCTACCTTCATCACCCACCGGGGAAGGTAGCAGTGCCGAACCATTCATCGACGTCATAGCAGTTGTCTGCATCAACATCCTCTCAAACCCATGCGTTTACCGAAAGAGGTGTGTGTCGAACTAGAATGGTGGCTAGAAAATCTGATGCAGACGACTCTAATTCAGTCGAAGGGAAATCCCATGAATTATGTTATCACGGATGCATCAGATATACATTACCAAACATTACCAGGAAAGTGATCTTCCTTGTGTCTTAACCGGTTGGGAAGCCTGTGCCCCCGTGGGCTTCACGGTCAGTGGCGAGGTCTCTCACTATAGCGTTGTTTTTGGTGGTTTCATCATTACATTGGTAAGAAGATGATTCAATTCTGGCTATAGAAATATAGTCATCTAATACGTAATTATTTCTTTTTGCATGCCATAGCATTTTTGAACACATTATAGCATCAACAAAATAGTACCAGGAGAAATCAAACACATCACTCAACATGGATTCCGGATATCGAAGACGGAACAAATAATAGAGTTTTACCTACCAATAAAACTTACCTATTATTTTTCCTGAGATATCCGGAATCCACATAATTCCTACCTGGTACTTACGCTTCTTCTTCTTCTTCTTCTTTATCAACCGATAGACGTCCACTGCTGGACAAAGGTCTCTTGCATGGACTTCCACAGGCCTCGGTCTTGCGCCGCCTGAATCCAGCGGCTCCCTGCGACTCGTTTGATGTCGTCGGTCCACCTGGTGGGGGGTCTGCCAACACTGCGCTTCCCGGTGCGGGGTCGCCACTCCAGCACCTTGGGACCCCAACGACCATCAGCTCTTCGAACTATGTGCCCCGCCCATTTCCACTTCAGTATCGCGACTCGCTTAGCTATGTCGGTGACTCTGGTTCTCCTACGGATCTCCTCATTTCTGATTCGATCCCGCAGGGACACTCCGAGCATAGCTCTCTCCATCGCCCGCTGAGCGGTCCTGAGCCTACTTATGAGGCCCTTAGTTAGCGACCATGTCTCGGATCCGTAAGTCATCACTGGCAACACGCACTGTTCGAAGACTTGAGTCTTCAGGCACTGAGGAATTTTGGACGAGAAGACATCTCGGAGCTTCCCGAACGCTGCCCAGCCGAGTTGGATTCGGCGGCTGATCTCTTTCTCGAAATTGGACCTACCTAGCTGGACTGTGTGTCCCAGGTAAATATACTCGTCTACAATTTCGAGTGCAGAGTTCTCAACAATTACTGGGTGGAGGTTATTAAGTAATTGTACTTACGCTTATAATGAGAAAATAAGATGGCCCCACCCGCGATACTGCGGCGTTGCCATATTGAACACAAAGCGGAAACGGATACAGAGTGGGGACCCGAAGCGAGGGTATCGCTAAGTCAGAACATACGAAAAAGACACGCTACACTCAACATGGATTCCGGATATCTCAGGAAAAATAATAGGTAAGTTTTATTGGTAGGTAAAACTCTCTATTATATAAATGGATAAATTGAATCGTGTTAATATTTCCGTATATAATTAAGTCTCGGAGGTGGGCGTGACGGCTGGAACGCAGTTTAAACTTTTCCAGTCGTGAACGTTCATAGATTTTAAGCACCTATGTAATCAAAGAAAGGAAATAAATAATTTCAATTAATTTCACCTAGTTTGTCGTATTAGTTTACAAATTGCGAAAAACCAAAGTTAATTTGAATTTCGTGGGCAGACCCGTTTAATCCACCTTTGTGCTCGTGGTCAAAGTATCATACTGTGGTGATACCACAGTATGACTTTGGATCATTGGATTTCCTAGTCTCTATCATGGACACAACAAACAGGACCGAGTAGGTACTCGCAGCTGAAAAGCGAGCCGAGCGAGATAGCTAGGACAGAGGCCGTATGTCCCTTTCTAACAGGGTGACAATAAGATTTTCGTTATTTGAGACAAATTCAATCTTGCAATCTTCCTACTAATTAGCTTATTATAAACACAGATATTGAAGTTTTTCATTGGCAATGGAAAATTTCTTAGGGATTAGGGATGGATTACGAAATAAATAATACAAATAGTACACGGTATCGATTTGTCCAGTCATAGTGAGTACATTGCTAGATTTTATAATGACTGATCATGTGTAGATAATGTGATAAATTTATCACTTTCTCTGGATGTTAATCATAATAGCTGGCCAAAGGCACCCAAAGTAATAAATACAGCCCCACTTCCCCTCCCGCGCCTTATTCCGTTGCCGCACGATCGGTATATTTATCAAAATCTTAGGTTAGGTCAGGGTTGTACAGATATATTCAGGTGTCCACTTGGCAGGGCACTTAGGTTCTATTGGTTTGAAATGAAAAATTAAAATAATGAAAATTGTAATAATAATAATAGTACAAAAGTAAGGAGTAAGGAACCAATGGTAATCGGCATCGGCATCGTACGTACTCGACCCATCACACAATACAAGAATTTAAAAATTAATGGTCAACATAGTTGTAGATAGGCCTTCACGTTTTAACGGGTTGCCGCTCGAAAAAAAATAGACTAAATAAAAATTTATATTTTCTTTTTTGTTAAGGAATATATTTGTCGAAATTAATGCAATTAAATACGGCGACTTAAAAATGTTAAAATAAAATTAAAACATAAGTGTCTCAACTGAGTTTTTTGAGCCAAAATTTTTGATCAAAATCATTTTTTTAGGCTGGCAAGATGAAAGAACGAGACACACGGCCTCCGTTACTACTATCCCTCTCGGCTCGGATTAGCCTCTGTGTAATGCGCAACAGGAAATATACTTTATCTACTTGGTATAAGGTTAATTTTCATAAATACAAATTTTCCGAGTTATCACTCCTGTTTGTATATTAACTTCATGGTCTCTATAGATATAGCAGAGTATATTTTGTATTCTGTGGATTGGATTTTTCATTTTTTGTGATTTTTGGAATTTTGATCGCTCCGCTACCGCTACTTATAAATTATCAAAACAAATAATATTATCTTAATCGACTTGTAAAAAGTAGTGATTGGTATTATTACATAATCTTAAACCATTCCTAGGAGTGTGAAGTGAATAGTTTTTTAAAACTCTTCCTAATTCCTATTTGCTTGGTTATAATTTCTCTTGGCTTTGTATTTTACCCCTTTTTTGATTCCTTTGATTTGAACATTGCAAGTTGTTAATTTGTTTTACATTTATTTCTTACAAAATTTTTCATGTTTGCTGTTGAAGTTATTCACTTAAAAATATGCTTTTAATTTACTTTATTCCAGACAGATAATTAAACTAAAATGGAGCAGCAAGGTCGTCGACTTAACGATGGGTGTATTGTATTCAATGGCATGAAATCCGTATTTTATTCCGGTCAGGTGATGGAGGGAAAAGTAAACTTTGAACTTAGTTCACCTATAAATATTTCCGGTGAGTAGTCCATGACCTAATTAAAAGCAATTAAAGCCAATTAGAAATTGCTGCTGCTTTATATACGTATGCTTAGTCAAATAACGGGATCAACTACGTAAAAAAATAATATGACTATGCTTGAGCCCCAGAAAGGAACAGTCTGTAAAACAAGCTTTGCAAAGTTGAACTAGAATAAATAATCCTCCAAACTAGAAAAATCTGTTAACCTACATAGCGATGTGACAGTTGGATTTTTTTACTCTAGTTATTCAAGTTTGTATGGCTACGACTCAAGTTGCAACCCGAGTTGAGTAGAGCCAATGCCTAATAGCATAGCGCAATGCACCAATGCAACTGGGCAAGGCAAGGCACCACCACTGAGTCAACTCAAGGTGCTAACTTGGTGTTGATGCGAGTTGCGACGCGACATGGATATCTACGCTGTATATCTTGGACCGAGATGATTCGAATTGTTAAAAACTGAACTCAAGTTGACTCATTTAAGATTTGATTTGAGTTACTCGAGTCAAGTAACTCGACTTGCACATCGCTAAACCTACAACATGCAGCATGTATTATGCACCACCCTGTGTACAGTTAATGGAAATGCAGAAAATTCTTACAGGTGTATCTGTATACTTTTGTTGTTCCTTGTTTGTAAAAATAATCCTGCTGTTTTTGTCTAGAAGCTCAGAAATACTATGGGGAATTTGACCCTCATGGTGGATTAGGCCTATTTCCATTTCATTCTGAGATGATACTTGGGCCCTGATTCTGTAACGCAGTGCAACAGTTAGCAACTGTCATTTATTTTTTATCCATTGAAGGTTTGCTATGAAATAAAAATAACAATTTCCTAGCAAACCTTCAATGGATTAAAAATAATACATATATATATAATTCTTAACTTTGGTACTGTACTCGTAACTTTGGTACCCAGGTTCTGTTTGACTTATTTTCACTAAAATCTCCAAAATGCTTTCAAGTGGAGACCCCCCACTAGGTGGACCAACAACATCAAACGAGTCGCAGGGAGCCACTGGATTCAGGTAGTGCAAGACCGAAGCCTGTGGAAGTCCATGCAGGGGACGTCTATCAGTAAACAAAGAAGAAGAAGTCAATGTATCACCACACCCATTAAAAGTGTGTATCGTATGTGTGTGTTGTGTGATGCGGGTTGTTACGTTCTCTCAAATATGGTTGAGCAAAGCAATGGCTGGGTCATGCATCATGCTCGTGAAGGGGTACCACCAGCGGGAATGGGGCTACTTTATGTCTGCCCATCTTAAGATAGAAGTTAGTCTGTATGCATTTTTGGAACTTCCCTCATTGTGGAAACACTGCATATATAGCATAGTATTTACTGTATTGAAAATTTGTTTTGAAAAGAGCAACCGCCGAGTTTCTTGCTGGTTCTTCTCGGCAGGAAAGGCATTCCGAACCAGTGGTAGATTCATCGACTATTCAAAAGCACTTGTGAAAGTTTATTTGAATAAAAAATATCTCTATTCTATTGTATAACCTTTTGTTGTTTAATTTGCAGCCATCGATGTTGTATTCCTGGGTGAAGCCAATGTGCAATGGATAGAGGAGCAGCTGGAAGTGTACAATGGGGTTAGCAGGCAGAAGTTCTTGAAGTACCTTGGCAGAGAAGAATATTTCAAGCAAATACAGCGTCTTGCTCAAGGTAATCTTTCTGGCCCTAGCAAATTTTTTTTAACATAATTTTTTTTTTTTTTTGTTTAGCTAATTTTCATCTACAATCAGTCAGTTTGTAGCTATTTGTAAATTTGATGGAGGTATGCGTAATAATAATTATTACTAACATACTAACATACTAACTAAACTATGGATGGAAATGTCTGAAATAAACCGGCGCAGCAGCCAAGGAAGCATTTAAATGTATGAAGCCGGTGGCGTCGCCCTCACCCGGAAAGTGGAAAAACATGCCATACAATTTCATACATTTATGCCGCGCCGTGCCGTTGCCATGCCGGCTAGTGGAAAAACGCCGGATATTGCAAAGAAAAAGTAATATTATCATGAGCAAAACGTATGTTGAGTGTTTAAAAGGTTTATTTAGTTTGGTGGATTATAGCAAAGGATTCCTATTTCTTTGAATATCATGGAATTCTTCAAAGTAACACCTGCTTCTATCTGATAAGACAATATCATGGAATTCCGCAAAGTAACGCCTGCTTCTATCTGATTAGACAATATCATGGAATTCCACAAAGTAAAGTCTGCTTCTATCTGATAAGACAAAATAATGGAATTACGCAAAGTAACGCCTGCTTCTATCTAATAATACAATTTCATGGAATTCCGCAAAGTAATGCCTGCTTCTATCTGATAATACAATTTCATGGAATTCCACAAAGTAATGCCTGCTATCTGATAATACAATATTATGGTGAGTAAATGAAAATTAAACATTTTGTTTGTCAGTTCACACCTTTAACCCTTCCTGGTGGTGGTGCTTTGGGTGGTGGTAGACTCGTCATAAGAGGCACAGGTTGGCCAATGTGAAGTAAATAATTTTTGATTTGATTTTTTTTTTATTGTACCAATTATACCACAAAAGACTAAATTCGTCATCTAATGGCATTCGAATTGCGCCAGTAGAATTATCATCTTCACAGGTTTACATAAAAATCTTTACTTGAAAGTGACCAGTTTAAGAAATTCATCAAAATACCGAGTTGGACGTGAGTTACTCACAAATTAGTCAGTATTTTGATTAATTTCTTAAACTGGTCACTTTCAAGTAAAGATTTTTATGTAAACCTGTGAAGATGATAATTCTACTGGCGCAATTAGAATGCCATTAGCCTAGTTTGTCGTATTAGTTTACAAATTGCGAAAAACCAAATTCAATGTGAATTTCGCGGGCAGATCCGTATAATCATCCTTAACCAACCAGAAAAAAGCTATTGTAAAACGACGGGTTTCTTAAACACAGAAATAAAACCGCGCGCGCGCGCGCTCCCTCTTACTACCTCCCGCCCTTTCGGCGTCTGTGCATCTTTGACTATTCAACCCCTAGTAAATATAAAAAGTATGCTGTGTATACTAGATGACATTTTCCAGCGTCTCGGAAAAAATATGGTGTGATAAGTTAATGGAGTAGAAGCCCATGGCATCATTCTTTTCGCAATATTGATAGAATTACTAGCTGACCCAACGAACTTCTTCCCGCCAGCAAAAATATTTAGGGGTGGGTCACCCTTATCATTTTGGGGTATGAAAAATAGGTGTTGGCCGATTCTCAGACCTACCCGATATACACACAAAATTTGATAAAAATCGGCCCAGCCGTTTCGGAGGAGTTTGGTAACAAACACCGCGACATGAGATTTTTATTATATTAGATTTTATATAATATTAGAAGAATCATAATAAGTTAGTAAAACTAAAAAAAAAAAGTAACGATGCCATGAGCTTCTATTTCATTTACTTATCACACCATATTTTTTCCGAGACGCTGGAAAATGTCATCCGATATATACGCGCGCGTACTTGAGCACACGTACATTCTTTTGTATTAAAAAAAAACCCCCAAACAATTTTTGGGTTGAAAATGGTTAGTAGTCTTATTAAGGGACGTCACAATAATATAAAAAAAAAATTGTGGGTACTCTGTTGGGGGAGCGGGGACACAGTGTCGCAGGGAACCACTGGATTCAGGCGGCGCAAGACCGAGGCCTGTGGAAGTCCATGCAAAAGACCTTTGTCCAGCCGTGGACGTCTATCAGTTGACAAAGAAGAAAAAGAAAGTATTCAACAAACTTTAGAACCAATGTTAATTTCTTTCAGGTCCATCAGAGTTAGCGGCCGGTCCTCACTCTATACCGTTCTCCTATCAATTACCTTTCTCCTGTCCATCATCGTTCAAGGGAGAGAAGGGCCAGGTCACATACTCTGTGACTGTGAGTGTCATACATCAGGATGGAGTCACCAAGGATGAGATTCAGACAGAGTTTGAGGTCATTGACCCGCTCAATTTGAACACTGGCAGTGATGATATAAAGGTGATATGTGATTCCAAATCTATAACTGTTTCTATCATCATCAACATTAGCAACCTATCAATGGCTCACTACTGAGCACAGGTCTTCTCAGAGAAAGGTTTTAGGCCATAGTCCACCACGCTAGCTTAATGCGAATTGACAGATTTCACACACCTTTGCAAACTTTCTGGGAAACTCTGTAAGTTTCCTCACAATGTTTTCCTTTTCTGTTGAATCATGTGATGTTTCATTAGTTAAACAACTTCGAAAAGTCAGAGGTGCATGCCATGGTATGGGACCTCATCATCTGATGATTCATCAGCAACGATCTTCTCTCAGTGAAGGCCATAGTCCACAAAGCTGGCCCAATGCGAATTGGCAGACTTCACACACCTTCAAGAACTTTATGGGGAACTCTTAGGTGTGCAGATTTCCTCACTATGTTGATGTTTTCCTTCACTGTTGAAGCATATGCTATTTAATGGGCATAACTTTGAAAAGTCAGAGGTGTTCCCGGTATCAAACCTACGACCCCCCGAATATGAAACCACAGTCCTAACCACTAGGCTATCTTTGCTTGCTTTTGCTTTTCCTTCTTAGAATTGTTAATTTTTTGTTTGAATACATTTACTTTCTTTATGGGGTTGTTTCAAATATATATGGAGCCTGGACCAGGCATTTGTACGGTCTTTCAAATATTTGGGGTCATTATGATTATTATGATTATTTTTCTTTATTTCTCAAGAAAAGGTCCTTTTTACGAGGTACAATGCGATTTTTTTTTGCAAAATTAAAGCGCAACAACATGGCGTACTTTTTGACAATGACTGTCCCGCTTATATAAACTCGCCGGCATATTTAGCGGAACATAAAAAAAAGGTCCATAATTAAAAAAATATGGTTTTATTTTAAAATCTACTTACTACACTTCTTTTGTTATTTAAAGTTTCATTTGTTTTACTTAAAATGAGATCACATTAAGAACAGATTTTGCGAGTAAAGGCTATTTGTGAAAAATTTTACATTTTTGAACTTTTCATGTAACCGGGAAAAGTGAAATTTAATATTATAAAATAACAATTAATTAAATTAGAAAAATGGTGATTAATATCGCGTATTTCCTCCACGTGCTCTTATTAAAGTTTCTACCCGTCTAGGCATACTGAGAATGATGTTATCGATGGTCTCCTGGGATAGTCTCCGCCATTCCTCAACTACGGCGATTCGCAGTTCTCCCACGTTGGCAGGAGCTGGAATTCTGGACTTAACTTTTCTTTTCAGCAAGTCCCAAACGTGCTCTATTGGGTTCATATCCGGTGATCTCGCCGGCCACTCCATAACAGTGATATTCATATCATTAAGATAAGCTTGAGTTACCCGAGCGGTATGCGGCCGAGCATTATCCTGCATAAAAACAAAATCGTCACCGATATATGGGGCAAACGGTACGACATTTTCTTCTAAAACTTCTCTGATATAGCGGTCTGCAGTCAGACTCCCTCTGTCAATCACTACCAAGTCTGTGCGAGCTCCCAAACAAATGCCCGCCCAAACCATTATTGATCCACCACCATATGCAACTGTAGTTTCAAAATTTATCTGAATGTATCGTTCTCCTTTGCGTCTGTATATTCTTTGCCTGCCGTCAATTTGATTTAAGAGAATTCTGCACTCATCACTAAACAATACCTTACTCCATTGGTCCGCGTTCCAAAGTCGATGTTCCTGAGCAAAAGTTAACCTGTTTCTACGATGATTTACCTCGAGCCTTGGAGCCTTGGCGGGCACAAATGAACCCAAACCAGCTTCTTCGAGCCTTCTTCGTACCGTACGCTCACTTACGGTTACACCCCGCACTGCTTCTAACTCATGTCGGGCTTGGACGGCCGTCAAACAGGGGTTCCTACGTACACGAAGCCGAATGAAACGATCATCCCTACTCGAAGTGCGTCTTTTTCTGCCTTGTCCTGCTCTTCTCACATAAGTAAGTACCGGTCTCCCTGAACCGTTGGATACTGCGATGGATCGTTGAAACTGGTCGACGAAGATCTCTGGATATCACTCTGTAGGTTTGACCATTTCTTCGCATTTCGAGTGCCCTGGCAATCTCCGTTGGGGCTAAGTCAGGCATAATTCAGTCATCAACTCCAGAAAGATACGCGATTAAAAAAAACTAACAAAAAACGGTATTTCAAAGAAATTTTAAATCAAACTCAGAAGGAAGAAATACTCGAAGTTCGCTCCAGATAAGGTGTATTTGAATAAAATTAAAACAATTGCATAAAATGTGATGTTCAGTTGTTTTCTTAGTTTGAAAATATTTCTTTTTAAATTAAATGACGTATAAACCAGCCAGCAACCTTATATGATACTGATATCAAACCTTTTTTTTATGTTCCGCTAAATATGCCGGCGAGTTTATGATTCCGTTCTTGGAATGATCTAGAATCAATCTCCGAATTCTCGGCTACTCTCCACTTGTTGGAGACACCGGCTAGTTTCGAGAATTCTCTATGACGGATAATGCAATGGTTAGGAAATAGGTCTCGAATTTTCCATGAGTAAACATTGGAGGAATTACGGCCATACGCTGCTAGAGGTCGCTCCTAGATATTAATTTAGCTACTCCCCGTCTGATGGTGTTAGTTGCAAGTTAGTTACGCAAGGTTGGCTTGACGCCATCGATTAGACTGAATAATAATTGAGCTAATTAGACGCTATTACGGTAGATGTCGTTGTCGACGATGTCATAAGCTAGTTTTTAGGGTTCCGTACCCAAAGGGTACCAACGGGACCCTATTACTAAGCCTACGCTGTCCGTCCGTCCGTCCGTCCGTCCGTCCGTCCGTCTGTCAGCGGGCTGTATCTCGTAAACCGTAATAGATAGACAGATGAAATTTTCACATAATATTATGTATTTCTATTGCCGCTATAACAACAAATAATAAAAATTAAATTAAATTAAAAAAATTAAATTAAAATGGGTAGGTGGGTAGATGGAAATCTTTTAATTTAATTTTTTTTAACGGAACCCTAAAAGAGCGAGGCCCGACTCGCACTTGGCCGATTTTTTGTTATAACGGTAGATGTCGTTGGAGATTAATCTGCAAATCTGAATTAGTAGCGAAGATTTCTTATGAAATTGTTACAACGTTTGAAATAAAAATAACCATTGACAGCAATTGACATTGGACAATTGAAATGACATTAGGATCACGTAATGTCAGTACAAAAAAAGACGACAAAAGCAGATGGATGCACTCCGAGAGTTGTTATTCTACAATTATCAATTTTATATTTTTACCTCTTATTCACTGTACTGTAAAACTGCAAAAAAGCATATTTTATTTAAACTTCTTTGATTTTATAATTATTTTTTGGTATAGAGTACAAGTTGGGGTTGGGGTCCCAAGGTGCTGGAGTGGCGACCCCGCACGGGGAAGCGCAGTGTTGGCAGACCCCCCGCCAGGTGGACCGACGACATCAAACGAGTCGCAGGGAGCCGCTGGATTCAGGCGGCGCAAGACCGAGACCTGAGGAAGTCCATGCAAGAGACCTTTGTCCAGCAGTGGACGTCTATAGGTTGATAAAGAAGAAGAATATAGAGTACAAGTATCTGGCCCATGATGAAACAACCCCTTTGAGGGAAGAAGAAGTAACACGTCTTTCTTATACTTCCGCATGACACGAAGAGAAAAGAAGCTTTTGTTACGAGCCGTGTTCCCTGCTACAGAAGCCGCTGGTGATGGAGTTCGAGGAGGAGATGAGCTGCCAGTGCTTCTGGGTGTCCAAGCCGCTGGGCGTGATGGTGCGGCTGCCGGCGCAGGGCGTGACGCCGGGCGCGGTGGTGCCCGTCTCCGTCGCCGTGCGGAACGCCACCAGCGTGGAGATCAACAAGATCATCTTCCAGCTCACCACCGTGAGTCGCGTGTTGGCTAAAAGGCGTACAACTGCCTCGTTGGTCTAGTCGCACATAGTTCGAAGAGTTGATGGTCGTTGGGGTCCCAAGGTGGTGGAGTGGCGACCCCGCACCGGGAAACGCAGTGTTGGCAGACCCCCCACTAGGTGGACCGACGACTTCAAACGAGTCGCAGGGAGCCGCAGGATTCAAGCGGTGCAAGACCGAAGTCTGTGTAAGTCCATGCAGGAGACCTTTGTTCATCAGTGGACGTCTATAGGTTGATAAAGAAGAAGAAGAAGTCTAGCACGTTTGACTACGGATGACGAAGTCCCAGGCTCGATTCCCGGGTCGTGGCAAAAAAAAATGTATTGGGTTTTTCTGTCAATAAATTCTCATTACTAGCCCGGGGTTAGGAAGTTGGCGGTGAGTCACCCCCGTGCCTCGGAGAGCATGTAAACGTCTCACACGTCTCTCCGGTCGTGTCGGATTTTCCGTCCCATCGGACTATGAGCGTGAGGGAATAGAGAGTGCACCTGTGTCTGAGCACACACTTGTGCACTATAGTATCTCCCGCGCAGATGACTAATCTCTGAGCAGGTTGGCCGCCGTGACTGGATTCGGTCGGAAAGAAGGCGGGTATTAGAAGGCGTACTTTAGTGTGGGGATCACCTACAGCTACACACTGCACTTATTAGTAAATGCCGATTCACACCGGAACTGCAGCGGCCGGCCGCGGCAGGCTCGCGTTGCTGCCGGCAGCACCACGCGCCTAGTGTCCTCTTAACCAGTGTCGGCAAGGAAACTTCTGTGTGTGTGTGTGTGTGTGGAGTGGAAGTGATTGAATTGGTTATTATAGCACTCATTTTTGAAGAAGAAGGCAAAGGTATGCGGCGCCCGCGCGTCGCCGCGGGCAGTACTGCTGACAAGACACGCGTAGCCGCGTGACCTTTTCGAGTTTTTCAAGCGATACTGGTCTTTTATAGATAACGTTTAAAAATATTTCACATTTAAAGTGCTCGCCGCGCCGCTGCTTTTCCGGTGTGAATTGGCCTTAATATAATCGAGTTGGACGTGAGTTACTCACAAATTAGTCGATATTCTGACTAATTTCTTAAAACTGGACACATTCAAGTAAAGATTTTTATATAAACCTGTGAAGATGATACTGCCATCGTCGCAGTTAGAATGCCCTAAGCCTACCTTGTCGTTATGTTTACAAATTGCGATAAACCAAATTAAATTTGAATTTCGCGGGAAGACCCGTATAATCAACCATATTTATTTATTTATTTGTACATAAAAGTTTAAAGAAAAAAATACTTATAGCTAGCATAAAACCACTCAGGTTTGTAATATATGCTAACAAAGAGTTAAATCTAGATACGTTAACTACAGAACATTAATGCCAGTTGAACATGTTGTGTATAAATTATCATAAGTGAACCTTAACTGCCCGCGAAATTCAAATTTAATTAGGTTTTTCGCAATTTGTAAAATAATACGACAAACTAAGCTAATGGCATTCTAATTGCGACAATGGCAGTATCATCTTCACAGGTTTATATAAAAATTTTTACTTGAAAGTGTCCAGTTTAAGAAATTAATCAAAATATCGACTAATTTGTGAGTAACTCACGTCCAACTCATTATTTTGATTAATTTCTTAAACTGGTCACTTTCAAGTAAAGATTTTTATGTAAACCTGTGAAGATTATAATTCCATTGGCGCAATTAGAAGGCCATAAGCCTACAGTACCCGGTGATATATATTGCACATCGGCCTTCGGAATAAAACGCTATTCTATTCTATTCACAGTTCGACTGCATTTTTTTTATATATATGTTACGTGATGTGCTCGCCGATTGTGAAGAGATTTCAGTAATTACGACGTGAATTTGGCTAGCTTTCCTTGCAATAGAATAGAAATAGCGTTTTATTCCAAAGGCCGATGTGCAATATATATCTCCTCTCCGGGTATTGTACTTTGTCGTATTAGTTTACAAATTGCAAAAAACCAAATTAAATTTGAATTTCGCGGGCAGACCCGTATAATCAACTTTAATGGGTTGCTTGATGCTGGTGAAGTCCCGATACCAGGGAAAAAGGATTCGTCAACGCCCGTCTCAGCTCCGTATCTATTGTTGTGCAGAGGCAAAGGTACCGCAGCCAGCAGCCCGCCTCGGAGTACGAGCCTCCAGAGGCGGTGCTCACCAGCCTGGCGAAGGGGCCCATCCTCAGCAACACGCTCAAGGACTACGTGTTCGAGCTGACCGTGCCCGACCTGCTGCCGCCCAACCTGGAGCAGTGCAGCCTCATCGACGTGGGCTACTTCTTTAAGGTATATCTTCTTTTGCCTTAACATGGGTAGCCAAAGTATGTCACGATCTCTTTAAACATTTCTGTGGTGGTGTCGTGTGATGCGGGTTGTTACGTTCCTTCAAATATGGTCGAGCGAAGCAACACGACGGCTGGATCATGCGTTATGCTCGTGAACGGGTTCCGCCGGTGGGAATGGGTCTACTTTCTGTCTGCCCGTTTTAACATGAATTGAATTGTAGTACTTTTTTTTTTTGGAACTTCCCCCTCATTGTGGAAATATTATACTTTATTCTAACAAAGTTGCATAGGTTAAATCGGCTTGGCATCCAGCTGCCCACAAGATAGTATAAAAAACTTATTACAATGTCATCATCATCATGAGCAACCCATCAACGGCTCACTACTGAGCGCAGGTCTCCTCTCAGAGAAGGGTTATAGGCCATAGTCCACCACGCTGGCCCAATGCGAATTGGTGGACTTCACACATCTTCAAGAACTATGAAGAACTCTCAGGTGTGCAGGTTTCCTCACGATGTTTTCCTTCACAGTTGAAGCAATTGATATTTAATTTGCTTAAACGCACTTGACTCCGAAAAGTCAGAGGTGCGAACCTGCGACCCCCCGAATAGGAGTTCACAGTCCTAACCACTAGGCTATCACTGCTCATAGGCACTTTAAGGTATACAGGGTGGAGAAAAATTATGGGCCCTGGAGGGGAACTACCTTAAAATCCTTAAGTTAGATCATTTTACTAAGAGGAAACATTCCCTTATTTTTAAAAAGAAACAAAACTGCATTCAAAGTTTTTCAAAAATTCGCTTGTCTCACCCGGGAAACAAACCAGCTAAAAATTCAAAAAATAAACATCCGCTATTTTATTGCACTGGTCGAATACAGTCGATGTTAAAGATAAAATCTGTCGTTCAAGATACCCATAAAATCAAATTTCTCTAATCAACATAGTACTGTAAAGTCGGTTTACACACGATAGTTTTACGTGATAACGTCATAAAGAAACATTTATGAAAAACTAGATCGCGCCTGATGAACAGCGTGCTGCTAGAACTAGCTCGCGACACATCCGCTAACCACAGCGCGCACGCGATGACTGGCGGGCGGCGGCGGGTGCTCTGTAGTCGCAAGCCAACGCTTGGGCCGATCGTGTCTCTCTATCGCTTGTTCCGCACTCGCTTGTACGCTCAAGCTCAGGCGGAACGTGACACTTTTTCGTGCGTGCAGCCGTCATCAATTTATAAGACGTTATCACGTTAAAAAAAAACGGAACCCTAAGGGACAATTCAGACAACGGAAAAACCCGCGAGCAATTTACTGGCTCCGTTGAAAATAGGACCGTATTACCCATAGGCTAAAGTAGAAAACTTACTCTCGAACGGGCGTGAAGAAGCGCGTAATTAATGGTAAAGGAAAACATTCTGAGCATATCTGAAGTTATCCTAGGGATGTTATCCTATGGGAAGTTATCCTAGGTACGGAAGGTAGTAAGCTTGTATGCTTGAGAGTTCTCCAGTGTTTAGTGGAGATGAGGTGATTGTGATGATGTTTTTTACTTCTCACTTTGAAAGGAGACCCGAGATGAGATGATGATGATGACGGACCGCTAATCGAAACTTATTATTTCAGGTCATGATAAAACTGTCCGGTTGCAACGAGGACATGGAAGACGAAGCGGAGATATGCATCGGTCTCGTCCCGCTGGGTGAGAACCTGGACTATAAGTGCCCCCACCTGGCCGACAAGCTTCCCAACGGGCCCATACCGGTGCCCCCCAAGGTTCCCCCATCGTACCAGAGCGTTGTCAATGACCAAATGCAATTCCAACCCTCCGCTCCGGTCCTGTACTCGAGTGAAACGGTCCACACACCTAACGGTTCGAGTAGCAATACCGTCAGACAGGTCGAAATCGGCTTTAAAGTTCCCGGCGATAACTCCACGAGTATGCACATCTCCTCCACACAATTCCGATCATCGACAATTATACTAAAACAATAAAGTGAAATCTACATTTCGAAATTAGTTTCATGCATTGGGTTAAAACTTAAATGGTTAACCGGTAACCCCTTTATTTGATTAACCCGTATAAAGGGTTAACCCATATACTATAAAGGTTAATCTTAAAAATATTGCTGATTAATCCGAATGAGAGAGATATAATAGGAAAGCCGCAAGTAGCAACTAAAGGTAATTTGTCGCTGCAACGTCGTCAAATTAAATACAGTATTGTGCACCAGAAATAAAGTTTAAAATTGCTTGTATAAAAATTGGAGTCATGTCCGGACGCGATCAAAAGTACACAAAACCGAGGGCTGTTATCTCTAGTCACTTCCTTGCACATGTTTTATGAACAAAAATGAACCTTACGTGTGAACCGGTTCCTATAGGCTGATTAACCCAATACTACGGGTTAACCTTTATCGTAGGGTTTTCAACCTAACCCTAAAAATTTATCCGGTTTTAAAACCCTTATATGGATTTATATGGTCCTTATAGGACCTTTAGGTTCTAGGTTTCATGAAACTAATTTCGCAATATAAATTCGGCTTGCGAAAAAATTAAAAAAGTTCTAGACTTTGGCGGACATACATTCTGCGCGGTGTAGCATGGTGCGGTGATCGTGCGGGTGACATTAGACGAACCATTCCTTTTCACTCTTGTCCGTTGCCGCGATTAACAATTTTAAAGTTATGGCCGATTTCACCAACCTCGAGTGACGCTTTACCGAGGAACAATTGGGCATTCTGACAGTTTTTGTATTGAAAATAGTAAATATGGGCACGTGCTGTACCTATGGACGCTTGTACCAGTGGACACAATCAATTTCGTCGAAACTAGCAACCCTAAAATTCTAATTTGAACGCGGCCGTAAAGCATTGTCTATGGTTGACAGTTCGCGTTCAAATTAGAATTTTAGGGTTGCTAGTTTCGGCGGAATCGATTGTGTCCACAGGTACAGTAATTGCCCCTACTGTCAAAATATCAAAAGCCCTTAGTAATATTTGCAGTTGCACCCTTAATATCACATTCTTAAATTATGGAATGGCTAATAACTGGTAAATTACCACCATGATACACCGCACAAGAGAATAAGTTTTTGTGTGACAAATTTTTGTCGCTGCATTATCTATTGTACAAAATATAGAGTTCTTATCACAGGTGCTAAATGATATGGTATAATTAATGTTATTATGCTGAACATTGTTCTAAAATGGTTTGTTCAAAATGAGTTAGTAATCTTATGGATTTTAAAAGCTATTCTAGTTTGCGGTGGTGAAATTTTGTATTGAAAATATTATGCTAAAATGTCAAAATTCTTCGGTACGATTCTGTGTTAAATTGGCACTTAAGGTCGATTTCACCAACGTAAGATAAGTCTTAACCGAGCGTAAATTTGAGATTTTGACCGATTTTCAGTACAAACACTACCAGAACGTCCAATTTATTCCTTGGTTAAACGTCACTCGACATTTTTGAAATTAAGTGATAAACCTTGAATTTACCTACCTAAAGATAAACAGACAGCTACTTTCACATTTTTATATTTAATATAGAATAGATCTGTTTTTATTTTCCATTACTACTTAATACGTTTGTAGTGTCATGTAAAAAGAATTCTGATCTAGAAATTGCGTTGTATGTGATTTAGCGATCGCTTTGGTAGTACGAAATGAGGTGGAACTGCGCGGATGACTATACCTACCTCTGCGCTATTGGTTCGTCAGTCAACACTTCATCCCGCTCTGTAAGAAAGTACAGTGTCAGTGCGCGGGATCCCCTTCCACCGTCGTTCAGAACTCTTTTTACCTGACAAGATCTTTACTACCTATGTCGATACATTCTAGGCATGATGACAGATTTTGAAAAACTTTGATGATGTTTGGAAGTATCTACTATTTCGAAAAAAATATCTTATTTCAGCAAAAAAAGTTTGCTAGATAAAATTGGCATTTCAATTTTAAATCTTAAAATTTACGCAAAAACGCTCGCCGGTGTCATGGCATCGTTCGTGACGTCACCTCTATGTTTTTTTTTTCATAGTAGGTAGTTTATCAAAGTTTGAAGTTGTAACGTATCGCTCTGACTGGTGTTCAATCCAATATGGCGGATTGCTATATTTTGTATAACTCGTTAAAAATAGAAAAATAAATAATATGTTTTGAAGTAAAACTTCTTTAAGCACGCATGACTTGGGGAGTAAGCTGGTGAATGCGTTATGAAAAGTGTGATCGGGCGGTGCGAACGGAAGTTGAGAGTGAGACATAAGTTATTGAAGATAGAAAGAGAGAGTTACGTTTCGTATATTACTGTAGGCGCAAGAGAGAGAGGTGCGAGCACACATTTTCTTTCTCTCTTTCTCTCATAGCCAGTTGCGTTTCGTAAGTTTTACTTCAGTCGTGTGGTCTAAAGCACACTCGTTTTTTAGGGTTCCGTACCCAAAGGGTACCAACGGGACCCTATTACTAAGCCTACGCTGTCCGTCCGTCCGTCTGTCAGCGGGCTGTATCTTGTAAACCGTAATAGATAGACAGATGAAATTTTCACTTATGTATTTCTATTGCCGCTATAACAAAAAATAATAAAAATTAAATTAAATTAAAAAAATTAAATTAAAATATTTCCATGGGTACATGGAAATATTTTTATTTAATTTTTTTTAACGGAACCCTAAAAGAGCGAGGCCCGACTCGCACTTGGCCGATTTTTTTTTAAATATCCATGAATCCTATTTCATTAGATAAATTCATAATTTCATCGATTCTTGTTTACTGTCATCGTGCCTATTCTATAAGCTATTAATTTTTTTTATAAATGTTGTTTAATGATATAAGTAACTACTAAGTACTACTGTTTATAATCCTGTTTATATTATTATTAATGGTTAAACGTATATTAAGTATGGTCACAATACCGGGGACTTTGCGCACTACACAACTCAACCGCAGTCACTTGTCGCAGCGTCCTGCTTGGGGATAGTCTAAAAATTGTTCAGTGTAACGATATTCAGCATGACCTCTTTAATCCGAACTCCGAAAATTTACCCCCCGTTCGGATTATAGTAGGTACAGAGAATTTATAGGGTATGTTTTATGAAATAAAGCTGCCATGATGTAAAAACACAAATAACTGTCGAGATGCACGAGCGACGCAATAGCAACACAAATTGGCGGACGAGACATTATCAAATGTGCATGACACCTACTTGACGTTCGGTCAAGCAACTGGCGAGACGGTGAGTGAATAAGCGGTGGGGCGTTCGGATTATAGAGGTGTTCGGATTAAAAGGGGTTCGGATTAAAGAGGTCCTGCTGTACATAGAATAGAATAATTTTGTATTCAAATAAACTTTTACAAAGTGCTTTCGAATCGTCAAGTGAATGCCATTCCAACCGAGAACCAGCGAGAAACGCGGCGGTTGCTCTTTTTAAAATATCATGTTACACAGGCTAGTTACTATTCGCTATATATCTCACCTTCTGATTGATTGGTACTTTCTCGCTAATGGTTAAAAATTAAAAATTAAAATGGTTTAAATATGCGGAATGAAAACTCAAAGGTCGACGATTCGATTCTCACCTGATCCACTATTTGTCGTACCCATTCTATACAAGCTTTTCGCTTATTTGGTGGGGAGAGGAGAATATTAGTCAAGTTCAACTTGGATAATATCCTTCAAAATCAATATTTTTTTATTTTTTGTCAGGCTGTGTAGTGCGTGAAGTCCTTACAAAAATAATTAAGAGTGCTTTTAATATACTTATACATTATATTTTGATATTTAAGATTTAAATGTATAATTTTTGTAGATTTTTGACACATTTATCACAGTTAATCAATTGAATAGATTTATAAATAAGTACTTACCGAAAGTGCCATTTTTAGGGTTCCGTACCCAAAGGGTACCAACGGGACCCTATTACTAAGCCTACGCTGTCCGTCCGTCCGTCCGTCCGTCCGTCCGTCCGTCTGTCAGAGGGCTGTATCTCGTAAACCGTAATAGATAGACAGTTGAAATTTTCACAGATTGTGTATTTCGATTGCCGCTATAACAACAAATAATAAAAATTAAATTAAATTAAAAAAATTAAATTAAAATATTTCCATGGGTACATGGAAATATTTTAATTTTATATTTTTTTAACGGAACCCTAAAAGAGCGAGGCCCGACTCGCACTTGGCCGATTTTTTACAGTTTTCTGTAACCCGTGCCAATGAAGAATGTATTCTTGAATGGTGGCTTGTAATAAAAATAATAATTAAGAAATCTAAGAAGTCTTCCCATCTTTATTGTTCTACGCCCTAAAAATTAAAAATGAACTTAAAAATTAAGACAACGTGATATTAAGGATGCTTATACGAGTCTGCCCGCGAAATTCAAATTTAATTTGTTTTTCGCAATTTGTAAACTAATACGACAAACTAGGCTAATGGCATTCTAATTGCGCCAGTAGAATTATCATCTTCACAGGTTTACATAAAAATCTTTACCTACTTGAAAGTGACCAGTTTAAGAAATTAATCAAAATACTGAGTTGGACGTGAGTTACTCACAAATTAGTCGATATTTTGATTAATTTCTTAAACTGGACACTTTCAAGTAAAGATTTTTGTATAAACCTGTGAAGATGATACTGCCATTGTCGCAATTAGAATGCCATAAGGCTACTTTGTCGTATTAGTTTACAAATTGCGAAAAACCAAATTAAATTTGAATTTCGCGGGCAGACCCTTGTCTTCAACCTTAAGTATAATGCAAAATGTTCTTGTAATGACTCCGAAATATCGGACAGTCAACCAAAAAATGTTTTTATTAAAAAAAATTATTCAAATATTTTAAATGGTACCTGCTTTAATTCTTTATTCGATTTATTGGCACGGATTACGTACAAAAAGTTGAAAGTGTCTTAATGAACAATAAGATTTTAACATTACCTATTATAATATCGTATTTTATAAGGCTGATCAGAGCCTATGCGAAATATTATGTACTTACCTATATTTCTGCAATTCGAATTTTATATCTATACTCAGGTGTTCAGCTAAAAAGTGTAGCATTTATTGGAGTTTACTCCTTAAGAATCGATTTTAGGCGCCCGGTATGAGAAAAATTCGAGGAGTAAAATCTACTTATCAATGACCTCGTTACGTTTTTCACAACGATGCAAATTTCTACCCTAACGTTGAGTAAATAAGGTTGTTTTTCGTGCGAAAGAGCTTTCCGAGGGAAGCCGTGACCTCGTTCCGTTTTTCACAACGATGTAAAGTTCTACCCTAACGTTGAGTAAATAAGGTTGGTTTTCGTGCGAGAGCTTTCGCTTCGGGAAGCTGAGCGCGTACCGATCGGGTCCGCGCGGTGCCTAGACTCAGCGAGCGCCGCGAATGCATTACGACGTTGTAAGGAGTAAACTCCAGTCGTGCGTCGGAGCTGACACACACACGTTTTATTTTAATGCTTTGGTTGGACTACTGTTTTTGTAGATTTTGTTACGAGTTACAAGTGCCTGTTGTCAATGAATTTTTTATTTCTTTAATCACAATTTATTTATTTTTAACTATATTTTTAAGTAAGGACCATCTCAAGCATTTAAATAATTACCTCTACCTACTTAATCACAAAATTTAATTACTTAAGTATACTATTGTTACAATAATTTTAAAATAAGTCTATTTCTACAATGAAATATATTGTATTGCTATAAAACTGAATTTGTTTTATTTGTAGTAGGAACGTGTCAAGAGACCTTAATACGATTACTACAAGAATATAATTCAAGTATTCCAGTTCTATGACAATCGATTGACGATTCAGTAGAAATTAGAATTGATATTTGATAAATAAAAAGCTTTATTGATGGGAAAACTGTATTGTATATGAGCGAACACTAGAGGATATTAATTTAGATTATAATTTATACTACCTAGTACCTACGTAATTCTAACGTTCAGAGCAGTTCAAGAGGTAACAAGAGAACAGAATGACAATAATCAATCCATCGAATCAAATACCTACCTATCTCCTTAAAGAATAAAAAATAAAACAAATAATTCATTAAACATTTTTTTATTTACGATTATACTTACATTATAAAATATTTTTGTAAACATTAACATTAAAAAGCGATTCAAAAAGCATCAATTCTTGTATAAAAAGCCTATTTAAAGAACATGGGTATTTTTATCATTATTAATTCAACAATTCAAGACAGTGTGTTTTTTTATTATACATTTATAATATGAATAAAAAATTAAGTATAAATCTTAAGTAAATTTATTTCGAATAAGTATATTTTAGCACCTCTTCCTTGTGTAGCTGAATAGCAAAAACAAAAAATTTATGACCAGATATAATTTTCATCAATAATAAGAGAGCGGTTTAATTTTAATATTTTATACATACCTACCAATAATAATGTGCAAATATCGACTAGCGAGTGAATGACAAAAACCTAAATGCAAGCTGTAGTTTTACTAAGCCTTTTCTCTTACATATTACGTGAAAAATAACATAAGTATATAAGTTGGTACCTATTATATAGGTACGGGCCGATTTCACCAACGTAAAATAAGTCTTATCCGAGCGTTTTGATATTTTGGCAGATTGGCAATACAAAAACTGTCAAGACTGCCCAATTTTTCCTCGGATAAACGTTACTCGACGTTGCACATCGTGATAAATGACCTGAAAATCGGACAACCCTTTTTTATGATACTAATCGAAACTTTAGGCTTTTTTAAATACTAGAGTAGAACACGCAGAAGTTAGTTCAGTTTAGAACCGGACTTATATTTTTTTTAGAAATATCTGGATTTTTAGAAAAAGATGAAAATTAAAGAGGTGTATAACACATATTTACAATACAACTATTTATAGGGGAAAGTGGCATTCTATACAGGGCATTTTATAAGCTAAACAAAATAATTTTAGTGATAACAATAAAGTTAATAATACTTATGCTTAATTTTGTGATTTTTATATATATTTTTTTCTCATAAGCTATTTAAGATTAGCAGTAGATATCTTAAAACATACCTCGTAACTGTATTGTTAGTTGTTACTCGTAAGAAAAATAACACGGAAATCTATGAGGACATCGAAGATATGAGGTTTCTTTGGTTTTCGGATTTCTATGATATTAGGGTTCTCACAATAAGATCATAATTTCAAAATACAATTATTAATGTACCAGAGAAATTGTAAACAGGTGGCTGAATGAAGCATGAAATTTTGCACTAAATACAAAAAGGATTTTTACCCAACTGTGAAAACGGAGGGTTATGTTTTTCGGGGTTCACTATTTATATAATGGTATAAGTTTTTTAAATAGGTATCGTAATGTTACAAAATTAGTATAATCACTTAGCAACTTGGTCACTTTTGCGTTGTATGTTTGTATGTATGTTTGTATATATCTTTGTTTGTTTGTATCACTTTTTTTCATTTTGTTTGACAGATAATTGAATGATATAATAACTTTTAATATCACCAAAGTTAAATTCGAGATCTGTAAAAACAAAAAAATCCTATTCGGATTCTGATTAGCTCACTTTTGATAAGTGCAAAATCCTAACATTTAAAATTTTAAAATTCAATAACTCCGAAGTACTACGTGTTACGCGTCTGATATTTTACATGCAGGTTAACATAGCACGAATATATACAACGTGTAAAAATTAGATGCTAATAGCTAAAGACAGCTGCGAAAAAAATAATTTCAAAATTAGTTAAAAAATACATAACTTTCTTTATTGTTCACCTAGAAATGATTTATATGTTTCTAAAAATAGGAGTTGGCTGATTTTATAGCATGCTATAATTGAAACTTAAAAACTTTCCTTATAAAGAAAGTTACAGCATTTCTAAAATTTTTTCTGGTAACTATAGAAAAAAAAATGAAAAAATTATAACTCCGGTTTTAAACTGAATTCTGGGTACTCTAGTACTCTAGTATTCAAAAAAGCCTAAAGTTTCGATTAGTATCATAAAAAAGGGATGTCCGATTTTCAAGTCATTTATCACGATATGCGTTGTTGAAATCGGCACTTAATCTACTATCAAAAATAGAATAACATACAAGATAAAAAATTAAAAATTTAAAACCCATTTTCACGTTGCATTTTTAGACAATCCTACAACTCCTCTAAGGTGCAAACCATAATACCGCATCCAAATCGTCCAGTACTTGTTTTTTTAGCAAATACCGCATCCAAATCGTCCAGGACTTTTTTAGCAAAAACCGCATCCAAATCGTCCAGGACTTTTTTAGCAAAAACCGCATTCAAATCGTTCAGGATTTTTTTAGCAAAAACCGCATCCAAATCATTCAGGATTTTTTTTAGCAAAAACCGCATCCCAATCGTCAAGGACTTTTTTTTTAGCAAAAACCGCATCCAAATCTTCCAGGACTTTTTTAGCAAAAACAGCATCCAAATCGTTCAGGATTTTTTTAGCAAAAACCGCATCCCAATCGTCAAGGACTTTTTTTTAGCAAAAACCGCATCCAAATCGTCAAGGACTTTTTTTTAGCAAAAACCGCATCCAAATCGTCCAGGACTTTTTTAGCAAAGAATAATTTAATCTTTCTCTTCCGTCTTGGGTCTTAAATAAGTAGAAACATGCCTTACTTAATTCTAAATTTCTAAGATTGTACGAGAAACATGAACAGGTAATTTTTAAAAACATTACAAAATAAAATGACGTAAAAATATAAAAATAACTAATAGGTTTTAAACAATAACATCAAAATAAAAAAATACTACAGGCGAATATGCTCAAAAGCGAGACGCAATCTTTTTATACTTTTTATAGTTTAAAGTTTAAAAAATTCAGTATAAATATAAGTAACATAATTTAAAAATTACGAAAGAATAATATTATTAATTAGTGTATTAAAAATCTACGTCAAGTTCAATACGTGTTCTATTTAATAGAGTATTTTTTATTATGTTGTTTTACGTTATAAATGCTCACATAAATGCCCTGTAGACTAAGGTAGTAAACAAGTATTTCACAGTCAAATATGAACCATAATACGTCAAATATAAGTAGTACTAAAGTATTTATGTAGGTATCATATTAGGAAGGTACTATTTCATTGCATGAGGTAGACAAAATGTACATGTTTAACTGCCTCACTCAGAGTCAGATTTTGAAAGTTCATTCTCATCAGTTCACTTCGTTAGTACATTTAATTTAATGAACTGTCATTATATGAAGTTCGTTAAGAGATTTGATGATAATTTTCTCTGAGTGCTGCAGATAGTTTGTAAATATATTATTCGTATAAACTTTATTTTAATGAGACCTATGTCTTAAATAGCAAGTATAAGATGTTCTTTTATCAATATAATAATATAAAATCTTATTCTAAAAAAGTACGATAAAATCTGTTTGACTTAATCTTCACATCTCTTAATGTTCTTAATATCACAATATTAGCCCAAAATTTCTCATTCCTTAATGGATTTCCAAAAAAGGAGTTTCTCAATTCGGCACGTATTGTTATTTTATACAAAATTGTTAAGGCATACGAGTGTAAGAAAAAACACTCTTACAGTTGGATAAAAATCAGCTTAGGTACGCATACATATTAATTGATGGTACTTTGATGATTCTATAAAAAAAATATTATTTAAGCCACCCTTTAAGGCACACGTCTTACGTCTTACGTTAAAACAGTATGATTACAGTACAAATACGACTTTATATAGACTGAACGAGGAATTTTGTAATGATTTCATATTCAGTTTACTATTTTCATATGGCACTTCTGTGATCTAGTCCGTTTGCATGTTTAACACCACTTTTACACCAAGATCTATGTCTTTCCGACCGAAACCGGCCAATCTCCACAGAGATCAGCCATCTGCGCGGGAGATATTATAGTGCACAAGTGTGTGCGCAAACACAGGTGCACTATGTATTTGTGTACACGCACTCTCGTAGTTCAGTGGGATGGAAAACCGACATGACTGGAGAGATCAGGCAAAAAATTAACCACTGTTCACAAAAATTAAACAAATCATGTCTGAAACATGTTTATAAATTTTGTTGTTTAAAATAAGTATCACATAGTGTTTGTTGGTGTAAACATGTCATTCTTTTAAGTTGCAATATTTCAGACTTAAGACTAATTTTTAGTTCTAAGCTTAAAATACTATAAAAATTATAAAAGTTTGTGTAAAACTAAATTTAAAAAAGTTTAAAATTGATTAATTAAAAGCTAAGTTTATATAAATTTAATGGAAAATTTCATCAGAATCGAAATATATGCTAATATCAGTTAAGGCCGGGAGCCTTTGATTGGATTATATTTGGATTCTTCATATGTGGTGGACCACATGTGGATGAGTTATGACGGTTTATATACGGTGATCAAAGTCAGTCCCCGGCAGGAAATATTATAATCTATATCGTCTCTCTCGACAAACCGTCGCAGATGTGAGTAAGAGACAATGCTCGACGAAACAGAGGCTTGCCGATTCTCTTATTGGGACTCGATATGTAACATTTACAGCCGGGTACTGTGACTGGTGTGACACTGGGTTTTTTTGAAAATTTTACAAGTATCGTGCCACAAGTATAAGTTGGCGGTGGCGTTTTGAGGAACTAATTCGGTCATCCAATTTTTATACTCCATGGCCATCTTGAAAATGAACTATTGGATTGTGTACTGTTGCGATTATTGTGTAAATTAAAATAGTTTTGGTTAGAAAAAACCATTTTATAGAACATGAGTTTATAGAACATGTGATTATGTTTTATAGAGCATGAGACTAGTCTTATGTAGGGGGGGGGGGGGGGGGGAAGTTGATATTATTTTGAACCCGATGGCCAAGGGGGGGGCAAGTTGATATTATTTTGACATCACAAACTGACACTTCAATTTTATTTATTTGGAATCTGCTGTGATTGGTCGATACTCACTCGCTATTGGCTAAATTAGCTAGGTATATTTTTTCAAATCTCTAGGGGGGGGGGGGGAGCTGCCCCTATCTAACCCCCCCCCCCACCCTTGGCGACGCCCATGGCAATAGTAATGTTGAGGATATTGAGCACAGTGGCGCACAGCCGCGCCAAGTTATACTTGTCGCACTGTATGTACTAGCCCTCCACTTTAAGGGGCTATAACGATCCTAAATTGTTTGGGTCGTACGAGTGGGATAGAGCTATATATTTTGCAGTGCTAGGAAAGAGATGGAAATTATGCATTCAGGGGTCGGGAATTTTTAAACTTTTGTCATTGTTACGTTTTAATTTTTTTTTTTCATGTTTTAATAATTTATTGTTCGATTGTCAAGTTTTGCATAGCGCAGACAATTTATTACTTCAATTTATGACTTTAGAGGATAAAAAAAGAAATTCACCATCACGCTCTTCGGAATTCAAGACGTCACGTAAAATACAATTATTTTTTGTCAACTGTACTAGTAGTTTTGCCTATGACGTCATTTTATAACGGTCGACGACGGCCAACTTGAAGTGTACGTGTAGTATAAGGAAAAAGTATTGAGGTTTATTTATAACCAACAGACATACATACCTTTGACGTTATACACAGGCCTTTGAATCGTCAAAGGTTGGTTCATGTCTGTGTTACCTTTTAAAAGAAAACTTATGATAAATATATATAAATAATATGAAAAGTTATGATATGCTCTTGTCTGTCTGTCAGACAGACATACATCGGAAGTAGGTACTCCGTTTTTTTATTCGAGTGTTGAACACTGATAACGTTTGCAGAATCCTGTCTTCTGCTTTCGCCAGGACCTTTGATGTTCAATCTTTTTCTGAAACAAACAATATTCATTTAATAATGGAGAAATAATTTTTTTTTAGGTTTAAATAAAATATGATTGATTTCAATAAGAGTGGAAAACGTATTAAATTATTACTATAACCAAAGTTGGAGATATTATTTTAGATAAAATTTAGGTTTTGATATCGATAAGTTGCGTTGCCTTTTATCCCGGCAAAATGAATGGTTAACGGTCAACGTGACGTGACGGGCTGCAAGCGCCTGCACAGGCTCTACTCCCAACGTGACGTGACGGGCTGCAAGCGCCTGCACAGGCTCTACTCCCAACGTGACGTGACGGGCTGCAAGCGCCTGCACAGGCTCTACTCCCAACGTGACGTGACGGGCTGCAAGCGCCTGCACAGGCTCTACTCCCAACGTGACGTGACGGGCTGCAAGCGCCTGCACAGGCTCTACTCCCAACGTGACGTGACGGGCTGCAAGCGCCTGCACAGGCTCTACTCCCAACGTGACGTGACGGGCTGCAAGCGCCTGCACAGGCTCTACTCCCAACGTGACGTGACGGGCTGCAAGCGCCTGCACAGGCTCTACTCCCAACGTGACGTGACGGGCTGCAAGCGCCTGCACAGGCTCTACTCCCAACGTGACGTGACGGGCTGCAAGCGCCTGCACAGGCTCTACTCCCAACGTGACGTGACGGGCTGCAAGCGCCTGCACAGGCTCTACTCCCAACGTGACGTGACGGGCTGCAAGCGCCTGCACAGGCTCTACTCCCAACGTGACGTGACGGGCTGCAAGCGCCTGCACAGGCTCTACTCCCAACGTGACGTGACGGGCTGCAAGCGCCTGCACAGGCTCTACTCCCAACGTGACGTGACGGGCTGCAAGCGCCTGCACAGGCTCTACTCCCAACGTGACGTGACGGGCTGCAAGCGCCTGCACAGGCTCTACTCCCAACGTGACGTGACGGGCTGCAAGCGCCTGCACAGGCTCTACTCCCAACGTGACGTGACGGGCTGCAAGCGCCTGCACAGGCTCTACTCCCAACGTGACGTGACGGGCTGCAAGCGCCTGCACAGGCTCTACTCCCAACGTGACGTGACGGGCTGCAAGCGCCTGCACAGGCTCTACTCCCAACGTGACGTGACGGGCTGCAAGCGCCTGCACAGGCTCTACTCCCAACGTGACGTGACGGGCTGCAAGCGCCTGCACAGGCTCTACTCCCAACGTGACGTGACGGGCTGCAAGCGCCTGCACAGGCTCTACTCCCAACGTGACGTGACGGGCTGCAAGCGCCTGCACAGGCTCTACTCCCAACGTGACGTGACGGGCTGCAAGCGCCTGCACAGGCTCTACTCCCAACGTGACGTGACGGGCTGCAAGCGCCTGCACAGGCTCTACTCCCAACGTGACGTGACGGGCTGCAAGCGCCTGCACAGGCTCTACTCCCAACGTGACGTGACGGGCTGCAAGCGCCTGCACAGGCTCTACTCCCAACGTGACGTGACGGGCTGCAAGCGCCTGCACAGGCTCTACTCCCAACGTGACGTGACGGGCTGCAAGCGCCTGCACAGGCTCTACTCCCAACGTGACGTGACGGGCTGCAAGCGCCTGCACAGGCTCTACTCCCAACGTGACGTGACGGGCTGCAAGCGCCTGCACAGGCTCTACTCCCAACGTGACGTGACGGGCTGCAAGCGCCTGCACAGGCTCTACTCCCAACGTGACGTGACGGGCTGCAAGCGCCTGCACAGGCTCTACTCCCAACGTGACGTGACGGGCTGCAAGCGCCTGCACAGGCTCTACTCCCAACGTGACGTGACGGGCTGCAAGCGCCTGCACAGGCTCTACTCCCAACGTGACGTGACGGGCTGCAAGCGCCTGCACAGGCTCTACTCCCAACGTGACGTGACGGGCTGCAAGCGCCTGCACAGGCTCTACTCCCAACGTGACGTGACGGGCTGCAAGCGCCTGCACAGGCTCTACTCCCAACGTGACGTGACGGGCTGCAAGCGCCTGCACAGGCTCTACTCCCAACGTGACGTGACGGGCTGCAAGCGCCTGCACAGGCTCTACTCCCAACGTGACGTGACGGGCTGCAAGCGCCTGCACAGGCTCTACTCCCAACGTGACGTGACGGGCTGCAAGCGCCTGCACAGGCTCTACTCCCAACGTGACGTGACGGGCTGCAAGCGCCTGCACAGGCTCTACTCCCAACGTGACGTGACGGGCTGCAAGCGCCTGCACAGGCTCTACTCCCAACGTGACGTGACGGGCTGCAAGCGCCTGCACAGGCTCTACTCCCAACGTGACGTGACGGGCTGCAAGCGCCTGCACAGGCTCTACTCCCAACGTGACGTGACGGGCTGCAAGCGCCTGCACAGGCTCTACTCCCAACGTGACGTGACGGGCTGCAAGCGCCTGCACAGGCTCTACTCCCAACGTGACGTGACGGGCTGCAAGCGCCTGCACAGGCTCTACTCCCAACGTGACGTGACGGGCTGCAAGCGCCTGCACAGGCTCTACTCCCAACGTGACGTGACGGGCTGCAAGCGCCTGCACAGGCTCTACTCCCAACGTGACGTGACGGGCTGCAAGCGCCTGCACAGGCTCTACTCCCAACGTGACGTGACGGGCTGCAAGCGCCTGCACAGGCTCTACTCCCAACGTGACGTGACGGGCTGCAAGCGCCTGCACAGGCTCTACTCCCAACGTGACGTGACGGGCTGCAAGCGCCTGCACAGGCTCTACTCCCAACGTGACGTGACGGGCTGCAAGCGCCTGCACAGGCTCTACTCCCAACGTGACGTGACGGGCTGCAAGCGCCTGCACAGGCTCTACTCCCAACGTGACGTGACGGGCTGCAAGCGCCTGCACAGGCTCTACTCCCAACGTGACGTGACGGGCTGCAAGCGCCTGCACAGGCTCTACTCCCAACGTGACGTGACGGGCTGCAAGCGCCTGCACAGGCTCTACTCCCAACGTGACGTGACGGGCTGCAAGCGCCTGCACAGGCTCTACTCCCAACGTGACGTGACGGGCTGCAAGCGCCTGCACAGGCTCTACTCCCAACGTGACGTGACGGGCTGCAAGCGCCTGCACAGGCTCTACTCCCAACGTGACGTGACGGGCTGCAAGCGCCTGCACAGGCTCTACTCCCAACGTGACGTGACGGGCTGCAAGCGCCTGCACAGGCTCTACTCCCAACGTGACGTGACGGGCTGCAAGCGCCTGCACAGGCTCTACTCCCAACGTGACGTGACGGGCTGCAAGCGCCTGCACAGGCTCTACTCCCAACGTGACGTGACGGGCTGCAAGCGCCTGCACAGGCTCTACTCCCAACGTGACGTGACGGGCTGCAAGCGCCTGCACAGGCTCTACTCCCAACGTGACGTGACGGGCTGCAAGCGCCTGCACAGGCTCTACTCCCAACGTGACGTGACGGGCTGCAAGCGCCTGCACAGGCTCTACTCCCAACGTGACGTGACGGGCTGCAAGCGCCTGCACAGGCTCTACTCCCAAGAAGAAAGGTGTCTAGGTCTAGGTGAACTAGGTTGGATTTTACTTTAGCACAAACACGTTGTAAAAGTTTATTTGAATAGACACTTTTCTATTCCTACAGTATAATGTCTTTGTGGATTGAACTAATTATAGTACATAGAATCATGAGTTTCTTGGTGGTTTTTCTGTTGTCAAAGGTGAAGTGGGATTGCCTAAAAATGTAACAGTCACAATGAGCTCTGGTTGGCTGAATTTATGGCGTTCTTGTGTTAAGCAGTGTTAAGTAGTGTTAGTGTAGTAGTTAGGTTAGTGCTGCGGTTTCTTATTCGCGGGGTCGCAGTTTCGTCCCGGGCTTTTCGAAGTTAAGTGCGTTTAAGAAATTAAATATCACATACAAGCTGCAACGGTGAAGGAAAACATCGTGAGGAAACCTGCACACCTGAGTTCTTCATAATGTTCATAAAGGTGTGTGAAGTCTGCCAATTCGCATTGTGCCAACGTGTTGGACTATGGCATATAACCCTTCTCTGAGAAGTGACCTGCGCTCAGTAGTGAGCCGTTGGGTTGCTGATGATGATGATGACGGCGTTCTTGCTGCATCAATGCATTCCAACCAACAGCGAGAGAGTGCCGACCAATAGAATAGAATAGAATAGAATAGAAATATTTTTTATTCAAATAAACTTTTACAAGTGCTTTTGAATAGTCGATGAATCTACCACTGGTTCGGAATGCCTTTCCTGCCGAGAAGAACCAGCAAGAAACTCGGCAGTTGCTCTTTTCAAAACAAAATTACAATACAGTAAATACTATGCTACATAGACAGTGTTTCCACAATGAGGGAAGTTCCAAAAATGCATACCGACTAACTTATATCTCAAGATGGGCAGACATAAAGTAGCCCCATTCCCGCCGGTGGCATCCGTTCACGAGCATGACGCATGACCCAGCCATTGCTTCGCTCAACCATATTTGAGGGAACGTAACAACCCGCATCACACAATCAGAGTGCAACGTTAAGCTGATGCTATCATTTTGAGACAATCCCGTTGAGGTTGAACCTGAGTTCATAGGGTGTTGGGTAAAACTTACTCTCAAGCAGGGCAGTGGTCGGCGAGTCCAGGGTGGGCGCGCTCGCCGCAGCGAAGGGGCTCGGGGCTCGCGGCTGCAAATAGCATTGCTTTAATTAATCATAGTTCGAAGAGCTGATGCCCGTTGGGGTCCCAAGGTGCTGGAGTGGCGACCCCGCACCGGGAAGCGCAGTGTTGGCGGACCCCCCACTAGGTGGACCGACGACATCAAACGAGACGCAGGGAGCCGCTGGATTCAGGTGGCTCAAGATCGAGACCTGTGGAAGTCTATGCAAGAGACCTTTGTCCAGTATAGGGTATTTTACTCTTTTTTGAAAAATGTCTAAATTTGATTCTAAGGTGATATAAAATACATACTACTAGAAAATGTGTTAAAATTTTATTCAATCGATAAGTACCAAAAAATGCATTTAAAGTTTGCCTTTTAAATTTCCGCGCGTAAACGCTAGATGCCTCACGTCAGACGATGTATTTTCACATAGTTTCTAAAATACCGTGTATTACTGCAAACTATTTGAGCGGATGAACTATATGGACTACTGACATATGACGTAGTATAATGGCGGGAACTGTTTGACGTTTCGTACATTTGTAGCATAGACAAAAAAGTGAAAACTTTGAAATTAAATATAAAATTTATTTTATAATTTTGTGAACTGAAACTTCCACTTCCCGATTCCTTATTGCCTAAACTATCTTATTTTTATATTTTTAGATTATTTCTCACTAGGAGTTGAAGTTGATACCCTATTGGACGTCTATTGGTTCATAAAGAAGAAGAATTTAATCATACAGGGTATAAACGAGCAGTTACACTAGCGGCACGCTATGATGGCCGGTTTGACGTTTGTCCGCTCATGAAGTTCCGTATTAATTGATAACGACTTTGAAGGAAATAATTGTATTACTTTATTGACGATAGTGATGTGCAGAGATTCATAAATTTTATCGAATGTAGTTTTAGGTTTAGGACTCAAAATTTATTTATTAAATTGATTTCTAAAATGTATACAAGTGTAGAAAAATCAGTTTGCACCATTTAAGGGGTGAATGTACTTGTGAATATGAACAATTTTCACTATGTGGACAAACCTCTGAAATCGCAAAAAAATATCAGCTGTTTCATACAAAAGGTAAAATTTTTATTTTTATATGATATATACCACAACTCGGCATTTGGTTTTCTAAATTGAAAATTTTTAAAAATGGAATCTAATACGATCGTCACATAGGATCGCTGGCTAGCACAACTACTACCTCCGGCAAACTCGCGTCAATGCTCAATGCAAAACAAAGCAGTTTCGAATTGACGTTGCTTCGAAAAGTATAAACTGTCAGTGCAATGCGATTGTGATATAGTTTTGACCTGGCTTTGGATTTCAAATATTGATACTGCATTACTGTTGACCCTTGCTCGTTAATTTGGACTCTGTTCAAGCCCTTTGTTGTGGATTTCGTCGATATGACCGAACGTACGCAGAGAACTGTAAACCTATTTAATCAGGTACAAAAACAAAACTTAATTGTTTTTTGTTCGAGAATAAATTGACATTCCACATCACTATTGTAATGTGTCAAACCGGCCATCATAGCGTGCCGCTAGTTTAGGGTGGAATCACATTTCAAGGGTACAGGAAAGAAAGCTCATCGATATTTAGGATAATCAAAGAACATGTTTTTACTAATGATTTTTTAATAAGCCAATTTATCGCGAAAGGTTTTTATCAAATGTGATTATTTGTTTCAATTTATTACAAGTGTAGATTGAAAATTTAAAATACCCCGACATATGAATCTATGGCCGGACTATGTATAATATACCTGACATCCTGTTACCCAGTTTTCTGTTCCATCAACAGAGCCTTGATCCTCAATCATCAGAATTTTCTGTCACCATCAACTCGTCCCTTCGCTGACTGCAGGTCTCCTCTCAAAATGAGTTTTTAAGCCATAGTCAATCACACTGGCTAAGTGTGGACTGTCAGACTTCACATACTGACAACAATACCTACCTATGTAGTTGATTGTTGCATGCTTAAGATTTAAGTCAGCTTTTGTACCTACTTAATAAGGTACCTACACTAGCGGCACGCTATGATGGCCGGTTTGACACATTACAATAGTGATGTGGAATGTCAATTTATTCTCGAACAAAAAACAATTAAGTTTTGTTTTTGTACCTGATTAAATAGGTTTAATAAAACAAAAATGTATATGTTTATTTAATTTATTTGAACGAACTGAATATTTGAATGAAAATGAATATACATACTTTATATGCACACAAGAAACATATGAATACAAAAGATACCAAAAAAGGTGCCACAAAAGGCCATAATTAATCAGATTCGTCCATACTACTATTTTCACTGTCGTCACTGCTATCATCACCTACATTAATAATTATATGTTCGTTTTCTATAATATTATCTATTTTCACATCTCTTTCATAATCTTCCCTTATTAATTTAACAGTTCTATTCACAACCTTTTCCCAGTCTCCTTTAGTCACATGTTCACAAGCTTCTTCTAATAATTTTAGCATTTTTTTTGTGGTAAATGGGGGTTCTGTATTGTGTCTTGCAGCATATCCCTTAATTTGAGCCCACACCAACTCAATCGCATTATACTCACAATGGTAAGGCGGTAACCGTATAACTCTGTGCCCATGTTCTAATGCTATTTCGTCAATGACGTATCGGATCTTGGTTTGGTAAGCCCCAACACGGCTTGTCACCGCGGGAGCTCTAGACTATAACCCTCCAGCATGCCAACAACAAGATCTTTACAAACAAAACCTTTACATTTGTACATACAATGTAAAATCCCTACTATCACCGCAAAGAATGCTACTGCTACAATACTCTTTAGAGAATATTAAATATGATATTATTGGACTAGCAGAAGTCAGAAGAAATGGTAACAATATCATTGAGGATGATCAGCATATATTCTGTCACACTGGGGAGTCCAAAGGACTCCATGGAGTCGGATTCTTAATTAAGAAAAAATACAAAAATAATATTGAAAATTACATAGGCATATCCGAAAGAGTATGTCTGCTGAACTTAAACTTTGTAACAACGAAACTTTCACTTGTACAAGTTTACGCACCCACCTCGGACGCAACTGAGGAAGAGATTGATGCCTTCTATGACCAAATAGAAAACGCCCGAAGCCTTGCAACCGGCAAAGTTATATTATTGGGTGACTGGAATGCAAAGATAGGTAAAAGAAAACTCGAAGAAAACGCAATAATAGGCCCATACTGCTACGGTGAGAGAAATAATAGAGGCAAAAAACTTGTTCAGTATGCTCTTAAAAATAAATTTACCATAATAAACACAATATTTAAGAAAAAAATTAAGAATCTATGGACATGGATTACACCGGACAAACAAAACAAAAACCAAATAGACTTTATTTTGAGTAACCAACCAAAACTCTTTACCAACATAGAAGTCCTAAACAAACTCTCCTTCCCAAGTGATCATAGACTTTTGAGAGGAACAATAACTCTAAATACACAAAAGAAAAGCCGAGCTACCTTTAATTCAACCCCAGTAGCCAACTTATCTGACGAGAAATCACAAGAAATATTCCTTCATGCCCTAAGAACAAAAATTGAACAACTGAGCTGGGAAGACAATGATGACATAGAGTCATATTATTCCAAGATAGAGTCATCCATACAAGAAAGTTTAAAGAATACTTCTCCTATTAAAACAAAGAAAGAAATAATATCAGAAGAAACTAAAAACCTAATAAAAAAAACGCACCGATCTACAATATAAATCCTCCAAATCAAAAGAAGAAAAAAAAGAACTTTCAGAACTATACAAAATTACAAACAAACTACTTAAAAAAGAATACGATAATTACAGGATAGAAATAATTGAAAAACATTTACGCTCCACTGGAAGCCAAAAGAAAGCATATAAACAATTAAATACAGGGAAAAAATGGATTCCAACATTGAAGACAAAAAATAAGCCAAAAGAACAACAAACTAGGAAAGAGCTTGTAAAAATTGCCTCCAACTTCTACGAAGAGCTGTACGATGATAAATCTGCCGATAATAAAAGCTACGAAAAGTCTTCAAAAACAGGAGATAGAAATCAGACAATTCAACCTTTCCGTAGCGCCGAAATAATAAAGAGAATCGAAAAATTGAAAAAAGACAAAAGTCCTGGCGCCGATAATATCCCAAACGAAGCTCTGATACTAGGAAGACATCTATTGTTAGGTCCGCTCACTACTCTCTTTAATACAATACTTGAAAAACAAGAAATACCGATCAATTGGGCAAGGTCACGGATAACTCTTATATACAAAAAGGGAGATCCAGAGGACATAAATAACTACCGACCTATTAGCCTACTGCCTACAATTTATAAGTTGTTTGCTATGTGCCTGGAGAAAAGAATAGAGCCAACTATAGAAAAGAACCAACCGGTAGAACAGGCTGGCTTTCGCCAAGGGTACTCAACAATCGATCATATACATACCCTAGATCAAATAATCGAAAAATATGTAGAATACCAGGAAAAACTCTATATAGCATATGTTGACTACGCGAAAGCGTTCGACTCTATCTCGCATAAGAGTATCTGGGACGCATTGGAGCATCAGAACCTTCACTCTACATACATCAATATTATCAAGGATATATATAGAAAAAGCACAAGTCGGGTTAAACTGGACAGGATAGGCCCAGAATTTAATATTCGTAGAGGCGTGAAACAGGGAGACCCGCTATCACCAAAGATTTTCATTGCTGTCCTACAAAATATAATGAAAGACCTAGACTGGGATCAAAAAGGAATAAATATAGAGGGGAATAACCTCAGTAACCTGAGATTCGCCGACGACATAGTACTTTTTGCTAAGTCATCAAAACAACTTGAGGAAATGCTGAGAGAACTAAGCGCTGCTAGCGAAAATATTGGGCTTCAACTTAACACCTCAAAGACAAAGATAGCTACCAACGGCACTAAAGATACCATAATAATAAACCGAACGACAATGGAGTACGTAGAGAGCTATATATACCTTGGAAAACAAATATCATTCCAAAACACAAGACACCTAGACGAAATAGAGAGGCGTATTAACATGACGTGGAAAAAATACTGGAGTAACAAGGAAATATTAAAATCAAAACTCCCAATAACACTAAAGAAGAAAGTGATAGATTCGAGCCTCCTGCCCTGCTTAACATACGGAGCCCAAACATGGATCTTTAACAAAAAAAATATGTCAAAAATACGCGCGTGTCAACGGGCTATGGAGAGGAGCATCCTCGGTTTAAAAATTTTAGATAAACAAAATAGTGTAAAAATAAGGCAAAAGACCCAAGTGATAGACGCACTGAAGCATGCACTACGCTTAAAATGGAAATGGGCAGGACACGTTGCCCGCTCCTCTGCAGACAGATGGGTCAAGCGAGCAACCATTTGGAAGGGCCCTGGAGGTCCTGGAGCAAAAAGAAAAAAGGGCAGACCAACAGCTCGCTGGGTCGACGACATACCAGAAGTAGCAGGAAGAAACTGGGTGAAAACAGCTACCGATAGGAAAAAATGGAGGCAACTGGAGGAGGCCTATACCCGAAAGGGGCCATGACATATTTAGCTTATAGTATGTATTTAGCTTAACGTACTTTTTTCTAACGATAACCGATGTTTTGGATTAATAAAGGCTTTATTATTATTATTATTATTATTATTATTCACAACCTTTTCCCAGTCTCCTTTAGTCACATGTTCACAAGCTTCTTCTAATAATTTTAGCATTTTTTTTGTGGTAAATGGGGGTTCTGTATTGTGTCTTGCAGCATATCCCTTAATTTGAGCCCACACCAACTCAATCGCATTATACTCACAATGGTAAGGCGGTAACCGTATAACTCTGTGCCCATGTTCTAATGCTATTTCGTCAATGACGTATCGGATCTTGGTTGGTTTGTTTTCTTTTAAAAGACGTACTAATTCCGCTTTTAACATATTCATGTTTGCATCTACGCCATTTTTACGAAGCCATGCGACGATATCAGCTTTCTTTTGGGATTGGGCAGGTGGCTTGTCAATTTGCATCGAGTGGTATGGGGCGTTGTCCATAATTATAATAGATGGTTCAGGGAGGCTACACAACATTGAGGTAAACCATTCAGTAAACTTTTCTCCATTCATGTCTTCATGATAGTCTCCAGTGGTTTTTGACGCAAAAGCCATGAGAGAACCTTCGACAAACCCGTTGATGGTTCCGGCGTGACAAATTATAAGTCGCGATCCTTTTCCTACAGGAACTTTGGAAGTAGATGCTGCTGTGTCATCGTTCCAAGAACGGCCTACAGTATGGTTAGCATTAAGCCATGTTTCATCCAAGAACACAACATTTTGCCAATTTTTGATTTCTTTCACTTGCCGTAAAAAAGTATACCTTGCCATCGCTATATCAAATCTTTCCATCAATATTTTGCGTTTGTTACATTTTTTGTATCGAAATCCAATGGTCTTCAAAATCTTCGTTAAAGAACTTTCCCCACCGAAGAATAATCCAGCTTCCTTCAGTGAATGCACCAACTTTTTTCTTGTTGGATACTCCTTCTGTAAATAGTAGCCGTAAACATGTCTTCGGATAGCATCGGCATCAAAGCTATCGATGCCTACGACTGGTTTTGCTCGTTTTCTCTTTTTTGGTGTGTGAAGTTTATTTTCTTCTGTGCCAGTCTCGCCATATTTTTTTTTAGTTATCCGTCTAACAGTTCGTTGTCCAATATTAAGCGCATCAGCTACGCGTTCAACCACTGACGTTATAGGTAAAATTGGCCCTCCATTTTGAGCTTCACGATCGAAATAGTTACGAAGGCGTATTACGAACTCACGTGTCTGACTATTTAGAACAGTTCTCTGCGTACGTTCGGTCATATCGACGAAATCCACAACAAAGGGCTTGAACAGAGTCCAAATTAACGAGCAAGGGTCAACAGTAATGCAGTATCAATATTTGAAATCCAAAGCCAGGTCAAAACTATATCACAATCGCATTGCACTGACAGTTTATACTTTTCGAAGCAACGTCAATTCGAAACTGCTTTGTTTTGCATTGAGCATTGACGCGAGTTTGCCGGAGGTAGTAGTTGTGCTAGCCAGCGATCCTATGTGACGATCGTATTAGATTCCATTTTTAAAAATTTTCAATTTAGAAAACCAAATGCCGAGTTGTGGTATATATCATATAAAAATAAAAATTTTACCTTTTGTATGAAACAGCTGATATTTTTTTGCGATTTCAGAGGTTTGTCCACATAGTGAAAATTGTTCATATTCACAAGTACATTCACCCCTTAAATGGTGCAAACTGATTTTTCTACACTTGTATACATTTTAGAAATCAATTTAATAAATAAATTTTGAGTCCTAAACCTAAAACTACATTCGATAAAATTTATGAATCTCTGCACATCACTATCGTCAATAAAGTAATACAATTATTTCCTTCAAAGTCGTTATCAATTAATACGGAACTTCATGAGCGGACAAACGTCAAACCGGCCATCATAGCGTGCCGCTAGTGTACTAGGTAGGTAAGGTAGTACCTACTTATTAAGATTCAAAATTAAAATACTCACCGAACCGGGATTGTTGTGGGGCAAAGGAGGTGGTAAATTCATGCCAGAGCCACCACTTGAGGCCGTGAATCCAAGATTGCCAGTCCTCAACCCACTCACATTTCCAGGGCTGGGCATACCGCTCGCCTTTGTTCCGTAAGGCACATTTGCGCCGGTATTAGGCGGATTTGCACCAGTATAAGGCTGCTTTTCATTTGGGTAAGGAGGATTTGCACCAGAGTAAGGGAAATTCGTTGCAGGATTAGTTAAATTACCGGGGTAAGGCGGCGGATTGTCCAGGTAAGGAGTTACGTTAGGGTAAGGTGGATTTGCAGCTGGGTAAGACGAGCTTGTAGGAGGATACGGCGCATTTGGTTGATTACCTTGTGGGTAATCGTGGTATGGGAACGAGGTGTTCTCGGGGGGTTGGGGCGGGTAAGACGACTCGGGTTGCTCAGTGATCGCAGTCGGTTGCGGGAATTGGTCGTGCAGCGGGTTCTGTACGTTGTCCTGGAATCCCACCAGTGGGACAGTTCCTATCAGGATTCTGCGAGACTCCTTTGAATCGGAATGACATCCGTCGGGGTTAACGACAACCTTAGAAAAAATATTTCATTAAATACACGCGTGTACCTCACTGCAGAAGTTGTACTTTGCTAAAATGCAGGGATTTACGCAAGAGTAAAGCTAATTTTGAAGCAGTGATAGCCTAGTGGTTAGTGTACTGCGGTCTCCTATTCGGGGGGTCGCAGGTGCGATCCCGGGCACGCACTTCTGACTTTTCAAAGATATGTGCGTTCAAAAAATTTAATATCACAAGCTTCAAGGGTGAAGGAAAACATCGTAAGAAAACCTACTCGCCTAAGGCCCGCTTGCATAAACGCCGGGTTGGACTTAACCCAGGAATAAATTTGTAATTTTGACAGAAGCTTTACATGAAATCTGTCAAAGCAGTAGCTAACTCTGGGATTAGGCCAGCTTGCAGAAACGCCGGGTTAGGCTTAACAAAGGAATAAATTTGTAATTTTTACAGAAGCTTTATATGAAATCTGTCAAAGCAGCACCTACGAGTAACTCTGGGTTAAAGGCCCTACTCGCCCTACTAACTCGGCGTTTCTGCAAGCGGGCCTAAGAGTTCCCTATAAAGTTCTCTATACTATAACCCTTCTCTGAGAGGAGACCTGCGCTCAGTAGTGAACCATTGATGGGTTGATGATGATGAACGGGAAAATTGCTCACTTTGAATTTACATTCCAGTTTGATATACTCGCATTGTAATAGGTTGTACACGTCCATGGCTGGCACTTCCATTTCCACCGTCCAGTTCCTATTGGTGTTACCGGGTATGGGCCCCTTCTTGATCTCCACCACTGTCTCCTTAACTTTCCTCAGACCGGGCTCGCTCGTCGCTATAAATACCACCATCTGCGGGCACAGAACAAAATAGTATAATATTTTTAAAATATACGCACGTATTTTGTATTATTTGTTGTAGGTATTTTCTTGTTCATAAATTATATCACAATTGGGCATTTGACTGTAGTGAAAATGTTGATATTCAATCGAAAATTTAACATGTAAGAATAACAATTGTGAAAACAGAAAATAAATCGGACCAAAAACAAATAAGTTATAGAGCTTTAAAGTTTTCTGTTAGACAGAGAGAGCGCTAGTGAAGTCTGATGTCACAATTCAGCAGCTCCATATATGCTCGGTAGAAAATTTCGTTTTAGAAAGAGACAGGTACAGTCACAGTTAAACAGCTTATAATTCCGAGACTAGTAGATATTTTAAAAAGAGAAATGGCATTGTGTCATGTTATTTGAAAAGGTTTTTTTAAATAAATAAAAAAATATCAGTCCAACACCCAATTGAATAAAAAAAATGTGTCAGTCAAGAAAATGTAGTATTAAAATCTAATATATACCACAATATATAAATGTGACTCGATTAGATCCACGTTAAATTTTCGGGCCTAAAAACTAGCCAATGTACATGTTAACTACATGTGTCAAATCTCTTCAAGATATGAAAGAATGTATTAAAGCAAAGGGTGACTGATAGATTTGTGCATTGATAGACTGACTACATCAGTCAATCTATCAACGCACAGCCCAAACCACTGGGCGGATTGGGCTGTTTGGCATCTTCTTCTTTATCAACCAATAGACGTCCACTGCTGGACAAAGGTCTCTTGCATGGACTTCCACAGGCCTCGATCTTGCGCCGCCTGAATCCAGCGGCACCCTGCGACTCGTTTGATGCCGTCGGTCTACCTGGTGGGGGTATCTGCCAACACTGCGCTTCCCGGTGCGGAGTCGCCACTCCAGCACCTTGGGACCTCAACGACCATCAGCTCTTCGAACTATGTGGTCACCTTGATGAACAGAAAAAGTATCAAGATGGCCCAAAATATTATTCCATACAAACTATGCAATACTTTGAAAAGGTTCCTTTTAAAAAATTGATTATATAGAAGAATTCTCATTATGACAAATAAATCGGTGAAAAATAATGGAGAGAGCTGATGATTGAGGATTTCGGAGACGGGCGAGGAGCACGGCCAGGGTATACGTAAGATAGTTGGGGTGTGCTCGAACAAGTCACTCGAACCTCATCCAATTGGCAGTGAGTGGAAAAAGAATTCCAAAATGGCGGATTCAAGATGGCGACCATACAAACTCCGTCGGTGACTATCTCGGAGAGTATACAAGATGGAAGAGTAGTTTCGTGGCAAAAGATGATCAAGACCCAAAGGTCTGCTCTCTACATGATGAACAGAAAAAATCGGCTAAGTGCGAGTCGGGCCTCGCTCTTTTAGGGTTCCGTACATAAGACCAAATAATTTTTTTAAACTAGATACATAATTATTTAGATATCTTAGTTCTTAAAAAGTACTAAATTAGTATATGGGGAAAAAATGCTCGTTTATTTTGGTCACAACTCACCAACCGCATTATAAATCGGTGTTTTCAGTATTTGTTGTTTAAATACACTATATAGTACATAATATACCAAAATTTCAAATTCCTAACAAAATTGGTCTAAAACCGTAAACTTTGATAGCCCCCCATTTCTTCATTTTTGTAGCTAAAAAATAAAAAAGACTTCTAATGCAGTACGAAGATGAGCTCGAAGAGAAGACAACGAAACCAAAGGAAGGGGCAAAAGCTAGTATTACCATACTTTCATTATTGAAAAACTAGCAGCTGCCCACGACTTTGTCGGCGTGGATTTAGTTAAAGTAGCCTATGTCACTCTCCAGGTCCTCAACTATACCCATGCAAAAAATTATGTCAATCTGTAGCTGTGTTGCAAAGTTATTGAAGGATAAACCAACAAACAAACACACTTTCGCATTTATAATATTAGTAAGATAGTTTACCCTCGTGATGCAGAGCCTGATGTCGTCGATCTCCAGGTTGCCCTTGTTGCTGCAGACCACCTCGATGGGGATGGTCTGGCCGGGGCAGTAGCCCGCCAGCGGCAGCTTCACCGACACGTCCGCGGCGCCCGAGCTCATGCAGCAGCAGCTGTACGTCTCCTGGAACTGGTTTACCCTCGTGATGCAGAGCCTGATGTCGTCGATCTGCAGGTTGCCCTTGTTGCTGCAGACCACCTCGATGGGGATGGTCTGGCCGGGGCAGTAGCCCGCCAGCGGCAGCTTCACCGACACGTCCGCGGCGCCCGAGCTCATGCAGCAGCAGCTGTACGTCTCCTGGAACTGGTTTACCCTCGTGATGCAGAGCCTGATGTCGTCGATCTGCAGGTTGCCCTTGTTGCTGCAGACCACCTCGATGGGGATGGTCTGGCCGGGGCAGTAGCCCGCCAGCGGCAGCTTCACCGACACGTCCGCGGCGCCCGAGCTCATGCAGCAGCAGCTGTACGTCTCCTGGAACTGGTTTACCCTCGTGATGCAGAGCCTGATGTCGTCGATCTGCAGGTTGCCCTTGTTGCTGCAGACCACCTCGATGGGGATGGTCTGGCCGGGGCAGTAGCCCGCCAGCGGCAGCTTCACCGACACGTCCGCGGCGCCCGAGCTCATGCAGCAGCAGCTGTACGTCTCCTGGAACTGGTTTACCCTCGTGATGCAGAGCCTGATGTCGTCGCTCTGCAGGTTGCCCTTGTTGCTGCAGACCACCTCGATGGGGATGGTCTGGCCGGGGCAGTAGCCCGCCAGCGGCAGCTTCACCGACACGTCCGCGGCGCCCGAGCTCATGCAGCAGCAGCTGTACGTCTCCTGGAACTGGTTTACCCTCGTGATGCAGAGCCTGATGTCGTCGATCTGCAGGTTGCCCTTGTTGCTGCAGACCACCTCGATGGGGATGGTCTGGCCGGGGCAGTAGCCCGCCAGCGGCAGCTTCACCGACACGTCCGCGGCGCCCGAGCTCATGCAGCAGCAGCTGTACGTCTCCTGGAACTGGTTTACCCTCGTGATGCAGAGCCTGATGTCGTCGATCTGCAGGTTGCCCTTGTTGCTGCAGACCACCTCGATGGGGATGGTCTGGCCGGGGCAGTAGCCCGCCAGCGGCAGCTCCACCGACACGTCCGCGGCGCCCGAGCTCATGCAGCAGCAGCTGTACGTCTCCTGGAACTGGTTTACCCTCGTGATGCAGAGCCTGATGTCGTCGTTCTCCAGGTTGCCCTTGTTGCTGCAGATCACCTCGATGGGGATGGTCTGGCCCGGGCAGTAGCCCGCCAGCGGCAGCTTCACCGACACGTCCGCAGCGCCCGAGCTCATGCAGCAGCAGCTGTACGTCTCCTGGAACTGGTTTACCCTCGTGATGCAGAGCCTGATGTCGTCGATCTGCAGGTTGCCCTTGTTGCTGCAGACCACCTCGATGGGGATGGTCTGGCCGGGGCAGTAGCCCGCCAGCGGCAGCTTCACCGACACGTTCGCGGCGCCCGAGCTCATGCAGCAGCAGCTGTACGTCTCCTGGAACTGGTTTACCCTCGTGATGCAGAGCCTGATGTCGTCGATCTGCAGGTTGCCCTTGTTGATGCAGACCACCTCGATGGGGATGGTCTGGCCGGGGCAGTAGCCTGCCAGCGGCAGCTTCACCGACACGTCCGCGGCGCCCGAGCTCATGCAGCAGCAGCTGTACGTCTCCTGGAACTGGTTTACCCTCGTGATGCAGAGCCTGATGTCGTCGATCTGCAGGTTGCCCTTGTTGCTGCAGATCACCTCGATGGGGATGGTCTGGCCGGGGCAGTAGCCCGCCAGCGGCAGCTTCACCGACACGTCCGCGGCGCCCGAGCTCATGCAGCAGCAGCTGTACGTCTCCTGGAACTGGTTTACCCTCGTGATGCAGAGCCTGATGTCGTCGATCTGCAGGTTGCCCTTGTTGCTGCAGACCACCTCGATGGGGATGGTCTGGCCGGGGCAGTAGCCCGCCAGCGGCAGCTTCACCGACATGTCCGCGGCGCCCGAGCTCATGCAGCAGCAGCTGTACGTCTCCTGGAACTGGTTTACCCTCGTGATGCAGAGCCTGATGTCGTCGATCTGCAGGTTGCCCTTGTTGCTGCAGACCACCTCGATGGGGATGGTCTGGCCGGGGCAGTAGCCCGCCAGCGGCAGCTTCACCGACACGTCCGCGGCGCCCGAGCTCATGCAGCAGCAGCTGTACGTCTCCTGGAACTGGTTTACCCTCGTGATGCAGAGCCTGATGTCGTCGCTCTGCAGGTTGCCCTTGTTGCTGCAGACCACCTCGATGGGGATGGTCTGGCCGGGGCAGTAGCCCGCCAGCGGCAGCTTCACCGACACGTCCGCGGCGCCCGAGCTCATGCAGCAGCAGCTGTACGTCTCCAAGAACTGGTTTACCCTCGTGATGCAGAGCCTGATGTCGTCGATCTGCAGGTTGCCCTTGTTGCTGCAGACCACCTCGATGGGGATGGTCTGGCCGGGGCAGTAGCCCGCCAGCGGCAGCTTCACCGACACGTCCGCGGCGCCCGAGCTCATGCAGCAGCAGCTGTACGTCTCCTGGAACTGGTTTACCCTCGTGATGCAGAGCCTGATGTCGTCGATCTGCAGGTTGCCCTTGTTGCTGCAGACCACCTCGATGGGGATGGTCTGGCCGGGGCAGTAGCCCACCAGCGGCAGCTTCACCGACACGTCCGCGGCGCCCGAGCTCATGCAGCAGCAGCTGTACGTCTCCTGGAACTGGTTTACCCTCGTGATGCAGAGCCTGATGTCGTCGCTCTGCAGGTTGCCCTTGTTGCTGCAGACCACCTCGATGGGGATGGTCTGGCCGGGGCAGTAGCCCGCCAGCGGCAGCTTCACCGACACGTCCGCGGCGCCCGAGCTCATGCAGCAGCAGCTGTACGTCTCCTGGAACTGGTTTACCCTCGTGATGCAGAGCCTGATGTCGTCGATCTGCAGGTTGCCCTTGTTGCTGCAGACCACCTCGATGGGGATGGTCTGGCCGGGGCAGTAGCCCGCCAGCGGCAGCTTCACCGACACGTCCGCGGCGCCCGAGCTCATGCAGCAGCAGCTGTACGTCTCCTGGAACTGGTTTACCCTCGTGATGCAGAGCCTGATGTCGTCGATCTGCAGGTTGCCCTTGTTGCTGCAGACCACCTCGATGGGGATGGTCTGGCCGGGGCAGTAGCCCGCCAGCGGCAGCTTCACCGACACGTCCGCGGCGCCCGAGCTCATGCAGCAGCAGCTGTACGTCTCCTGGAACTGGTTTACCCTCGTGATGCAGAGCCTGATGTCGTCGATCTGCAGGTTGCCCTTGTTGCTGCAGACCACCTCGATGGGGATGGTCTGGCCGGGGCAGTAGCCCGCCAGCGGCAGCTTCACCGACACGTCCGCGGCGCCCGAGCTCATGCAGCAGCAGCTGTACGTCTCCTGGAACTGGTTTACCCTCGTGATGCAGAGCCTGATGTCGTCGATCTGCAGGTTGCCCTTGTTGCTGCAGACCACCTCGATGGGGATGGTCTGGCCGGGGCAGTAGCCCGCCAGCGGCAGCTTCACCGACACGTCCGCGGCGCCCGAGCTCATGCAGCAGCAGCTGTACGTCTCCTGGAACTGGTTTACCCTCGTGATGCAGAGCCTGATGTCGTCGATCTGCAGGTTGCCCTTGTTGCTGCAGACCACCTCGATGGGGATGGTCTGGCCGGGGCAGTAGCCCGCCAGCGGCAGCTTCACCGACACGTCCGCGGCGCCCGAGCTCATGCAGCAGCAGCTGTACGTCTCCTGGAACTGGTTTACCCTCGTGATGCAGAGCCTGATGTCGTCGATCTGCAGGTTGCCCTTGTTGCTGCAGACCACCTCGATGGGGATGGTCTGGCCGGGGCAGTAGCCCGCCAGCGGCAGCTTCACCGACACGTCCGCGGCGCCCGAGCTCATGCAGCAGCAGCTGTACGTCTCCTGGAACTGGTTTACCCTCGTGATGCAGAGCCTGATGTCGTCGATCTGCAGGTTGCCCTTGTTGCTGCAGACCACCTCGATGGGGATGGTCTGGCCGGGGCAGTAGCCCGCCAGCGGCAGCTTCACCGACACGTCCGCGGCGCCCGAGCTCATGCAGCAGCAGCTGTACGTCTCCTGGAACTGGTTTACCCTCGTGATGCAGAGCCTGATGTCGTCGATCTGCAGGTTGCCCTTGTTGCTGCAGACCACCTCGATGGGGATGGTCTGGCCGGGGCAGTAGCCCGCCAGCGGCAGCTTCACCGACACGTCCGCGGCGCCCGAGCTCATGCAGCAGCAGCTGTACGTCTCCTGGAACTGGTTTACCCTCGTGATGCAGAGCCTGATGTCGTCGATCTGCAGGTTGCCCTTGTTGCTGCAGACCACCTCGATGGGGATGGTCTGGCCGGGGCAGTAGCCCGCCAGCGGCAGCTTCACCGACACGTCCGCGGCGCCCGAGCTCATGCAGCAGCAGCTGTACGTCTCCTGGAACTGGTTTACCCTCGTGATGCAGAGCCTGATGTCGTCGATCTGCAGGTTGCCCTTGTTGCTGCAGACCACCTCGATGGGGATGGTCTGGCCGGGGCAGTAGCCCGCCAGCGGCAGCTTCACCGACACGTCCGCGGCGCCCGAGCTCATGCAGCAGCAGCTGTACGTCTCCTGGAACTGGTTTACCCTCGTGATGCAGAGCCTGATGTCGTCGATCTGCAGGTTGCCCTTGTTGCTGCAGACCACCTCGATGGGGATGGTCTGGCCGGGGCAGTAGCCCGCCAGCGGCAGCTTCACCGACACGTCCGCGGCGCCCGAGCTCATGCAGCAGCAGCTGTACGTCTCCTGGAACTGGTTTACCCTCGTGATGCAGAGCCTGATGTCGTCGATCTGCAGGTTGCCCTTGTTGCTGCAGACCACCTCGATGGGGATGGTCTGGCCGGGGCAGTAGCCCGCCAGCGGCAGCTTCACCGACACGTCCGCGGCGCCCGAGCTCATGCAGCAGCAGCTGTACGTCTCCTGGAACTGGTTTACCCTCGTGATGCAGAGCCTGATGTCGTCGATCTGCAGGTTGCCCTTGTTGCTGCAGACCACCTCGATGGGGATGGTCTGGCCGGGGCAGTAGCCCGCCAGCGGCAGCTTCACCGACACGTCCGCGGCGCCCGAGCTCATGCAGCAGCAGCTGTACGTCTCCTGGAACTGGTTTACCCTCGTGATGCAGAGCCTGATGTCGTCGATCTGCAGGTTGCCCTTGTTGCTGCAGACCACCTCGATGGGGATGGTCTGGCCGGGGCAGTAGCCCGCCAGCGGCAGCTTCACCGACACGTCCGCGGCGCCCGAGCTCATGCAGCAGCAGCTGTACGTCTCCTGGAACTGGTTTACCCTCGTGATGCAGAGCCTGATGTCGTCGATCTGCAGGTTGCCCTTGTTGCTGCAGACCACCTCGATGGGGATGGTCTGGCCGGGGCAGTAGCCCGCCAGCGGCAGCTTCACCGACACGTCCGCGGCGCCCGAGCTCATGCAGCAGCAGCTGTACGTCTCCTGGAACTGGTTTACCCTCGTGATGCAGAGCCTGATGTCGTCGATCTGCAGGTTGCCCTTGTTGCTGCAGACCACCTCGATGGGGATGGTCTGGCCGGGGCAGTAGCCCGCCAGCGGCAGCTTCACCGACACGTCCGCGGCGCCCGAGCTCATGCAGCAGCAGCTGTACGTCTCCTGGAACTGGTTTACCCTCGTGATGCAGAGCCTGATGTCGTCGATCTGCAGGTTGCCCTTGTTGCTGCAGACCACCTCGATGGGGATGGTCTGGCCGGGGCAGTAGCCCGCCAGCGGCAGCTTCACCGACACGTCCGCGGCGCCCGAGCTCATGCAGCAGCAGCTGTACGTCTCCTGGAACTGGTTTACCCTCGTGATGCAGAGCCTGATGTCGTCGATCTGCAGGTTGCCCTTGTTGCTGCAGACCACCTCGATGGGGATGGTCTGGCCGGGGCAGTAGCCCGCCAGCGGCAGCTTCACCGACACGTCCGCGGCGCCCGAGCTCATGCAGCAGCAGCTGTACGTCTCCTGGAACTGGTTTACCCTCGTGATGCAGAGCCTGATGTCGTCGATCTGCAGGTTGCCCTTGTTGCTGCAGACCACCTCGATGGGGATGGTCTGGCCGGGGCAGTAGCCCGCCAGCGGCAGCTTCACCGACACGTCCGCGGCGCCCGAGCTCATGCAGCAGCAGCTGTACGTCTCCTGGAACTGGTTTACCCTCGTGATGCAGAGCCTGATGTCGTCGATCTGCAGGTTGCCCTTGTTGCTGCAGACCACCTCGATGGGGATGGTCTGGCCGGGGCAGTAGCCCGCCAGCGGCAGCTTCACCGACACGTCCGCGGCGCCCGAGCTCATGCAGCAGCAGCTGTACGTCTCCTGGAACTGGTTTACCCTCGTGATGCAGAGCCTGATGTCGTCGATCTGCAGGTTGCCCTTGTTGCTGCAGACCACCTCGATGGGGATGGTCTGGCCGGGGCAGTAGCCCGCCAGCGGCAGCTTCACCGACACGTCCGCGGCGCCCGAGCTCATGCAGCAGCAGCTGTACGTCTCCTGGAACTGGTTTACCCTCGTGATGCAGAGCCTGATGTCGTCGATCTGCAGGTTGCCCTTGTTGCTGCAGACCACCTCGATGGGGATGGTCTGGCCGGGGCAGTAGCCCGCCAGCGGCAGCTTCACCGACACGTCCGCGGCGCCCGAGCTCATGCAGCAGCAGCTGTACGTCTCCTGGAACTGGTTTACCCTCGTGATGCAGAGCCTGATGTCGTCGATCTGCAGGTTGCCCTTGTTGCTGCAGACCACCTCGATGGGGATGGTCTGGCCGGGGCAGTAGCCCGCCAGCGGCAGCTTCACCGAAACGTCCGCGGCGCCCGAGCTCATGCAGCAGCAGTCGTATATCTCTTGGAACTCCAGATTTATGGGCTCCTAATAAAAAAATGCTAAAATTATTAGTACGAAGTTCCTTATCTGACGGTACGGACTTGATTTGGTGGCGTAGCGGCTAAAGGAACGAAGGAGTGAAACTATCGTTTCCGTGGTTCGACCCTGACTTCAGATTATTATTTTTTACTAGCTGATGCCCGCGACTTCGTCCGCGTGAATTTAGTTTTTTGTTTTTTTTTTTTTATATTAAAACCTTCCGTGGAACTTAAGGAACATACAAAAAAATAAATTAACCGAATTGGTCCATCCATTCTTGAGTTATGCGCTTACCAACATTCATTTTTATTTATATAGATTTTAATTATTAATTTATTCAAATTCAAACTCTGCTCTTGTATATATTAAAAACAAATACAGAAACAGATTACAATTGGAATCCAATTTGAGATAACAACTTAGTGATAACATAACCCAAATATTACTAATTTAGTTGCAAAAAAGCAGCACCAGCGTTCATATTGATACAGTACGAATAGTTTTAATTTTGGGGCATTTCACGTCAAGCGGACAACGAAAAAAAAGTGAGGTTTAGAAATTCGCTCATATTTGGTCTATTTGCACATCTCGTAGGTGTGAAAGAGAAAACACAATTTTTTTTTCGTACGATGTTTATTTTTCAAGTTATGGGCTTCCAAAAAATAGTCGTTCTTGAAATTCGGATTTTTCCGAAGTAGTTTTTCGAAAAGAAAGATAATACATTAAGATATTATAGTTAGCGTTTTTTTATAGCCAATTTCCCGTAATTTTTGAAAATGAAATGAAACTTGAAAAAAATTTTTTTTCATGTTAAAAACCGGAAGTAAAAATTTCAAACCAAAATTTTGGTAACTTCGACCAATTTTATTTTTTATTTTTTTATTCGAAAACATAGCTTAAATTGTACTTATAACACACTATAAATCTTAAAATGGGATCTCCATAAGTTATGGAGATAGGTAAATTAATATACATACATGACGCACTGAGTATGACGTCAGGCGCTTGTTTATGTCGCCTGGTTAGCGAGATATTACACTAATAAACTCTTACAATGGTTTGGATTATAAAATATTATTGATATTTGGATAGAAACACATTTCATTATGTATTTAAATATATCAATTATTATCATATTTATTATTTTAAAAATATTATTAATCAATAAATGCGATAAAAACGAAAAGCAACTAGCAGCGCCATCTCTTAGCTGCAAGAAAACTTATTATTAAAACGAGATAAAAGTATGACGCCAAGCCATTTGGATTTCAAATTTCTGTTATAGTTTTAGTTGATGAAGAAATATTTAATGATAATGACAGATTTAATGATCCGTCTACTTCTACTTCCATAAAGACTATGATACTGACCATAGCTCCTAAGTCATGGAGTGAAAATAAACTTGCAGAAGAGTTTGGGACATCCAGGCGACAAGCAAGTAAAGCAAAGCAACTTGTATCAGTTTGGTATCTTGTCATTTCATTATGTATTTAAATATATCAATTATTATCATATTTATTATTTTAAAAATATTATTAATCAATAAATGCGATAAAAACGAAAAGCAACTAGCAGCGCCATCTCTTAGCTGCAAGAAAACTTATTATTAAAACGAGATAAAAGTATGACGCCAAGCCATTTGGATTTCAAATTTCTGTTATAGTTTTAGTTGATGAAGAAATATTTAATGATGATGACAGATTTAATGATCCGTCTACTTCTACTTCCATAAAGACTATTGTTTAGACATATAGGGTTATAATTCGATAGATCCACACAGTCTCGACAAACTTACTAGCAATGTCAATTTTGTGGGTAAGATTTTATCGATCCACCCTACCTATTCGATATTTTTTCGTCTTGTCAATTCGCAAGTGAGACAAGCGAAGCATCGGTCGTTGTCATTGCTCGGACGTCTAAAGTGCCGCTGATAAAACTGTTCAGAACCTTTTTGCTTTTCCATCGTGTCATCAAGTGTCGTGTTCCTCGAACTTGGATTCTCCATAACAGCAGCTGCTGCAGTGTTGTGTTATTCGTTCGAAACAAACAGAGAAGTCTAGCAGAACAAAGACCGACACCACCACCTACGTCGGCGTGGCAGATCGACGACATCGAAAGGTCAGTGGAATCCTTAATTTCCTGCTTGCTTATTGATGTTGGAGGTTTGTCCAGAAATAGGAACTATCGAATTAAAATTCAATACAGTCCGCTAATTACTATTCTAACCAGTGATCGCGTGGGCCTTACAAACCCACAACCACTTCATCTAAAATCATTCGGGTGGAATAAAACCCACCATTCTTTTTTTTGGCCCTTCTCGCTCGGATATTTACGTTCCTATTATATCCCGCTAGATAACTCATTTCGTAAATTTCTTCAAGTTAAAATCATTAGATGACGATTTTCGAATGACGCCTTGAATGACGCCATCTTGTCTAATTTTCGTATTCGTAATTCAATTGTCAAAGTTAAAATATTTCGTTCGACTTCGCTGATTCATTTCGTAAAAGTGATATCAATAATCAATTTAATTATTAATTAGTTTTATGTCGTACGTGTCGAAAAGCATTGTTTGTAATTATACGTAAATTAAAAATCTATTCGTAATTCTCATTAACCACTTACGGTAATGTACGGTCTACTGAATAAGACGGTATCGGTAAAGCAGTTTCAAACTTGTAGGAATCTTTGAATCGTGTTAAATAACCAATTTTTATTGTTCGTTATTTCGTTTTCAGGAATAGCTATTTATAATTATTCCTTTCGTTATTCGCATAAATAACTATCCACCTCGATTAAAGCATTGTGAGATTTTTCGTAGATAGATTAGCTCACATATTTTTTCGTATTTCGTCCAAAATCCGTAGGTCAAACATAAAGTTTTCGTCGTTATATTTTGTGTTTGCCCATTCGCATATTCGTATTTTCATATCGCAATAATTAACGGTTATTTAAATAAGAGTAAGATCAAGTTTTATTGTTAAATTGCACTAGACAACAAGTAGGTAGTTACAAGTTACAAATTCATCGAGTCAAGCAAGCGGCACTTTTAGCATTTATACCTCACGACTACGACACGACTTTCGACTTGATTGTAAAAAATATTTTTTTTTTTTTGTTTTCGTTCGTTTTTCTTTTTAGTTTAAATATTTATTCGTTAGCACGGCAGTGGTTAGGCCAAGTTACTTTTTTTAATTTTTATTTATTTGTTATTTTTAATTTTTTTTTAAATTCGTTTTTCGGTTTAATTGGTTTTAATTCGTTCACATCATGACTGAATCAACTGAATATACCAGTTTGATGCACAGGAGAGGTTGCATCGAACGGGAATTAGACACAATCATTCAGTTAGGTACTGAAGCGGATTCAAATACTGATTGCTATTTATGGTTTCTTGTATGGGACTCGCCCGGCTGCAAGATCAATTTGAACAAATTCAGTCATCGTTAGAGACCTTAGAACTTGAAAGTACGAAGATTCTGAGTCCGGGACACAGCAACACTCGTTCGGCTTTTAATGATTTGATTCGGGAAATCATGAGCATTAAGTTCGGTTTAGATGAACCAACTGCTAAATCCGAAATTCATCATACGGAGAAAAAACCCGTGAAGTTGCCATCGTTAACAGTACCTACTTTTTCGGGCGACTATAAACAATGGCATTCGTTCCGTGATATGTTCATTTCATTAATCGACGATAATAAGGACCTTTCAGACGTAGCGAAATTTCAGTATTTATTATCGTATGTTCGTGGTTTATTTGGTTCGTGTATTATTGAAAGGAATGGCGATAACCAGTAGTAATTATAAAAAGGCATGGGGCATTTTAGAATATAATTATAAAAATGAGCGCCTTATAGCCATGCAACATATGGATGCTTTGTATAAGCTACCTAATTTAAATTCGCCGTCCGCTTCGGGACTTCGCATTATTCTAAGTGGATTTTTAGAAAATATCGGCGCGTTAGAGTCTATGGGTTTCCCAATCGAGGAATGGGACTTTATCTTATACCACATGCTTTATCGAAAATTAGATCAAACCACGCGTCGAGAGTTCGATAAATCGATTTTAACGACAAAAATCCCGAAATTTTGTGAACTTCAAGAATTTTTAAATCGTGAAATCGTTGCCTGGGAAAGTTCACGTCCCACACCTCGTTCCGATTCATCTCGCATCTCTATGCAAAAGGATAGATCTCGTGCTACCTCATCATTTGTTACTTCTCCAGATTCAAGTAGCACATCGAAATTATATTCAAATTTTGATAATTCAGCCAAAGTGAATACCACTTGCGTGTTATGTAATCGTAGTTCGCATACATTACATTCGTGTTCTTCGTTCAAAAAGAAAAAACCTTATGATCGGTTCATATTCACGAAAGAAAATAAGATTTGTCATAAGTGCCTAAAGCCCATGCACGGTCTTAGTGAAACCTGTGCGAAGATTCGTTGTACGGTTTGTGATGCTTCTCATCACTGTAGTATGTTGCATTTCGCGAATACTACTAAAGAATCAGAAGTCCCATCAAAATCGGTTCAGCATTCGCAAGATTCGAGCAATGTTGTTTCATTATATTCAACTGATGTTACTTCTAATTCAAATACAGTTCTGCTTTCGACAGCTACCGTTTTAATACGTGATTCTTCATATAAATTTATTCGCGCTCGAGCTCTTATCGATCCGGGATCTGAAGCTTCCTTTATTACTGAGAATTTAGTAACTCGTCTAAGCTTAACTCGTCGTAAGTTAGGTACACCTATACAAGGTATTGGTGATCTAACTACCTGTTCAAAGGGATTCGTAACTACAGTGATTAAGCCACATAGCGGTTCAGGATCGGAATTGGCTCTTCGCGCGTTGATTCTTAAAAGCATAACGTCCATCAAGCCTTCCGTTTGTATAGACTCAAAATCATGGTCTCACATTAAGGATTTGCATCTTGCAGATCCGAATTTTAATTCGCCATCATCCGTAGATATTCTCCTGGGAGGAGACGTCTATGATGATATTCTCATCGGAGAAACTATTCGTGGGCCTATTGGAACTCCAATGGCTATTCTCATCGGAAAAGTTGATCTAAGATATTATGTTCGTAATCAGGATCCGAAACCAAAGATTTCCTCGCTCGTAGTTTCGGATCAAGAGAGCAGACTCGATATCATCATTCGTAAATTCTGGGAAATAGAATCGATTCTAGATAAACCAGTTCTGTCTGCTGATGATCAACTGTGTGAAGAAATATTCGTTCGAACACACAAACGGTTGGAGTCTGGCAGATTCGTTGTCTCACTTCCATTTCGGGAAGCTGAGCCCTCACTCGGTGAGTCGCGTTCATTAGCACTCAAACGCTTACTTTCAATGGAGCGTCGTTTTGCTCGGGATGAGCAGTTTCGTAATTCGTATTTTGATTTCATGGCTGACTATCTTAAGTCTGGTCATATGGAACTTATTTCAAGTGATGTTCGAGATCCTCACTACTTTATTCCACATCACGGAGTGCTTCGGCCTTCTAGTGTGACGACCAAATTGAGAGTCGTATTCGATGCCTCAGCGCAAACATGCCTAGGATCGTTAAATGACACTCAACTCATTGGTCCGAAATTGCAAAAAGATGTCGGAGAACTTCTTTGCAGCTTTCGCTTTCATAAAGTCGCTTTTATTGCAGACATTCGTCAAATGTATAGACAAATTCTCGTGGATGAAGGACATCAGAACTACCAGCTAATATTATGGCGTACTGACCCTTCTGATGAGCCTCAAGTCTTTAGATTGAAAACTGTTACTTACGGTCTCTCGTCGTCTCCATTTTTAGCTATTCGTGTTCTGCAACAGTTAGCTTCAGACCATCAATCTGAGTATCCTGAAGCTGCTGAAGTCATTCGTCGTTCTACCTACATGGATGATATTCTAAGCGGTTCTGATTCGGTTGAGTCCGCTACTCGCCTCCAAAATCAACTTTTTGCTCTTCTAAAAAGAGGTGGATTCGAACTTCGAAAGTGGTGCTCGAACAGCCCCACATTTTTACAGCATCTTCCAGACGAAATAAAGACCCTCGAGTCTTCTACAGTATCGCTGGACGAAGACAGTTCGATTAAAGTCCTGGGTTTGGCTTGGCAGCCACTAAAGGATGTCTTTTCGTATCACGTCGAATCTCTGCACGATGGGGTAACAAAACGCATAATTTTGTCAGAAATTGCGCGCATTTTTGATCCTGTCGGTTTTCTATGTCCAGTTATTATCGCTGCCAAGATTCTCATTCAAGAACTTTGGTTAGCCGGCGTCGACTGGGACGCAGAGGTCCCAAGTGAAATTGAAAAGAAGTGGCTTCGAATAGCCTCAGAATTTCCAACTTTGTCATCGATACAAATTCCTCGCTTCGTTCCGTCTTCGAATACTGAGTCTATCGAGCTTCACGGTTTCTGTGATAGCTCTGAGTCGGCATATGCAGCGGTCGCATACCTTAGGGTTGTACACCCAGACCAAAATGTTACTGTACAAATTTTAGTAGCCAAGTCTCGCGTAGCTCCGCTGAAGAAATTTTCCTTGCCAAGGTTAGAGCTATGCGCTGCCACTCTTTTGGCTTCGTTATTCGCTTTCATTCGAAGATCGATTGGTTCCAAAGTGACCATCAGTAAGGAGGTCGCTTGGACAGACTCAAGCATCGTTTTATGCTGGTTACGTGCTGCTCCACATAACTGGTCTACTTATGTCGCAAATCGAGTTGTCGAAATTTTAAATATCCTTTCTCCTAATAACTGGAGACATGTTCGTTCGTCTGATAATCCTGCAGACTGCGCATCTCGGGGAATATCCCCTTCGCAAATTGGCAGTCATAACCTTTGGTGGTCCGGACCATCATGGTTGTCACTAGCGGAAAATCAATGGCCGGTTAGTTCGGTTGATGTTAACAGTTTTCCTATTCCAGAACGTCGTCATGCTCCAAAGGTAGCTGCATTACCCGTTGAGAGCATAGAAGAACCTTCGTTTCTTAATCGTTTTTCATCATTTCACAAATTGACAATGGTCGTCTCTTATTGCCTCCGTTTCGCAAATAATTGCAGAGCTAAGAGAGGACCAAATTAACGGGCCCTATGTCCGTTTCGGAACTACAAGCTACGAAATTGCGTCTTGTCAGCATAGTTCAAAAACTTTGGTTCAATTCAGATTTGCGTAAATTAGAGTCTGGAACGACCGTTTCTACTCGACTTCAACGCCTGAACCCATTCGTTGACAAGCAGGGTCTCATCAGGGTGGGCGGTCGATTATCTAATTCGGATTTGAGTTATCGGAAAAAACATCCACTATTACTTCCCCCTGAAAGTAATTTTACAAAACTAATCGTCACTGATATTCATGAAATTAATTTACATTCGGGCCTACAAGCCACCTTAGCCTCGGTCGCAAGAGACTATTGGATCCTTTCTGCAAAAAGAGTTGTCAAGAAGATAATTTTTCGTTGCATAAAATGTTATAGACATCGTGCGAGTTTCTTAGAGCCTAAAATGGCTGACTTGCCTTCGGCTCGCGTACAGCAAGTTAGACCTTTCGTTAAAGTCGCAGTAGACTACGCCGGACCACTATTGACGAAGTCTGGTAATCCACGTAAACCCAAAATTGATAAATCGTACATTTGCGTATTTTCATGTCTTACTACGCGAGCTTTACATATTGAACTTGTTTCTAATCTATCAACTGATGCGTACTTGGCTTGCTTACGGCGTTTTACAAGTCGGCGCGGAATTTGTTCGGAAATTTTCAGCGATAATGGCCGGAATTTTGTTGGAGCTAACGCTGAATTAAAAGACTTGTTCAAGTTACTGAAAGAACAGGATCATTTTATCGCCCATTCGCTACTGAAGTATAATGTTACTTGGCACTTTAACCCGCCTGCGGCACCTCATTTCACTGGTATGGCTGAAGCCGCCGTTAAATCAATCAAGTCGCATCTTGTTCGCATCGTCGGTAACACCACCCTTACGTTTGAGGAAATGGCTACCGTTCTGACTCAAATCGAATGTACGTTAAATTCGCGTCCGCTATGTCCGCTCTCGTCGGACCCCAACGATTTGGAAGCATTAACACCGGGCCACTTTTTAATAGATGAGCCCCTAAATTCTCTCCCGGAGCTTGATTATACTGAATTAAATTTAAAACGTTTATCACGCTGGCAGTTACTTCAAAATTTCGTCCAAAGCTTTTGGAAACGTTGGCATCACGAATATTTACATACACTGCAACAGCGAAATAAATGGACTAAGTCGATCGAAAACATTTCAGTCGGTACGTTAGTTCTCGTCAATGATCCTAACTTACCTCCTCTACAATGGAAGTTAGCTCGGGTTGCGGAAGTACACCCTTCAAAAGATGGAGTCATTCGTGCAGTCACTCTGAAAACTCAGCAAGGTCTTTTGAAACGACCAGTTCATCGGTTATCTCCGTTACCTCTTTCTGCTTAATTCGAATTCAGTTACACAATTCCCTTCGTTTTTAAGTCTATTCGTTACTTTTAGAAATTTAGATTTTTTTTTGTTTTTTTCTTTTCTTTAATCTTATAAGTTTTATAAATTCAGTTTGTATGTTATTTAGTTCGTCATTTATTAGTTTAAAATTTTGAACTCGGTTAAAATTACATTTTAACGGTGGGCGGTGTTTAGACATATAGGGTTATAATTCGATAGATCCACACAGTCTCGACAAACTTACTTAATTACTTAATGTCAATTTTGTGGGTAAGATTTTATCGATCCACCCTACCTATTCGATATTTTTTCGTCTTGTCAATTCGCAAGTGAGACAAGCGAAGCATCGGTCGTTGTCATTGCTCGGACGTCTAAAGTGCCGCTGATAAAACTGTTCAGAACCTTTTTGCTTTTCCATCGTGTCATCAAGTGTCGTGTTCCTCGAACTTGGATTCTCCATAACAGCAGCTGCTGCAGTGTTGTGTTATTCGTTCGAAACAAACAGAGAAGTCTAGCAGAACAAAGACCGACACCACCACCTACGTCGGCGTGGCAGATCGACGACATCGAAAGGTCAGTGGAATCCTTAATTTCCTGCTTGCTTATTGATGTTGGAGGTTTGTCCAGAAATAGGAACTATCGAATTAAAATTCAATACAGTCCGCTAATTACTATTCTAACCAGTGATCGCGTGGGCCTTACAAACCCACAACCACTTCATCTAAAATCATTCGGGTGGAATAAAACCCACCAACTATGATACTGACCATAGCTCCTAAGTCATGGAGTGAAAATAAACTTGCAGAAGAGTTTGGGACATCCAGGCGACAAGCAAGTAAAGCAAAGCAACTTGTATCAGTTTGGTATCTTGTCATCTCCAAACCCACGTGGTGGTCGTAAACTACCAGTCGAAACCAAAAATTCATTAAATCATCATTAAATCTGTCCGTTAGCTGTTCCAAAATTTCTTGGTTGTCGGCGTCAGTTTGGGTTGAATTATGTTTGAATTTGTCTTCGAGAACGAATGGTTCGTCTTGGGTATTTTGTGAAATCTCACTTGTTGTTTGACTGCACTGCACAATGTCTTCATTAGACAGTTTTCTACAGGATGGCATATACATAAACATTTGTTGGACAGCCCAACTTTTCAACTAAACATTTTGAAATTTTCCTTAAATCCTTAAACTTGCGATGATTAACCAAACGAAATGGATTAAAACAACGATCTCCATAAGAAGCCATTATTATAAATCGATACCTAACTGTCGAAAAATGAACACAAGTCGCTGAGAGGTTAAAGCACCAACTAAAAATATAACGGAAATTTGAAATCCAAATGGCTTGGCGTCATACTTCTATCTCGTTCTAATAATAAGTTTTCTTGCAGCTAAGAAATGGCGCTGCTAGTTGCGTTTCGTTTTCATCACATTTATTGATTAATATATTTAAATATTTTTAAAATAATAAATATGATAATAATTGATATATTTAAATACATAATGAAATGTGTTTCTATCCAAATATCAATAATATTTTATAATCCAAATCATTGTAAGAATTTATTAGTGTAATATCTCGCTAACCAGGCGACATAAACAAGCGCCTAACGTCATACTCAGTGAGTCATGTATGTATATTAATTTACCTATCTCCATAACTTATGGAGATCCCATTTTAAGGTTTATAGTGTGTTATAAGTACACTTTAAGCTATGTTTTCGAATAAAAAAATAAAAAATAAAATTGGTCAAAGTTACCAAAATTTTGGTTTGAAATTTTTACTTCCGGTTTTTAACATGAAAAAAAAATTTTTTTTCAAGTTTCATTTCATTTTCAAAAAGTACGGGAAATTGGCTATAAAAAACGCTAACTATAATATCTTAATGTATTATCTTTCCTTTCGAAAAACTACTTCGGAAAAATCCGAATTTCAAGAACGACTATTTTTTGGAAGCCCATAACTTGAAAAATAAACATCGCACGAAAAAAAAATTGTGTTTTCTCTTTCACACCTACAAGATGTGCAAATAGACCGAATATGAACGAATTTCAAAACCTCACTTTTTTTCGTTGTCCGCTTGACGTGAAATGCCCCTTTTTTAAGATTTTTAGTACTAAAATAAATTGTCCGAAATATGTATATTCCTGATTTTTTTTAATCAAGGGGGTCCTTGAAATTGGGCTTGATTTTCTAGGGGTCCGTGGACTGGAGGTTAAGAAACGCTGGTCTAGATTGTAATTTTAGTGAGTTATTATTATATTTTATATTCAATTCAATTTTTGTCGCACAGGTGCACCCAGAGGGCGCGATTTACTTCGCAAATGACTTGTGGGATGGAAGAGACACGTTTGAAAATTGCTGGTATCTGTTATTATTCCAACTTGCAATTTTGATGTATCTATATATATAAGTAGCAGGATTTTTAAAAGCAAATTATTTAAAAAATAAATATAGGATTAGTCACATACCTAGAAGAACACAAAATTTCAATTATATACTACATAAATAATTACAGCTTAATCTTATTATATTTAATATATTTACAAAGAAATTTACAATGAGGACTATACACAGACATTAACAAACATTCAATATTTAAAGGACGGGGGATTTGGGGCAGGAGAACATCATACAGAGGATGAAGAAGCTTAGGATAAGAGAAGAGAATATGGGAAACAGTACCTTCATCCAGGCCAGTGGTCTTTAACTCTGATGTGTACTCATAATAGAGAAAAAAAAAATTGAGTTTGAGGCCACTATGTCTTTGGGCAAAATATTCCATAATATTATGTTTGTTAGTTAAGAGTTAATACTCACTTTACAGAAAGGGTAAAGATTGAGATCCAAAGGTACCATAACCCTAACAGCAACCTTCTTCTCCTGGTCGAACTTAAAGGCTCGGTCCACCACAGCCTTGACCGCGTAACGGATGTGTCCATATTCCCCCTCAAATGAAGGCGGACAGTTCACCGGCAGGTGGAACTGGAATGCGTACTCATGCTTTCCTGGTTGGATCGTGACTTCCCCTAAAATATAAACCTTTCCAGTTGATATCTCTTGTTTAATAATAATTATTGTCTTTTGCGCATGTTCATTTTGATGTATATGGTACATGAATAAGTAAATCTATCTAATATCTTTAAACAAGCAATTCTTGTATATTTATATATAATCTGAATCTCGGAAACGGCTCCAATGATTTTTATGAAATTTGGTATGCAGGGGGTTTCGGGGGCGATAAATCAATCTAGCTAGGTTTCATTTTTAGAAAAGGTCGTTTTATCCGTGTTTTCAGGCAATGAAAATCCCTTACAATATCATTAGAATACGAAGGTAAATTTCGCCATCATCTATAAATTCCCGATAGCTCGACGGTAAGTCGGGCGGTCCCGAAACAAGAAGACCCTGGTTCGAGTCCAAGACGATTATATTTTCCCATATGAATTTTATTATTTTTTTTTTTTAATATATAATTTCCAAAAAACACGATTTAACAAAAAAAAAAAACCGAGTTAAGCTCGGTCACCCAATATTACTTAATAAAGAAAGCTGACCTAAGAGCAATTAGTTTAGTCATCCAAAGGGGCAATGCCACCAGCATTTTGGGTACTACACTGCACTGCATTGACATTGATGTTTTATTTATATAGTTTTAATAATTTTAGAAGTAATTTAACATCAAGTGCTCATTAATTTAAGGAATAGAATAGAAATATTTTTTATTCAAATAAACTTTTAAAAGTCCTTTTGAATAGTTGATGAATCTACCACTGACCAGCAAGAAAATTGGCAGTCGCTCTTGTCAAAATAGTTTTAAATAGGTACTATGATAGCACACATAGCTATGCAGTGTTTCCACAGTGAGGGGAAAATCACAAATATTCAACACAACTACCAGGTATCCATATTCAACTATACCTGATACACCGCCAACCAAGTACATCCTTCTATTGACATATTCTTCGTATGCATTATGGTGTACAGTGTATGTTTCCGACTTTCCATCCACGGTTCTAGTGTGTGTGGTGGTCCAGTGCACTTGGCAGAATCCTTTTAGTTTCACAAACAAACCTGGAAAACATTTTTAACTAAATTAATCCTAAATCTAGTTTATTGGAGCTCACACAGAGATAAAAGTTTAAAAACTTGACTATGTATAATTTAATATAAAAAATTATTTTTAACTCCCGCTTTACTACATTACACACACACTATACAAAGTATATAATTTGTTGTTGATATTTTAAAAACCGCTCACCCAATTTCATAAAAATTTATATGGGACCATCTGGGGAGTCCACCCTTTCAAACAAAAAAAAAGAATTTCCCAAATTGGTTCAGGCATCTTCGAGTAATCGGTGGACATACATAAAAAAAAGATTCCGATGAATTGATGACCTCCTCCTTGTTTGAAGTTGGTTGAAAAGTCAGAAGAGTGTGCCCTGAATTGAAGCTGCAACCCTCCCAGATAGGAGACCTGCGACTTTGTCTGATGTTGTTGGTTTGCCTGGTGGGGGTCTCGCAACTCTGCATTTCTTGGTGCAGGGTTCCCACTCCAGCACCAATTCAAATAATTACTGCTTAAAAAACATACTGATTATAATTATTTTTGTCTTGAATGATAACGGAGGACTGACTAAAAGTATTTTTAGTAATCTTTATGATGGAAACATAATGATTAAATGACATTTTAAACAGTTAACACTGACCTCTTATAAGGTCAGTGCATTACAACACAATTGTTTATCACACTGGCAATAATTTGGATCCATTTTTGCGAGAATAGTTCATAATATAAAAAAACAAAACGTACATTTACTTTTAAAAATAAAATACGCAGCTGTGTGGTTAAATTCAAGATGATAATAAAGACGTTACGAACAAATCTAGTTGTATAAAATTAAGATTTTGTTGCTAAATAAGTTTTTATATAGTATATTGAGGTTTACATACCCCGAAAACTTTTAACTTTGTCTTGTTGGAATATCAGTTTCCCGTGAATTGTCTGACCTGAGTAATAGGTTCCGTTTGGACTGTCCAAAACCATACGCCCTTCATCGAACCCCATTAAGAATTAAAAAGATTCACTAATTTAAAATGAGCAAAAATAAAAAAGGCCGTCCGACATTTCCTACCTACCATGGTCCGACACAAGTCACAACATAAAATATAAAATATAAATACATATAAATACAAGATAGGACATATATTACATATTAAACTCTTTGGATAGGACCAATAGGACCACAGATCACTACTAGCACCACAGACTAGCACATAACTACTAGCTTGACTACTAGTACTATAGGACCATAGACCACGATATGGGTGGAACCACATTTGTGAGGATCGATTCGGATTTTGCCTATACAAAACTGTCATTTTCCATACATTCGTGGAAAAGCCGATTTGATCCGTACACGTTTCTATGGAATTTGACAGTTTTGTATGGGCGAAATCCGAAACGATCAAAGACCTTACACTTGTAAGTAAGTGTAAGGTCTTTGGAAACGATCCTCACAAATGTGGTTCCACCCTTATGACCATGTGATAGGACCACAGACCCAGGAACTAGGACATAGAGTTTGAAGGGAACGATATTTTGACAGTTAGCTCTATGGTTGACACTTGCAGTGAACACCAGTGAACACAGAGAACATTAAAAAATTAGGGTTACCAATTAACTTAGAATTGTACCCGGCTAAGGTGGAAGACAAGGGTCTGCCCGCGAAATTCAAATTTAATTTGGTTTTTCGCAATTTGTAAACTTATACGACAAAGTAGGCTTATGGCCTTCTAATTGCGCCAGTGGAATTATCATCTTCACAGGTTTACATAAAAATCTTTACTTGAAAGTGACCAGTTTAAGAAATTAATCAAAATACTGAGTTGGACGTGAGTTACTCACAAATTAGATATTTTGATTAATTTCTTAAACTGGGCACTTTAAAGTAAAGATTTCTCTTTTCGGACTCAAGTGCGTTTAAGCAATTAAATATCACTTGCTTCAACTGTGAAGGAAAACATCGTGAGGAAACCTTCACTTCTGAGAGTTCTTCATAATTTTCTCGAAGGTGTGTGTATTCCACCAATTCGCATTGGGCCAGCGTGGTGGACTATGACCTATAACCCTTCTCTGAGAGGAGACCTGCGCTCAGTAGTGAGCCATTGATGGGTTGCTAATGATGATGATGATGATTCCAGTTCTATGACAATCGATTCAGTAGAATTCAATGCGTCGAATCAAATACCTACCGACAACGATGTTATATTTCCATAGATTCACCATCAACGCGTCAAAAACGGCACGGTTTAACTGCTACTAATAGTAGCAAGTTAGCTCAGTCGCGCGTTATTTCACAAACCGAAAGCATGCCTTGGTGCTCCGTAAAAAAATTTAAAAACAGTCCAAATTATATCAAAAAACAAGATGGAATATCATACTTTCGATAAGAAAATATTTTGTTTAAATTTATATTCCACTACATTAACAATATAATCACGAAATGTTGCTTAATTTAATTAATTTGTTATGAAAATAACAATATTTCTGCGGCGCAGCTATCACAGTCACACATACCGCGCGAGGAAGAGAACGCGATAGGCACGTCTGAGCAACATTGATTCAAGAATATAAATGGAGTAGTTTATTGTTTTTTTTATTATTATTTTTTTTACGATTTTTTGTTATCAAACATTTAGACGTACTAATGCAAAAAGGATCCAACTGTCAAACATTAATTGTCTTTTCTATTTGACTGCTTGAAAAAAATCGGTACAACACGTTCAGTACCTACTAGACTTAAAAGACTGTAATTTTATTAATTATGTTAAGACAAAATAAAAAGATATTATTATAAAGACAAATTTTAATGTACAATAATTATTATTATTGTGTGTAAATAATTATATAAAAAATTGCCACTCCACTTCGGAACTATTCTTACATCGATGTTATCCGGTAAAAAAATTGGTTGCCTGTAAAGTCGGTATACGGGCGAAAGTTTTACGTGACAACCGAAATAGAAGCGCAAGACATGAACCGGTGTGTATGCCTATCTCTCTCACTCTCTCTCTCTCGCTCTGTCTCTCTCGCTCTTAGGCGGGCTAACTGTGCTCGAGTGGAAGGGACGCGTGCCTTTCACTTTTTATGTCTGTCTCTCTCGCTCTTAGGCGGGCTAACCATGCCCGAGTGGCTCTCACTCGCTCTCATTGTGAGCGCATAACGTGAGCGGAGCGTAACGCAGTTTCTTGAAGTGTCACCCGGCAAACCAATTTATAAGACGTTGTCACGTCAAAATGAATGTTCCGCGGGTGATTTGCAAAACGTCGCGCGTCGTACGTGTCGCACATTCATTACAAACTGAACCTTAAAATTCCAGTCATATGGTTGGTTATTGTTGACCCGGTTAGTGTCTTAGTGGATTTTACCTATAGTGTGTTTGTAGTGACTACATGGACAATTTTGGCGTACGAATTTGTAGGTGATGCTGCTTCCATGCTATAATAGTTCCATGCCTACCGATCTCCTTAAAGAATAACATATAAAACAATAATTATATTTTTTAAACATTTTTTTATTTACGATTATAATGAAATTATAATATATTTTTGTAAACATTAACATTAAAAAAGCATTAAATCTTGTATATAAGGCCTATTTAAAGTACATGGGTATTTTTATCATTAATTCAACAATTCAAGACAGCGTGTTTTTTATTAGACATTTATATGAATAAAAAATTAAGTATAAATCTTAAATAAATTTATTTCGATTTTCGAATAAGTATATTTTTAGCACCATTTCCTTGTGTAGCTGAATAGCAAACAAAATTTAATACCAGATATAATTTTCATCAATAATAATAAGAGAGCGGATTAATTTTAATATTTTATACAGCTACCAAAAATAATATGCAAATATCGACTAGCGAGTGAATGAAAAAACCTAAATGCAAGCTGTAGTTTTACTAAGCCTTTTCTCTTACATAATACGTGAAAAATAACATAGGTAAGTATATAAGTTGGTATTGGTCGCGGCACGAGTCTAGCGCTGAACAAAATAGCTGCGCATGGGGTACTGTCGCGCAACCAATGACGACGGCCGGTATGCGACTGGAGAGCCAATCAGCGCCATGATACCTTATTTTCGACTTCTGCGCAATAACGGTCACCGCTAGACTTTCGTTCCGCTACCTATACCTATTATATACGGGCAGATTTCCCCAACATAAAATAAATCTTATCCGAGCGTTTTGATATTTTGGCAGATTTTCAATACAAAAGTGTCAGACAGTCAGACCGCCCAATTTTTTCCTCGTATAAACGTCACTCGACGTTGGTGAAATCGGCACTTAATCTATTATCAAATAGAATAACTTAAAAGATAAAAAATTATAAAAATTTAAAACCCACGACGATTTGCGGCAGTGCCTGGTGGCGTATATCCTTAAAATATAATGTCAAGAACCTGGTCATAATTACTGCTAGTATCAATTGCGATTGGCTGAATTGAGTGTAATGGTATTCTTGCTGCATCAATGTATTTTACGCTATAGCGGGACAGTGCAGGACTTTTTATAGCAAATACCGCATCCAAATAAATAAATAAACATTTATTCAGCTTTTAACAAGAAGGTCTTTAAGAATAATGATATACAGACAAAAACTTAATCACTAAATAATTTGATAATAAATTGTTCCTAAATGTTAAAGTTAATGTAATTGTTAGTTCCTAAGTGAAAGGCTACTGCCTCAGCATAATGCCAGGCCTGTCTCACTCTTGGTACTTATGCGATTTAAATACCTACAAACCCGGGCACTCACTGAGTGCAACTACTGTCGGGGCTTGCGCGTTCTAGGCGAGTGACGTACTACTGATTTTAACATTGCTTACCTACCTACGCGTAAATACTTTTTTGTAAATATTGGTTTAAATACCTAGTTTAGGTTTAATCGACCGAGCGAAGCGAAGGTCTTGAGTTTACTAGAGCGATTTGCACTTGTCCGTCCGTCCGTCTGTCACAGCCTTATAACTTCTGAATTACTGAACGTAATTACTTCAATTTTAGATATGATATGTAAACCGATGGCCTCCAGCCGAAAATGGCTTAAAAAGTTATAAAAATCTTTATTTCAGGGGGGCTCCCATACGAAATGGGGGGCTTTCAAAGTGGAGATTGTATTCGAGGCTAGATTTCTAAAACCACTTTGTTTTAAAACTTGAAACTTACACATAATTTGAGTTATATTCTGTACTTGAACAACAAATACTAAGATTAGATAAATATTATAAAGAAACGAAATTATTTGAGTTTTAATGGGCATCAATGTTTTTAACAAAACTTCACTATACTGTTACTAGATGGCGCTGTCTTTAATATTGTAAATATGCATCCCATCCACGAAAGCGGATGACGATTGACGTCATCAGATTCGGCGCGTTTTAATTACAATATAATATAGTTAAAACTAGCTTATGGGAATTATGGGATACCGCGAGGTCTCAGTTCGGGGCGAACCACTAGTATATTTAGTTGTAGGATAAAATATTTCTAGTCATTTATATGGATGGGCATCTAATGAAATAATGGCAAAAAGTCGTTGCAACCATAATAAGTATTGTTGTGTGGATGGATGCCTTGCCTCATGAGCACAAAAGAGGATTCTTTATCATTTTTAGGGTTCCGTACCCAAAGGGTGCCAACGGGACCCTATTACTAAGCCTCCGCTGTCCGTCCGTCCGTCCGTCTGTCAGCGGGCTGTAACTGGTAAACTGTAATAGGTAGACAGTTGAAATATTCACAGAGGATGTATTTCTATTGCCGCTATAACAAAAAATAATAAAAATAAAATAAAATTAAAAAAAAAGTGATTTGATCATATGTACGGAACGGAACTAAAAGAGCGAGGCCCGACTCGCACTTGACCGATTTTTTTTACGTTACCGAAGGTGAAGGTGAGTTTATTTCATAATTAAAATTGTGTTAGAAGGTACCTACTTAAAATTATTTAGTATTGTACGCAGTGTGTTCAAATTTATACCTACACTTTCTAGTTATTTATTTACGTAGCGACCTAATTACAGAAATTAACTGTTGTTACCATTCCCGCCGGTGGCACCCGTTCACGAGCATGACGCATGCTCCAGCCGTTACTTCGCTCAATCATATTTGAGGGAACGTAGCAACCCGCACCACACGACACCACCGCAGAAATGTTTAAAGAGAGCGTGACATACTTAGGCTACCCATGTTAAGGCATCGAACTGAATACCAATATTCAAATACCTACTCATTTTATGACATGACTTATATGTTACAAGATTGCTTCCAAACAACCTACTCTACTTATTAAATATGTTTTTACACACTGTTTAAATTTATGTAATGGCAAATCTGTCAATTGTTTAGGCATCAAGTTATAAAAGCGTATACTCGACCAAACAAAGGATTTCTTCACTTTACGCAGATGACAGGATGGTCTGGTGATGGTGAGGACTAGTAGTTTATGACTTTGTCTAGTTAATAGATCATGCGCATGTACGTGTGTGTGTACCTCTTTGTTTATATTATGGAAAAATAAATTAATAATTAAAAGGTATACCTAGTGTATTTTCTGACTCTTTGTTGACAACCCTAGGCAACCACGCCACGGCGTCCGTGACGTAGGAAGGCGAACAGATCCAAAGCAATATGGATCCTCGCGCCGAGATATAAAGTCTAATTTAGCTTGCGTGCGTGATTTATCTATTTAATAAAAAATATGTAGGCTATTAAAGCGCCGGCAAGTAGTCAACATCAAAGGAGTGAAACTTCTGTACGTAGTACTATTATATATTCTGTGATAATGCTGCAACATTAAAATACGGAGTGCTGATTTTCAGGCATAACCTTCAATGAAATCGTGAGCCAACCACGAGACAGCTGTTATACAAGGTAAGTAATAAGAAAAAGAAATAAATGAATAAATACAGATATTAACATATGTTTCGGTTAACAGTTGATACATAGATAAATTGGGGGTGATATAAAATTAAATAGTTATATATAGGTAATTTAAAAGTAACTAAGGTTAAGGTAAATCATTCAGGACTTTTTTTTAGTAAAAATTGTACTCAAATCGTCCAGTACTTTTTAGCATAAACCGCATCCAAATCGTCCAGTACTTTTTTAGCAAAAACCGCATCCAAATCGTTCAAGACTTTTTTTTAGTAAAAACCGAACCCAAATCATCCAGGACTCTTTTTAGCAAAATCCGCACCCAAATTGTCCAGTACTTTTTTTTAGCAAAAACCGCATCCAAATCGTCCAGGACATTTTTAGCAAAAACCGCATCCAAATCGTCCAGTACTTTTAGCAAAAACCGCATCTAAATCGTCCAGTACTTTTAGCAAAAACCGCATCCAAATCGTCCAGTACTTTTAGCCAAAACCGCATCTCAATAGTCCAGTAATTTTTAGCAAAAACCGCATCCAAATCGTCCAGTACTTTTAGCAAAAACCGCATCCAAATCGTCTAGTACTTTAACAAAAACCGCATCCAAATAGTCCAGTAATTTTTAGCAAAAACCGCATCCAAATCGTCCAGTATTTTTAGCAAAAACCGCATCTCAATAGTCCAGTAATTTTTAGCAAAAACCGCATCCAAATCGTCCAGTACTTTTAGCAAAAACCGCATCCAAATCATCCAGTACTTTTCGCAAAAACCGCATCTCAATAGTCCAGTAATTTATAGCAAAAACCGCATTTCAATAGTCCAGTAATTTTTAGCAAAAACCGCATCCAAATCGTCCAGTACTTTTAGCAAAAACCGCATCCAAATCGTCCAGTACTTTAACAAAAACCGCATCTCAATAGTCCAGTAATTTTTAGCAAAAACAGCATCTCAATAGTCCAGTAATTTTTAGCAAAAACCGCATCCAAATCGTCCAGTACTTTTAGCAAAAACCGCATCTCAATAGTCCAGTAATTTTTAGGAAAAACCGCATCCAAATCGTCCAGTACTTTTAGCAAAAACCGCATCTCAATCGTCCAGTAATTTTTAGCAAAAACCGCATCCAAATCGTCCAGTACTTTTAGCAAAAACCGCATCCAAATCGTCCAGTACTTTTAGCAAAAACCGCATCTCAATAGTCCAGTAATTTTTAGCAAAAACCGCATCCAAATCGTCCAGTACTTTTAGCAAAAACCGCATCCAAATCGTCCAGTACTTTTAGCAAAAACCGCATCCAAATCGTCAGTACTTTTTAGCAAAAACCGCATCCAAATCGTCCAGTAAATTTTAGCAAAAACTGCATCCAAATCGTCCAGGACTTTTTTAACAAAGAATAATTTAGTCCTCTATTGCGTCGTGGGTCTTAAATAAGTAGAAACATGCCTTACTTAATTATAACTTTCTATGATTGTACGAGTAACAATAGGTAATTTTTAAAAACATTACAAAATAAAATGACGTTAAAATATTAAATAACTAATAGGTTTTAAACAATAACATGAAAATAAAAAAATACTGCAGGCGAATGCTCAAAAGCGAGTCGCAATCTTTTTTTAGACTTTAAAGTTTAAACTAAAGAAATATGGCTGAAGCAAAAAGTGAAAAAAAAAAATAGTAGGATATGAAACCCAAACTTCCCTACCTCGGATCGCCCGTACATTATTTTTCCTTTCATTTTTGTTATATTCTCTTCCTTTTCTAATTTCATCCTACTATTTTTTTTTTTTTTGGTTTAAAAAATTATCGACCCTGATAGTATAAATATAAGTAACATAATTTATTACTTTTTATTGTTATGCTGTTTTACGTTAAAATGCTCATATAAATGCCCTGTAAACTGAGGTAGTAAACAAGTATTTCACAGTCAAATATGAACCATGAAATTAGTAAGTATTTATTTATGTATCATTATAAGGAAGTAAGTAGGTACTATTTAATTGTATGAGGTAGACAAAATGTACATGTTTAACTGCTCCACACAGAGTCGCTAATCGTTACTTAAGGATCTCCTTAGTAAATATTTTAAAAGTTCATTCTCAATCTCATCAGTTCACTTCGTTAGTATAATTAATTTAATGAACTGTCATTATATGACGTTAAGGCCCACTTGCAGAGACGCCGAGTTAGTTAACCCTGGAATAAATTTGTAATTTTGACAGAAGCTTTATACGAAATGTGTCAAATCTGTCTTTTTAACCCAGAGTTAGCTACTAACTCTGGGTTACGACTTTTCTGCAAGCGCGCCTAAGAGATTTGATAATGATGAGATATTTGATTACTTAAACACTCATTAATATAATGGATTCTCTAAGTGTTGCTGACAGTTTGTAAGTATATTATTCGTATAAACATTATTATAATGAGACTTATTTCTTAAATAGCAAGTACTTAATGTTCCTCTATTAATATAATAAAATATAATCTTATTCTAAAAAAGTACGATAAAAATCTGTTTGACTGTGATATTAGCTCAAAATTTCTTATTCCTTAATGTATTTCCAAAAAAGGAGTTTCTCAATTCGGCACGTACTTATTGTTATTTTATAAAAAAATTGTTAAGGCATACGAGTGTAACAAAAAAAAACCACTCGAACAGTTGTATAAAAATCAGCTGACGCATAAATAAGTATATTTTACCAAAACTTGCATAAATTCTCAATTCCCCTTGGGGGTTATGCTTCAAAAATTAACATCCAGTTCACAGTTGATTGATCTACATATTATGATGGTACTTTGATGATTCTACACAAAAAAATATTATTTAAGGCACCCTTTGAGGCACACGTGATGAACGTCTGTACTGTTTTAACGTAAGAACGTTGAAACAGTACAAATACGACTTTATATAGAGGAACTTTGTGATGATTTAATAATCAGTTTGCTATTTTCATATGGCACTTCTGTGATCTAGTCCATTTGTATGTTCTACCTTTACACAAAGATCTACGTCTTTCCGACCAAAACAGGCCAATCTCTACAGAGATCAGCCATCTGCGCGGGAGATATTATAGAGCACAAGTGTGTGCGCAAAGCCCGCGTATGCCCGTATGCCCCCACTCTTGTAGTTCAGTGGGTCGGAAAAACTACATGACCGGAGAGAGATCAGGCAAAAACTTTTCTATTGTTCACAAAAAAATAAACAAATCATATTATCTGAAACATGATTATGAATTTTGTTGTTCAAAATAAGTACCACATAGTGTTGGTTGGTGTAAACATGTCATTCTTTTAAGTTGCAATATTTCAGACTTAAGACTAATTTTTAGTTCTAAGCTTAAAATACTATAAAAATTATAAAAGTTTGTGTAAAACTAAATTTAAAAAAGTTTAAAATTGATTAATTTTTAAAAGCTAAGTTTATATAATTTTAATGGAAAATTTCATCAGAATCAAAATAGATGCCAATATCAGTTAAGGCTCCACCACATGTGGATAAGTTATAACGGTTCATATACATACGGTGATCAAAGTCAGTCCCCGGCAGGAAATATTATACTCTATATCGTCTCTCTCGACAAACCGTCGCAGATGTGAGTAAGAGACAATGCTCGACGAAACAGACGCTTGCCGATTCTCTTTTTGCGACTCTATATGTAACTTTTACAGCCGAGTACTGTGATACAGCTGCTTTTTTTGAAAATTTTACAAGTGTGTAGTAAAGTTGGCCGCTTGCGGCACCGAATACCCTCTTAGTAAAGATTTATGCGTAGCGAACAAAAGATTTATGCGTTTGATGTTCAATCTTTTTCTGAAACAAACAATATTCATTTTATAATGGAGAAATATTTTTTTTTAGGTTTAAATAAAAATATGATTCATTTCAATAAAAGTGGAAGACGTATTAAATTATTATAACCAAGAGTTATAATTATTATTATTGACCTAGCCAAAATTTAGCTTCTGATCTCGATAAGTTGCTTATCTCTCCAAGTACTCAACTACAGCGATGAAAAATCACATGGATTCGCTGCTGCGATTTTGATGGACGAACGAACAGACACTTTTAGTAGGGGTTTATCAAAAAATATAGATTGATGATAATATTACTATAATTAATACTGTATTAATATAATTAATACCTACGTGCTGATTCACTGACTGACTGCCTGTAACTGACTGGAAAATTTTCCTATAATTTTTATCTAAAATCATAAGAACTAACACTAACCAATACAAAACAAACAACGCAAAACATACAGCTAAAACTGTTTCAGGACTATTTAAGCTATCGAACGAAGTGTGTTAGAATTGGTGAGCATGTAACCAATACAAAACAAACAACGCAAAACATACAGCTAAAACTGTTTCAGGACTATTTAAGCTATCGAACGAAGTGTGTTAGAATTGGTGAGCATGTAACCAATACAAAACAAACAACGCAAAACATACAGCTAAAACTGTTTCAGGACTATTTAAGCTATCGAACGAAGTGTGTTAGAATTGGTGAGCATGTAACCAATACAAAACAAACAACGCAAAACATACAGCTAAAACTGTTTCAGGACTATTTAAGCTATCGAACGAAGTGTGTTAGAATTGGTGAGCATGTAACCAATACAAAACAAACAACGCAAAACATACAGCTAAAACTGTTTCAGGACTATTTAAGCTATCGAACGAAGTGTGTTAGAATTGGTGAGCATGTAACCAATACAAAACAAACAACGCAAAACATACAGCTAAAACTGTTTCAGGACTATTTAAGCTATCGAACGAAGTGTGTTAGAATTGGCGAGCATGTAAGTTCATCACTACCAGTTGTTCACGGAGTTCCACAAGGAAGCATTTTAGGTCCGACCCCCTTTCTGATTTACATTAATCAACTTTGCAATTTGGAATTGATAAATGGAAAAATTATAACATTTGCTGATGACACTACACTTTTATCCTGGGGTCCTAATTGGGAAAATGTTTTCCACAATGCCCAAAAAGGTTTTAATCTAGTCATGTCCTGGTTGCATAGTAATCTCTTAAGCATTAATACTGGGAAAACTAAATACTTAACTTTCTCCATTTCCCGGCACACACAACCTTCTCTAGACAGCTTTAACATTAAAGCACATTCTATTTTATGTCCCATTCTTAGTTCAGTAAGTACATGCAATTGTCCTAATTTAGAAAGACCTGACTGTATAAAATATTTAGGCGTAATCATTGACTATCAACTCTCATTTGATAATCACATAAATATTCTACACTAGCGGCACGCTATGATGGCCGGTTTGACGTTTGTCCGCTCATGAAGTTCCGTATTAATTGATAACGACTTTGAAGGAAATAATTGTATTACTTTATTGACGATAGTGATGTGCAGAGATTCATAAATTTTATCGAATGTAGTTTTAGGTTTAGGACTCAAAATTTATTTATTAAATTGATTTCTAAAATGTATACAAGTGTAGAAAAATCAGTTTGCACCATTTAAGGGGTGAATGTACTTGTGAATATGAACAATTTTCACTATGTGGACAAACCTCTGAAATCGCAAAAAAATATCAGCTGTTTCATACAAAAGGTAAAATTTTTATTTTTATATGATATATACCACAACTCGGCATTTGGTTTTCTAAATTGAAAATTTTTAAAAATGGAATCTAATACGATCGTCACATAGGATCGCTGGCTAGCACAACTACTACCTCCGGCAAACTCGCGTCAATGCTCAATGCAAAACAAAGCAGTTTCGAATTGACGTTGCTTCGAAAAGTATAAACTGTCAGTGCAATGCGATTGTGATATAGTTTTGACCTGGCTTTGGATTTCAAATATTGATACTGCATTACTGTTGACCCTTGCTCGTTAATTTGGACTCTGTTCAAGCCCTTTGTTGTGGATTTCGTCGATATGACCGAACGTACGCAGAGAACTGTTCTAAATAGTCAGACACGTGAGTTCGTAATACGCCTTCGTAACTATTTCGATCGTGAAGCTCAAAATGGAGGGCCAATTTTACCTATAACGTCAGTGGTTGAACGCGTAGCTGATGCGCTTAATATTGGACAACGAACTGTTAGACGGATAACTAAAAAAAAATATGGCGAGACTGGCACAGAAGAAAATAAACTTCACACACCAAAAAAGAGAAAACGAGCAAAACCAGTCGTAGGCATCGATAGCTTTGATGCCGATGCTATCCGAAGACATGTTTACGGCTACTATTTACAGAAGGAGTATCCAACAAGAAAAAAGTTGGTGCATTCACTGAAGGAAGCTGGATTATTCTTCGGTGGGGAAAGTTCTTTAACGAAGATTTTGAAGACCATTGGATTTCGATACAAAAAATGTAACAAACGCAAAATATTGATGGAAAGATTTGATATAGCGATGGCAAGCTATACTTTTTTACGGCAAGTGAAAGAAATCAAAAATTGGCAAAATGTTGTGTTCTTGGATGAAACATGGCTTAATGCTAACCATACTGTAGGCCGTTCTTGGAACGATGACACAGCAGCATCTACTTCCAAAGTTCCTGTAGGAAAAGGATCGCGACTTATAATTTGTCACGCCGGAACAATCAACGGGTTTGTCGAAGGTTCTCTCATGGCTTTTGCGTCAAAAACCACTGGAGACTATCATGAAGACATGAATGGAGAAAAGTTTACTAAATGGTTTACCTCAATGTTGTGTAGCCTCCCTGAACCATCTATTATAATTATGGACAACGCCCCATACCACTCGATGCAAATTGACAAGCCACCTGCCCAATCCCAAAAGAAAGCTGATATCGTCGCATGGCTTCGTAAAAATGGCGTAGATGCAAACATGAATATGTTAAAAGCGGAATTAGTACGTCTTTTAAAAGAAAACAAACCAACCAAGATCCGATACGTCATTGACGAAATAGCATTAGAACATGGGCACAGAGTTATACGGTTACCGCCTTACCATTGTGAGTATAATGCGATTGAGTTGGTGTGGGCTCAAATTAAGGGATATGCTGCAAGACACAATACAGAACCCCCATTTACCACAAAAAAAATGCTAAAATTATTAGAAGAAGCTTGTGAACATGTGACTAAAGGAGACTGGGAAAAGGTTGTGAATAGAACTGTTAAATTAATAAGGGAAGATTATGAAAGAGATGTGAAAATAGATAATATTATAGAAAACGAACATATAATTATTAATGTAGGTGATGATAGCAGTGACGACAGTGAAAATAGTAGTATGGACGAATCTGATTAATTATGGCCTTTTGTAGCACCTTTTTTGGTATCTTTTGTATTCATATGTTTCTTGTGTGCATATAAAGTATGTATATTCATTTTCATTCAAATATTCAGTTCGTTCAAATAAATTAAATAAACATATACATTTTTGTTTTATTAAACCTATTTAATCAGGTACAAAAACAAAACTTAATTGTTTTTTGTTCGAGAATAAATTGACATTCCACATCACTATTGTAATGTGTCAAACCGGCCATCATAGCGTGCCGCTAGTGTAGCAAATAGAATTCGTAAACTCTGCATAGTAGTCCAGGGTAGATAATTTTTGAAAACAAAAAAAATTATAGTAGGATGAAACCTATTGGAAAAGAAAGAGAATGCAACAAAAATGAAAGGAAAAATAAATTACGGGCGATCTGAGGTCGGGAAGTGGGGGGGAGGGGGGGTTTAAGGGTAAAAAACGGTTTATCTCAATTTCTGGAAAAACTACAAGTCCTATGGAAAAAAGTTAAATGGCAAAGTTGTAGGTAATAAAAAGATCTACAACTTTTGTATTTAGACTTTTTTCACATAACCTCAAAATGTATGTGAAAAATTCAAATAACCAAGTTTTTGGTTTTTTATTTTTATCTTTTACAAAAAAAAATATTTTTTTACGAAATTTGGTGAAAACTTACCTTTTTATGTCCCAAACATACTGTAATTTTTCTGATTTAAAATATTTATTTTTTCACCTTTTTTTTTGACTTAATATTGAAAAAGCACCTAATTTTCAATCGAAAATTCTCCCGTCAAAATATCTGCTTTTTTAAAAAAGTCGGTGAGCTTTTTGTTCGTTGAAATCTCTACTTTCTGATGGTGTAAAAAAAAATATACATTACTATGGTAAATGCTCTCAGAAAATGCAGAAACGAAATACGAAATAACAGGTAGTAAGGCCCAGATCCTCCTAGCGCCTATGAAATACCTTTTAAATTACATGCGTAGATGGCTTTTTATTGCTATTTTAAGATAAATTATATACCTGAGTGACCTACGCAAAATTTTAGCCTATCAAAAGGTATTTCGTAGAGAAGTGGGGAAGGGGCTAGGAGGGTCTGGGCCTCACTACCTGTTATTTCGTATTTCGTTTCTGCATTTTCTGAGAGCATTTACCATAGTAATTTATATTTTTTTTTACACCATCAGAAAGAAGAGATTTCAACGAACGAAAAGCTCACCGACTTTTTTAAAAAAGCAGATATTTTGACGGGAGGATTTTCGATTGAAAATTAGGTGCTTTTTCAATATTAAGTCAAAAAAAAAGGTGAAAAAATAAATATTTTAAATCAGAAAAATAACAGTGTGTTTGGGACATAAAAAGGTAAGTTTTCACCAAATTTCGTGAAAAAATATTTTTTTTTGTAAAAGATAAAAATAAAAAACCAAAAACTTGGTTATTTGAATTTTTCACATACATTTTGAGGTTATGTGAAAAAAGTTTAAATACAAAAGTTGTAGATCTTTTTATTACCTACAACTTTGCCATTTAACTTTTTTCAATAGGACTTGTAGTTTTTCCAGAAATTGAGATAAACCGTTTTTTACCCTTAAACCCCCCCTCCCCCCACTTCCCGATCTCAGATCGCCCGTAATTTATTTTTCCTTTCATTTTTGTTGCATTCTCTTCCTTTTCCAATGGGTTTCATCCTACTATTATTTTTTTTTCACTTTTTATTATTTTTTAAGGCTTCTACCCTGGTCTATAGCTATTTTTTGAAGAATATATTGAGAATGTTGTACCACACCTTATGTGAATCTTTATTGACTTATTGCATTGATACTTGGGGGGGTGCGGCGAAGACGCGTCTCCTCAAATTGACCCGGCAAACATACAGAAATTAAAAGATAAACGACGGAAATATTCAGTATGTAATATTCCTAAGCATAGCACAGTTTTCTCTAAAAATTCCTCTTTTCACACACACACACACACACACACACACACACACACACACACACACACACACACACACACACACACACACACACACACACACGCACGCACGCACGCACACACACAGACCACAGACAGACACACACGAATGTTTGTATGCTTGACTATATCGGGGAAAGCACTGGCAGCTATCATACGAGTATATGAACTCAGTTTAGCTGCCAGGGCAGCATTACGTTTATTGTTCCTAATCTACAATCTTTTGTGGCAAATAAATCATTATTAATTTTAAATTGTATTGCTAAATTGTAATTAAAAATGTTGTAATTGCCGCCAAATTGTATGCTTGTTTTTGTTATGTATAATTATTTAATTATTTTATTAGTGGTGTACAATAAAAGTATATTCATTCATTCATTCATTATTATTATTATCTTCTTCTATATAATTATATAAAAGAAAGTGGTGTTAGTTACACTATTTATAACTCAAGAACGGATGAACCGATTTGGCTGAAAATTGGTGGAGAAGTAGCTTAGAACCAGGAGACGGACATAGGATACTTTTTATCCCGTTCGACCGCGTTTCCGTCAAGTCACTATAAAACGTGGTATAACAAAAACGCATCTGACACGGAATAACAAAACGTAAATGACAGTGGAATAACAAAACGTAAATGACAGCTTAACGTAATTTTGTCTTTGGTTAAGTATGGTAAAAAATTTGACAATTATAAAAATGATAGCTAAACGTAGGTAATTGGTATAATAAGGTATCAGTAATATCAAATATGTTTTCTCTTTGAATCATCATTAACAATGCCGCGAGCAAGACGATCAAATGTTTCCTGCTACAAAGCTACGGATTGACGTGATAGGATAGGTATAGTTGAGAACCTGGAGGGTGACAAAGATTTCCCGCGGGATGTTATGAACTAAATCCACGCAGACGAAGTCGCGGGCATCAGCTAGTTGTTAATATAATCATTATTATTAAACCCATTGAGGTCAGGTTCATAGGGGTAAAACTTACTCTCGGGCAGGGCAGTGGTCGGCGAGTCCAGGGTGGGCGCGCTCGCCGCAGCGAAGGGGCTCGGGGCTCGCGGCTGCAAATAACATTGCTTTAATTGAATATAAGCAGTGATAGCCTAGTGGTTAGGCCGGGATCGAACCTGCGACCCCCAGAATAGGAGACCTCAATTGAGGTCTCCTATTCGGGGGGTCGCAGGTTCGATCCCGGATACGCACCTCTGAATTTTCGGAGTCAAGTGCGTTTAAGCAATTAAATATCACTTGCTTCAACGGTGAAGGAAAACACCGTGAGGAAACCTGCACACCTGAGGGTTCTTCATAATGTTCTTGAAGGTTTGTGAAGTCCGCCAATTCGCATTGGGCCAGCGTGGTGGAATATGGCCTATAACCCTTCTCTCTGAGAGGAGACCTGCGCTCAGTAGTGAGCCGTTGATGGGTTGCTAATGATGATGATGATGATGAATTGAATATACACACAGGGCACAAACGAGCACACAGGGTGGAATCACATTTTAAGGGTCCAGGAAAAGAAGGGGCACATCAACATTCAGGATAATCAAAGAACATGGCCAATTAGGGGACTTTATTGCCAGGTTTTTGATTTCTTTTCAATAAGCCAATTTATCACGAAGTGTCTTTATCAAATGTGATTATTTGTTTTGTTTTATTAATCAATAAGCCCCTTCTTTTCCTTTAACTACCCCTTCATTTGTCAGCATGAATTCGCATTTAGCTGGATGATTTCGATCACACTTAGGCTGGAACCACATCGCATTTTGTCCATACAAAACTGACATTTTTCATACAGTCATGTACGCATCATTTCGGCTTTTCGATGCCATTACATCACATCGCATTAATTTCAGAATTATACGCATCGTGCGCATGATTAAGCATAAATTTTTTAAATGTCGACGTGTGTTTGAGTATACTTTAGCATATTTAGCATTCGAGTGTTACACATATCCGCATTTGAGATAAAAAATCGGCCAAGTGCGAGTCGGGCCTCGCTCTTTTAGGGTTCCGTTAAAAAAATTAAATTAAAATATTTTCATGTACCCATGGAAATATTTTAATTTAATTTTTTTAATTTAATTTAATTTTTATTATTTGTTGTTATAGCGGCAATAGAAATACATAATATGTGAAAATTTCATTTGTCTATCTATTACGGTTTACGAGATACAGCCCGCTGACAGACGGACGGACGGACGGACGGACGGACAGCGTCGGCTTAGTAATAGGGTCCCGTTGGTACCCTTTGGGTACGGAACCCTAAAAATGCGACAGCCAAAGCAATATGAAAAGAAAAATTGATGTGTACAATTCATACAAAATAGAAATTTTCATTAGATAAAAACTTTTACAAAGTATTTCCGAGCTGTCGAAAAAAAATGTATTTTTTTTTATATGATTTTGTTAGCTTCCCAATAATGATAAAATTAATTTAATCATTTTGCAATGAAAGACTTTAACTTAATTGACTTTTACTTAAAAATAAATCTATCCTGTTCAAAATGTTTGATACAGCTGGTAGCATTAGTTTTAGACATAAATGTCATTAATATGTCAGAATTAACACCACTAAACTTATAAAATTCAACAAATTTTCAAATTAAAATACACTCACCGAACCAGGATTGTTGTGTGGCAAAGGAGGTGGTAAATTCATGCCAGAGCCACCACTTGAGGCTATGAATCCGAGATTGCCAGTCCTCAACCCTGGCAATTTGCCAGGGCTTGGCATACCGCTCGACTTTGTTTCGTAAGGCACATTGTGCGGTGGGTACGGCGAATCTGTGACCGGATAAGGCGGATTTGCACCTGGGTAAGGCGGGTTTGCGCAGGTATTAGGCGTATTCGCACCAGGAGAAGATTCCTTTTCAATTGGGTAAGGTAAATTTGCACCAGGGTAAGGCTGCTTTTCATTTGGGTAAGGAGAAAGAGAAACTGCACCAGGGTAAGGGGGATTCGTTGCAGGATTGGTTAAATTACCGGGGTAAGGCGGCGGATTGTCCACGTAAGGAGTCACGTTAGGGTAAGGTGGATTTGCACCCGGGTGAGGCGAGCTTGTGGGAGGATACGGCGCATTTGGTTGATTACCTTGTGGGTAAGGGTTAGAGGGTGCGAACGGCGAATTTTCGGGATACGATTGTGGGTATGGGAACGAGGTGTTCTCGTGGGGATGGGGTGGGTAAGTGTTGATAACTGGCGGGTAAGACGACACGGGTTGCTGAGTGATCGGAGTTGGTTGCGGGAATTGGTCGTGCAGCGGGTTCTGTACGTTGTCCTGGAAGCCCACCAGTGGGACAGTTCCTATCACGATTCTGCGAGTCTCCTTTGAATCGGAATGACATCCGTCGGGGTTAACGACAACCTTAAAAAAATATTTCATTAAATACACGCGTGTAACTCACTGCAATTGTACTTTGCTTACTGCTAAAAGATTGATAAGAAGCTTGAAGCAGTGATAGCCTAGTGGTTAGTACTGCAGTCTCCTATTCGAGGGGTCGCAGGTTCGATCCCGGACACGCAGCTCTGACTTTTCAAAGTTATGTGCGTTTAAGAAATTAAACATAACAAGCTTCAACGGTGAAGGAAAACATTGTGAGAAAACCTACACACCTAAGGCCCACTTGCAGAAACGCCGGGTTGGGCTTAGCTCAGGAATAAATTTGTAATTTTGATAGAAACTTTATATGAAATCTGTCAAAGCAGCAGCTAACTCTGGGATTAGGCCAGCTTGCAAAAACGCCGGGTTAGGCTTAGCCCAGGAATAAATTTGTAATTTTGACAGAAGCTTTATACGAAACCTGTCAAAGCAGCAGCTAATTCTGGGTTAAAAGGATAACTCGGCGTTTCTGCAAGCGGGCCTGAGAGTTCCCCATAAAGTTCTCGAAGATGTGTGAAGTCCGCAAATTCGCATTGGGCCAGTGTGGTGGACTATAACCCTTCTCTGAGATAAGACCTGCGCTCAGTAGTGAACCATTGATGGGTTGATGATGATGAACGGGAAAATTGCTCACTTTGAATTTATATTCCAGGTTGATATACTGGCATCCAGACAAGTTGTACACGTCCATGGCTGGCACTTCCATTTCCACCGTCCAGTTCCTATTGGTGTTACCGGGTATGGGCCCCTTCTTGATCTCCACCACTGTATCCTTGTCTTTCCTCCGACCGGGCTCGCTCGTCGCTATAAATACCACCGTCTGCGGGCACAGAACAAAATAGTATAATCTTTTTAAAATATAATATGCATGTATTCTGTATTATTTGTTGTAGCTGTTTTCTTGTTCATAACTTATACTAGTGGTTCGCCCCGAACTGAGACATCGCGGTATCCCATAATTCCCGGTAGTTTTAACTATATTATATTGTAATTAAAACGCGCCGAATCTGATGACGTCAATCGTCATCTGCTTTCGTGGATGGGATGCGTATGCCTACAATAGGGCCAATTCTGTGTAGCATAATCTCTAAACTAAACTAAAATGACAGCTAATAATCTAGTTCTGTCCCTTTCTGCAGGGAGTATTATGAAAGGGTTACCAATATTTTTATTGCTGTCATTTTAGTTTAGTTTAGAGATTGTGTACAACAGAATCAGCCCCTATTTTACTAAAATTCAGCTGGTTCGGTGAACGGGTGTTACGTAGTATACGATTTCATAATAAAAAAAATTATAAAATGCGATAACTACGCGCTTGCGGCTTCTGCGGCGAGCATGTCTAGATGCGCGCTCATCTTTACATTCATAGACACAGTACCATTATACGGTAATAAATATAACATGTCTCTGCCATCAGTAGAATATTTTTTATTCCACCTAAGATGGTGCTAGCTTCTAATTATTGTAAATAGAAACGGATTTACTTTTGCAAAAACAACGTGATAGTTTTATACTTTTTACTTTTAGTATTTGACTGTAGTGAAAACGTTGATATTCATTAATTACAATCGAAAATGTAACATGTAAGAATAACATTTGTGAAAACAGAAAATAAATCGGGCCAAAAACAAATAAGTTACTTATAGAGCTTTAAAGTTTTCTGTTAGACAGAGAGAGCGCTAGTAAAGTGTGATGTCACAATTCAGCAGTTCCATACACGCTCTTTTGAAAATTTCGTTTTAGAAAGAGACAGATACAGTCACAGTAAAACAGCTTATATAATTCCGAGACTAGAAAAGATATTTTAAAAAGAGAAATGGCATTGTTTTATAATATTTAAAAACTTTTTTTAAATAAATAAAAAATATCAGTCAAATACACGATTGAATAAAAAAATGAGTCAGTCAAGAAAATGTACAGTCATGTAGTACTAAATTTATACTACAACTAGCTGCTGCCTGCGACTTAGTCCGCGTGGATTTAGTTTTAAACATGCCACGGGAACTCTTTCATTTCCCGGGATAAAAGTAGCCTATGTCACTCTCCAGGTCCTCAACTATACCTTGCTAAAAATTCCATCAATCCGTAGCTCTGCAGCGTAATCGAAGAAAAACTAAACACACTTTCGCATTTATAATATTAGTAAGATAGTTTACCCTCGTGTTCAAGTTTGGCCTCTCAAACTTGGTCTCTGACTAAAGCTCAAAGAAAGAAGTTTGACACTTGCCAAAATGCTATGAGTAGAAGCATGATGGGGAAAAAGCTGTCAGACAAAATAAGAACCACAACAATAAAGAATTACACAAAAACCAAAAATGTAACTGTCATCATCAAGAAACTCAAATGGAAGTGGGCTGGGCACACTGTCAGAAGTCAAGAGAAATGGAGCAAAATAGTAATGAACTGGTACACAGGGCACATGAAAAGAAAAAGGGGCAGACCTTTCCAAAGATGGGTCGATGAAATCAAAGCTGTGGCAGGTGGCAACACATGGGCAAGAAAAGCTTATGACAGACAGATGTGGAGGCAATTGGAGGAGGCCTTTGCCTAAAATAGGCAAATAGACAAGGTTGTCGAGGCAGAAAAAAAAATTGATTTTTTTTTTTAAATAAATAGGTCTTTTATATTATATAATGTTAATATTATTAGATGTATAGGTATAAGTTTAGTTAAAATACTGTTATAAATATTATGCTGCTTAGGGCCGATTTCACCAAGGGAAAGTAAGTCTTATCTGAGCATAAATTTGATATTTTGACAGTATTTTCAATACAAAACCTGTCAGAACATCCAATTTATTCCTAGGATAAACGTCACTCGACGTTGGTGAAATCGGCACTTAGAATATAAGAAAAATTGTAAGTTTACACCAAGAGTAGTTTGTAAACCAAGTCTGAATAAAGGCTCTTTTTATTTTTTTTTTATTTTTTTTTACCCTCGTGATGCAGAGCCTGATGTCGTCGATCTGCAGGTTGCCCTTGTTGCTGCAGACCACCTCGATGGGGATGGTCTGGCCGGGGCAGTAGCCCGCCAGCGGCAGCTTCACCGACACGTCCGCGGCGCCCGAGCTCATGCAGCAGCAGCTGTACGTCTCCTGGAACTGGTTTACCCTCGTGATGCAGAGCCTGATGTCGTCGATCTGCAGGTTGCCCTTGTTGCTGCAGACCACCTCGATGGGGATGGTCTGGCCGGGGCAGTAGCCCGCCAGCGGCAGCTTCACCGACACGTCCGCGGCGCCCGAGCTCATGCAGCAGCAGCTGTACGTCTCCTGGAACTGGTTTACCCTCGTGATGCAGAGCCTGATGTCGTCGATCTGCAGGTTGCCCTTGTTGCTGCAGACCACCTCGATGGGGATGGTCTGGCCGGGGCAGTAGCCCGCCAGCGGCAGCTTCACCGACACGTTCGCGGCGCCCGAGCTCATGCAGCAGCAGCTGTACGTCTCCTGGAACTGGTTTACCCTCGTGATGCAGAGCCTGATGTCGTCGATCTGCAGGTTGCCCTTGTTGCTGCAGACCACCTCGATGGGGATGGTCTGGCCGGGGCAGTAGCCCGCCAGCAGCAGCTTCACCGACACGTCCGCGGCGCCCGAGTTCATGCAGCAGCAGCTGTACGTCTCCTGGAACTGGTTTACCCTCGTGATGCAGAGCCTGATGTCGTCGATCTGCAGGTTGCCCTTGTTGCTGCAGACCACCTCGATGGGGATGGTCTGGCCGGGGCAGTAGCCCGCCAGCGGCAGCTTCACCGACACGTCCGCGGCGCCCGAGCTCATGCAGCAGCAGCTGTACGTCTCCTGGAACTGGTTTACCCTCGTGATGCAGAGCCTGATGTCGTCGATCTGCAGGTTGCCCTTGTTGCTGCAGACCACCTCGATGGGGATGGTCTGGCCGGGGCAGTAGCCCGCCAGCGGCAGCTTCACCGACACGTCCGCGGCGCCCGAGCTCATGCAGCAGCAGCTGTACGTCTCCTGGAACTGGTTTACCCTCGTGATGCAGAGCCTGATGTCGTCGATCTGCAGGTTGCCCTTGTTGCTGCAGACCACCTCGATGGGGATGGTCTGGCCGGGGCAGTAGCCCGCCAGCGGCAGCTTCACCGACACGTCCGCGGCGCCCGAGCTCATGCAGCAGCAGCTGTACGTCTCCTGGAACTGGTTTACCCTCGTGATGCAGAGCCTGATGTCGTCGATCTGCAGGTTGCCCTTGTTGCTGCAGACCACCTCGATGGGGATGGTCTGGCCGGGGCAGTAGCCCGCCAGCGGCAGCTTCACCGACACGTCCGCGGCGCCCGAGCTCATGCAGCAGCAGCTGTACGTCTCCTGGAACTGGTTTACCCTCGTGATGCAGAGCCTGATGTCGTCGATCTGCAGGTTGCCCTTGTTGCTGCAGACCACCTCGATGGGGATGGTCTGGCCGGGGCAGTAGCCCGCCAGCGGCAGCTTCACCGACACGTCCGCGGCGCCCGAGCTCATGCAGCAGCAGCTGTACGTCTCCTGGAACTGGTTTACCCTCGTGATGCAGAGCCTGATGTCGTCGATCTGCAGGTTGCCCTTGTTGCTGCAGACCACCTCGATGGGGATGGTCTGGCCGGGGCAGTAGCCCGCCAGCGGCAGCTTCACCGACACGTCCGCGGCGCCCGAGCTCATGCAGCAGCAGCTGTACGTCTCCTGGAACTGGTTTACCCTCGTGATGCAGAGCCTGATGTCGTCGATCTGCAGGTTGCCCTTGTTGCTGCAGACCACCTCGATGGGGATGGTCTGGCCGGGGCAGTAGCCCGCCAGCGGCAGCTTCACCGACACGTCCGCGGCGCCCGAGCTCATGCAGCAGCAGCTGTACGTCTCCTGGAACTGGTTTACCCTCGTGATGCAGAGCCTGATGTCGTCGATCTGCAGGTTGCCCTTGTTGCTGCAGACCACCTCGATGGGGATGGTCTGGCCGGGGCAGTAGCCCGCCAGCGGCAGCTTCACCGACACGTCCGCGGCGCCCGAGCTCATGCAGCAGCAGCTGTACGTCTCCTGGAACTGGTTTACCCTCGTGATGCAGAGCCTGATGTCGTCGATCTGCAGGTTGCCCTTGTTGCTGCAGACCACCTCGATGGGGATGGTCTGGCCGGGGCAGTAGCCCGCCAGCGGCAGCTTCACCGACACGTCCGCGGCGCCCGAGCTCATGCAGCAGCAGCTGTACGTCTCCTGGAACTGGTTTACCCTCGTGATGCAGAGCCTGATGTCGTCGATCTGCAGGTTGCCCTTGTTGCTGCAGACCACCTCGATGGGGATGGTCTGGCCGGGGCAGTAGCCCGCCAGCGGCAGCTTCACCGACACGTCCGCGGCGCCCGAGCTCATGCAGCAGCAGCTGTACGTCTCCTGGAACTGGTTTACCCTCGTGATGCAGAGCCTGATGTCGTCGATCTGCAGGTTGCCCTTGTTGCTGCAGACCACCTCGATGGGGATGGTCTGGCCGGGGCAGTAGCCCGCCAGCGGCAGCTTCACCGACACGTCCGCGGCGCCCGAGCTCATGGAGCAGCAGCTGTACGTCTCCTGGAACTGGTTTACCCTCGTGATGCAGAGCCTGATGTCGTCGATCTGCAGGTTGCCCTTGTTGCTGCAGACCACCTCGATGGGGATGGTCTGGCCGGGGCAGTAGCCCGCCAGCGGCAGCTTCACCGACACGTCCGCGGCGCCCGAGCTCATGCAGCAGCAGCTGTACGTCTCCTGGAACTGGTTTACCCTCGTGATGCAGAGCCTGATGTCGTCGATCTGCAGGTTGCCCTTGTTGCTGCAGACCACCTCGATGGGGATGGTCTGGCCGGGGCAGTAGCCCGCCAGCGGCAGCTTCACCGACACGTCCGCGGCGCCCGAGCTCATGCAGCAGCAGCTGTACGTCTCCTGGAACTGGTTTACCCTCGTGATGCAGAGCCTGATGTCGTCGATCTGCAGGTTGCCCTTGTTGCTGCAGACCACCTCGATGGGGATGGTCTGGCCGGGGCAGTAGCCCGCCAGCGGCAGCTTCACCGACACGTCAGCGGCGCCCGAGCTCATGCAGCAGCAGCTGTACGTCTCCTGGAACTGGTTTACCCTCGTGATGCAGAGCCTGATGTCGTCGATCTGCAGGTTGCCCTTGTTGCTGCAGACCACCTCGATGGGGATGGTCTGGCCGGGGCAGTAGCCCGCCAGCGGCAGCTTCACCGACACGTCCGCGGCGCCCGAGCTCATGCAGCAGCAGCTGTACGTCTCCTGGAACTGGTTTACCCTCGTGATGCAGAGCCTGATGTCGTCGATCTGCAGGTTGCCCTTGTTGCTGCAGACCACCTCGATGGGGATGGTCTGGCCGGGGCAGTAGCCCGCCAGCGGCAGCTTCACCGACACGTCCGCGGCGCCCGAGCTCATGCAGCAGCAGCTGTACGTCTCCTGGAACTGGTTTACCCTCGTGATGCAGAGCCTGATGTCGTCGATCTGCAGGTTGCCCTTGTTGCTGCAGACCACCTCGATGGGGATGGTCTGGCCGGGGCAGTAGCCCGCCAGCGGCAGCTTCACCGACACGTCCGCGGCGCCCGAGCTCATGCAGCAGCAGCTGTACGTCTCCTGGAACTGGTTTACCCTCGTGATGCAGAGCCTGATGTCGTCGATCTGCAGGTTGCCCTTGTTGCTGCAGACCACCTCGATGGGGATGGTCTGGCCGGGGCAGTAGCCCGCCAGCGGCAGCTTCACCGACACGTCCGCGGCGCCCGAGCTCATGCAGCAGCAGCTGTACGTCTCCTGGAACTGGTTTACCCTCGTGATGCAGAGCCTGATGTCGTCGATCTGCAGGTTGCCCTTGTTGCTGCAGACCACCTCGATGGGGATGGTCTGGCCGGGGCAGTAGCCCGCCAGCGGCAGCTTCACCGACACGTCCGCGGCGCCCGAGCTCATGCAGCAGCAGCTGTACGTCTCCTGGAACTCCAGATCTATGGGCTCCTAATAAAACAAATGATAAAATTATTATTGTTACGAAGTTCCTTATCGGTACGAACTTGGTGGAAGGGGGCTAGCCGTAAAAAAGTGTAAGAATTTTCCGTTCCCTCGTTTATTTATTACACACGTTCCGGCATAGCTTTGGTGGCGTAGCGGCTAAACGAAGGATTGAAACTATCGGTTCGGGGGTTCGAATCCTGACTTCAGATTATTATTTTTATTTTAATTATTAATTTATTATTTAAAGAAACTTCATTCCAACCGAGTGCTTGACGACACTCACGCATTTTCTTATTAATATTTATATAAGCTACAGTTATCAGCGCTTATATCGATTATGTACTGTGTTTGGAGTTTCCAAAATAATGGCGGTCTAATCTGTTTTTAAATTCATTAACTGAGTTTGAGGCCACTATTTCTTTGGGCAATTTCTTCCATATTATGTTTGTTAGAAAGTGTTTAAAGGAATTAAACGATGCCAGTTGATGACCTTTTGATCAAGGAAGAAATGAGCTGATCACTTTCAAATGTCTGCACAGATCTTCATAAATTATAGCAAGATCCATCTCGATTACATTGACTTTCAAACAGAAAAAACTGCATCAAAATTGGTCCATTCGTTAGAGAGCTAGGGAACAGGCACACAGATACACTTATACACAGATACTCGAAACTTATAACACCCCACCTTTTTTCTCAGGGGTTAAAAATACTCACTTTACAGTAAGGGTCCAGATTAAGATCCAATGGTGCCATAACCCTAACAGCAACCTTCTTCTCCTGGTCGAACTTAAAGGCTCGGTCCACCACAGCCTTGACCGCGTAACGGATGTGTCCATAGGCCCCCTCAAATGAAGATGGACAGTTCACCGGCAGGTGGAACTGGAATGGGTACTCATACTTGCCTGCTTGGATCGTGACTTCCCCTGAAATATAAATCTTTCCAGTTGATATCTCTTGTCTAATAATAATTATTGTCTTTTGCGCATGTTCATTTCTTTGTATATGGTACATCATCATCATCATCGTTAGCAACCCATCAACGGCTCACTACTGAGCGCAGGTCTCCTCTCAGAAGGGTTATAGGCCGTAGTCCACCACGGTGGCCCAATGGGAATTGGCGGATTTCACACACCTTCGAGAACATTATGAAGAACTCTCAGATGTGCAGGTTTCCTCACGATGTTTTCTTTCACCGTTGAAGCAAGTGATAGTTAATTGCTTAAACGCACTTGACTCCGAAAAGTCAGAGGTGCGTACCCGGGATCGAACCTGTGACCCCTCGAAATGGAGACCACAGTCCTAACCACTAGGCTATCACTGCTTTTTGTATATGGTACATGAATAAGTAAATCTATATATATAAAAGAAAGTGGTGTTAGTTACACTATTTATAACTCAAGAACGGATGAACCGATTTGGCTGAAAATTGGTGGAGAGGTAGCTTAGAACCAGGAGACGGACATAGGATACTTAAAAAAAAAACAGAACAGCGGATTGATGCGATTTTTTGCATGGGTATAGTAATGGATGTAGTAGTGGTTCCTCAGACCGGGAGAGCTACTTTTTATCTCGGATAATGAAAGAGTTCCCGCGGGAGTTTTAAAAACTAAATCCATGCGGACGAAGTCGCGGGCATCAGCTAGTACTTAATAAAGAAAGCTGAGCTAAGAGCAATTAGTTTAGCCATCCAAAGGGGCAATGCCGCCAGCATTTTGAGTACTACGCTGCACTGCGTTGACATTGATGATGTTTTATTTATATTAGTTTTAATAATTTTAGAACTAATTTAATATTAAGTGCTTATTAATTTAAGGAATAGAATAGAAATATATTCTATTCGAGTAAACTTTACAAGTGCTTTTGAATAGTCTATGAATCTACCACTGATTCTGAATGCCATCCCTGCCAAGAAGACACAGCAAGAAAATCGGCAGTCGCTCTTTTCAAAATAGTTTACAATAGGTACTATGATAGCATACATAGGTATGCAGTGTTTCTACAGTGAGGGGAAGTGCCAAAACATACCTACTTAAAATTCAATACATGTTAAGATGGGCAGACAGAAGGAATAAATAAGTCTCAGTTAAAACTTCATCACAACTACCAGGGTATCCATATTTAACCATACCTGATTCACCGCCAACCAAGTACATCTTTGTATTGACATATTCTTCGTATGAATTATGGTGTACAGTGTATGATTGCGACTTTCCATTCACGGTTCTAGTGCGTGTGGTGGTCCAGTGCACTTTGCAGAATCCTTTTAGTTTCACAAATAAACCTGGAAAACATTTTTAACTAAATTAATCCTAAATCTAGTTCATTGGAGCACACACAGGGATAAAAGTTTAAAAACTTGACTAGGTATGTATAACTAAAATATAAAAAAATCTTTTTATAAAACCAACTTCATATACCCGCGCCACTACAAAGTATATGATTTATTGTTAATTTTTATATGTTATTCATAATACAAAAAGCAACACGTACATTTACTTCTAAAAATAAAGTACACAACTGTGTGGTTAAATTCAAGGTCATAAAGACGTTAAGAATATAACAATATAAATCTAGTTGACTAATTAAGATTTTGTTGTTAGGTGTATACATACTAGGTACATATTGTATATTGAGGTTTACATACCCCGAAAACTTTTAGCTTTGTCTTGTTGGAATATCAGTTTCCCGTGAACTGTCTGACCTGAGTAATAGGTTCCGTTTGGACTGTCCAAAACCATACGCCCTTCATCGAACCCCATTATGAATTAAAAGCTGTGAAAAGACTTGGTTCTTTATAAAAAAAGAAAAAGCCGTCCCAGTCCCACACAGTAAACAGTTAGAACACCACAGACATAGACCACGAACCATGAAGGTAGCAAATACATGGAGGTGCCTTACCTACAAAAATCGGGTGCATACCTACAGAAAAAAACTCATAAAATGGCCGCCCATTAGGGAGTGTGCTTCGAAACTATCGACATCGATAAGGAGTGAAGCGATAATCAAGCATTTATTTACACGTAGTATTTATAGGTTATAATAATTACGTAACGTACGTTTGTACTCTATCAGGTACATATTATTCGCGTGGATTTAGGTTTTTAAAGATCTTGGAATATCCAAACAGTTTCGCTGCCGTTTTGTGAAATTGAAAGAGATCACCATATATAAAAAATCGGGCAAGTGCGAGTCGGGCCTCGCTCTTTTAGGGTTCCGTACATACGACCAAATCATTTTTTAAAACTAGATACATAATTATTTAGATATCTTAGAAAGTACTATAAATTAGTATATGGGGGAAAATGCTCGATTGTTTTGGTGACAACTTACCAACCGCATTATAAATCGGTGTTTCAGTAATTGTTGTTTAAATACACTATATAATTCATAATATACCAAAATTTCAAATTCCTTACTAGTTTAGTTTTTGAGATAGATCCCTAACAAAATTGGTCTAAAACCGAAAACTTTGACAGCCCCCCGATTTCTTCATTTTTGTAGCTAAAAAATAAAAAAATATATTATTACAGTGCAGACAATGACACCCCACATGCCGGGGTAAAAAATAAAATTTTATTTCGACTCCTTTTTCATGTATGGGAGCCCCCTTAATTTTTAATTTAATTTAATTTTTATTATTTGTTGTTATAGCGGCAATAGAAATACACAATATGTGAAAATTTCAACTGTCTATCTATTACGGTTTACGAGATATAGCCCGCTGACAGACGGACGGACGGACGGACGGAGGGACAGCGGAGGCTTAGTAATAGGGTCCCGTTGGCACCCTTTGGGTACGGAACCCTAAAAAGTACTCATTTATAAATTATAATATGTATCAATCGTTTGTTAATTATAAACCATTATTTCTTTTCATTAAAAGAGCACCTTGCTGGCTCATAGTAGTAGAATTTCTTTCTATAAGCGGTGGTAGAGTCGAAACATGACGTGCTTAGCATGAGACAGCTATCTGCATGCCCTACATATAAATAAAAAAATATAGAATACTAGTTGACCCGGCGAACTTCGTACCGCCAACTTATATTTTATATAAATAAAACAAATAAACTATCCTAATCAAAAAAAACTATCCTATCTTTCAAATTGGACTAAATTACAGATAGTAACGAAGTTTGATCAAAATCACTTTAATTTAAATTTAATTTTATATCACACAATATATTATTATCACACAAGTTAAATAGTTTAGGAGTCCATCGTGGACAAATAACGTGACACGTAATTTATATATATTACTAGCTGACCCAGCGAACTTCGTACCGCTTCTTATCTATATAAATAAAACAAATAAAGTATCCCAATTCAAAAACTATCCTATCTTTTAAGTTGGACCAAATTACAGATAGTTACGAAGTTTTATAAAAATCGGTTAAAATCGGTAATTGAATTGCACAGGGATTATTATTAAATCCACCTCTTGCTCTTACCGCAGAAAAGAAATGTATCACACGATTTTTTCATATTTTATGTAGAGGGATGTGTGTTATATTTATATTTTCCACGCCTACAGCACCCATCCATTTTTTTCTTTAAGTTTTCACTAGCCGGAAACGACAGCAGAAAACACGGACATTATCATCTATTATATAGAGGTATTAGATTCTAGCATTTATTATTTATGTGAAGTATTAAAATAACCGGACAAATGATATCAACTATAAACACCAAACTTCTTGTATTATCTGATAATATGGTGATGAGCAGTACCTAATGCATTAGAATTTATTCAAGTCGTTTAACGTCACCTATAATAATATCGACAAGTCGATACTCCATTGACACAAATCCAATAACACGCAACTACTTGACAGGCTGACAGCTGAAGTTCAACCAATAGGAGTGAATACATAATGTGTTGTACATAAGGCTCATAAAATGGCGGATGGCACCCGGCTTGACTAGTAGTTACTTTATATACTTCATCTCCATCTATTTCCTACCTACCATGCCACGAACACTATCTATAGTCTATACTATAGGTCCGAGGTCGACCGTTTAACTCGCGTATCGCCTGCGCGGTAAGAAGGGAGCGGGGGCGGGTAACGCTACACACGGAGTCAATAATCCAAAGATTTATCTCGAGATAGACATTGTTGGTAAAGAATTAAGTATTTATTTTTAAGTTTTAACATCTCTAACATCTCCCTCCGCTCCCTTCTTACCGCGCAGGCGATACGCGAGTTACGGTCGACCTTTAAGATACAGACTACTACAGATTTTGCCACAGACGTAAAAACTAAAACCGTCTCAGGCTCAAGCAGTGCCTGCAGTGCTAGTAGTCCGCTAGGAGTAGTGTTCTGTGAGCAGTGCTGCCATGTCTCAAATCTACAAATCTGTATTGAATATTATTTTTTAAATCTGTTTGGATTTGGAAAATTGAAAATTGGATATAGCTTATGTATTTTAATTAATTTTGTTCATGTAAAATATAAGCATAATATGTCACCCGGAGCATATTATGGAATCGATTGACATCTGAATCAAAATCGGCTCAGTAGTTTAGGCATGAGCTTTAAAGAATATCAACTGAAATTAAATAATCTGACTCAGCAAAGTAGACGAACGAAATGTGTAGGCTTCTTTCTTCTGCGCCATTCGTGTAGTAGGTAAGCTTGGTTGGATCAGATAGTACCTATTCATTGTTTACCAAATAGACGTATCCTCGGGAAACCTCCGGTCTGTACGCCTCAAATGCAAAGCCAACACTTATTATCAAATAATGTAAATCATGCTTGAATCCATTTCTTTAATTTCTTTTCATCTTCTTCTTTATGAACTGATAGACGTCCATTGCTGGACAAAGGTCTCTTGCATGGACTTCCACAGGCCTCAGTCTTGCGCCGCTTGAATCCAGTGACTCCCTGCAACTCGTTTGACGTCGTCGGTCCACCTGGTGGGAGGTCTGCCAACACTGCGCTTCCCGGTGCGGGGTCGCCACTCCAGCACCTTGGGACCCCAACGACCATCAGCTCTTCGAACTATGTTCCCCGCCCATTTCCACTTCAGTTTCGCGACACGCTGAGCTATGTCGATGACTTTGGTTCTCGGATCTGCTCATTTCTGATTCGATCCCGCAGTGACATTCCGAGCATAGCTCTCTCCATCGCCCGCTGAGCGATCCTGAGCCTACTTATGAGGCCGTTAGCTACCGATTTCTTTTCATAGGATTAGTTTAATTCAAAAATTCTGTAAGTATATAAGTATAACAAAATCTCAAATAATTTTTTATATGTTTTTGGATAAATCTGTATAAATGGCAAACCTGTTCATTAAAATGAGGAATCGCGTCTGTGCGCATCGTTTCTCGACGTATACCATTACTTGGTTATATACTCAAAGACGAATTGTCGTGTACGCATCAATTCGGCTTTTAGCGGTAGGATTCGTAAATCGTAATTATTATTCTATGTGTTCGTGGTCTCTAGAAAACTGTCATTTTTCATAGTCGTGTAAGCATCCATTCGGCTTTTCGATGCGTACACGACTGAAAAATGACAGTTTTGTATGGACAATATCCGAATCGTTACGCACAGATGTGGTTCCAACCAAATAAGTTCTGTGCTTGCCTGTGGTCAACCTGTGGTGCTTGCCATCGTAGTCGTAATTCCTAGTTCCATGGTGCTTGCAATCATGCAATATTTATGTAGTCGTAATTCCTAGTTCCATGATGCAAAGCAAAGCAAAATCATTCTTAAGGCTCAGAAGGGCTGGAACCCAGAGCCGTAAAGCCAGTTAAATAAAAAAAAATAAACAAAGCATTCTTCTTGGGCTTCTTTAAATCCTAGTGTTCCTGGTGGTCTGTGAATCAGTCAAATTCATTCAAATTCAGTCAAATTATTGCACTTCAAGTGGAAGGTGTGTTTTGATGCTTTTGTAATTTCGTGATTTTTAAAATTGACATTAATTATTTATACAGAATTAATGCGTTCGTTTGAAAAGTAATGTAAAAAATATTATATTCCTCGCGTATTTAAAATGTTCGTAACGATATAATATGTGGATGTTTTAATAAATTCACCGTGGGCCACTCAATTCGTGATTACCAAGTTCCAACCTCTTTCGATATATTTTTTGCTTGGAAAATAAATTTTATGAATTAACTTTTTTAATTTTTTGGACCTTTTGAACTAAGTAAAGACTACGAAATGGGATCGTCAGAGAAGGATATTGAATTAAGTCCTGTGAACACTTTTCCGAACAACAGTAAGTCTGCAGCTGAAAAAGTGCATATAATAGTTAATGATGAAGACGATGTTATTATTGGACGATTTAGGAAGATCAGTTCAGCGAAATCTATGGCTGCGACGAACGGGAACATACAGTACCCTTCTGAAGTTATCAAAAATGAAGTAGATTTGGAGTCAGGCTTGCACTTCAAAGTGAAAGAGGCAGAAAAGGACAAATTGTTACCTGAGGCAGTTTCAAATGGAGAGCTCATTCGCTCCAAGTCGCCGGTGACAAAAAGTAGTTTCCGTGATATTGAGAAACCTTCGAGATTCAAAGATCAGCCATCTACCACCAGGTTTCAGGTAATTTTTCACCTGATTTTTATTTTATCACCTCTTCATTTCTTGCAGATTATTTGCGAAATGTCTAATATTTTTATACAACTAATAAGGGTTAAACACTCTACTAAAGATTGTACCTGTAGTAAGTAGTGTACATAAACAGAACGGCTAAACAGTGAACTAACACAAAACAGGCCACTTTTTATTGTAATATTTAGTAAAGAAAAAAAAAGGCAATTAAGCGCAGCTGCACCCTCATCCCTTGATAGTTTTCTTTTTGAACAGAATAAATTAATATGTGTTTAAAGGTAGCTCAAGAATTGAGTTTGAAAAATGATGTATTATAAAATAGATTAAATATTGCATTAATGATTTGGAAATTCAAGACGGTTTAGTCATTAATTTAAATTCTAAAATCTATTTAAGATTTCGCTCAATAGGAGTGAAATCTTAATGCCTATTTTCTTTGTGAATCCCTAAATTTTAGGCAAAGCTAATAATAAACTGATTAAGATATACTCAAACACTAATACCTACTACATTTGTGATAGTGGGCATGACTATAACTTTCAGAATAACTCTAAATGCAATTGGAGGGGAAAAGAAAAAAATCTTGATTCCAGCATTCAAAAATGGTTATAAAAATATCATTACAATAAACTTTAATGTAATACTCATTTGACAGTACTAGTTTCATTGCATAGCCATTAATTCTATGCATAGAATACCATAGGAACTAAAACAATGATGTCATACTGATAAGGTGTATGGAACAAAAAGCATCGCAGCAAGTAATCTGCATACACCTGAATCACTTGCACAATGAAAAAGTATAATAAACCTTGTGCTATTCACAATAAAAGCTTGATAAATATGTTTAATGATAGCAGAAGCACACAAAGGTTTATGTTGAAAAAGCTTGCTTTATTGTGTGTACTAAGTACTTATTTGCATTGTGTATGTGAATTAGATGTGCTATAGCCAGAGATAATAAAGGTTGCAGCATTATTTTTAACTAGTAGGTTAAATACTAATGTATCATTTTATTATTAAAAAAAATATTTAATCACTTAAAGGAAAATTCTAAATTAATCCTACTTCCTTCCTACTAATCCTACTAATAGTATTATAAATGTCTAAAATTTTGTGAGGATGGATGTTAACTAGCAGGTTAAATACTAATGTATCATTTTATTATTTAAAAAAATATTTAATCACTTAAAGGAAAATTCTAAATTAATCCTACTTCCTTCCTACTAATCCTACTAATGGTATTATAAATGTCTAAAATTTTGTGAGGATGGATGTTAACTAGTAGGTTAAATACTAATGTATCATTTTATTATTTAAAAAAATATTTAATCACTTAAAGGAAAATTCTAAATTAATCCTACTTCCTTCCTACTAATCCTACTAATAGTATTATAAATGTCAAAAATTTTGTGAGGATGGATGTTAACTAGTAGGTTAAATACTAATGTATCATTTTATTATTTAAAAAAATATTTAATCACTTAAAGGAAAATTCTAAATTAATCCTACTTCCTTCCTACTAATCCTACTAATAGTATTATAAATGTCTAAAATTTTGTGAGGATGGATGTTAACTAGTAGGTTATTTGTTTTTTTTTTGTTTTTTTTTTATTCAAATAAACTTTTACAAGTACTTTTGAATCGTCAATGAGTCTACCACTGGTTCGGAATGCCGTTCCTGCCGAGAAGAACCAGCAAGAAACTCGGCAGTTGCTCTATTCAAAATACTTTTACAATAAACTTCACAGATATTCTATGTATGCAGAGTTTCCACAATGAGGGAAAGGTCCACAAAAGCATACGTAATTATTTCTAATTATAATTCAACACATGTCAAGACGGGCAGACAGAAAGTAGCCCCATTGCCGCTGGTGGCACCCGTTCACGAGCATGACGCATGACCCAGCCATTGCTTCGCTCAACCATATTTTAGGGAACGCAACAACCCGCATCACACGACACCACCGCAGAAATGTTAAAGAGAGTGTGACATACTTAGGCTACCCATCTTAAGGCATCGAATTGAAACTAATATTCAAATCAAATACTCATTTTAAAATATGACTTGTACACAAATAAAGTGGAAACTCTGACTAGAATAGAATTATTTTGATATACAATTATACAGGTTAATCATTACCTACTGTCTCATGAATCGCTGGAACGAATTACATTCACGCTTTTTTGTCATTTATATAGTCTTCAATCGTATAATATGCTTTTTTCATGAGCGTAGTTTTAATCGATTTCTTAAACTTGTGTAAAGGCAAGTCCAAGATCGACTGTGGAATTTTATTATAGAACGTCACGCCCATTCCCACAAATGTCTTTCGGACCCTCTTGAGGCGCAGTCGAGGAATCACGAGCCTATTTGGATCTCTAACCTGCCTATCTCGTAATTCACCCTTTTTTTTGTAATTCACAATGTTTTGTCTGACAAATATTATATTGTTATAAATATATTGTGAAGCTACTGTAAGAATGCTAAATAAGAAGGTTAAATACTAATGTATCATTTTATTATTAAAAAAAATATTTAATCACTTAAAGGAAAATTCTAAATTAATCCTACTTCCTTCCCACTAATCCTACTAATAGTATTATAAATGTCTAAAATTTTGTGAGGATGGATGTTAACTAGTAGGTTAAATACTAATGTATCATTTTATTATTTAAAAAAATATTTAATCACTTAAAGGAAAATTCTAAATTAATCCTACTTCCTTCCCACTAATCCTACTAATAGTATTATAAATGTCTAAAATTTTGTGAGGATGGATGTATGGATGGATCATTGGATGGATGTTTGTTTGTTACTCTTTCATGCCACTTTGTACTTATCCATTTGGCTGTTTGGAATGGAGATAGCTCATACCCAGGATTAACACATAGGCTACATTTTATCCCGGAAAATCCCGCGGGAGTCAAAACACTTTAATCCATGCGGACAGAGTCATGGGAATCATCTAGTTAATTTATAATTCAATTAAGTTAAAATTTACCTATACTGCATTCCAACCATTACACGTCCACGGCTGGGCATTCTTGAAAGGATCACCACAGGACACGATCTTGCGCCATCTGTATCAAGTGGGCGTTAGCGACTCGCTTGATTTCGTCTGTCTATGTAGTGGGGGGTCTTTCGACGCTGCACTTCCGTGCAGGATATCACCATCTAAGGACCTTGGGTCCCCATCGTCAGAAGATACTCTGAGCATAGCTGAACCTGAGCTTGGTCCACTTGTCAAAGACCCAGAATTTTCAGAGTTATTTGCGTTTAGGCAATTGTGTATCATGCGCTTCAACGGTGAAGGAAAACATCGTGAAAAAACCTGCATACTGTCTGAGAGTTCTCTGTAATGTTCTCAAGGGTGTGTAAAGTCTGCCAATTTGCATTGGGCCAGCGTTGTGGCCTATTACCCTTCTCTTAGATGAGACCTGAGGAGTGAACCGTTGATGGGTTGCTGGTGATGATGACGTTAAGAAATTTTGTTGAGGTCATTCAGTATTTTATTAAGCTCCTCATGAACATCGTATTACTTACGGTCTCCCATAGCCTATTAGCCTTCTTTATCAACCTATAGACGTCCACTGCTGGACAAAGGTCTCCTGCATGGATCTCCACAGGCTTCGGTCTTGCGCCGCTTGAATCCAGCGGCTCCCTGCGACTCGTTTGATGTCATCGGTCCATCTAGTGGGGGGGTCTGCCAACACTGCGTTTCCCGATGCGGTTCGCCACTCCAGCACCTTGGGACCACAACGACCATCAGCTCTTCGAACTATGTGCCCCGCCCATTTCCACTTCAGTTTCGCGACTCGCTGATCGCCTATTAGCCTATCGTACGATTATTTTTTTCACCCTCACTCATCCGTTACTTTATTAGCCAAGACCTGCTTTCAGCGGTCTAGGTCAGAGGCGCCTGTGCCGATAAATCATAACGGCGCACAATTGGATAATACGCTCTACACCAACGGTCGGCAACAGGCGGACCGCGGTCCGTTTGCGGACCGCGAAAGGTCGAACCTCGGACCGCCAAATATTGTAATGTGTTGTACAGTTCTTGCAATATCTACAAAAAAAAAGCTATCAATTTAGCCACTATGTTTGACTCGACGGACGCATGTGACATTTTTTCTCGAAGATAATTTTTTTTTATAAACAAAATATATCGTTCGAGATTAACGGATGCCCACCTAGAAGACACACTTCGAATTTGCTGTTCCTCTCGAGAACCAAAGTAGGTATAAAAAACTGCCTCAAGACCGTCGCCGGTGTAGTTTCTCATGTTAATCTTCTTGTGTTTTATAATTCAGAATTTGATTTGAAACAAAAATATTAAATAAATATAGTTCTTGCAATTCACGAGTGCGACTGACTTATGGTTGTGTGTGTGTCGTATCTGTATAAGTGTGAGCGAGCGCAATGCTCGCGCCTGCCCGCTCTCACCTAGGCTTTGACAGGCACGCACACTTATTTAATGTGCATGTTCACGAAGTAACCACAAGTAAAGCTCACTCGCCTTCTTGAATTGCAAAACTGTACCTAATTATTATCAGTTGTTTTTTTCTGGACCTCGTTAAAATTTTCCCACAGTATCCGGACCCCGATTAAAAATACTTGCCGACCCCTGCTCTACACTTCCCATAGCCTTAGAGCGAGACTTGACTCCGCGCGAGCGTCTTCGTTTGGTACCCTTAGTCTATTTTTAGTCGACTTCAAAAAAGGAGGTTCTCAATTCGACGCGTATTTTTTTATTTCTTAGCGATGTTACACAGTAACTCCGTCAGGTTGGTCTCATTTAAATTTGGTGAAGATCTGATGAATGTATTCGGTGATGGAGGACTTCCGTCCGCTTCAATGAAGAAGAGGACGGAAGAAGAGAATCGCTCGCGATCAGAGAATGTGTAGATTAATCCAATGAAATTACACTAAAAAGCTTCAAACGCCACTACAATGTATAAAAATAATTTTAGTTTGTACACGTATGTTGGTCGGGCTAGCGTCGCGCATCGGTTTCATAGTTTTTTAATTTTAGTATGATTGTATCTACTATTTTTCTAATTCGGGGCTTTTAATTTTGTAGACAAACAATTTAAATAATTCTGGTGCATGTCACCAGAATTATTAAAATTGTATTAGAAATTGTATTATAGTGGTAAAGTAAGTATAATGTCGCATTGAAATCGGCCCAGTAGTTTTTTCAGGAAAATGGGGAAAAACAAACAGAACCAAATACGCATATATAGGTATTATACCGTCTCCGTTTCATCGTGGATCTTTGGTAATAATTGGGTATTTGACTGTAGTCAAAATGATTGATATTCATTATTATTTATCATCGATAATGTAACATGTAAGAATAACATTTGTAAAATCAGAAAAAAAAATCGGTCCAAAAACTAATAAGTTATACTGTTATGTGACTGTATCTGTCTCTTTCTAAAACGAAATTTTCTATGGAGCGTGTGTGGAGCTGCTGACTTGTGAGTTGTGACATCACAGTTCAGTAGCGCTCTCTCTGTCTAACAAGAAACTTTAAAGCTCTATATTTCCGATACTAGTTAAGATATTTAAAAAGGAAAAATGTAATTGTGTTACAATATTTAAAAACGTTATTTTAAATAAATAAAAAAACATCAGTCAAATACCCAACTGCAGGGAACATACTCGTACGTCTGATAAAATGCGGTTTGAACCAGTTTCTCACATGGATCAGTGCCTGCTGAGTAACTCTAGCGATAACCTGTGCTATCAATATAATCATTTACGAATGGAGCTCTAAGATTTATATCGTGTTAAGTACTTCTTAGGGTTAGGTAGGTACATTTATGTATTGAGAAGTAGCTTAATCTTAGGTTGGTAGTGGTACCTACAATTATATTAAACTAGCTGATGCCTGCGACTTCGTCCGCGTGGATTTAGTTTTTAAAATCCCTCGGGAACTCTTTGATTTTCCGGGATAAAAAGTAGCTTATGTCATTCTGCAGGTCCTCAACTATATCCATGCAAAAATCACGTCGATCCGTAGCTCTGTTGTGGCGTGATTAAACGACAAACAAACAAACAAACACGCTAAGTTTTCCATTGACAATCGAAACTGATGAAGAATGAAAAAAACTTATCAAGTGCGTATCAGAGTACGCATAATTGTGAACTGCAAAGGTTTTGTATTTCGTTGTCTGTCTTGGTCCAGTGAAGTTTTAGCTTCATTTTCTTTGTAGAGATTGATAACGTAATTAACAATACCAGCACAGAAAATAATTACATGGCACTCACACATTCATTGCTTGTTTTGAGCCAACGTTTGTAGCGGAACTTTGTTAGAAACTTCCGATCTATGAGTATTTAATCTAAGACTGTAGTCTGTATCCATTTTTAGGGTTCCGTACCAAAATGGTAAAAATGGAACCCTTATGGTGAGACTTCCTCCGTCCGTCCGTCCGTCCGTCCGTCCGTCTGTCTGTCACAGTCGATTATTTCATTAACTATTAAAGCTATCGACGTGAAATTTGGCATAGTTGTGTATAATAGTGGCCCAACATCATTGGAATAAAGAAAAATCGAAAATTATTTTTAGTTTTATTAAAAAAGGGGGAAAATCGGGGGTTTGAAATTTCAAAGTAAGATAACTATACCGAGTGGGATATCATATGAAAGGCCTTTACTTGTACATTCTAAAACAGTTTTTTAATTTATTTCTATATATAATAGTTTTTGATTAATCGGCCAAAATCTCGAAAAAAATACCGTTCCCCTCCCCTTATCTCCGAAGTTTACCAATCGAAAAATCTGAAATAATTATGGTCAATAAAGGTTTATGTATATTTTACAGGAAAAATAAAAACAACGCGAAAATTATTTTAGTTTGATTAAAAAAGGGGGAAAATCGGGGGTTTGAAATTTCAAAGTAAGATAACTATACAGAGTGGGGTATCATATGAAAGGCCTTTACTTGTGCATTCTAAAACAGTTTTTTATTTATTTCTATATAAAATAGTTTTTGAGTAATCGGCCAAAATGTCGAAAAAAATACCGTTCCCCCCCCTTATCTCCGAAGTTTACCAATCGTAAAATCTGAAATAATTATGGTCAATAGAGGTTTATGTATATTTTACAGGAAAAATAAAACCAACGCTCTAAATAGCATAGTTTTTTTATATTAACAATAAACCTCTACAAACAAAGTTAACGATAATTAAGCAAATTAATATAATATTATCGTTTTACTTTTACTTTTGGAGTACGGAACCCTCGGTGCGCGAGTCCGACTCGCACTTGGCCGGTTTTTTTGTTATTGCAAATACATCTTCTATTTACTGGCATAAGGTACATTTAACTTGTATGAATAATAAAATATAAATATAATGGAGTTTTAATGGAATATTTTAATTAAAACTCATACTTATTGCAAATAGGTTTCGCGGCAGTGCAATACAATTATCTGTAGGGCAGAGCAGTCTGTTGTAAAACTACAAGTGTAAATTGAAAATTTAAAACACCCCCGACATGAGAATCTATGGCTGTCCAAGGTATCAATTAATTGTCACTTAATCGAGCAATCATACGCCAAAAATGCCTTACATCATTTTGGAAAAGAGCTCATACTCTTACACTGCTAGACCGATATTAACCAAAGCTAAGAAGTAAGAACCATACCTTAGAACCATAGCTAAGAAGCTATGTTTGGTTAATATCGGTCCAGCAGTGTAAGAGGATGACCAAGGCAAGGAAAGAGGCTTTCAAATGACAAAAACCGCATCGAAATCGGTCCATCCGTTTGAGAGCTACGATGCCACAGACACACACACACACACACACACACACAGAGACAGACATCGACGTCAAACTTATAACACCCCTCTTTTTGCGTCGGGGGTTAAAAATAAAAATCTATGAAGCATGTGACAGACACCAGTTATTTAATAAATCTTATTCATAGAATCACGAATGCCGTCATTTTATGCCGTTTAGAGAAGATATATTAGAAATATACTAGAAGGTCTTATCTCTGACGTCGGTGTATATGATCCAGGTTCCATAAATCTTTGCTTCCAGTTGCACGAATATGTCTATTTTACACAACGCGTTCCAAGAGGAAATACGTAACTTTTATTTATAAGATTGCAGCATGGTTGGTAGCTCTATCTGCTCAGTATATTACATAAGCTTGTTTATGTTCCATGACTTACATAGAAGTGATCGTAACTTATTAACTACTAGTGGTTCGCCCCGAACTGAGACCTCGCGGTAACGGTATCCCATGATTATTCATTCAATCGATACATGATAACCAAAACTGACATTATTATTATGCCCGTTTTCACCAAACATACCTAAATCATCCCCTAAGTAGGAGTCTCTTAACGTAGGTAGCTCCTAAATACAATCCTAAGTCCTAACATCCGTCCCAATATCCTTTTAGGTGTCCCGTACAGGATCGTGATAAATAAGTTGACAGAAAACATCAATCACCTAACTTATAGGTAGCCCGTAAAGGTTAGGGAACGTTAGTGAAAACATTGAATTATTTATCAAACATTGAATTTAACTCGTAGTTCCATGGGAATAGTTACTGACTGCGCCATCTATTAGCATTATTGTGAAGCTATGTTGATGCTATATGAATTACTGACGCCCATTAAAAATTAAATAATCTCGTTTCTTTATAATATTCATATAATTTTAGTATTTGTTGTTCAAGTACAGGATATAAGTGACCTAAAAACATAAAATCAGTTTGAAAATCCATAGCGGATTTTTCTAGAGAGCGTCTTCAAGCGAGCGTATAAAATCGCCACTTTGAAAGCCCCCCATTTCGTCAATTTTAAGGGAAAAATTAAAAAAAAAAATATTTTTGTACTCAGTTCAAAATTATCTTTAAAATGATACGTAACAATTTTATGTAACGCGATTTTTTTTTTTACTTCGCATTCGCTTCTATGAGAGCCCCCCTGAAATAAAGATTTTTATAACTTTTTAAGCCATTTTCGGCTGGAGGCCATCGGTTTACATATTATATCTAAATTTGAAGTAATTACGTTCAGTAATTCAAAAGTTATAAGGCTCTGACAGACGGACGGACGGACGGACGGACGGACGGACAAGTGCAAATCGCCCTAGTTAACTCAAAGACCTTCGCTTCGCTCGGTCGATTAGATATGCATTATAGGTACTTACTCGTACGTTCTATGTTATAGAACATACATGAACTTTAATAACTAGTGGTTCGCCCCGAACTGAGACCTCGCGGTAACGGTATCCCATAATTATTCATTCAATCAAAACATGACAATATTATTATGCCCATTTTCACCAAACATACCTAAATCATCCCCTAAGTAGGAGTCTCTTTACGTAAATAACCCTAAATACAATCCTAAGTCCTAACATCCGTCCCAATGTCCTTTTAGGTGTCCCGTACAGGTTCGTGATAACGAAGTTGACAGAAAGCATCACTAACCGTACACGTAGGTAGCCCGGAAAGGTTAGGAACGTTACTGAAAACATTGAATTATTATGTACCTACTAACGAGTGAAAACGGGTATCTGTACAAATAATAAAAACCCAAAAGATACAAAATTACAAAAAAATAAAAGAGATTTACAAAAACCAAGTTAAACACCCAAGAAACAAATAAATAAATTGGCCCCGAAACGGGAGTTCGTAATAATTATTTACTTGCGGTTATTGTCGCGATGCACGGCAAGCCAATACTTAAGAATAGGGTTCTCACTTCTCAGGGCACTCTGAGCATACCCTGAGGACCTCGTTCTTAGAATTACGGATGCGGAACCAAAAAGCCGCAACCCGTGATCTAAATAACCGCGAAATAATAATAAGTAATAGGTATATTTTATTCTAATATATTTTTTGTTAAAATATAGAGACAAGCGCTTTATCACACCTGATGGCGAGTGAAGGTGCAGAGAATATTCTCTGCATAGTTAAGGATGATTATACTGCCTGCGAAATTCAAATTTAATTTGGTTTTTCGCAATTTGTAAACTAATACGACAAACTAGGCTAATGGCATTCTAATTGCGCCAGTAGCAATATTATCATCTTCACAGGTTTACATAAAAGTCTTTACTTGAAAGTGATTTAAGAAATTAATCAAAATACTGACTAATTTGTGTGTAACTCGCGTCCAACTCAGTATTTTGATTAATTTCTTAAACTGGTCACTTTGAAGTACAGATTTTTATGTAAACCTGTGAAGATGATAAATCTACTTGCGCAATTAGAATGCCATAAGCCTACTTTGTCGTACTAGTTTACAAAATGGGAAAAACCAAATTAAATTTGAATTTCGCGGGCAGACTCATATAATCCACCGTAAGTGTAACTTAACACGCAGAAACTTAGATATTGACAGTTAAGGTTCCTGAAACGATTCATCCAACTGAATGTTCATATCCATCTATCTAAAACGTCGTAAATCCAAAGAAGTAGGTATATTTCTAAACATAGATACTAACGAGCTTTTGCCCGTGACTTCGCTCACGTTAAGTTCGATTTTTCAAATCCCTATTTTACCCCCTTAGGGGCTGGATTTTCAAAAATTAAATTTTCAAAAAGCTATATGCCAACTTTCAGCCCGATCCATCCAGTAGTTTGACTGTGCGTTGATAGATCAGTCAGTCAGTCACCTTTTCCTTTTTATATTTACTTACATATGATATTGTTATGATTTTGAATAGAGCAACCGACAAGTTCCTTGTTGGTTCTTCTTGGTTGGACGTGGAAGGACCTTCTGAACCAGTGGTAGATTTACTGACAATTCGAAAGCACCGTGTAAATATTTTCTATTTTGTTCTATTATATTGGAACCGCACCGGGAAGCGCAGTGTTGGCAGACCCCCCACCAGGTGGACCGACGACATCAAACGAGTCGCAGGGAGCCGCTGGATTCAGGCGGCGCAAGACCGAGGCCTGTGGAAGTCCATGCAAGAGACATTTGTCCAGCAGTGGACGTCTATCGGTTGATAAAGAAGAAGAAAAAGAAGAAGATATTGGAACGCTAACTTTTTTGCTACTGCAATCACATATCACACCGCAGCGTCAGAGGTCGTGGTATTACTCATATGCAGTTAACTTACTAATGACACAATATGTCGGGTCACAAGAGATTTGAGCCACTTAAGCTAATATGAAAATAGCTTGCTTATAAATCCGTTCGGCTTTAAAGTGGGCTGCGGGCTATATTTAACCGTCTAAATATAGCCGGCAGTGCAATCCAAGCCTTGCAGTCTTCATCCAGGAGTAAGAGTCAACTTACATTGCGTTTTTATGTCATGTCACGTTGGTTTCGTCACAGAATATATAATAGTACTACGTACAGAAGTTTCACTCCTTTGATGTTGACTACTTGCCGGCGCTTTAATAGCCTACATATTTTTTATTAAATAGATAAATCACGCACGCAAGCTAAATTAGACATAGCTCGGCGCGAGGATCCATATTGCTTTGGATCTGTTCGCCTTCTACGTCACGGACGCCGTGGCGTGGTTGCCTAGGGCTGTCAACAAAGAGTAAAAAACTTTTATTTATTTATTTATTTTCCCATAATATAAACAAAGAGGTGATACACATGATCTGTTAACTAGACACCGTCATAAACTACTAGGTAGGTAGTGTAAACAACAAAATTAGTTAAAATCTTGTAAACCATAAATTAGTTTACAAGATTTTGACTTATGAAGTCCTATTCTGGGTAGGCCTATACCTATTTTAGTATTTTGTGTTAAAACATAAATTACTTACTTAGTTGTTATAAACAGGCAATATAGGTATATATAGTCCAGATTTCCTTACTTGAGTATTCGAGTAAACAAACACCTCTTGATATGAATATCACTTATTTACACACAAATCACACATTTTTAACTATGTATAACTGTCTAGATCTATTCATCAAACACATTCGTTACGATTTACACCAAAAATTGCTTCGAGTTTACCACTATAAGATACTAGCTGATCCCCGCGACTTCGTCTGCGTGAATTTAGTTTTTAAAATGCCTCGGGATCTCTTTGATTTTGCGGGATAGAAAGTAGCCTGTCACTCTCCAGGTCAACTATAGGTATCCTTGCAAAAAATCACGTCGATGCGTAGCTCTGTTCGGGCGTGATTGAAGGAGAAACTATCACACTTTCGCATTTATAATATTTCACATATAAGGTGCAAGTGCATATAGTTCACGTGGTTTTTTACACAGGTAATGTTGAGGACCTGGAAAATAACACAGGCTTCTTTTGTCCCGGGAACATACATTTAAACGACCGCGCCACTACAAAGTATATAATTTATTGTTGATTTTTCGATAAAATTTAAATGGGACCACCTGGGACCCTTTGAAACAAAAAAGAATTTTCCAAATCGGTTCAGGTGTGGTCGAGTAATCGGTGAACATATATAAAAAAGTTTCCGTTAAATTGAGATCCTCCTACTTTTTTGAAGTCGGTTAAAATAATAATAAAAATTAGTTTAAATTCAACGAAGTTATGGAGTAAAACGGTCAAAATAGTTCAACCCCTATCTCGGAGAACATACATCCATCCATCCATACATCCCTATACTACATCTACACAAACATACATCCGTATACAATATACATCCATCCTCACAAACTTAACACTAACTTAACAACATTAATAATATTAGTGGGATAAGTAGGATCGAATATAGTTAATGTAGTTATTGGAGGGGGAGGATACAAACATACATACATACATGCATACACACATAGATACGTACATACATGCATGCGTACATACATACATACATACATACAATATACATACATACACACACACATACATACATACATACATACTTGAATACATACATGCATACACACATAGATATGTACATACATGCATGCGTACATACATACATACATACATGCATGCATACATATATGCATACATACATGTGTACATACAAACATGCATACATGCATACTTGCATACATACATGCATACACACATACATACATACATACATGTATGCATGCATGCATATTACCGCATATATTAAGGATAAATATGTGAAAAGTAGGGAGCGGGTATCCCGCGGGAACTGTTTGTTTTCCCGGGATAAAAAGTAGCCTTTTCACTTTTCAGGTCCTCAACTATGCCTATCAAAAAAAACCCATGTCAATCTGTAACTCCGTTTGCGCATAATTGAAAGATAAATGTGTGAAAAGTAGTATACTAATATCCCGCAGGAACCGTTTGTTTTCCTGAGATAAAAAGTAGCCTTTGTCATTTTTCAGGCTCTTAACTTTACCTGTGCAAAAAAATCACGTTAATCTGTAACTCCGTTGGCGCATATTGAAGGATTAATATGTGAAAAGTAGCATACGAATATCCCGCGGGAATGGTTTGTTTTCCCGGGATAAAAGTAGCCTTTTCTCTTTTCAGGTCCTCAAATATACACATACAAAAAACCACGTCAATCTGTGACTCCGTTGGCGCAAAATTGAAGGATAAATATGTGAAAAGTAGCATACTAATATCCCGCGGGAACTGTTTGTTTTCCCGGGTTTAAAAGTAGCCTTTGTCACTATTTAAGTCCTCAACTATGCCTATCCAATAAAACACGTCAATCTGTAACTCCGTTGGCGCATAATTGAAGGATAAATATGTGAAAAGTAGAATACTAATATCCTGCAGGAACTGTTTGTTTTCCCGGGATAAAAAGTAGCCTTTGTCACTTTTCAGGCCCTTAACTTTACCTATACAAAAAAACACGTTAATATAAAACTCCATTGCGCGAATTTTGAAGGACAAATGCGTAAAAAATAGCGATGCTATCCCGCAGGAACTGTTTGCTTTTCCGGGATAAAAAGTAGCCTATGTGCTATTCCAGACTATAATCTATGTCTGTGCCAAATTTCAGCAAAATCGGTTCATTAGTTGTCGCGTTAAAGAGTAAACATCCATCCATCCATCCATCCATCCAAACATCCATACATCCATCCTCACAAACCTTCGCATTTATAATATTATAAATGCGAAAGTTTGTGAGGATGGATGTAAGGATGAGGAGGATGGATGTGGAGAAAATAAATCCTATCCTATTAATATTAATAGGATAGGATTTATTTTCTCAAAAACGAAATAATAGCAGAACTCATTTGCACAGATTAGGAGAAAGTGACATTTCGTAACCCTAGATTGTCTATGAATCGTTGAGGTGGGGACAGGCGAATGAGTGACCTTATGAATGGATTGAATCCATGGAACTAGGAATTACGACTAGTCTTCCTACTTCAATGATTGAATCATCATTACAGTAGAGGTGAGTAACTTTAGAACATAAAATATAATGGATATTGATAAAAAATAAATCACTAGCAGAAAATGATTGTAATGGTTATCTTAAATAAAATTAGATAGTATTATAAAGTAAAATATAGATAATCTTAATCTTTATTATTACCAAACTAAAGAACATTTTACTAAAGAAAACAGGTAAATAAAAATACACTACTGTTTTTTTTAAGAAAATTGTTTGTATCACAATGTTACCCACAAATGGGGTATACTTTAGAATAGAACAAAAATCTGATTAGTAATAATTAATAAATCTTCGTTAATTTTTTCTTGTAAATTCCTCTTTTTAATATAATTATGAAAAAGATATTGTTTAGCTACTTTTTACGTCAAATTTGTAGTAATGGTACACGTCTATGACCATCGCAGTTGGGATGAAAATCATTCAGTTGTATAATGCTTTCACATTCGTTCAATCGCTTATGCGATAACTTCCCAACCCTATAAATTGTCTTTGGTTAACATTCGGCCATTATTGTTTACTCGAGTACTCAAGTAAGGAAATCTGGACTTTTAGTAGGACCCGCGCTCGCCCAGCTAGACGAGTGCGGGTCGCGGGTGGCGTAGGCGGGAGGGGCAGCCATCGGCAAATCTCTGCGCGCGACTCATAAGTAGGTAGGTACAACTTCGATAGTGAAGTGTAAAATAGTTCAATTCTGTGATAGGATATAGGTACCTACATAATGTAAGTACTACTGTGGTTAATTTATTGTATAGTTAATAATAAGTTTTCGCTACGTAAATAAATAACTAGATACTGTAGGTATAAATTGGTACACACTCCGTACAATACCTTAATAATTTTAAGTAGGTACCTTCTAACATAATTTTAATTATGAAATAAACTCGCTTTTCAGTATCCTTCGGTAACATAAAAAATGATAAATAATCATCTTTTGAGCTCATAAGGCATCCATCCACACAACAATAATTACTACGACGACTTTTTGCCATTGTTTCATTATTTTATGTCCATCCATATAAAATATAAATGTCTACAACTATTTTATCCTACAACTAAATATACTAAACATAAATTAAAACTATTTAAACCAATATTTACAAAAAAGAATTTACGCGTAAGCAATGTTGAAATCAGTACCTAATACGTCCGCGCTAGCCCCGACTGTCGTGGCACTCAGTGAGTGCGCGCGATTGTAGGTATGTAAATCGCGTAAGTACCAAGAGTGAGACAGGCCTGGTTTCGTTCCTAGCCTGCTGTGGTATCACTGAGCTCTATTAATTAATCTATGATTAACACTGGAGAGGCTGCTGTCATTTTTTTGGACCTAGTTGCTTGACGCCATTTTGGCGCTGTAAGCAGATTAACGAGTGTTTTTGGAACTAATAATATTACAAATGGCGCACCAACCTCTACAATTAATCTATGATTTCAATAACCGAACTGTTTAAAATCTATGATTTCCTGTATCATAGATTTATTGTAGAGGTCGGTGGGCCACTTGCAATATTATTAGTACCAGAGACACTCGTATGTCAAATGTGGCGCTTCAAAATTGATCCATAATTATGTTGTCATTTGTATGGGACAGCCAATCCAGTGTTAGTCATAGAATAGATTAAATAGAGATCAGTGTGCCGAAACAACCTTTGAGAATGTCAGAACTCAGAGGCGCTACGTGCAGGTTTTTATCCTTCAACTTTGAAGCATGTGATATTTAATTTCTACGCATATAACTCTGAATGAGTCATGTGCGAACCGGCGACCTGCTGAATAGGAGACCGCAGTTCAAACCACTAGGCTACCACTGCTTCAGACTGTCAAGTGTCACGACTCTACGAACTAATAAATAATAAATAGAGAAACAATGCCAGTACATAGAGTGCCTGAAGACTAAAGTCTTCGAACAGTGCGTGTTGCCAGTGATGACTTACGGATCCGAGACATGGTCGGTAACTAAGGGCCTCATAAGTAGGCTCAGGATCGCTCAGCGGGCGATGGAGAGAGCTATGCTCGGAGTGTCCCTGCGGGATCGAATCAGGAATGAGGCGATCCGTAGGAGAACCAAAGTCACCAACATAGCTCAGCGAGTCGCGAAACTGAAGTGGAAATGGGCGGGGCACATAGTTCGAAGAGCTGATGGTCGTTGGGGTCATAATGTGCTGTAGTGGCGACCCCGCACCGGGAAGCGCAGCGTTGGCAGAACCCCCACCAGGTGGACCGACGACATCAAACGAGTCGCAGGGAGTCGCTGGATTCAGGCGGCGCAAGACCGAGGCTTGTGGAAGTCCATGCAAGAGACCTTGGTCCAGCTGTGGACGTCTATCGGTTGATAACGAAGAAGAAGGAGAGACATACAGTAAATGTGTTACGTACAAAATTATTAAATATTGTCAAGCCATGTCGCTAGTTTGGTCTGACACGGTAATCAGTAATATCATGTTTATGGGTTTACTCCAAGAGCGAGTAGGTACTGTACTGGCGCATGATTCTCGGGAAATGATGTAGACAGGAAGGAACCTGTTAAGGGCCATAATTGTTGTGGATTCCAGAGATGTTTTTATCTTCGTGGTAATTTCTTAAGACAAAATGATCGGAAATTATATCTTCATTCGCGTGACAGTCCAAAAGTTTCGTAACCTGTATTCTTAGTACAAGTTGCACACCTAGACAACGATGATCAATTTCGAGTAGGTATATACTATAGAATAGAATTTAGTTTTTTATTTCAATAATTAAACTTTGCTTTTGAATCTAACGGAATGCCGTTCCAATGCAACCGAGAAATAGCCAGAACTTTTTTTTTCATCGCCGTCTCATGAATTGCTGGAGCGAGTCATATCCATGCTTATATTCATCATTTCTACAATCTTCAATCGTATTATATCCTTTACTTTTTAACCGACTTCCAAAAAGAAGGAGGTTCTCAATTCGTCGGAATCGGTTTATAAAATATCAACAATAAATTACATACTTTGTAGTGGCGCGGGCGTTTGAAGTCGGCTTTTTATTAAGATTTTTTATATTAAATATTATTTCATGAGCATACTTTTAATCATTTTTCATTCATCATTAGCAACCCATCAACGGCTCACTACTGAGCGCAGGTCTCCTCTCAGAGAAGGGTTATAGGCCATAGTCCACCACGCTGGCCCAATGCGAATTGGTGGACTTCACACACCTTCGAGAACATTATGGAGAACTCTCAGATGTGCAGGTTTCCTCACGATGTTTTCCTTCACCGTTGAAGCAAGTGATAGTTAATTGCTTAAACGCACATGACCCCGAAAAGTCAGAGGTGCGTACCCGGGATCGAACCTGCCACCCCCCGAATAGGAGACCACAGTCCTAACCACTAGGCTATCACTGCTCTAGATGCTCATACTTTTAATAGATTTCTTAAAAACTCGTGTAAAGGAAAGACTGACTGTACAATATTAGTATCGAACGTCACGCCCATTTTTAGTTTCGGGTTTATAGAAACATCAGTGTTAACGTCAGAGCAAAAAGATCGTTGATTTAGTAGGTACTACCGAGTTTATTTATAAATCTTTACGCTTGGGGTGTTGGCTGTACCTATCTAGATGTATGGATTAGGATGAACTTTAAAACAAAGGTTAAAAGGTTATTCCATTTTATTCTGACGTCGTCGTATTGTTTCGATACTCGACGTCTATCAACGTCGTCGATAAGTGGCCACTCGTACTAACTACTAAGCTAAGCCTATAGTTAACCATAGTTTTAGGTTGACAGCCAGCAGATTTGTAAATTAGGGAAAATAAATTACCTACTTTTATATTGAAACTCACAAAGACCGAGTTATACCATCTCGTATTATCTACTTGAAGTACAGAACGTTCATAGTATACGAGTACACATCTTTGACTTTGAACTGTTCAATGTCTTAGCCTAATCAGCTAGCGTGGCATAAATATAATTCTATAGACATCAAATCAAATAACTATTTCATGTCACGTCCAAGAAGAAGTTGATGCTCCATTCAATATCGATAAGTCGTTCAATATATTATATAAACTACACCCACTCTCTACAATATGCATGGAGGTTTAACTGTTTCGACACGTACTCTATTAACAATTTCAAAAGCTTTTTTCGTGAGTGGTATTTGTAATTAAATGTGACGCAACAGGAACTAGGTCTCCCATACCCAGCTGATGCGTATGCGGTATGACAGAATCTCATACGCGTACGCGTGCAAAATCTAAACTATTTGGATGCCGGAATTACAATTTTCATTCGAAGTGAATACTCTGAAAATGTCCAGTTTATGTCCACATGTGCGAAAGATATTAGTACATTGTTCGAATTTTATTGAGCATGTTACTGACCTATAGTTATATCGTCAGGCCAATTCATTAATGGACTATTTCAAAATTTACTGTTTCGATTAATTGAGGCTCAATGTTATGGAAATTTCGATTTTACAAGTAAAACAAGTGTAAATTAAAAAAATTATTTTTAAATACAAGCTTTTAGTAGCTACATCATTAGACTCTAGATACCATACTTACCATACTTACTTACTTGATACTTGACCAGTTTATTTATTTGTTTGTTTGGGTCAAATCTTGCAAGGTGAATTAGACCCACTTCCCGGTTTCCGATTGAGCTGAAATTGTGCATGTATGTGTAAATCGGATGACAATGCAATATTATTGTGACATGGAGCTGATCTGATGGTGAAGACGGAAGATGGCTATCGGAACTCTGTAATAAAACGATGTAACCCCATCGAGTTTGGGCTCGTTTGATTCGTCATGACAAGAACTCTGATCCTAGATGATATCCAGAGTCTAATGATGTAGCTACTAAAAGCTTGCATTTAAAAATAAATTTTTAATTTACACTTGTTTCGTAGTCGCGTCACAGTTTCTAAACATTTTTCTTGTTATCGCCCTCAGATGGAAGACAAGCAAGATGACGCGACCGACTCCGACGGTTCAGGCATGGAGAGCGACGACCCGCTGACAGCTACGGACACCAAGTATGGCAAAAGTTTCAGGTACCTTACCTCTACTATACTAGTCATCATCATCATCATCATCATCATCATGATCTCAATCCCGTGCCGGCCCATTAATGCCATTAAGAGTGGGTGTACGCTCGTTAACAGTAAACAGATTTGATTTTTACAATAGTAGATCAAGTTTCAATTACCCGAAAAAAAACACGCAAGAATTACATCATACTGCCAAGGGACGTGTTTGGGCAAAAACATAAAATGATGAAATTTGTGCGATACTAAAAAATGGCGAAGTTAGGTCTAATTTTTAACCAATATTCATTAATTTTCAATGTGTTGCATATTACAGAGCCAAAATTTTTACATTAAATTCCGATTGATATTATCAAGAGAGTAGCCTAGTGAATTGAAAAGAAAATGAATATTTTACGAGTTACAAAGTATTTGGCGCTTACTACACTCCTATTCCGCGCAAAACGCTTTCTTTTGTCGCGCCTCACATGAGGTTGTGGCTATGTTTTATCTCATCGCGAAATCTGATTTTTTTTTGGTGTTACACGCGCTCTTAATGGGGGCACGGTGGGGTAATTACGAATCTCGCGACAGGCTTGCGACAGGCGTAAATCTCGCGATCGCTGCTGTCAAACGTCACTTTTGTATTACGTAAAAAATTTAACGTACAATTTGACATTTTGCGACCGGTCGCTTTGCTATTGCTGTCGCTTTGCTACTGCTGTCGCTACTGCAAAATTTTAAGTAATCAGCCCGCGGGTCACCTCTTAGAATGAGAACGTTCAACGCCAAAGTCCAAAGGATTAGCAGGACTTCACGCACCTTTTGACAACATTATGGAGAAATCTCGGACTAACTGGTTTCCTCACGATATATTATATATTCACCGTTGAAGTAAGTGATATTTTGTAAAACGATCTATACATCGATGTGTAAAACGAAAGTTCGAACGATGGACCCTCCCAAAATTATAGGCTGATGTTTTTACACTAGAGCTACTCTTTCTCGACCAAGCTAGGCTATTACCCCCGTGGCCCGTATACCTATCCGGGACATAGATTTACGCAGGTAATCTATACTTAAAAATACTTATCCTGACTGACTGACTTACTGACTGATCTATCTATATCAACGCACAGCCTAAACCACTGCAGTTAGAAACATGAAAAGAGATTGGCGAATTCCATAGTTTCTGACCCAGACGAACTGAACTGATCACTGAACGCTCACGTTCACGTATCAAACTTCTCATACTTGTTCTAGTAAACCAGACTAACAAAAATTAATCAAAGTCTATCAAATAAACATGGGAGAAAAAAGATATTCACTTGTATTGCCATGTAACGGTTATTTATAATGTGTACTTGTGAATAATTATATTTTTGATCCCCATCTTCTAAAAATATGGGGTTTACACAGAAAAATACTCGGAAAAATATTAATTATAATTAAATGTTTTCCGAATCTGAACGGTTTTTAAAAATGCTGGGTTAAAATTCGCCAACCTACTGTTAGTAGGTTTCTTTTATGACGTGGGCAGTGGGCACCCACTAAGAAATGACTATTTGAAATTCCACCCCCAAGGGGGTTAAATAAATTGATATCCATGAAACTTTACTAACATGGTATTTGTCTTTGATGGATTAAAAATAAAGAAGTGCTTACGTGTTTCACAGTTTTTGAAAATTCCACCCCAAAACTTATTCCGCGAAATCGTGGGGGCAAAAGGGGTTATTGGAATTTATGAATTTGAACTAATAATGTTCAGTTATTCAGAATATTTATTTTAATAGAAGCTATGTCTACGTGGCATATCAATATTCTCGAAAAGTACCCATTTAACCGAAGCCTATCAAATCTCAAGTGAAAGGTTTTATTAAAGCAAAGTTGCATTTGAAATGATAGAATAACTACTTTCACCAGTACTTATAAAAGTGGGCAGGTATTCATTACGTTATCATGGAATATTTTCCATTGCGAAAGTGCTCTACACTACCAATTACATGAACAAGTATGTATACCTAAAGGTATGTGAAAAGTTTGAATCAATATTTTTCTCATGTATTTATGTCACAAGCAGTTTAGGACAGTTTGGTAATAGCAATTATTGCATAAGCGAAAAGTTTGAATACGCTATATGTAGGTAAGAGTACGTTTAATTAATTGAAAACTAGCTTGAACCGAAATCTCGAACGATGTTGGATTGTGGTTGTCTAGATTGTGTTATAATTTTGCATTAGTAATATTATAAATGCGAAAGTGGGTTTGTTTGTTGGTTTGTCCTTCAATCACGTCGCAACAGAGCAACGGATCGATGCGTTTTTTGCATGGGTAGGTATGGGTCCTCAGACCGGGAGAGCTACTTTTTATCTCGTATAATTAAAGAGTTCCCGCGAAGTCGCGGGCATCAGCTAGTTTATTATTTTAGTAACTATAGCTATCCGCTCGGGTAGGTAGGTATATCGTGAGGAAACCTGCAGGCCTGAGAGCTTTGTATATTATATTTGAATGGTGTGTGATCTCGCAAATTACAATTACAGCGTGGTAGGCTAAGACCTTCTCTTAGAGGAGACCTACACTCAGTAGTGAGCCGTTGATGAGTAGCTGCTGATGATGAGCTGGGGTATAGGTACCTATTTGTATATATTTCAGTTGTTCATGAAATTTTGTTAACTCTTTTATGAACATTCAAAAGAGCGGTGTTTGAAAATAAATAATGCCGACAGCATTCTACATCTCGCGCGGTTGTTACGCGAAATTCCTGTCTGTTTTTAAACGAACCAGCCGATACCAGCATTTTAAAATATACATGATCGGATTCCTATCGATGCCCTCGCTCTTTGGCCTTGTATTTTGAAATTACATGCTCCATAGTCCGCTCTTAATGAGAGGGCAGACCGGCTACTTTTAACGGCAGTGATCGGCGTTTTTTTATCGCTGTTCGGAAGCTCGATTTCGCGTCTGAAAGCTAACGTGGGCTGTAACAAACGCCAGTCGCGAAAACGCGATGCAGTCAGAAAGGCCGATCGCTGCCGCTTAAAGTAGCCAGTCTGCGCTCTCCCTTAGTTATTAAAAAAGTTGTGGCATTTTTTGCGCTAGGAGACTTCCATTCAGCTCTATAAAAATACCCGTAGAAACACACCATCGCATAGCGGCCACAATTATTCACGCACTACTTTGTACTCATACAACTTGGACGCTAAACTTTTTTTTATCCGATTACGGCAAAGCCAAAAGAAATTGTGGGTTGTGATTTTAGCAGTCTATGTATGTATGCATTTACGTATGTTTTTTTTATTATTCGATGACAAGATAGTCCTTGACTGCGATTTCACCTGATGGTAAGTGACGATGCAGTCTAAGATGGTGGCGGACTAACTTGGAAGGGGTATGGCAGTGAAAAGTCAGCCCATACCTACCCCTAATCGGTTTCTACACGCCATCGTGCCGGAACGCTAAATCGCTTGGCGGCACGTCTTTGTTCCACCATTCATTGATCATTGCATTGATGCAATAATTTTTAGAGAATAGCACTACTGAATACAGTAGTTGAGTACATTTAAAGTGAACTCTTTGCAGACACTTCACACGCGAGGCGCTACCTCGACTTGACAACTACAGAAATGTTCTCTCTCTGCACGCGGCTCCGCGACCGACGTTGGATGAGCTGCACAACGCTTCACTTTCTAGGAAGGTTTGGATCTTTTTGAGTTTGTTCGATATTATAGGAAACTATGGTATGCAATTTGTTTTAGTTCACAGATTGTGTAGGTACAGTTACTGATTTTTACTCATGTGTTACAACCGAATAAATCAACAGCACACAGTTGTTTGACTTAGGAGAACAAAACTGGGACGAATTTGATTCTTCCCTATTATTATTAATAAAACGAACGCGACATCTAGCTTCCGCAAAGCGACTAAAAACGCAAGAAAGTTGATCGCCGCTGCTAAAAGCATCGTGTCTGCCCTGGCTCTTAGAATTATTAAAAAAGACACTGCACCTCAGTCCCAACCACCTCTGCAGGTGTGCATTACGCTTTAAAATTAATCTTAAGGTTGATTATACGGGTCTGCCCGCGAAATTCAATTTTAATTTGGTTTTTCGCAATTTGTAAACTAATACGACAAAGTAGGCTTCATGAATGGCTCACTACTGAGCGCAGATCTCCTCTCAGAGAAGGGTTAGGTTAGGTTAGGTTAGCTTGAAAGTGTCCAGTTTAAGAAATTAATCAGAATATCGACTAATTTGTGAGTAACTCACGTCAAACTCGATACTCGGACTAATTTCTTAGAGATTTTTATATAAACCTGTGAAAATGATACTGCCATTGTCGCAATTAGAATGCCATAAAGGCATTCTGAAAAGTAGGCACTTTGTCGTATTAGTTTACAAATTGCGAAAAACCAAATTAAATTTGAATTTCGCGGGCAGACCCACGTATAATCCATCTTAATGTAGCTCAAGCGATATCCTTCTTTCGCTATTATTTGTATCCTCGATTCTTTCTAAATTATTCTGACTTATTCGCATTGTCTATGGTTTTTTGCTTATAACTTCGGGCATGGTAAGTGTCAACTGTGTAGACCTATCATGATGGATAGTGGAAGCTACACTAAGAATGTAAATATTTGTGCTTGATACGAATACGACACACCTGAATCAATATCGCCACATAAATTAGACGCGTGTTGTCTTAACAAGTATCTTTCCGTAACCTTATACAATGTACTGAACTTGCAGATACTAGTAAATAAGTAAGAGTTATGATACTTATTAATATATATATAGCTGCTCGTGCTGACTGACTCACTCATTGATCACCTCTCCTGAAAAATTTTGTATGAAAAATTTTTTTTTCACCGATTGTTTCGTATAGAGGACAAAAATTCATTCGGAGGAAAAATATGGAGAGAGCTGATGATTGAGGATTTCGGAGACGGGTGAGGAGCACGGCCAGGTTATTGAAGATAGGTGGGGGGTGCTCGAACAAATGTCATTCGAAACCTCATCCAATTGACAGCGAGCTGAAAAAAAATTCAAAATGGCGGAAAAAAGATGGCCGCCATACAAATTTCGTCGATGTGTATCTCGGGGAGTATAAAAGATGGAAGAGTGGTTTCTTGGCAAAAGATGATCAGGACCCAAAGGTCAATTTGATGAATAGGAAAAAAATCCAAGATGGCGGAATTTTTTTTTCTTCATACAAAATATATGGCGAATATTGAAGAGACTAGAAGCCGGGAATCATGCAAGACTTTGATACGGTTCCTTTGATTTCGGATTGACATATGATGATCGAGGGTTTGGAAAGTGGGTGAGGAGCACGGCCATGGTAATGAAGATAGGTGGGGGTGCTCGAACAAAAGTCACTCGAAACCTCATCCAATTGGCAGTGAGCTGAAAAAAAATCCAAAATGGCGGATTCACGATGGCGGCCATACAAACTTCAGCGGTGTCTATCTCGGAGAGTATAAAAGATGGGAGAGTGGTTTTTTGATAGAAAATGATCAAGACCTAAAAGTCTACTTGACGAGTAGAAAAACCGCGGTCCGCTTGCGGGCCGCGCACCCACGCGCCCTACTAGTCTATATATATAAAAGAAAGTGGTGTTAGTTACACTATTTATAACTCAAGAACGGATGAACCGATTTGGCTGAATACATGACATGACAGTGGAATAACAAAACGTAAATGACAGCTAAACGTAATTTTGTCTTTGGTTAAGTATGGTAAAAAATTTGACAATTATAAAAAGTGTTATAATAAAGCATTACTGATATTATAAATGCGAAAGTGTGTTTGTTTGTTGGTTTGCCCTTCAATCACGTCGCAACAGAACAGCGGATTGATGCGATTTTTTGCATGGGTATAGTAATGGATGTAGTAGTGGTTCCTCAGACCGGGAGAGCTCCTTTTTATCTCGGATAATGAAAGTTCCCGCGGGATTTTTAAAAACTAAATCCATGCGGACGAAGTCGCGGGCATCCGCTAGTGATTAATAAATCCACAGTATAACACGGGCTTTGATTAAGTCATTATCATAACTATAGAATCTCCTGGGTAAAATAGGAGTTTGATAAATCGAACTTAAAGTGAGCGAAGGCGCGGGCAAAAGCTAGTACCTAACATATAATTCGGTATAATTATATTATAGTGACCAGGGTCTGATGATCGAGCAGTAGATTATCACAGGGACTCAAAAATATTGAAATAGACGAGTTTTCTATTTGGAACAAGATATTTAGAGATCTTTATATCCGTAAATAAAAATAACTTTTTCATCATACCTATTCGAAAAACGAATATTGGCTTCAGAGGACAGCGGGAGCAAAATTTCATTTTAACCCCATGGGACTTTTCATTTCTCTCTTCTGATTGGTCCGCGATATAGTGCTTTAGCATACTAAAGCACTAACGCGGACCAATCAGAAGAGAGAATTCAAAAATGTGTCGAAATTCAAAAATGTTTCAGAAGCTGTTGTTGACTACGATAAGTCACGTGATCAAATTTGTCGATTAGACATATACGCCCATACTTCCAACATAAATATTAATGTTTAATTATTTCATAAAAAATTATTTGAGTTTTATTTAAACTTTCAATATACGTATTGGTAATGTCTATACTCTATACATAGTACGTTGATACTCCTAGCTTTTTCTCATAGGTAATGATGAAAAATAGTATGTGTCATTCGGGGCCAAAATTTTTTGTTCTCGGGCGGCGTATATTGAATTCCTCGCTACGCTCAGGATTCTACTTTAGAATCCCTCGCTGCGCTCGGGAGTCTACTATAGAATCCTTCACTTCGCTCTGAATTCAAAATAACGCCCTCGGGGAACAAAAAATTCCTTTGGCCCCATATAACACAAATAACTATTATTACCGTTTCATAGATGAAAAGGTGAGGTTTCATAATAACCGTATTGCAAATTGGAACTGAAAATTGATCACCAACTTTACAGGATTAAAATGAAAAACGACTCAACTTTCATGTAAAAAACACAAATAACCTTGTTTCAATAGCCATTGCCACCCCTTGCCCTGATTGTAGCCTCCATCCGGTTCTTCATATACCTTATCAATTCCTGTGGGATACCGTCCCATTCCTCTTGGATAGCCACTTTAAGTTCCTTGGGGGTTTCTGGGTGGGGAATGAGTTCTGCTCTGACCCTTTTTAAGCTCATCCCATAAGCAGCATTAAAATTTTGGAAATATCGACGTGTTTCAAGTAGAAAAGCGTGGGTTGGGTCGATTCTTTTGCACACAAGTGTCTAATATCGTACATAGACCGGCATATTTTAATTTACGCCTGTTAAACTCAGTTAAACTATTCATAATCATGAATTTATGAATTGTAGTTCAATGTGAAAGATAATGTGTGCGGTCACTTCAGATAGGATAGGTGTATATCAGAACTGGTCAAGGTTGTCAAGCCTTACATAGGCATTGTATTGATGTAATTTAGTTACCACGTGGCAGCTTTATATACTCGTACCTATCGAAATGTATTTATTTTATTAACCGACTTCCAAAAAGGAGGAGGTTCTCATTAACCGACTTCCAAAAAGGAGGAGGTTCTCAATTCGGCCGGTATCTTTTTTTTTTTTTTTTTTTTTTTTTCTATGTATGTCCACCGATTTCTCCGGGATTACTGGACCGATTCGCGTGATTTTTTTTTTAATCGACAGAGGATGTTTGCGAAATGGTCCCATAAAAATTTTAACCTTCAACTCCTCAAGCCTGATGCTGCAGGCTAAAACTATGGCGATTTAAGGAAATTTCGATTACGAATTGATATTGTAGGTAACAAGTATGGACTACATCATGGAGCTCCAGGTCCTAGCTCCTCAATCATAGTATACTACACTTAAAAGCTTAAAATAAAAATTCTTTTCAAAAAACCGACTTCTAACGCCACTACAAAGTATAAAAATAATTTTAGTTTGTCCACGTTTGTTGAAGTCGGGCGGGCCTAAAATACAAACTATGAAACCGACTCGCGATGCTCGCTTGACTTCTACAAACGAGTCTATCATATTCTGTAGCGTCGCGCATCGGTTTCATAGTTTGTATATAGGCCCGCCCGACTTCAACAAACGTGGACAAACTAAAATTATTTTTATACTTTGTAGTGGCGTTAGAAGTCGGTTTTTTGAAAAGAATTTTTTAGTCCGATAAAGTTATTACATAATATATGCGTTTATCTTCTGAAGATATTATTTGCGTTTACCTTCTTTTAATGTTCTCGAGGTGTATGTCTAGAATAGCAAGATCTTTAGTGTCACAGAGATCACATTGTCACAAACATCGATAGGTACTTTACTCTTTAAAACCGAGCCACTCGAAAGTCTATTGCTCACAAACTAAGCATGCCTTAAGAGAATATACTTATCTATTCTCTTAAAACGCTTAAACCCTACCTATAGCCGTCTCCTCCACCCCTATAACGATGGACGAATGGACAGCGGAGGCTTAGTAATAGGGTCCCGTAGTTAAGAAAATTGCAATAATATAACCCAAAGTAGTAAAATTTTGCCTATAAAATGCATTATTTATCGTGTGCTGAAAAAACTATTGATGATACATAAAAATTATGTACGACATGATTAAAGTACTCATTATTCTGTACAAAAAAGTCCCCGAGGGAATATATCTAACTATCATATAAGTCACAATAGTAGCTTTTGTGTTCTAAAATTTAACTAGATCGCCTTTATTATCGTAGTATTAAATCCTTCCTTACTAATACATATTAAATGCGGAAGTGTGTTTGTTTGTTGGTTTGTCCGTCAATCACGCTGCAACAAAACTACGGATTGACTAGAATTTTTGGATAGGTATAGTTGAGAACCTGGAGGGTGACATAGGCATCCCAGAAAATCAAAGAGTTCCCGCGGGGTTTTAAAAACTAAATCCACGCGGACGAAGTCGCGGGCATCAGCTAGTATACTATAAAGCCTGTTTACCAGTTACATTTCAGGTGAGTAGCTGCACCGTAATTACATCGTCATTCGTCTCATCAATTAACTGCGCTCCCGGTACAAGGCGCCATCGGCCATGCATTAATAAGGGCTAAGTGCGTACATTCAGAACGGCGCATATTATTGCAGTTTGAAGCGTCTAGATTTCATACACTGAGGGAAGCTGGAAATTTCTATTATAGAGATAAGCTACACCGTTGTTGACTTCATATTATTAATTTCGTACATGCTAACCTAAACTCATAAAAAACAGACTTGTCCTAACTGACTGATCCATCATCGCCTAAGACACTGGAGTTAGAAACTTGAAATTTTGACAGTAGGTTTCTTTGTAATCGTTTCTTAGGGGGTGCCCTAAGAAACGATTTTTCGAAATTCACCCCTGACATTTTATATAAGTATCCATAAAACTTGATGTTTTGGCTTTGAATTAAAAATGAAGATATATACGTGTTTCACATTTTTTTAAATACCACTCTCAAAGGGATAAATAAGGAATGAACGTTTGTATTAAAGTCCGGCATCTTTCATGATGGATCTCTTTGGATTTAAAATAAAGAAGTACGTGTTTCATAGTTTTTGAAAATTCCACCTCAAATACTAATTTACGACAAAGTCGCGAAGTACAGCTGTGTGCTTTGATCTGTTGATATTATAGACACCAAAGATCCATTATGATTGCATTATACAATGAAAATGTCAGCCATTTAAATAATGGGACGTCAGGACCCTATTAACCCGTCAGTAGGTCAAGTCGACCAAGTTGCGTCGTAGGTGCCAGGAGGTACTTCCTATAACAATTGCATGGGTCGTGTGCTTATGTGACTAATTGGTACTATAGTTATGGGTTATGTATGACTCATCTGGTGCATTGTTTGAGGTTTAATGAGGAATTTTATGTGGGTGGTTTTTTGTACCATTATTTACATTGTGTTGTGTGCTACTACTCCAGTGGTACTACCAGTAGTACCACTGGAGATTTTTATCACCAGAAATTAGTTATTATTTTTAAGCTATTGCATAGCTTTTATCGCGGGCTTTGAACTAGGACAAACAGTTTGAGCGCGGCGACCGAATCAAGAATTCCGTAACGAAAATAAACCTAACAGCGTCGTTCAGTAAGCTTTCAACATTGTAGAGGTTTACAAGTAGCTCTGTTTGGCGCAGTGGGCGAGCGGCCGCTTTCTTTACCGTATGGTGTATGATGTCGGAGGTTCGAATCTCACTCGCGAAGTAGTGACAGTTCGCTTTTCTTGTTTGTTTGTTTTTTAATTATTTTATTGCATAATTTTTACTATGCAAAAAAAATATTGCATAAATATTATACTTGCATAAGTTGACAAAAAATGCTATGCAATAGCTTTACCGGGGCAATCCCCCAGTGCCACTTAATTATTTTCTTTATTTTTGAGAGGGGTTTTATCAGCACTGACAATAATTAATGTCAACCTCGTAAGTTCACCAACATAAATAATTATTTATCATACTAATATTGTAAATGCGAAAGTGTTGGTATGTTGGTTTGTCCTTCAATCACGCCGCAACAGAGCTAGGGATCGACGTGATTTGCATGAGTATAGTTGAGAACCTGGAGAGTGACATAAAATAGGCTACTTTTGTATCCCAGAAAATCAAAGAGTTCCCGAGGGATTTTGAAAACTAAATCCACGCGGACGATGTCGCGGGCATCAGCTAGGTACAATATAATTTATTGGGTACTACACTAAAGACTGGGGGTGCTAAAGAGCTATTGCACAACCCCACACAGCAATTGTCCTTAAGAAACCCTTAAGGTCGCTCTGCTTCGTTCTGTGCACACTCCATCAAGAGATGGTACATATTATCATCGTCAATCTGCTGATTCCCACATAGGTTGCAATTTTCTGTTGGCAATCCCCTCATCGTATATTTAAACTTGTTTGATGGAAGAAAATTCTTTAATTATATTATAATTATATAATATATAATATATAAAATAAAATATAAAATCATCAAAATCCGTCGAGTAGTTTTTGCGTGAAAGAGTTACCTTTTCAGGTTAACATCGATCTATTGTCACAAACTAATATTATTAGGAAGTAGGACAGTAGGTAGGATTAGTAGGATAACATTCAGATGTCTAACGCCATCTACCGGAATACAGTAAAATTTAGCGAAGAACATACACATTGATATGATTTTATGAAAATATCGAGCTTTGGAATGGGATGGTTGGCCGGCTTCGACTTCGTAAAGCTTCGTCTCTGTTGACAAAATGACGAACCGGCGGTAGAGTTTTGACTTGTCATAAGGGCCACAGATCGGCCTAAATGAAATAATTAATTTTGACAACACGACAGAGACGACACTCTACGAAGGTGAGGCTGGTAGATTGCCTCTTTCTGACGTTCATTGTACAACATTTAACGTGCGACAAGTAGGTATAACTTGGAGCGGCTGTGCGCCACTGTGCTCGATATCGTCAACAATAGTATTGCCATTGTATAGAACATGAGACTAAATTTGGGAAAAAATCATTTTTAATTTACAAAATAAACGCAACAGCACACAACGAAATCCAATAGTGAATTTTCAAGATGGCCATGGAGTATAAAAATTGGATGACCGAATTAGTTCCTCAAAACGCCACCGCCAACTTATAATTGTGGCACTGTACATAATCAAAACATGGCGGCAAATGGCACAAGCACAAGTTTCTTTTGTTTTATATACATATATTTGTTAGCGTGGCAAACAGGCACATTTATTAAATTAGATAGTTCTAACTTCGGAGAATTTTGCTTATAATTTGACAGTTAATGTTTTTCCTAAGTTATATTATTCTTATTTATAGTTATATTGTTTGGTTATCTAGTAATTAATAATAATAGTATGTTTTAGTTATAAGAGGCTTATTTGTCGGGAACACGTCTATGGACAGTTTAAGGTTCCTCCTGAAAACCAGTGTTGCAGCTTGCTGCAGCTTTGTGCTGAGTGAGGAGCCTTATTTGTTCACGAACTGCTTTATGGAATAGCTTTACTTACGTCTGTAAGCGAATATTGTAAAATTGAATTGTTTTCGTGAACAAATAAAACTTTTATGTATCTATCTATCTATCTATCTATCTATCTATCTATCATGATGGTACCCCTCGTCGAGTTCCACGTGACATGCGTGTAGCAATTAATCACGTTGTGCGATATCGCACGTTTTTATATATAATCATGTACTTAAGAGTGGGTGTGCGCTCGTTAACAGAAAACAGATTTGATTTTTACAGTAGTAGATCAAGTTTCAAGTATCCGAAAAAAAACACGCAAGAGTTACATCATACTGCCAAGGGACGTGTCTGGGCAAAAACATAAAATGATGAAATTTGTTCGATAATAAAAAATCGCGAAGTTAGGTCTAATTTTTAAACAATATTCATTTATTTTCAATGTGTTGCATATTACAGAGCCAAAATTTTTACATTAAATTCCGATTGATATTATCAAGGGAGTAGCCTAGCGAATTGAAAAGAAAATGAATATTTTACGAGTTACAAAGTATTTTAGCGCTTACTACACTCCTATTCCGCGCAAAACGCTATCTTTTGTCGCGCCTCACATGAGGTTGTGGCTATGTTTTATCTCATTGCGAAATCTGTTTTTTTTTTGGGGTTACACGCGTTCTTAAATAATCGCATTATATCATTAACGACCACGAAACGGTATTTAAAACGTAATGTATGATAGTTTCAACCGAGATTATTCCGGCCGGTTCCTTCTCCGGAAGCTGTTAGTATTGGGTCTGTTATTGTTTGAGAATTCTTTTTTTAAGAATATCAGCCAAGCTGATGTTGACTAGTATCCTCCTCTCCCTTCCAAATAAGCGTAAAGCTTGGGCTAGGAGTGGGTACGACAATATAGTGCAACGGGTGGGTGCGAACCTGCGACCTTTTAGTTTTCAGTCCGCACTTTAACCGTTGGGCTATTGAGGCGCGCATTTTCTGATTACAGTAATGTTACAAAAACAATTAACAACCTAAGGTGGAATTCTGAAAAAAAATTTTTTTAAAATTTGAAAATTTTGCCTAAAAATGCATTATTTGGCGTGTGCTGAGAAACTATTGATGATACATAAAAATTATGTACCACATGATTAAAGTACTCATATCATATTTAAGTCACAATAGTAGCTTTTGTATCCTACAATTTTATTAGATCGCCTTTATTATCGCAGCATTAATTCTTCCTTACTAATACACATTATAAATGCGAAAGTGTGTTTGTTTGTTGGTTTGTCCGTCAATCACGCTGCAACAAAGCTACGGATTGACGTGATGTTTTGGATAGGTATAGTTGAGAACCTGGAGGGTGACACAGGTATCCCGGAAAATCAAAAAGTTCCCGCGGGATTTTAAAAACGAAATCCACGCGGACGAAGTCGCGGGCATCGGCTAGTAATGTGATAAATGCGAAAATGTGTTGATTTGTCCTTTAATCTTTTTTTTATTCAAAGCCAAGATAGTCCTTGACTGATGTAAGTGACGATGGTAGCTGGCTAACTTGGAAGGGGTATGGCAGTGTACATTAAACCCATACCCCTAATCTATTTCATCTGGTTCTTCACGCCATCGTGCCGGAACGCTAGATCTCTTGGCGGCACGTCGACGGCAGGGTGGTAACTAGCCACGGACAAAGGGTCTTACCAGACTAAAATCAATAATTTTAGTTGTGACAATAAATAATTTCTTCTTCTTTATCACCCGATAGACGTCCTGTGCTGGACAAAGGTCTCTTGCATGGAGGTTCCCCGCGGCTCTTTTGACGTCGTCGGTCCACCAATAATTTTAGATGTTGTCAAATATAATATTGTAAACGATGTTCTCCAGCCAGGTCAGACCCTGGAGAAGGAGCTGGGCGCGCCGGCCATGGCGTCCACCAGCGTGAAGTTCGGCTGGGTGAAGGGCGTGCTGATGCGCTGCCTGCTCAACATCTGGGGCGTCATGCTGTTCCTGCGCCTGTCGTGGGTGGTGGGGCAGGCTGGCGTTGGTATGTACTTGGCGTTATAGTGGAGAAGGAGCTGGGCGCGCCGGCCATGGCGTCCACCAGCGTGAAGTTCGGCTGGGTGAAGGGCGTGCTGATGCGCTGCCTGCTCAACATCTGGGGCGTCATGCTGTTCCTGCGCCTGTCGTGGGTGGTGGGGCAGGCTGGCGTTGGTATGTACTTGGCGTTATAGTGGAGAAGGAGCTGGGCGCGCCGGCCATGGCGTCCACCAGCGTGAAGTTCGGCTGGGTGAAGGGCGTGCTGATGCGCTGCCTGCTCAACATCTGGGGCGTCATGCTGTTCCTGCGCCTGTCGTGGGTGGTGGGGCAGGCTGGCGTTGGTATGTACTTGGCGTTATAGTGGAGAAGGAGCTGGGCGCGCCGGCCATGGCGTCCACCAGCGTGAAGTTCGGCTGGGTGAAGGGCGTGCTGATGCGCTGCCTGCTCAACATCTGGGGCGTCATGCTGTTCCTGCGCCTGTCGTGGGTGGTGGGGCAGGCTGGCGTTGGTATGTACTTGGCGTTATAGTGGAGAAGGAGCTGGGCGCGGCGGCCATGGCGTCCACCAGCGTGAAGTTCGGCTGGGTGAAGGGCGTGCTGATGCGCTGCCTGCTCAACATCTGGGGCATCATGCTGTTCCTGCGCCTGTCGTGGGTGGTGGGGCAGGCTGGCGTTGGTATGTACTTGGCGTTATAGTGGAGAAGGAGCTGGGCGCGCCGGCCATGGCGTCCACCAGCGTGAAGTTCGGCTGGGTGAAGGGCGTGCTGATGCGCTGCCTGCTCAACATCTGGGGCGTCATGCTGTTCCTGCGCCTGTCGTGGGTGGTGGGGCAGGCTGGCGTTGGTATGTACTTGGCGTTATAGTGGAGAAGGAGCTGGGCGCGCCGGCCATGGCGTCCACCAGCGTGAAGTTCGGCTGGGTGAAGGGCGTGCTGATGCGCTGCCTGCTCAACATCTGGGGCATCATGCTGTTCCTGCACCTGTCGTGGGTGGTGGGGCAGGCTGGCGTTGGTATGTACTTGGCGTTATAGTGGAGAAGGAGCTGGGCGCGCCGGCCATGGCGTCCACCAGCGTGAAGTTCGGCTGGGTGAAGGGCGTGCTGATGCGCTGCCTGCTCAATATCTGGGGCGTCATGCTGTTCCTGCGCCTGTCGTGGGTGGTGGGGCAGGCTGGCGTTGGTATGTACTTGGCGTTATAGTGGAGAAGGAGCTGGGCGCGCCGGCCATGGCGTCCACCAGCGTGAAATTCGGCTGGGTGAAGGGCGTGCTGATGCGCTGCTTGCTCAACATCTGGGGCGTCATGCTGTTCCTGCGCCTGTCGTGGGTGGTGGGGCAGGCTGGCGTTGGTATGTACTTGGTGTTATAGTGGAGAAGGAGCTGGGCGCGCCGGCCATGGCGTCCACCAGCGTGAAGTTCGGCTGGGTGAAGGGCGTGCTGATGCGCTGCCTGCTCAACATCTGGGGCATCATGCTGTTCCTGCGCCTGTCGTGGGTGGTGGGGCAGGCTGGCGTTGGTATGTACTTGGCGTTATAGTGGAGAAGTTTCATGGTGTTGATGTAATGTGGATGTCCACTGCGATTATATCACTACAGAGGGCGCATCGTCGCAATGGCCAATGCAAAGCTGTCAGCTGCGGTTTCTTTTGTTTACATGGGAGTATTTTTTATAAATAAACTACCATGCCACTTTATTCTGTGCCAGGATGTAATATTAGTGGTGTGCATTTCTTTCCCAAAAATGCTGCATTAAAAAAGCAATGGGAGAATGCTATACGACGAAATAATTTTGTGGTCACTGTAAATTCTAGGTTATGTCGTAATCACTTCAAAGATACTGATTATGTTGAGGAATCCGCTTACACATGTGAGTTGTTTCGTATTTCACATTCGCACATTCACAATTAAACGTAAATTACACGAAAAATATAGTTAGCAAAGTAAAATTTAACTTAGACTATTACCTTTCGATGAGGTTAGCTATCTTTCCCGTTTAAGCTGCACCTCTTTTTCTTAGTTCTGCTTTAAGCTGTGGCACACTTAAGGAAGAATATCTTTAATTGACAGACCCAAAACGCTAAAAAAGAAAAGAAGAAATATCACCCAAAACGCAAAAAATGAAAAACGACAGACTAGGATGTAAAGAAAGTATTAGTAATGTTTTGGTCATTGCGCCTGTGCTGCCACCTGCATTAGTTTTGCGTGGAAATCCCAATTGTATTTTGTTGAAATGAAATATTCTTTATAGTACACAAAAAGAAAAAGGGTGTACACTAATTAATTAATAGAAGAATATAAATACATAGATGAAGGGACAAATGCAACAAAATTATAAAAACAATATTTTACAAAATACATAGAGCTAATAAATACATATTATGTTATATTATAAATATGGAAATAATAATTCCTCTGACTATTCGGAGTTATGTGCGTTTAGGCAATTAAATATCACATGCTTCAACGGTGAAGGAAAACGTCGTGAAGAAAGGTTTCTTCACGACGTTTTCCTTCAGCACACCTGAGAATTCTTCATAATGTTAAGTCTGTCAATATACATTGGGACAGCGTATTGAATAATAAAATTAAAATTATTTGTTATGCCAATAAGGAATGTACCTAATGTTAGTTGTATTTGAAATTTTTCCTTATTAGAATAATTATAATTAAATTAAACCTAATAAATTAACTTCCTCTAAATACTTTCCTCTTTAAGTCCAGTTTATGCACAAAAACTACTCAACATCAATATACAAAATTCAAATTATTTATTTAACGTTGGCCAACTAGTGGCTTTTTTATGACGATGAATGACAATACAATGTAGTATAGAATTAGTACGATCTTTGTTCCTATCTAAATTATACAAAAAGTAATATGTAGGTAAGAATTCGACCTTTGTCTTTGTCGACGTCTATAGGTTGATAGAGAAGAAGAAGAGAAGAATTCGACGCTTATTGAACGGGAAAATCTATTGTGGGCAGCGTGAACTTGCTTGAACATGTTTTAATGTCTGTTTATTTTTTACGAGATGGTTCTAACATGTGGCGAGAGATGCCATTGACTCTGAACTTCGTTCCAACCGAGTGTTCCATGACACTCAGATTTTTTATTTATATCTAGATGTATTTAATTTGAAAAATGTTTTCTGGGTTGGATTATTTTTGCGTAACTGCGTCCAGTTTCATGTGAGCATGACACCGCGTGACAATGACGCGTGTCAGTGACATAGTGTGATGTGTCGGCAGCGCAGGCCCTGCTGCTGATTCTGACGACGTCGGTGGTGACCACCATCACGGCGCTCTCCATGTCCGCGATCAGCACCAACGGGGTCATTAAAGGAGGTAACCACAACTGATTATGACCCAATTCAAGTCCCTAAGGTGGAAGACAAGGGTCTGCCCGCGAAATTAAAATTTAATTTGGTTTTTCGCAATTTGTAAACTAATACGACAAAGTAGGCTTATGGCCTTCTAATCGCGCCAGTGGAATTATCATGTTCACTGGTTTACATAAAAATCTTTACTTTAAAGTGACCAGTTTAAGAAATTAATCAAAATACTGAGTTGGACGTGAGTTACTCACAAATTAGTCGATATTTTGATTAATTTCTTAAACTGGACACTTTCAAGTAAAGATTTTTATATAAACCTGTGAAGATGATACTGCCATTGTCGCAATTAGAATGCCATAAGCCTACTTTGTCGTATTAGTTTACAAATTGCGAAAAACCAAATTAAATTTTAATTTCGCGGGCAGACCCTTGTCTTCCACCCTAAGGGCGGTTTAAGATTAGCGTTTTTCGGCTCTTTTTTGTTAGCGCGTAAAGGCGCGTATAGGCTCGCCCTTTGCCACACTCGCAACTGACTACGAGCGTTGTCGCGCATAAGCTCGTATAAGAGCGTTCCGAATTCGTCCGAACCACCGCGCGGGTTGGAGCGAATACGCCGGAATGAGGTTATGTTTATGCACACGCGGGGCGTTGCGCGGCAAGTGGTGCGTCGTGTCGCGCGGTAAACTCAAATATAACATGGCCAATATGAGAGAGTTCATGCAAAAGCGTTTGCGTTGAACGCGAAGGGCGCCGTGGCGGGCACCGCAGAACGCGCCGCGTGTGCATAAACGTATCCTAAGCGCGTGTAAGCGTGTACGGTTTTTGAAGCGCAAAGTGGGACGCGCTTGTAAGCGCGTAAGCCGATACGAGCTTATACGCGCGAAAAAATACAAAGGAAATACGCAAGTCTGAAATCGCTTTAAGTAACTTCAAAAATTCCTAAGAGATTTCTAGAATTGAAGTCCATTTTTCCAAAACAGAAAAATGGTCATAATTTAAGGGCTTCTTGAATAGAGTCATACCTTTTATTCTTATTTTATTAACCCCCCGACAAAAAAGAGGGGTGTTTTAAGTTTTACATGTGTATCTGTGTGTTCCCTCGTAGCAGCCTACCCAATGGACTTTTTCTGTTTGAAAGCTAACGTAATCAAGGTGGATCTTAGCTATAATTTATGAAGATCTGCTCAGGCGTTTGAAGACCATCAGCTCATTTCCTAATTGATTAAAGGGTCTTTATAAGCTTTCACTGGTGCATTTCATTTGTTTAGTATACTGTTAGTCCGGATTATTTTCAAGGCACGGTAACCTTGAGCTGATGCTGCAGCATCAAGTAGTCTTGGTATACCGAACTTCTCAGCAACTTCAGTAAACAAATACAGTTTGGGCTCATTAGTTAATGTGATTCTGGCATTATACAGGGTGAATTGTAAAATGCCAACAACCTTCTACAGGCAACTTCTATGCATCAAAGTAAATAACTTTTGTTCCACGACATTTTAAAATTCCTAAAAATAATAATAATTTTTTTCGTACACAAATAAATAATATTTATTTTTCTATTCTATAGTTTTAAAAACTCTACGCGGCACGTGTCAAAGGGTGGCGTATTTGATGCGTACTCGATATTTGGTACTTATAATGCCTGTCCGATACTAACGTCTGTTACCGCGGAAAGCTTGTTTGGTGTTCGCGATAAACGCGAAATTATGGACTTGCAGACGATAGCTCAGCCTGATATTAGTAATACACATCACAAAGCATTTTTAAATACGAAGCGATAACTTCGGGCGTTAATTGATGCGCGGTTATAGTCGACGCTTCACGCAGGTGTGGAAGAGACATTACATAAAATGAACATAGAGTTAAAAAAATGAGAGACTCTTGAACTAAACTTAGAATTTTTTTTTGGTGAATTTATTGGTTGTGTGGTGTTATTTATTTAGTGGTTGTTGGTAAATTTAAAAATTAAGGATGATTATACGAGTCTGCCCGCGAAATTCAAATTTAATTTGGGATTTCGCAATTTGTAAACTAATACGACAAACTAGGCTAATGGTATTCTAATTTCGCCAGTAGAATTATCATCTTCACAGGTTTACATAAAAATCTTTACTTGAAAGTGACCAGTTTAAGAAATTAATCAAAATACTGTGTTGGACGTGAGCTACTCACAAGTTAGTCAATATTTTAATTAATTTCTTAAACTGGTCACTTTCAAGTAAAGATTTTTATATAAACCTGTGAAGATGACACTGCCATTGTCGCAATTAGAATGCCATAAGCCTACTTTGTCGTATTAGTTTACAAATTGCGAAAAACCAAATTAAATTTGAATTTCGCGGGTAGACCCGTCTCTTCCACCTTAACCCAACAGATTTGTCTCTAACCCAGGTGGGACGTACTACATGATATCGCGGTCGCTGGGCCCGGAGTTCGGCGGCTCGATCGGCCTGATCTTCTCGATGGCGAACGCGGTGGCGTGCGCCATGTACGTGGTGGGCTTCGGAGAGTCCCTCATCACCCTCATACCGGAGTCTGCGTACATGGTCAGCAAGAGCTGGGTGAGTGTGTTAAAGTGGAAGACACAGTTCTGCCCGCGAAATTCAAATTTAATTTGGTTTTTCGCAATTTGTAAACTAATACGACAAAGTAGGCTTATGGCATTCTAATTGCGACAATGGCAGTATCATCTTCACAGGTTTACATAAAAATCTTTACTTGAAAGTGACCAGTTTAAGAAAATAATCAAAATATCGACTAATTTGTGAGTAACTCACGTCCAACTCAGTATTTTGATTAATTTCTTAAACTGGTCACTTTCAAGTAAAGATTTTTATGTAAACCTGTGAAGATGATAATTCCACTGGCGCAATTAGAAGGCCATAAGCCTACTTTGTCGTATTAGTTTACAAATTGCGGAAAACCAAATTAAATTTGAATTTCGAATTTTCTTGTCTTCCACCTTAAAGAATAATGTCACCTTCATCATCATCATCAACCCATCAACGGCTCACTACTGAGCGCAGGTCTCCTCACAGAGGAGGGTTATAGGCCATAGTCCACCACGCTGGCTCAATGCGAATTGGTGGATTTCACACACCTTCGAGAACATTATGAAGAACTGTCAGGTGTGCAGGTTCCCACACGATGTTTTCCTTCACCGCTAAAGCATGTGATATTTAATTCTTAAACGCACATATCTTCGAAAAATCAGATTTTTCACCCGGGATCGAACCTGTGACCTCCTAAATAGGCTATCACTGCTTAATGCCACCTTATCTTGCTTCAATTCTGTCGCAGAAACATTGTCATTCTGTTGCCTTTCCCAAGACATGGTATCATATTCTGGTTTGCATTTAATCGATAGTCCCAAAATGCTAACTATGCAGTTCAATTTGTGATTGGGAAGAGAAATAATTAAATGCTAAATGCGGATTCCAAATTGACAAACCAAAACAAACACAGAGAAATTATTATTGTGATCGGGTAAGTTTGCGAATTTTTGCCAATGTTTGGGGTAGTTTACTGCTCCAATATTACAAAAAATTCTTTACCTGATTTTTGTTGACGTGGAATTTTCTCGTTTGACGTGGAAAATTAGGTACGCTTTAAAAAGCAACTAAAACTAAGCTTTCGATACGATGCTAAAAGTAGCGAAGGTCAGCGTTTAAAAATCGCGAAACGCCGATGCTGAAAAACGCAACTCGACCGCTGCGACTGGCGTTTTATGAAGTGAAGCGTTCGAACGCGATATTTTAGAATAGAATAAAATAGAAATGTTTTTTATTCAAATAAAATTTTTTACAAGTGCTTTTGAATTGTCGATGAGTCACCACTGGTTCGGAATGCCGTTCCTGCTGAGAAGAACCAGCAAGAAACTCGGCAGTTGCTCTTTTCAAAACTCTTTTAATAAAATAATTCTCTGGTATGGTGGCAGGCTTTTGCCGTGGCTAGTTACCACCCTACCGTCAAAGACGTACCGCCAAGCGAATTAGCGTTGCGGCACGATGGCGTGTAGAAACAGATTAGGTGTGTGGGTTGAATGTCCACCGTCATATCCCTTCCAAGTTAACCCGCTACTATCTTAGACTTCATCGTCACTTACCATCAGGTGAGATCGCAGTCAAGGACTATGTTGTCATCGAATAAAAAAATATCGAGTTTCCGGACAGCTATCAAAAGCGCAAAAACGTCCATCGCTCTCCCTTAAGCAAATAAAGAATTGACTCGAAATAGTTATTTTTGTGTTATATGGGGCCAAAGAAATTTTTTGTCCACCGAGGAATTCAATTCAATATACGCCGCCCGAGAACAAAATGTTTTGGCCCTGAGTAACACACACTATTTTTCATCATTATCTATGAGGAAAAGCTAGGAGTATCCACCTACTATGTAATATTACCTAAAACGTAACCGGCCAGTAGGTAGCTTTTTCATACATACGCGTTCGACCTCTTTGGTTAACTAGTAATTTTTTTTTCCCTCTTTGGACTAGCAGCCATAATTCCGTTCGAAATTCAAAAAATGTATGGGCGTATATCCAATCGACAACTTGATCACCTGACTTATCGAAGACAACAATAGCTTCTAAAACATTTTTGAATTTCGAACGGAATGAGCGAACAGTCAGAATAGAGAAATAAAAACTCCCATGGGCCTAATAATTAAATTTTGCTCCCGCTATCCTCTGAATCGTCCTTTAATTCCTGTCTGTCCCCCCGATTATTCTTAGGGGGACAGATAGGAATAAAAAAGTTCGATCTGTCACCCTGTCGCTAATAGGGGAAGATCGGAATTTTTATTCCTATCTGTCCCCCTGAGGGGACAAATCAGGGGGACAGAAAGGAATAACCCCTTTCGAATAGGTATGATGAAATAGTTATTTCCTTTCCACAGGACCAAGCGATCTACGGTTGTATAACCATCGTCCTGCTGACCGGTATCGTGGTAGTGGGGCTGGAGTGGGAGGCCAAGGCTCAGGTAGTGCTGCTGATTATCCTGCTCGCGGCCATTGCGGACTTCTGCGTCGGCTCCATCATCGGCCCTAAGGGAGAAGTGGAAATCGCTCAGGGATTCGTGGGATATAACAGTGAGTAGGTGTTGAAAGGTTGGGCCTCATAAGAAGGCTCAGGGTCACCCAGCGAGCGATGGAGAGAGCTATGCTCGGTATATCCCTGCGAGATCAAATCAGAAATGAGGAGATTCGTAGGAGAACCAAAGTCACCGACATAGCTCAGCGTGTCGCGAAACTGAAGTGGAAATGGGCGGGGCACATAGTTCGAAGAGCTGATGGTCGTTGGGGTCCCAAGGTGTTGGAGTGGCGTCCCCGCACCGGGAAACGCAGTGTTGGCAGGCCCGACCCACCAGGTGGACCGACGACATCAAACGAGTCGCAGGGAGCCGCTGGATTCAAGCGGCGCAAGACCGAAGCCTGTGGAAGTCCATGCAGGAGACCTTTGTCCAGCAGTGGACGTCTATAGGTTGATAAAGAAGAAGAAGAAGGTGTTGAAAGTGATGGGACGCGAAATGTCCGCCTGAATACCCGGGATAGTCAACGAAGCCGAGTAATTGGAAAGAGTTCCCATGTAACCTTGATTTCACTCCCAGAAAGATACGTCTCTCACCCTTCCCATCTTACGCGTTACACACGTTCTAGAAAAACTCGTTGTTTAGAAAATAAGTGAATCGAACAAGAGTAGTGCCCCGATCCACTAACTCTCTCTCTCTAGGCCTAAGGAGTCCTTAAGCTTTGATTTGTATGGGTTGAGAGTACGGGAAAGATTGGTAACAACATTTTTAACAAAAGCTCCTATGACAAAGGTTGGCCCATTTCTATTCTAGCTAAGCTTTACATTCTGTGAAAGATAAATGGCGATGGCAATTACTAGATGAGTGTTTAATTACTGTCTTTATTTCCTTGTCTCTATTAATTTTTACACCACCACCATCATATACCATACACTATACCACTATTATACAATTATACACCATATTCTTAAAATTCCGATTTTGATGCTTGATGTATATTGCAGTGACGCTGATCCAAAATAACCTGGGTCCGGACTACCGACTGTTCGAGGGTGTGAATCATAACTTCTTCTCCGTGTTTTCGATATTCTTCCCCGCCGCGACTGGCATATTGGCTGGAGCGAACATATCTGGGGATCTGAAGGTATTTATATTCAGGAAAAATAGCATTAAAATATTTATTTAGTTTATAATATGAGCTGATTTGGGATTGAAAACGTAAACTACTTAAAGTATTATCTCGCGTGTTCGTACTTTCGAAGTTCCATCAACATTGACTTAATTTTTAAGAATAAACATTTATTTGTTAAAAAGAATTATTAATTTTATCACTTTCTAGCTAACCCTAGCCCTTCTCTCAGACGAGACCTGTACCTACTCAGTAGTGAGCCGTTGATGGGTTGCTGACAGTAGCTGATGCCCGCGAATTAGTCCGCGTGGATTTAGTTTTGAAAAATCCCGTGGGAACTGATTTCCCGGGATAAAAAGCCTATGTTACTCTCCAGGTCCCCAACTATACCCATGCAAAAAATCACGCCAATCCGTTGCTTAGTTGCTGCGTGATTGGAGGACCAAACCAACAAACAAACGCACTTTACGGATATAATTTTTATTATTTCATTTTGGAACTTTCCTCATTGTGGAAACACTGCATATATATATAGAATAGTATTTACTGTATTGTAAATTTGTTTTGAAAAGAGCAACCGCCGAGTTTCTTGCTGGTTCTTCTCGGCAGGAAGGGCATTCCGAACCAGTGGTAGATTCATCGACTATTCAAAAGCACTTGTAAAATTTTATTTGAATAAAAAATATTTCTATTCTATTTCTATTCTATTCTATTAAAAAGTATGCCTTTTTCAGGACCCCCAAAAATCGATCCCAAAAGGGACTCTCCTAGCCATACTATTGACCACGATATCGTACGTCGTGATCGCGGTGATCGCGGGCTGGACCGTGCTGCGGGACGCTTCGGGGGACGTCGCTGACGTCGCCAACTGGACCATGGACCAGTGCAGGAACAACGGCACTTGCGAATATGGACTGCATCACAGCAACGACGTGAGTGTTTATTTTCCTTTTCCTCTTAAAAGGCCGTCAAAAATCGATCCCAAAAGGGACTCTCCTAGCCATACTATTGACCACGATATCGTACGTCGTGATCACGGTGATCGCGGGCTGGACCGTGCTCCGGGACGCTTCGGGGGACGTCGCTGACGTCGCCAACTGGACCATGGACCAGTGCAGGGTCAACGGCACCTGCGAATATGGACTGCATCATAGCAACGACGTTAGTGTTTATTTTCCTTTTCATCTTAAAAGGGCGTCAAAACGCGATCCCAAAGGAACTCCTAATTAATCTTATAATACGAAAACGATTTGTTTAAAGAAGGCGGAAGACACGGGTCTGCCCGCGAAATTCAAATTTAATTTGGTTCTTCGCAATTTGTAAACTAATGCGACAAAGTAGGCTTATGGCCTTCTAATTGCGCCAGTGGAGTTATCATTCACAGGTTTACATAAAAATATTTACTTGAAAGTGTCCTGTTTAAGAAATTAATCACAATATCGACTAATTTGTGAGTAACTCACGTCCAACTCAGTATTTTGATTAATTTCTTAAACTGGTCACTTTCAAGTAAAGATTTTTATGTAAACCTGTGAAGATGATAATTCCACTGGCGCAATTAGAAGGTCATAAGCCTACTTTGTCGTATTAGTTTACAAATTGCAAAAAACCAAATTAAATTTGAATTCCGCGGCAGACCCGTGTCTTCCACCTTAATACGAAGTCATAATATCCTTGTGAGTGCGATTATGCTTCGGGCCGGACAGGAGAACGCATTATAGTCCAATGCAATGGGTCAACGGCACTTGCAAATATATGGATTACTAGCTGATGCCCGCGACTTCGTCCGCGTGGATTTAGTTTTTAAAATCCCTCGGGAACTCTTTGATTTTCCGGGATTAAAAGTAGAATATGTCACTCTTCAGGTCCTCAACTATACCCATGCAAAAAATCACGTCGATACTCGATCCGTAGCTCTGTTGCGGTGTGACTGAAGGACAAACTTACAAAGCAACAAACACTCGCATTTATAATATTAGTATGATTTATCATAGCAATTTGTGTGTGTGCGTGCCGTGAGTGAGTGAGTGCGTGCGTGCGTGTGTGCGTGTGTATGCGTGCGTATGCGTAATGGTGTATGTAAATGAATGTGTCTGTCTTCAGGTAATTCGCCTAGTGTCGGGATTCGGCCCGCTGATCTATGGCGGCTGTTTTGCCGCTACTCTATCTTCGGCGCTCGCTTCGCTCGTGTCTGCCCCTAAAGTGTTTCAGGTAACAAAAATCGTAATTCTTCACTCTATGGTCTAATATATTCGTTAAACTAACCGATTATTTAATTAGATATAATTATGCCGTATTTGACAAAATATTGCAGCCTTTTTCTTGGCTACATAAACGCTCGGTAAAATATATTTTAAAATGAAATATGTATGTATATCGACTCTAAATAAACATCAAACTCTATCATCAAAAACCATAGTTTTAATTCTTACTGCATTATATTAAGTTTAGTGAAGAGAAAAGTTTAGTCATCCCTACTCCACGTAGGTAAGGACGAAAGTAGCCCAGAACGAAATCAAATCACCCCGACTCCACACTTTCCTTTTTGTCAAAATAGTGTAAACATGTTGGTGTTTACCGGTAAAAGTATGACTTTTCGGATTACTGAAGTGTTCCATATTTATAGTTAAATGCATTCCCAAACATCCCAAATAATGTTTATAATATAATTAAAGGATATATATAATACTCTAGCTGCATCCCACATCCATGCGACCTCCTCTGTGGCGGGTGCAGCGGCTACTAGCGCCGAACAGGCTAAGAGGCACAAATATGAAAAACTTGACAGTGGTTTCATATTTGTGCCTTTTGGTGTAGAGACCCTGGGGCCCGGCCGTGGGGCCCGGAGGCTCGAGCGCTTTTTGTAGAGCTAACTAAAAAGGTGATCGAGTCTACCGGGGATCCAAGAGCTGGCAGCTACCTTGGCCAAAGGATTAGCTTGGCTATCCAAAGGGGTAATGCTGCCAGCATCTTGGGTACCATGCCACACTGCAGTGACTTCGATGGGGTTTTAGATTTTATTTAATTTTTATTTTAGTTTTAATTTTAGAATAAATTTAATTTTAATGTAGTATTACACTAGCGGCACGCTATGATGGCCGGTTTGACGTTTGTCCGCTCATGAAGTTCCGTATTAATTGATAACGACTTTGAAGGAAATAATTGTATTACTTTATTGACGATAGTGATGTGCAGAGATTCATAAATTTTATCGAATGTAGTTTTAGGTTTAGGACTCAAAATTTATTTATTAAATTGATTTCTAAAATGTATACAAGTGTAGAAAAATCAGTTTGCACCATTTAAGGGGTGAATGTACTTGTGAATATGAACAATTTTCACTATGTGGACAAACCTCTGAAATCGCAAAAAAATATCAGCTGTTTCATACAAAAGGTAAAATTTTTATTTTTATATGATATATACCACAACTCGGCATTTGGTTTTCTAAATTGAAAATTTTTAAAAATGGAATCTAATACGATCGTCACATAGGATCGCTGGCTAGCACAACTACTACCTCCGGCAAACTCGCGTCAATGCTCAATGCAAAACAAAGCAGTTTCGAATTGACGTTGCTTCGAAAAGTATAAACTGTCAGTGCAATGCGATTGTGATATAGTTTTGACCTGGCTTTGGATTTCAAATATTGATACTGCATTACTGTTGACCCTTGCTCGTTAATTTGGACTCTGTTCAAGCCCTTTGTTGTGGATTTCGTCGATATGACCGAACGTACGCAGAGAACTGTTCTAAATAGTCAGACACGTGAGTTCGTAATACGCCTTCGTAACTATTTCGATCGTGAAGCTCAAAATGGAGGGCCAATTTTACCTATAACGTCAGTGGTTGAACGCGTAGCTGATGCGCTTAATATTGGACAACGAACTGTTAGACGGATAACTAAAAAAAAATATGGCGAGACTGGCACAGAAGAAAATAAACTTCACACACCAAAAAAGAGAAAACGAGCAAAACCAGTCGTAGGCATCGATAGCTTTGATGCCGATGCTATCCGAAGACATGTTTACGGCTACTATTTACAGAAGGAGTATCCAACAAGAAAAAAGTTGGTGCATTCACTGAAGGAAGCTGGATTATTCTTCGGTGGGGAAAGTTCTTTAACGAAGATTTTGAAGACCATTGGATTTCGATACAAAAAATGTAACAAACGCAAAATATTGATGGAAAGATTTGATATAGCGATGGCAAGGTATACTTTTTTACGGCAAGTGAAAGAAATCAAAAATTGGCAAAATGTTGTGTTCTTGGATGAAACATGGCTTAATGCTAACCATACTGTAGGCCGTTCTTGGAACGATGACACAGCAGCATCTACTTCCAAAGTTCCTGTAGGAAAAGGATCGCGACTTATAATTTGTCACGCCGGAACCATCAACGGGTTTGTCGAAGGTTCTCTCATGGCTTTTGCGTCAAAAACCACTGGAGACTATCATGAAGACATGAATGGAGAAAAGTTTACTGAATGGTTTACCTCAATGTTGTGTAGCCTCCCTGAACCATCTATTATAATTATGGACAACGCCCCATACCACTCGATGCAAATTGACAAGCCACCTGCCCAATCCCAAAAGAAAGCTGATATCGTCGCATGGCTTCGTAAAAATGGCGTAGATGCAAACATGAATATGTTAAAAGCGGAATTAGTACGTCTTTTAAAAGAAAACAAACCAACCAAGATCCGATACGTCATTGACGAAATAGCATTAGAACATGGGCACAGAGTTATACGGTTACCGCCTTACCATTGTGAGTATAATGCGATTGAGTTGGTGTGGGCTCAAATTAAGGGATATGCTGCAAGACACAATACAGAACCCCCATTTACCACAAAAAAAAATGCTAAAATTATTAGAAGAAGCTTGTGAACATGTGACTAAAGGAGACTGGGAAAAGGTTGTGAATAGAACTGTTAAATTAATAAGGGAAGATTATGAAAGAGATGTGAAAATAGATAATATTATAGAAAACGAACATATAATTATTAATGTAGGTGATGATAGCAGTGACGACAGTGAAAATAGTAGTATGGACGAATCTGATTAATTATGGCCTTTTGTGGCACCTTTTTTGGTATCTTTTGTATTCATATGTTTCTTGTGTGCATATAAAGTATGTATATTCATTTTCATTCAAATATTCAGTTCGTTCAAATAAATTAAATAAACATATACATTTTTGTTTTATTAAACCTATTTAATCAGGTACAAAAACAAAACTTAATTGTTTTTTGTTCGAGAATAAATTGACATTCCACATCACTATTGTAATGTGTCAAACCGGCCATCATAGCGTGCCGCTAGTGTAGGTAGATATATATAATGTAAATAGAATAGAAACAAAAAAAATAAAAATTATAATCTATATATATAAAAGAAAGTGGTGTTAGTTACACTATTTATAACTCAAGAACGGATGAACCGATTTGGCTGAAAACTGGTGGAGATGTAGCTTAGAACCAGGAGACGGACATGGGATACTTTTTATCCCGTTCGACCGCGTTTCCGTCAAGTCACTATAAAACGTGGTATAACAAAAACGCATCTGACATGGAATAACAAAACGCAAATGACAGTGGAATAACAAAACGTAAATGACAGCTAAACGTAATTTTGTCTTTGTTGGTTTGTCCGTCAATCACGCTGCAAAAAACCTACGGATTGACGTGATTTTTTTGGATAGGTATAGTTGAGAACCTGTAGAGTGTAAAGCATCCCGGAAAATCAAAGAGTACCCTCGGGATTTTAAAAACTGAATCCACGCGGACGAAGTCGCGGGCATCAGCTAGTCTTTATTAAAGGATAATGTAATTATTTTAGGCCCTTTGTCAAGACAAGCTGTACCCGTACCTGGACTTCTTCGCCAAGGGATATGGCGCGAACAACGAGCCCGTGCGAGGATATGCTTTGACTTTCATCATCGCCATCGCTTTTATACTTATGGGTGAGACTTTTTGGTTATTTCGTATGCTGGGATGGATAGGTTGGAACTTGAATTATTTTAAAATTACATCATACTAATCTTAATATTAAATTACGGTTCACGTTGTTTGTCCGCGATGGACTCCTAAACTACTTAAACGATTTTTATCAAACTTCGTAACTATCTGTAATTTGGTCCAACTTAAAAGATAGGATAGTTTTTTTTTGGATTGGGATAGTTTATTTGTTTTATTTATATAGATAAGTTGGCGGTACGAAGTTCGCTGGGTCAGCTAGTAAACTATAATGCTTAAAAGTGCAATATTCGATGCGGTGAAAAGCCATTTTTAGTAAGCCTTTAAAGGCCGCCTGCAGAAAATTATTAAAAAATGACGTACTGGGCTGTGAAAGGGTGTCATAATTCATCACTACAACCATCAAAAACGAAATAAGTCCGGTCAATTTAGACATTCGAAGTTACATAAAGTCCCAACAAGCTGAAAATCAGTAAAATTGTTCAAAACATAATTATAATATGATATTTAAAAGTTCCCCATCATTCCCGTGTATGGAAAAATTTTTATTCAAGGTCAAAGGTCAAAAAGTTTTTCGCGATTTTCAGCAAAACGGTAAGTTTTATCATAAAAGTACCTTAGACAAAATTGTAGATCATAAAATTATCTATAAAAAATGTATCAATACTTTTTTTCTTACGAGCCACCGTTTCTGAGATATAACGATTCAAAAAGTTATAAAAGTTGTTATCGTCATAATATGCACACGTTTCCACGCCACCTATGAGTGCACTTAGCGCGTTTTTTTTAACGTGGTTTCCCCAGTAGGCCTACTCCAAGGGTCAGTTGTGATCCTGTTTAATGTGAAACTATTGCAAAATAACAGAAATTTTCAAAGATTGGAAAAGATAAAAGCGATGTAAATAAAAAAAAAAAGTGGAGAAGTTCATTTGCCTGATTCTTCGCCTGATTCGTAAGTTTCAAATTCTTCTTGTTCTTCTTCTTGATCTTCTTCTTGTTCTTCTTCTTCTTCTTCTCCTGCTTCTTCTTCATCTTCATTTTGGATGCAAGTAAATTGCGTCAATAGCGATGTATCGCATGACACTTCGTCGGAATCAAACGAATCCTCGATTGTTTGTGATTCAACATTAGAGCACGACCGGCCTTGACAATTTGTGCATGCCAGAGAACAAAACAGTCCGACTTCTTTGCAACCACATTTAGCACTGCATCCCTTTTTGCAGTTGCAAAAAATTGTGTTCAGCAGTTTTTCCGGCGCAGGTGGGAGTAAAGTTTGAACTGGTTCTAATATATTGTTGACCAACTTCCAACCCCAGTCTGTAGGGTCTAGTTGATAACCAAGCCACACTTGAACTTGGTAATACACCCGAAAAAGATGTTGATGAGCAGCAACTGAGGTTGGAGGAAGACAAGCTAATTGAACTTGTTTTTTATTTTTAGTATTTTTAACGAAACATGCATATCGATGCTTATCTAAACAGATAGTTTTTTTAGGAGCTCCGTACATAGAAAGAAGAAAGCGGATGCCGTTGGTGATAACTTCTTGTTGAGTTGAATTACTCTTTTTAAAAACTTCAGCACATTGAATTAAGTCTTGTTTTTCAAACAACAAGTAATAATATACAACTCTAGAGATGTATATACGTGGCATACTCATGCATATTATGACGATAACAACTTTTATAACTTTTTGAATCGTTATATCTCAGAAACAGTGGCTCGTAGGAAAAAAAGTATTGATACATTTTTTATAGATAATTTTATGATCTACAATTTTGTCTCAGGCACTTTTATGATAAAACTTACCGGTTTGCTGAAAATCGCGAAAAACTCATTTTTTTGACCTTTGACCTTGAATAAAAATTTTTCCATACACGGGAATGATGGGGAACTTTCAAATATTATTTATAATTATGTTTTGAACAATTTTACTGATTTTCAGCTTGTTGGGACTTTATGTAACTTCACTCTCATTTTTTGGTCTAGATTGACCGGACTAAAGTTTGGAGCGAAACTTTGTTAGAAACTTCTGTTCTAAGTTTGATGAGTTTATATATTTATAGTAGCTTATATTATATAGTATAGCAGCAGTGATAGCCTAGTGGTTAGGACTGTGGTCTCCTATTCGGGGGGTCGCAGGTTCGATCCCGGGTACCACCTCACACTTTTCGGAGTTAAGTGCGTTTAAGCAATTAAATATCACTTGCTTCAACGGTGAAGGAAAACATCGTGAGGAAACCTGCACACCTGAGAGTTCTTCATAATGTTCTTGAATGTGTGTGAAGTCCGCCAATTCGCATTGGGCCAGCGTGGTGGACTATGGCCTATAACACTTCTCTGAGAGGAGACCTGCGCTCAGTAGTGAGCCGTTGATGGGTTGCTAATGATGATGATAATGATGATATATATAGTATAGTCTATATGAGTGTATAGATATTTGTTTGTACTCGATAGCTTTATCTGCTGTGTTCTTGTAGAAGAAATCTCCTTAAATTCACAATAGGCTATTTGACTACTTTTAGAAAATCATCTTAAATTGTTAATAATGCTATGCTGAAGCTAACAAAACATATATTTCGGCATAATTTTCATTATTTTTCATAAAAATCGAGAAATAAATTCAAAAAAATAAATTGCCGCCGAAACGTTCCATTTGCTCTCATGACGTAACAGTTCACATTTCAAACAATGACAATTTTATAATATGTGTTTAGGCCGCGTGTCGCATACTATTTGGTATTTAATAAAATAGTAACGATGAAAAACAGACGAAATTAGCCTATTACGCCGCACAAACACGTCGAAATGTATTGACAAAATGAGAATTCCATAGGTGGTGTGGACTGTGACGTCATTCGAGATCACGGAACGTTTTCGATCACGTGACCATGGCCAGAATTATAGCAATTTTATTTAATGTTTTCTAATTAAATAAAGCTTTATTTTTTAGTTTTGTCGTATGGAATAATGTTTTTAGATAATAATCTTTTAGGATGACACCAGTTGAAACGATATTTTTATTATAGTCAAATACCCTATTGTCTATTTCTATTTTATCATATTATGATAAAATAGAAATAGATAATTGTGAATCTAAGAGAATCTAATCTTCTTGTTTAATCGTCCGGAACTTTTGGATCCACGGAAGACCAGCGCTGCACAGCACAGCACAGAAGCACAGGCACAGGCCTGTGCTTCCTCCACAGGCATATCATTTATGCTGAGTGGAGACCATTTTGGGACCACACATATTTTGTTCCGCTTTACATCCGTATCTATCACTATAACTTGGTCATGTATGAGTTCCAAATAAATGCTTTTTCTTTCTTTTCTAATTATTAGGTAAAATTATTTTCAGGTGGACTTAACCAAATAGCGCCACTGATTTCGAACTTCTTCCTGGCGGCCTACGCGCTCATCAACTTCGCGACATTCCACGCCAGCCTCGCGAAGCCGGTCGGATGGAGGCCTACTTTCAGGGTAACTTCTTTATGAACAGACTAGATGGATGCACGCATGATGGATGGATGAACGCATGGATTAAGGTTTTCTAATTCCCGCAGGAACTCTGTAATTTTCCGGGATAAAAAGTAATAAGTAGCCTATGTGTTAATCACGGGTATGAGCTATCTCCATTCCAAATTTCAGCCAAATCGGTTAGTTCGTTGTGGCGTTAAAGAGTAACAAACATCCATCCATCCATAAATCTTCAACTTTTGCATTTATAATATTAGTAGGATGTAGGATAGATGTCCACTGCTGAACTACTAGACTCTTGCATAGACTTCTACATGCTTCGGTCTTGCGCCGCATGTATGCAGCGGTTTCCTACGACTCGTCTGATGACGTCGGGCCATCTATAGTCTATTTTTTTTAACAAACGAGTACTGAGTATGTCTCTGGCACATTTCCGATATTGACAGAGTGAGATGGATCATTGTTAGTGGTGGGGTACTGAGTATGTCTCTCGCACATTTCCGGTATTGACAGAGTGAGATGGGTCATTTTAGGGGGAGGGGCTGGGACTCTATGTTGATTACGTGGACCAATAGCAACGCAATTAAAATTATCGGTACTCGTTTGTTAAAAAAAAAACAGACTATAGTGACGGTATGCCATTACTGCGCTGTGTCACCACTCCAGCACCTTGAGCCTATGGCCCAACTTTTCCTTGAACTATGGCCCCGCTCATTTTACTTCAGTTTGGCGACTCGCTGAGCTATATTTGTACATAGACATGGTTATATTAGTGTACAAGCAGTAATAGCCCAGTGGTTGACTGTGGTCTCCTATTCGGGGATTCGTAGGTTCGGACCTGGGTTCGACCTGTGACTTCGGAGTTATGGACGTTTAACCAATTAAATGTCGCATGCTTCAACGGTGAAGGAAAAAATCGCGAGGAAACCTGCACACCTGAGAGTTCTCCTTAATATTATCGAAGGTGTGTGAAGACCGCGTATTCGCTTTGCGTGGTGGATTATAACCCTTCTTTGAGAGGAGACCTATATAACGGGGAGTGTTCTGAAGAGCTATTTGACCTTATACCACCCTCTCTCTTCTACAACCGGACTACACGCCACCGAAAGCAGTTTTATCTACACCCCCTGGGTGCCTGGAGCACTTCGACTATCCGTTGTGCCAGATTTTTTTCCACGCACTACCAAACTTTGGAACCAACTCCCATCGACTGTGTTCCCGCTTAATTAAAACTTGGGGTTATTCAAGGAGTGACCAACAAATTCCTGAAAAGCCGGCAACGCATTGTTAGTGCCTTTGGTGCTACAAAATATGATCATGGGTGGCGGTAATCGCTTAACATCAGGTGACCCGCCTGCTCCTTTGCTCGCTATTCTTAGGCCTAGCGCAAACATACAACTTTTAGTTGAACAACTATTCAGTTGTGTTTCATAAGTTTAGAGGAATGTACTGCGATCATAGAATGTGCGTAAACTATCAACACGATAGTTGCTCGACAAAAAAATCTAAAAGCCGTATGAATTTGCTTTTGATTATAGTTTAGTTGTGTGGAATTCACGAAAAGTACACAACTCGACTAAACAGTTTAGTCGATGTAAAAGTTGTATGTATGTGCCTTACCTTATAAAAAAAGACCTGCGCTCAGTAGAAAGCCGTTGATGGGTTGCTGATGATGATGATATTTGCGTAACGAGCCGAAATCCTCCACAGCTGTACAACATGTGGCTGTCGCTGGTGGGCGCCATTTTGTGCGTGGCCATCATGTTCGTGATCTCGTGGAGCACTGCGCTGATCACCATTGCTTGCCTGCTGGCGCTCTACCTCCTCGTCTCCTATAGGAAACCAGGTAAATGAGTAAAAAAAAGGATTGTCTGGTTTTATGAAACCACGGTAAAAGTGAAACTTTTTTTCACATTATAGACATTTAAATAGGCGCCGCCATATTGGCCTTGGCTGCTCTGACGAGCGCCTTTCACCTTATCCCTACTCCGCGGCCGACCGTCACGCGACATGCAACACACAGACGAAAAGTTTGAGACGATGTAATAAAAGTTTCACTTTAATAATGTGAATTAATAATGGGGGGGGGGGGGGGCGAAATAACATAAAAAGTCTTCGACATAATACTAAATAAATTCTGCCACTTTCCGCGGAAGGTGAGGTAAATACGTACAGCACACATTTCCTAACTCACTACGTCTCCATGAGCGCACACTAACTCAAAAGCTGAACACTTACAGAAAATGAGCACACAAGCAAATAGTTACACGTACGTCGTACATGTACTACGGCAGAGGGGAATGCGTGCGCTTGGCAAGTCCTTCTCTCTCTCGTCCAAGTAAAAAGTAATAATACTCTTACTCGGGGTGGTAAAAAATACACGCAAAAACACATAGCTTTCGACCAATTTCTTTAAGATTCTATTAGACCAATTCTTTTAGACGAATAGCTAGAAAAAGATAATAAGTGTCAAACGTATTTTGAAAATTTCAACAAGTCCTGAACTTATTTTGATTTTTGTTTTTTTTTTCTAAAGACGTGAATTGGGGCTCCACCACGCAAGCGCAGACCTACAAAGCTGCTCTGTCTGGAGTCCATCAGCTCAACAACGTAACAGAACATGTTAAAAACTACAGGTATTTTTTCTACTATTTTTTTGTTTTATTCTACGCGATATTTTTATATATCTTATTTATTCACCTGCTTCTAAAATTCGAAATAACTACACGTCTTTATTTAAAATTGTAAGGATTTACTTGTTTACTATTAAGCAGTGATAGCCTGGTGGTTAGGACTGCTGTCTCCTATTCGGGGGGTCGCAGGTTCGATCCCGGGTACGCACCTCTGACTTTTCGGAGTCAAGTGCGTTTAAGCAATTAAATATCACTTGCTTCAACGGCGAAGGAAAACATCGTGAGGAAACCTGCACATCTGAGAGTTCTTCATAATGTTCTCGAAGGTGTGTGAAGTCCGTCAATTCGCATTGGGCCAGCGTGGTGGACTATGACCTATAACCCTTCTCTGAGAGGAGACCTGCGCTCAGTAGTGAGCCATTGATGGGTTGCTTATGACTTGTTAACTATTTATTTTATGAAACAGTATTATCTAACCTGTGTAACAAGGTGATATTTTAAAAAGAGCAACCACCGATTTTCTTGCTTGTTCTTCTCGGTTGGAACGTCATTCGGAACCAGCGGCTTCTTCTGCTTCTTCTCGGCAGGAAGGGCATTCCGAACCAGTGGTAGACTCATCGAAGATTCAAAACACTTGTAAAAAAGTTTATTTGAATAAAAAACATTTGTATTCTATTCTATTCTAGTGGTAGATTCACTTGACGATACAAAAGCACTTTTTAAAAGTTTATTTGACAAAAAATTATTCTATTCTATTCTATTCTATTCTATTATGTGAATAATCAATTCGAACTGGAATAATCATCGTCAAATCATGTGTCAATTAAAAAAAATCATAGAGAGTTATTCTTTTGGTACAAAAAAAACAGCTGTCTGCTAAATTTACATTCATCGAACTGTCAAACTTTCGCAAATTTAAAATAGTCGTTAAGTTTTCAGAAATTATCCAGTTTTCTGTGCAATTTTCTTAACTAACTTTTCTTTCCGTAAAAACCTTCTACAAAGTATAAAAAAACTTAAAAAAAATGAAGACTTTCTCAAGTTACGGCGTGACCAAGGGAAACAAGGATTCATTTTTATAGATATAGATGACACCGTAGCTATTGTAATAAGGAGTGATAGCCTAGTGATCACAGTCTCCTATTCGGGGGTCGCAGGTTCGATCCCGGGCACGCAACTTTGTCTTTTCGGAGTTATGTGCGATTAAGTAATTAAATATCACACGCTTAAACGGTGATGGAAAACATCTTGAGGAAACCCGCACGCCTGAGAGATCTCCATGATGTTCTCAAAGGTGTGTGAAGTTTGCCGATTCGCATTGGCCCTTCTCTGAAAGAAGACCTGTGCTCAGTAGTGAGCCTTTGATGAATTGCTGATGATGATGTACTATTGTAATAAATCTCTAGATTGAATCTATGTGCCGTGTGGTGACGGCAGATCAGAATACAGTTGTCACCGCCCCTCCTCTTCCCGCGGGTGTCGTACGAGGCGACTAAGGGAGTATAACGGAGAACGGGCAGCAGCGTCACCAACCCGTCTGCCCCGCGTGGTGATTATGGGCAAACCCTCCCCTTGGGAGAGGCCTTTAGTCCAGCAGTGGACTGTTATATGCTATTGATGAATCTATAAAATAATAATAATGATTTATTTGCCACAAAAAGAATGTACATTATGAACAGTAAACGTAATGCGGCCCTGGCAGCTAAACTGAGTTTATATACTCGTATGATAGCTGCCAGTGCTTTCCCCAATATAGTCAAGCATACAAACATTCTTAGGTCTAATATAAAAAGCATTCATAATAATAATTAGTTTAAAACTTCTTATAATAAAACATGCTTATTGTGTGTGTGTGTGTGTGTGTGTGTGTGTGTGTGTGTGTGTGTGTGTGTGTGTGTGTGTGTGTGTGTGTGTGTGTGTGTGTGTGTGTGTGTGTGTGTGTGTGTGTGTGTGTGTGTGTGTGTCTGCGAGTGTGTGGGTGGATGGATGTGGATATATATGACACGCGTATACATACTGAAATATAGTTATATTAATATTACATATACAAAGAATTAGTAATGATATTGGCTATTTATGGACAATCAGCAACTCTTCAGTGCTATCATAATTATGCGAAAGAAGCCAGTTATTGATGAGTTTTTTACATTGATAGGACGATTGTGAGTCAATGGTGAGAGCTTTGTTGGCTTTATTATATAAAAAAACTACCTAGAAAAGAGGAAAATCTTTTAGAGAAAACTGTGCTATGATTAGGAATATTACATACTGAATGTTTCCGTCGTTTATCTTTTAATTTCTGTATGTTTGCCGGGTCTACGATTTTATGTTGTTTCAAAATTATTTTTTGAATAAATAATTGTCTCACTGTGAGTAGTTTACTTTCCTTATAGAGGGATGAAGTAGGATATCTGTAGGGTAGAAAAGAGCTGACCTTAAGGACCGCCCTTTGTGCCCGCTCCAATTTGAGGAGACGCGTCTTCGCCGCACCCCCCCAAGTATCAATGCAATATGTCAACAAAGATTCACATAAGGTGTGGTACAACATTCTCAATATTTTTTCATCGGCAACATGGCGGATATTTTTAAAAATAGCTATGAGTTTACGAATTCTATTTGCTAGAATATTTATGTGATTATCAAATGAGAGTTGATAGTCAATGGTTACGCCTAAATATTTTATACAGTCAGGTCTTTCTAAATTAGGACATTTGCATGTACTTACTGAACTAAGAACGGGACATAAAATAGAATGTGCTTTAATGTTAAAGCTGTCTAGACAAGGTTGTGTGTGCCGGGAAATGGAAAAAGTTAAGTATTTAGTTTTCCCAGTATTAATGCTTAAGAGATTACTATGCAACCAGGACATGACTAGATTAAAACCTTTTTGGGCATTGTGAAAAACAGTTTCCCAATTAGGACCCCAGAATAAAAGTGTAGTGTCATCAGCAAATGTTATAATTTTTCCATTAATCAATTCCAAATTGCAAAGTTGATTAATGTAAATCAGAAAGAGGGTCGGACCTAAAATGATTCCTTGTGGAACTCCGTGAACAACTGGTAGTGATGAACTTACATGCTCACCAATTCTAACACACTGCGTTCGATAGCTTAAATAGTCCTGGAACAGTTTTAGCTGTATACCACGTATTCCTATCTGTTCCAGCTTTTTTAGAAGCAGAGGGATGGACACAGTGTCAAAGGCCTTGGCGAGGTCTAGAAATATTGATATGCACTTCATTCCACGATCTAAGTTTTGAGCGATAGTATTTGTTAAGTTAGATACCGCATCAGAAGTGGATTTAGATTTGCGAAAACCGTACTGATTTGGCGAAAGTATATTATTTGATTTCAAATATTTTACCAATCTGTCATACGCTCTAAAATTTTGGAAAAAGTGGGTAAGATTGAAATTGGCCTGTAGTTACTTATTACTATTCTGTCACCATTCTTAAAAACTGGAGTAAAAAATGATGTATTTGTATAGACAATACATCATTGTAAAGTCGACATCTCCTGAGGATGCTCCGGTGTCGGGGCGAAACGTGCGTCGAGAGTAGTGTAAAAGTTATACAGATTTTTTCTGTTGGCGGATTATAGCAAAATAATTTAACCTTTTCTTGCTAATCATGGACTTCCGCAAAGTAACGCCTGCTTCTATCCAACATACAAAAACTGTCAAAATGTCAACTTTATTCGTCGGTTAAAGTTTATTATGTGCATGATATATTCCAGGCCTCAAATACTCGTGCTGACGGGCTTCCCAGGGGAGCGTCCCATACTCACTGACTTCACATATCTGCTCACCAAGGGGTTGTCATTGATGCTGTGTGGACATATCCTTCAGGTGAAGGTCTTTATCATAATAGACAGCTATTTTCTTCGCTAGCTTCAATACCTGTGAGAAAGTATGCTATTTCAGTTCGCACTCATGAACGAGCCGTACTCAAGAGCGAGATGCCAGATGATTTGGCATCGCCAACAACGCTTGGTTTTTTGGTAGAATAATGGAAACTCTGCATACATAGCATAATATCTATTAAGTATATTGTAAAAATATTTTGAAAAGAGCAACTGCCGAGTTTCTTGCTGGTTCTTCTCGGCAGGAACGGCATTCCGAACCAGTGGTAGACTCATTGACGATTCAAAAGTACTTCTAAAAGTTAATTTGAATAAAAAACATTTCTATTCTATTCTATTCTACACGAGGTGGACCGCAAGACCAAGTCCTGTGGAAGTCCAAGAGATTTTGGTCCAGCTTTGGACATCTATCGGTTGATAAGGAACTTCAAACTTAGTTCTATAAATTAATGTAATTGAAATGTAGATTTCGAACTGGAAAGAACCGTGCTAGTTGACCTATGAGGTGACAGCAAAATGGAGGCCTGTGGAAGTCCATGCAAGAGACCGTTGTCCAGTCTATCGTTTGATTAATAAGAATAATACTACAATTTCGGCATGCAAATATCTTAAATTCATTGCAGTATATCTACATTGCCTATAACAGCTGCAGCAGTGATAGCCTAGTGGTTAGGACTGTGGCCCCAATTCGAGTGTCGCAGGTTCGACGGCAGGCACGCACCTCTGGTTTTTCGTTATGTGTGTTTAAACAATTTAATATCACATGCTTCAGCAGTGAAGGAAAACATCGTGAGGAAACCTGCACACCTGAGAGTTCTCCATAATGTTCTCAAAGTTGTGTGAAGTCTGCCAGTTCGCGTTGGGCCAGCGTGGTAGACTATTGCCCAAAATCTTCTCTGAGAGGACACCTGCGCTCAGCATTGATGGGTTGCTGCTGCTGATGATGATGATGATATCTATATTATATACCGACATAATATATTATTAAGTATATTAATTCCCACCAGACTCCAGTGAATCACCGCACGCGAGAAGCGTTAACGAACAGAGCCTATCACTGGTTCGTCAAGAGGAAGATAAAGGCGTTCTACACGCTCGTTGATGACGTCACTTTCAAAGATGGCGCCAGTGCTCTTATGCAGGTAAACAAAGGAAACTTCACTTTTTATGAAAACAAAATACACTTTCATTGTGATATTAAATAAATGATTGTTTTTTTTTATTAAATAACTATTGCTTTTTCTACTCCGCTATAGCGCTATGAAAGTGTGAATCCCACGGGATTTTAAAAACTAAATCGTCGCGGTCGTAGTAGCGGGCAACAGCTAGTTTCATCATAAAGTTAGTTCGATAATGATTTGTGTTCTCAGTACAGTGCAAAGTTGCGGGCTTGGCATAGATGTGATGCGAAAGGTCGGGGATAGGTAACGGTGGTTTTAAATTTAAAAGCGGCGTATGTCCAACGGTAAGCAGTGATAGCCTAGTGGTTAGGACTGTGGTCTCCTATTCGGGGGGTCGCAGGTTCGATCCCGGGCACGCACCTCTGACTTTTCGGAGTTAAGTGCGTTTAAGCAATTAAATATCACTTGCTTCAACGGTGAAGGAAAACATCGTGAGCAAACCTGCACACCTGAGAGTTCTTCATAGTTCTTGAAGGTGTGTGAAGTCCGCCAATTCGCATTGGGCCAGCGTGTTGGACTATGGCCTAAACCCTTCTCTGAGAGGAGACCTCGCTCAGTAGTGAGGGTTGATGGGTTGCTAATGATGATGATGATGATGTATGTCCAACAGTGTATGCATTGTGTTTGTGGCTGATGATGATGATGATGATGATGATGATGGTTGTTCTCAGGCCAGCGGTGTGGGCAAGCTAAAGCCCAACATCCTGATGATGGGCTTCAAGGAGGACTGGCGGACGTGTGACCGCACCGAGTTGGCGGATTACGTCGATGTTATGCAGTGAGTAACTCACCTTCTGTTTTTATATTTCCTTGACTAATATTCCCCTCTCCCCTCCAAATAAGTGTATAGTTTGTTTTTAAATATATGCACTAGCGCTTGACTGCAATCTCACTTGATGGTAAGTGAAGATGCAGCCTAAGATGGTGCGCCCTTGCCTAGATTATTGATTTAAAGGTTGATTTTAGTTTGTGTAAAAAGTGAGTACGAGAAAAGTGCGTAAATAGAAATAGCATAATTTTATCTACCAAACCTTTATATTTGCTGATATAAGATATTTTTTAGTAACAGTAGATACTTCCGAACTTCATCCAACAGTTCTTTGAAAATCGGTCAATGGCGGAGAAGCTGGTAGGCTGCATTGCTAGGATAGAATTAGCTTTTCCGCCAGTCTCAATTGTGATGATTGGTTGAATTTATGGCGTATTTGCTGCAACAATGCATTATAGCCAATAGTAAGAGAGTATTGACCAATCGAAGATTAATGCAATCGTTACACCACACCGTAGCTATTATTTTGCAACCATGTTTGCTGCCCTGTTATCATGTTGTATCATTCCAGGCGATTCTTTCATGTTATGTGTTTAATTAAGTCTACGGGCAGTAAGTTTCTTTAGAAACCCTGATTCCTCCGATTCTCTCAGAATGAAATTTTTGATGTATGTATTTTTATCTTTCCGTTTTACCATTGTATAAAGTAGCCTTTATGTAAGTTAACGAAATAAAGATAAATCAACAAGAGTCTGAAAGGACTATGTAAAAAATTGTATGGGCACTGTCTCCACCCCCGAACAGACGTGGCACTATTTTTAATATTATTGTAACGTCCCATAAAAAGACAACCATTTTCAATCCAAAAATGATTGGGGTTTTTTCATCATCAGGCTACCGTGATGCATTAACTGATATACGTTTGAAATCTGTTGGTGCGTGGGGACGATTTTTTGCATGGTCATTTTCTGTGGAATGATTTTTCACAATTTGGAGCGTTGTTTAGAATGACGATGACGACGACGATGATTAAAAATAATTGTGTACTTATTATGTCTACTAGTCTGTCTCCACCTTAAAGATGAAAATGATGATGATGATGTTAAATTGTGTAATGATTGTGTCCGCGTGTCTAAATCGCATATTTCCGTGTAAAGCAAAGCCCTGGACCTGCACATGGCGCTGGCGTTACTGCGCGTGGAAGGTGGGTTGTTCTCGCGCGACGCTCTCGACGACGACTTGCAGGCCTACCTCGACGACGGCCGCGCGCGCGACCTCGCCGCGCTCTCGCGTGAGTACGCCCGCCTCAGCCTCGATCATTGGCCGCATTGGCCGCCCGGATCACCGGACACTACTGCATGCGCGGTGGACTTTCGCGTGTAACTGCAGTCTGCACTCGCCTTACGCGTAGACTAGCTTCACAGGACTTTATTTTATTTTACTCAACAGTAAAAAATAATCTTAGTAAATATTATTAGTGCGAAAGTGTGCCTGAATCGGCCATTGGCCACCCGGCTCACCGGACACTACTGCATGCGCGATGGACTTTCGTGTGCAACTGCACTCACCTTACGCGTAGGCTGGCTTTACAGGTCTCGAATACCCATATTATTATTATTATCAGCCCAAATTATCTCAATGCTGGGCAAAGGTCTCCCTTTCGTCCTTCCATCTGTCTCTGTCTAGGGATATCTACCAGGCCGACATACAGGCCTCGAGTTCGTCACGCCAGCGATGCCTCGGTCTATCTCGACGTCTTTTGTGGCACCCAATGTGTAGCGGTCTTTGCCCATAGCTCGTCGGACATGCGCATAACATGTCCGGCCCAGCCCCATTTCAGTTTAGCAGCTTTATCTCCCACATCCGTTGTTTGCGTCTTGGAGCTTACTTTATTTTATTCGACTGTAAAAAAATTTACTCAATATTATTAACTAGCTGATGTCCGCGACTTCGTCCGCGTGGATTTGGGTTTTAAAATCCCTCAGGAACTCTTTGATTTTCTGTGATAAAATGTCTTATATTATGTCACTATCCAGGACCTCAACTATATCCATGCAAAAAATCACTTCGATCCGTGGCTTTGTTGCGGTGTGATTGAAGGACAAACCAACAAGCAAACACACTTTGGCATTTATAATATTAGTATGATAAGAAAGTGTGCCTGCCTCGGCCATTGGCCGCCTGGATCACCGGACGCTGCTGCATGCGCGCTGGACTTTCGCGTGTAACTGCACTCATCTTACGCGTATACTGGCTTCGCAGGTGTCGAATACCTTCACTTTATTTTATTCAACAGTAAAAAATATTGTAAATGCGAATGTGTGTTTGATTGTTAGTTTGTCCGTCAATCACTCCGCAATAGAGCTACGAATTCACGTGATTTATCTCATGGTTTTTTATCTGAGGACCTGGAGCCCCCCCCCCCCCCCCCCCCCGATTGTCTTTGTTTTGAAAAGGGCAACCGCCGAGTTTCTTGCTGGCTCTTCTCGGCAGGAACGGCATTCCGAACCAGTGGTAGACTCATCGACGATTCAAAGCACTTCTACATATTTCTGTTCTATTCTATACACGAAATTGAGCTCTAATTCAAAGCTGTTATGGTTTACTTTGGCGCTAATGCCATCAAATCAATCGGGGGCTGGTACATTCTCTGCTCCATCACTCATTCCACAATCGTGATTGTCGAAATTGACTGATGAAGAACCTATCTTCTTATGGACCGCTTATATAAATGCTTTGGAATTTGTGCATGAGTACACACCTCTCAGTAACTCTCAGGGTGAAATCTATAGATGGCACTGTCACTCAGTTCAGACTTAAGACTGAGTTGAGATGAGACATATGTATGCCCGGACATATTTGTGTCCCATTTTAACTCTATCTTGAGTCTTGAGCAGAGCTAGAGTACGAACTATAAATCTCAGCATCAGAGTTTTACATGCATGGGTATTGCTGGTTTTTGCGTGAGTATATTATATCTTAACAGTACTTGGTGCATGGCTTCTTAACAGTACTGATGACTACTAATGTATGTATTGCTTTTATTACATAACTTGGATGAAACCCTTTAGGATTTTATCATAGATTGAGGATTGCCTAGTCGCTACTAGATACCGCCGTTCCTACAAACAATAGCTACATAAATGCGGCAACGTAATATCATAGCTTGTTTGAACACGCCAGACATTGCTTGTTACGGGACTATGTGGTTACGTTAGTTCGGGCGTACTATGAATTGCCGCAATTTACGCCGACGGTATCTAGTAGGTCCCTGCGTGATCAAATCAGAAATGAAGAGATCCGCAGGAGAACCAAAGTCACCGACATAGCTCAGCGAGTCGCGAAACTGAAGTGAAAATGGGCGGGGCACATAGTTTGAAGAGCTGATGGTCGTTGGGATCCCAAGGTGCTGGAGCGGCGACCCCGCACCGGTAAGCGCAGTGTTGGCAGACCCCCCACTAGGTGGACCGACGACATCAAACGAGTCGCAGGGAGCCGCTGGATTCAGGCGGCGCAAGACCGAAGCCTGTGGAGGTCCATGCAGGAGACCTATGTCCAGCAGTGGACATCTAAAGGTTGATGATGATGATGATCTAGTAGGTGCGAAGCGACTATCTATGGAGTTTATATTACACTACATAGGTTTGACTCGATTAATTATCGCGATCATTTTCTCAATAAGACATATAATTTTTTTTCACCTACATTTACGTAGATTAGCCGCATAAATGTGTAAATTCATATGAAATCTCACGAGAATCTGCATTCAGAAATCCAGAAATATGGAATCCAGGATAACACAGTTTGCACTGTATATTAGACTAGCTGAGGCCCGCGACTTCGCGTGGATTAAGTTTTAAAATTCCTCGGGAACTATTGATTGATTTTCCGGGATTGAAAGTAGCCTATGTCACTCTCCAGGTCGTCAACTATACCCATGCAAAAAACACGTCGATGCGAAGCTCTGTTGCGGCGTGATTGAACGACAAACCAACAAACAAACAACGTTCGCATTTATAATCATCATCATCATCATCAGCAACTCATCAACGGCTCACTACTGAGTGCAGTTTTCTGAGAAGGGTTATAGGCCATAGTCCACCACGCTGGCCCAATGCGAATTGGCGGACTTCACACACCTTCGAGAACATTAAGAAGAACTCTCAGATGTACAGGTTTCCTCACGATGTTTTCCTTCACCGTTGAAGCAAGTGATAGTTAATTGCTTAAACGCACTTGACTCCGAAAAGTCAGAGGTGCGTACCCGGGATCGAACCATTTATAATATTAGTACTATATCAAGTGTTTTTACGTTGAATGTATTTTACGCTGCATTTCATATCCACAGGTTCAATTGGCGATAGCTGCAAGGACTCCAAATCTACTGAAAGCTTGAACACACAATCGAGGGGTGAGTTTAATGAAATTAAACAATTCTAATTGACAATAAAAAAAAAGTTGTCGCCATCAGAATTTTTCCCCTCAAAGAAAACTAAAATATTTAGGGCCTGTTACCGTAAATTTTGTCAATTTCTTACTTTATGACAAGTGACAAAGACAAAATATGCGAATAAGCTATCCGACACTTATCAGAAGGTGGTGAAACATGTCCTTATTGTTTCAAGTGATTTCAATCTTTCAAGTATGTTTTTTGGGTAGTGCACATGTTTTATTGAATCATGTACTAAATGTTTAAATCTAAAACATAAGTTTACAATGAAATAGATGTGTACAAAAGATAACTTATCTGTACTAGAGCAATTTCTTCCATTCGCCCTAAACTTAAGTTTACAATGAAATAGATGTGTACAAAAGATAACTTATCTGTACTAGAGCAATTTCTTCCATTCGCCCTAAACATAAGTTTACAATGAAATAGATGTGTACAAAAGATAACTTATCTGTACTAGAGCAATTTCTTCCATTCACCTTAAACATAAGTTTACAATGAAATAGATGTGTACAAAAGATAACTTATCTGTACTAGAGCAATTTCTTCCATTCGCCCTAAACATAAGTTTACAATGAAATAGATGTGTACAAAAGATAACTTATCTGTACTAGAGCAATTTATTCCATTCGCCCTAAACATAAGTTTACAATGAAATAAAGGTGTACAAAAGATAACTTATCTGTACTAGAGCAATTTCTTCCATTAGCCCTAAACATAAGTTTACAATGAAATAGATGTGTACAAAAGATAACTTATCTGTACTAGAGAAATTTCTTCCATTAGCCCTAAACATGTGATAAAATGTGTCTTGTTTACTTGTCCCAGGCAGCAGTCTATCAGACGTGTCCATAGCGTCGGGAGGGCTACCCAAAATGTCGCCCGACCCCACCGGCAAGTTTCAGAAGCAGCCCAAAGAGAGGTAACGTGTAACTTTTACAGGCTTGCTTTTGAATCGTCGATGAGTCTACCACTGGTTCGGAATGCCCTTCCTGCCGAGAAGAACCAGCAAGAAACTCGGCGGTTGCTCTTTTCAAAACAAGTTTGCAATACGTAGTATGCTAAGTATGCAGTGTTTTCACAGTGAGGGGAAGTTCCTAAAAATGCCTATTTACAATTCAATACATGTGAAAATAGGCAGGCAGAAAGTAGCCCTATTCCCGTCAGTTCACGAGCAAGAGGCATGATCCAGCCGTTGTTTCGCTTAATCATATTTGAGGGAACGTAACAACCCGCGAACAAACGTAACAAAGAATGTGGTCACAGCAGCCATTCCTCATAAAGACTAGCCATCTGCGCATTTTATTGTACACCAGAGAGCGAGCAAACCATGCTTTCTCTATTCCCTCACTGTCATAATCCGGTAAGGCACACAGATGACACACCACCTACCTCATGACTCTAGGCTATTATAGTGCTGACAAAAACCCAATAATTTATTTTTGGCCCGACATACTAATACAAACGAGGCCGTTAAAACTATAACTTAGTATTTTTAAACCCCGACAGAAAAAGAGGGTTGTTATAAGTTTAAAGTGTGTATGTGTGTATGAGTGTATCTATGTGTCTGTGCTGATTTTGATTCGGTTTTTTGAAAGCTTACGTAATCGAGGTGGTTCTTAGCTATAGTTTTGAAGATCGGCTCAGGCGTTTGAAGATCATCAGATTTCTTACTTAAATAAAGAATCTTACAAACATTCCATGGCATGGTAACTTTTTGCTGATGCTTTATCATCAACTAGTCTGCGGGATTCCAACCCCTCAACATTTACAGCAGATATAGTGTGTTTGGACTCATTCGAATGGTCTCAATGATCTCAATGATAGGATGATCGAGAAGCAGAAAACTGGGCAACAGGATGTCAGGTATATCGTACCTACATAGTCCGGCCATAGATTCATATGTCGAGGGTGTTTCAAATTTCCAATTTACACTTTTATCCAGAATGAGTCTGGAGGAAGTCTCCTGTCCCTGAGTAGTAGAAATTATCGGTTGTTTCAACGTTGCAGTAAGACTCTGAGCGACGTGGTCCGCCGCATCGGCATCGTGAGCCGCAGGCGGCGCGTGTCGTCGTTCACGTCCGTGGAGCAGTTCACCAAGAAGCAGCCCGGCACCGTGGACGTCTGGTGGCTGTACGATGATGGCGGTAAGTGCACAATAAACTCTGAGCGACGTGGTCCGCCGCATCGGCATCGTGAGCCGCAGGCGGCGCGTGTCGTCGTTCACGTCCGTGGAGCAGTTCACCAAGAAGCAGCCCGGCACCGTGGACGTCTGGTGGCTGTACGATGATGGCGGTAAGTGCACAATAAACTCTGAGCGACGTGGTCCGCCGCATCGGCATCGTGAGCCGCAGGCGGCGCGTGTCGTCGTTCACGTCCGTGGAGCAGTTCACCAAGAAGCAGCCCGGCACCGTGGACGTCTGGTGGCTGTACGATGATGGCGGTAAGTGCACAATAAACTCTGAGCGACGTGGTCCGCCGCATCGGCATCGTGAGCCGCAGGCGGCGCGTGTCGTCGTTCACGTCCGTGGAGCAGTTCACCAAGAAGCAGCCCGGCACCGTGGACGTCTGGTGGCTGTACGATGATGGCGGTAAGTGCACAATAAACTCTGAGCGACGTGGTCCGCCGCATCGGCATCGTGAGCCGCAGGCGGCGCGTGTCGTCGTTCACGTCCGTGGAGCAGTTCACCAAGAAGCAGCCCGGCACCGTGGACGTCTGGTGGCTGTACGATGATGGCGGTAAGTGCACAATAAACTCTGAGCGACGTGGTCCGCCGCATCGGCATCGTGAGCCGCAGGCGGCGCGTGTCGTCGTTCACGTCCGTGGAGCAGTTCACCAAGAAGCAGCCCGGCACCGTGGACGTCTGGTGGCTGTACGATGATGGCGGTAAGTGCACAATAAACTCTGAGCGACGTGGTCCGCCGCATCGGCATCGTGAGCCGCAGGCGGCGCGTGTCGTCGTTCACGTCCGTGGAGCAGTTCACCAAGAAGCAGCCCGGCACCGTGGACGTCTGGTGGCTGTACGATGATGGCGGTAAGTGCACAATAAACTCTGAGCGATGTGGTCCGCCGCATCGGCATCGTGAGCCGCAGGCGGCGCGTGTCGTCGTTCACGTCCGTGGAGCAGTTCACCAAGAAGCAGCCCGGCACCGTGGACGTCTGGTGGCTGTACGATGATGGCGGTAAGTGCACAATAAACTCTGAGCGACGTGGTCCGCCGCATCGGCATCGTGAGCCGCAGGCGGCGCGTGTCGTCGTTCACGTCCGTGGAGCAGTTCACCAAGAAGCAGCCCGGCACCGTGGACGTCTGGTGGCTGTACGATGATGGCGGTAAGTGCACAATAAACTCTGAGCGACGTGGTCCGCCGCATCGGCATCGTGAGCCGCAGGCGGCGCGTGTCGTCGTTCACGTCCGTGGAGCAGTTCACCAAGAAGCAGCCCGGCACCGTGGACGTCTGGTGGCTGTACGATGATGGCGGTAAGTGCACAATAAACTCTGAGCGACGTGGTCCGCCGCATCGGCATCGTGAGCCGCAGGCGGCGCGTGTCGTCGTTCACGTCCGTGGAGCAGTTCACCAAGAAGCAGCCCGGCACCGTGGACGTCTGGTGGCTGTACGATGATGGCGGTAAGTGCACAATAAACTCTGAGCGACGTGGTCCGCCGCATCGGCATCGTGAGCCGCAGGCGGCGCGTGTCGTCGTTCACGTCCGTGGAGCAGTTCACCAAGAAGCAGCCCGGCACCGTGGACGTCTGGTGGCTGTACGATGATGGCGGTAAGTGCACAATAAACTCTGAGCGACGTGGTCCGCCGCATCGGCATCGTGAGCCGCAGGCGGCGCGTGTCGTCGTTCACGTCCGTGGAGCAGTTCACCAAGAAGCAGCCCGGCACCGTGGACGTCTGGTGGCTGTACGATGATGGCGGTAAGTGCACAATAAACTCTGAGCGACGTGGTCCGCCGCATCGGCATCGTGAGCCGCAGGCGGCGCGTGTCGTCGTTCACGTCCGTGGAGCAGTTCACCAAGAAGCAGCCCGGCACCGTGGACGTCTGGTGGCTGTACGATGATGGCGGTAAGTGCACAATAAACTCTGAGCGACGTGGTCCGCCGCATCGGCATCGTGAGCCGCAGGCGGCGCGTGTCGTCGTTCACGTCCGTGGAGCAGTTCACCAAGAAGCAGCCCGGCACCGTGGACGTCTGGTGGCTGTACGATGATGGCGGTAAGTGCACAATAAACTCTGAGCGACGTGGTCCGCCGCATCGGCATCGTGAGCCGCAGGCGGCGCGTGTCGTCGTTCACGTCCGTGGAGCAGTTCACCAAGAAGCAGCCCGGCACCGTGGACGTCTGGTGGCTGTACGATGATGGCGGTAAGTGCACAATAAACTCTGAGCGACGTGGTCCGCCGCATCGGCATCGTGAGCCGCAGGCGGCGCGTGTCGTCGTTCACGTCCGTGGAGCAGTTCACCAAGAAGCAGCCCGGCACCGTGGACGTCTGGTGGCTGTACGATGATGGCGGTAAGTGCACAATAAACTCTGAGCGACGTGGTCCGCCGCATCGGCATCGTGAGCCGCAGGCGGCGCGTGTCGTCGTTCACGTCCGTGGAGCAGTTCACCAAGAAGCAGCCCGGCACCGTGGACGTCTGGTGGCTGTACGATGATGGCGGTAAGTGCACAATAAACTCTGAGCGATGTGGTCCGCCGCATCGGCATCGTGAGCCGCAGGCGGCGCGTGTCGTCGTTCACGTCCGTGGAGCAGTTCACCAAGAAGCAGCCCGGCACCGTGGACGTCTGGTGGCTGTACGATGATGGCGGTAAGTGCACAATAAACTCTGAGCGACGTGGTCCGCCGCATCGGCATCGTGAGCCGCAGGCGGCGCGTGTCGTCGTTCACGTCCGTGGAGCAGTTCACCAAGAAGCAGCCCGGCACCGTGGACGTCTGGTGGCTGTACGATGATGGCGGTAAGTGCACAATAAACTCTGAGCGACGTGGTCCGCCGCATCGGCATCGTGAGCCGCAGGCGGCGCGTGTCGTCGTTCACGTCCGTGGAGCAGTTCACCAAGAAGCAGCCCGGCACCGTGGACGTCTGGTGGCTGTACGATGATGGCGGTAAGTGCACAATAAACTCTGAGCGACGTGGTCCGCCGCATCGGCATCGTGAGCCGCAGGCGGCGCGTGTCGTCGTTCACGTCCGTGGAGCAGTTCACCAAGAAGCAGCCCGGCACCGTGGACGTCTGGTGGCTGTACGATGATGGCGGTAAGTGCACAATAAACTCTGAGCGACGTGGTCCGCCGCATCGGCATCGTGAGCCGCAGGCGGCGCGTGTCGTCGTTCACGTCCGTGGAGCAGTTCACCAAGAAGCAGCCCGGCACCGTGGACGTCTGGTGGCTGTACGATGATGGCGGTAAGTGCACAATAAACTCTGAGCGACGTGGTCCGCCGCATCGGCATCGTGAGCCGCAGGCGGCGCGTGTCGTCGTTCACGTCCGTGGAGCAGTTCACCAAGAAGCAGCCCGGCACCGTGGACGTCTGGTGGCTGTACGATGATGGCGGTAAGTGCACAATATACTCTGAGCGACGTGGTCCGCCGCATCGGCATCGTGAGCCGCAGGCGGCGCGTGTCGTCGTTCACGTCCGTGGAGCAGTTCACCAAGAAGCAGCCCGGCACCGTGGACGTCTGGTGGCTGTACGATGATGGCGGTAAGTGCACAATAAACTCTGAGCGACGTGGTCCGCCGCATCGGCATCGTGAGCCGCAGGCGGCGCGTGTCGTCGTTCACGTCCGTGGAGCAGTTCACCAAGAAGCAGCCCGGCACCGTGGACGTCTGGTGGCTGTACGATGATGGCGGTAAGTGCACAATAAACTCTGAGCGACGTGGTCCGCCGCATCGGCATCGTGAGCCGCAGGCGGCGCGTGTCGTCGTTCACGTCCGTGGAGCAGTTCACCAAGAAGCAGCCCGGCACCGTGGACGTCTGGTGGCTGTACGATGATGGCGGTAAGTGCACAATAAACTCTGAGCGACGTGGTCCGCCGCATCGGCATCGTGAGCCGCAGGCGGCGCGTGTCGTCGTTCACGTCCGTGGAGCAGTTCACCAAGAAGCAGCCCGGCACCGTGGACGTCTGGTGGCTGTACGATGATGGCGGTAAGTGCACAATAAACTCTGAGCGACGTGGTCCGCCGCATCGGCATCGTGAGCCGCAGGCGGCGCGTGTCGTCGTTCACGTCCGTGGAGCAGTTCACCAAGAAGCAGCCCGGCACCGTGGACGTCTGGTGGCTGTACGATGATGGCGGTAAGTGCACAATAAACTCTGAGCGACGTGGTCCGCCGCATCGGCATCGTGAGCCGCAGGCGGCGCGTGTCGTCGTTCACGTCCGTGGAGCAGTTCACCAAGAAGCAGCCCGGCACCGTGGACGTCTGGTGGCTGTACGATGATGGCGGTAAGTGCACAATAAACTCTGAGCGACGTGGTCCGCCGCATCGGCATCGTGAGCCGCAGGCGGCGCGTGTCGTCGTTCACGTCCGTGGAGCAGTTCACCAAGAAGCAGCCCGGCACCGTGGACGTCTGGTGGCTGTACGATGATGGCGGTAAGTGCACAATAAACTCTGAGCGACGTGGTCCGCCGCATCGGCATCGTGAGCCGCAGGCGGCGCGTGTCGTCGTTCACGTCCGTGGAGCAGTTCACCAAGAAGCAGCCCGGCACCGTGGACGTCTGGTGGCTGTACGATGATGGCGGTAAGTGCACAATAAACTCTGAGCGACGTGGTCCGCCGCATCGGCATCGTGAGCCGCAGGCGGCGCGTGTCGTCGTTCACGTCCGTGGAGCAGTTCACCAAGAAGCAGCCCGGCACCGTGGACGTCTGGTGGCTGTACGATGATGGCGGTAAGTGCACAATAAACTCTGAGCGACGTGGTCCGCCGCATCGGCATCGTGAGCCGCAGGCGGCGCGTGTCGTCGTTCACGTCCGTGGAGCAGTTCACCAAGAAGCAGCCCGGCACCGTGGACGTCTGGTGGCTGTACGATGATGGCGGTAAGTGCACAATAAACTCTGAGCGACGTGGTCCGCCGCATCGGCATCGTGAGCCGCAGGCGGCGCGTGTCGTCGTTCACGTCCGTGGAGCAGTTCACCAAGAAGCAGCCCGGCACCGTGGACGTCTGGTGGCTGTACGATGATGGCGGTAAGTGCACAATAAACTCTGAGCGACGTGGTCCGCCGCATCGGCATCGTGAGCCGCAGGCGGCGCGTGTCGTCGTTCACGTCCGTGGAGCAGTTCACCAAGAAGCAGCCCGGCACCGTGGACGTCTGGTGGCTGTACGATGATGGCGGTAAGTGCACAATAAACTCTGAGCGACGTGGTCCGCCGCATCGGCATCGTGAGCCGCAGGCGGCGCGTGTCGTCGTTCACGTCCGTGGAGCAGTTCACCAAGAAGCAGCCCGGCACCGTGGACGTCTGGTGGCTGTACGATGATGGCGGTAAGTGCACAATAAACTCTGAGCGACGTGGTCCGCCGCATCGGCATCGTGAGCCGCAGGCGGCGCGTGTCGTCGTTCACGTCCGTGGAGCAGTTCACCAAGAAGCAGCCCGGCACCGTGGACGTCTGGTGGCTGTACGATGATGGCGGTAAGTGCACAATAAACTCTGAGCGACGTGGTCCGCCGCATCGGCATCGTGAGCCGCAGGCGGCGCGTGTCGTCGTTCACGTCCGTGGAGCAGTTCACCAAGAAGCAGCCCGGCACCGTGGACGTCTGGTGGCTGTACGATGATGGCGGTAAGTGCACAATAAACTCTGAGCGACGTGGTCCGCCGCATCGGCATCGTGAGCCGCAGGCGGCGCGTGTCGTCGTTCACGTCCGTGGAGCAGTTCACCAAGAAGCAGCCCGGCACCGTGGACGTCTGGTGGCTGTACGATGATGGCGGTAAGTGCACAATAAACTCTGAGCGACGTGGTCCGCCGCATCGGCATCGTGAGCCGCAGGCGGCGCGTGTCGTCGTTCACGTTATATGGAATAAGCGATAGAGAGGCATGATCGGCTCAAGCGTTGGCTTGTGACTAGAGAAAATTGTAATTTTCAATTAACTCCTTTGTATTATAAAAAATAATGATAATTCAGTGATAATAATTCAATTCAATTCATATAAAAGTATGCAATTTTTCATTAATGTTTCTTTATGACGTTATCACGTAAAACTATCGTCCGTAAACCGACTTTACAGACAACCAATTTTTTTTTAATGTACACTCGTTTCATTCATGCATTCATACATACAGTGCGACAAGTATAACTTGGCGCGGCTGTGCGCCACTGTGCTCAACATCGTCAACATTACTATTGCCATTGTATAGAACATGAGACTAAATTTGGAAAAAAAACCATTTTTAATTTACACAGTAAACGCAATAGCATATAACGAAATCCAATAGTGAATTTACAAGATGGCCATGGAGTATAAAAATTGGATGACCGAATTAGTTCCTCAAAACGCCACCGCCAACTTGTACTTGTGGCACTGTATTTTGTGCGCGTGCGTGCGTGCTCACTCGCTGCGGTGCGCAGGCCTGACGCTGCTGCTGCCGTACATCCTGTCGACGCGGCGCGCGTGGGCCGCGTGCCCGCTGCGCGTGTTCACGCTCGCTAACAAGAACACCGAGATGGAGATCGAGGAACGGAAGTGAGTGAGCTCCTACTGATATTATAAACTAGCTTCTGCCCGCGACTTCGTGCGCGCCTTCACCACCTTAAAAACACCTTCGCAAATAATGTATTATTTTAGAACTTTAGTTAGCATAAAAAAGGTTATAGTGAGCCAACCTTAAAAGATAGACATAATATATGCTGTCGCGGACTTTTTTTAGAACTTTTAAAGGGGAATAATTTTGTCATACATGATATTTGCGAAACTTTAACCGTTTACGCAGCGCACGCTGCGGAAGCTCTCAAAAGGAAAAAAAACCCGATTTTGAAACATTCTTCATTGGTGTTCCGTTCCTATTGGTCTTAGCGTGATGATATATAGCCTATTGACCTAGTTTTTCTTCACCGTTAACCACAATGACATCGTTTATTGTGTTTTTTGCTCTCAGTATGGCGTCTCTGCTATCGAAGTTCCGCATCGACTACTCTGCGCTGAAGATGATCACGGACATCACGAAGAAGCCGAAAGACGCCACGCTGGCGTACTTTGACGAGCTCATCGCGCCTTTCAGGTCGCCCGACGACACTAATGACAACAGTAAGCATATGTGTACTATTAGATTCTTTTATATTGTAACTGAACTAAGTATCCTACGAAAATCTCTACCCTATAATTCCTATAAATCTTCCTACTATAAAATTATGTCTTTAGAATGAACGTACGAGGGTCGTTACAGCATCAGGAGCCGGTAGCACTAACATTTACGTCATGCGGAATCGAAAACTCTTTATGGGGATTAGTAGTTAACAATTGTACGATTAAATTAAGCTTAGCATGCCGAATAGACGAAAAATTAAAAAAAAAAATTTTTTTTCAATGCTAAATGTATACTTGACCGTCATCGCGGATAATTGTTTACATTGTATTTGATAGATACTCTTTCAGGAGAACATTGCGCAAACAACTTTTTTTGGCCGGACCTATCTCGCATACCTACTCAAAGTTTACCTAGTGTGGGATAAAGTTTGTCATTTTGTGCATTCGCATAATGTTTTTCTGAAAATTACGAATATTTCTATCGAATTCAATGCAAATAATCAATTTCCGTGATGCCAGTAATACATTTTTGCATTTTTTTTAAATATTTTCGACCATTTAAAAAGGAAATTAATTCTACCTTCTTACCGTAGATGTTCACCGAAGTTTGATTAAAGAATTAACTATAATTTTATTTATCAGGCCACATATCAGAAATAGTCCGTCGGAAGAAAGACGGCTTCGTTATACACTTTATAGTAGAATCTAAAACCATCAGGATTTTGTCGGATTGTACGAGAGCCCTTTCTGACGGCAGTTATTTTTCCCGTTTTTTTTTGGTTTCATTGCATTGCATTTATTCATTTATTTATTTATTAATGGCATTCCAACTTACAAATCTATATATATTTACATTGGAACCCCGTTGGGGCACAGCAATTACTAGGTTGAGTAGAGAGACGGAGGCCATTATTTTTCTTCAAAAAATTCATTTATTTTATAATACGTTTTGTCTATTAGAAACTTTTTTAAGGAATTGATAAACGCTGTATCACTCTTCATTTCTTTCCCTTCGAAACTACATACGTGGAATACACAAAACATTTCTGGCTATTTATTTAAAGGAGATTGGCAAATTCCATAGAGTTTCTGACCCAGACGAACTGAACTGAACACTGAACGCCAACGTTCATGAATCAAACTTCTCATACTTGTTCTAGTAAACCAGACTAACAAAAAATTAATCAAAGTCTATCAAATAAAGTTGGGAGAAAAAAGATATTCACTTGTATTGCCATGTAACGGTTATTTATAATATGTACTTGTGAATAATTATATTTTTGATCCCCATCTTCTAAAAATATGGGGTTTACACAGAAAAATACTCTGAAAAATATTAATTAAAATTAAATGATTTCTGAATCTGAACTGTTTTTAAAAATGCTGGGTCAAGATTCGCCAACCTCCTTTATCGTTAATGAATAAATTATTGTCTCGCCAGTGGGCATCACCGAAGCCGACCTCCTAGCGGCCCGCGAGCGCACACATCGATACCTGCGCGTGCGGGAACTGATCGGCGAGCACAGCAGCGGCGCGAGGCTAGTGTGCGTGACGCAACCGATGCCCAGGAGGCGGGGCTTGCCGCCCGCGCTGTACGCCGCGTGGCTCGCCGCGCTGGCCACTGCGGGGCAACGCGTGCTCCTCGTGAGGGGCAACCACGCCGCCGTGTTGACGTTCTACTCCTAATACCTCATGCTCTCCTGGTACTTTTGCTACCGATTTCGTGGTATTACACGGGATCAAAAAATTAATGGCCCATTTCAAGAAGCCCCTAATAGTCCAGTTTTTTTCAAACAGAAAAAATGGACTCAAATTTTTTGACGTCACGGTACGCCGCGTGGCTCGCCGCGCTGGCCACTGCGGCGCAACGCGTGCTCCTCGTGCGGGGCAACCATGCCGCCGTGTTGACGTTCTACTCCTAATACCTCATGCTCTCCTGGTACTTTTGTCACCGATTTCGTGGTATTACACGGGATCAAAAAATTAATGGCCCATTTCAAGAAGTCCCTAATAGCCCAGTTTTTTTTTATTATTCGATGACAAGATAGTCATTGACTGCGATCTCACCTGATGGTAAGTGACGATGCAGTCTAAGATGGTATGGATGGAAGAGCGGACTAACTTGGCAGGGGTATGGCAGTGAAAATTCAACCCATACCCCTAATCGGTTTCTACACGCCATCGTGCCGGAACGCTAAATCGCTTGGCGGCACGTATTTGACGGTAGGGTGGTAACTAGCCACGGCCAACGAAAGCCTCCCCACCAGACAAAACTTTTTTCAAAACAGAAAAAATGGACTCAAATTTTTTGACGTGATCATCATCATCATCATTATCAACCCATCATCGGCTCACTACTGAGCCAGGTCTCCTCTCAGAGAAGGGTTATGGGCCATAGTCCACCACGCAGGCCCAATGCGAATTGGCGGACTTCACACACCTTGGAGAACATTATGGAGGTGTGCAGGTTTCCTCACGATGTTTTCCTTCACCGTTAAAGCATGTCGTATTTAATTTCTTAAACGCACTTAACTTAGAAAATTCAGAGACTTTTTTGACGTGATAACGTCTTATAAATCGATGAACATTGGCTGCACGCACGAAAACGTGTCACGTTCCGCCTGAGCCTGCGCGTGTAAGCGAGAGCGCGGAACAAGCGATAGAGAGGTACGATTGGCCCAAGCGTTGGCTTGTGACTAGAAGAGAGCTCTCGCCGCCGCCCGCCAGTTATCGCGTGCGCGCTGTGGTTAGCGGATGTTTCTTTATGACGTTATCACATAAAACTATCGTCCGTAAACCAAGTTAACAGACAACCATTTTTTTTGAACTGTTCTTTTTCCAAAACAGAAAAAATGGACTTTTGGACTCCTTTAACTAGGCTATTGTTCTATTCTACTTCTTGAATTGGTCCATTCAAATGAATTTGGGAACACCTGAATCTCAATACGCGTGCTGTATTGGATTACTCTATTAATATTACCCATAGTCATTAAAATATTACGATTGTAACTTGTCACAATATCTTGTTTGCATACTTCAGTAAATAAACTTGTTAATAGTTCCTTATTAGAAAAGGTTGACTGCTTTAGATGATCGATACATGTTTCTACTTAACATAGGTAATAATATTAAATTGACTTATATATACCAGTGATAACATGCGAGTAGATCGAAGATTGTACCTAGGTCTAAAAGATAAATGACTCGAATCTAATTTACCTGAATTTAGGTTTACATTTGTTCTTACTGAATCTACTTCAAAAATTGGGCGAAAATTTCGTATTTAACGAAATCCCCTACACATGATAAATAAGGCTGTGTTTTTTATTTATACTCAATTTTGATTAATATTTGACAAATATCATTAATATAAATTGTATATGTATAACATTCTTTATTGCGATTTTTCATACGTAATATCAGCGATTTGGAAAAGTTTGGTATTATACATAATGCATTAGGTATGATTAGGTAATAAATTATAATTTTGCGTTGATATTATGACGTTGTTCGTTTTATCTAACGTCTAAATGATCAGAGTATAGTGTATATTCTCCGTCGATAATCCAATGTTGCGTGTCTTCAACAACATTCCGCTCACCTGAAAGTGCAAATTAATTATGTACGTTAAACATTTAGTAGGATAACCACACATAGCGCGTTATATTGTTTCTAGTTTTAAAACATTTTAATGTTGTCTGCTAGGTTGAAGCTTCATTATTTGTTAAAGGACTTTTTTTAACACAATAGTATAAAGCTTTTCAATACAATCTGTGTATTCCATTGAGAATCATTTTGGTGATTTGCTTTTATAATACTATCAATAAGTCACTCCTTTTTGGCAGTGGTACAACATTGAAGTTTGTACCTACAAATGCGATGATACCTAATATCATTATTTTCATTTGAAACCATACTTAGTTTGAAAAGCATTGTTAAATTAAACGCGTCATGTAAATTTTGCAAAATAGCTATTTAAAATCCTATTTTTTTCCTCGTATAAAATCCAATTTTTTTTTATTAATTTCCTACATTTAATCATGATTTGTGTGTAACTATAAACTTACCGAGATTTATTACAGCGTAGCAAGCCGTTATGGTCCTTAATGTAAAGTAAATAAGATTGACAATTTCTTTAACATTTATGTAACTGTTTCATTATCGGTAAGTACTATAGTAAGCTTTAAACGACAAATGACGTTTTGGCAGTTTTGTATTGGCAATGTGTCAGAAATTGTGAAGTTGGCCCTAATAATTGGGAATTTGGCTGTAATCAAAATGTTGATATTCATTATTTATAATAGAAAATGTAACATGTAAGAATAACAATTGTAAAAACAAAATAAATCGGTCCAAAAACCAAATAAATAAAAAATATCAGTCAAATACCCAATTATGTCGAGTTAGTGAGTTTTATAATTATGTCGAGTTGTTTTATACTTCGAATGTAATCGCAGTAATATTATTAACTTATTGGAATGAATCGTGACTGATTTTGAGAGTGACTCTGATATTTTATTTTTAGACATTTTAGAATTAGACGTTTTAAAAGATCGTTCACACAAAATATTTATTTATAAAACACACACACACACACACACAATATCTTTTATTAACGTTTCAGTGTGAGCTCGATATAATGCAAAAGCGTTATCTTATCTGAAAGATTTGATTAAGCTTTGTACTACAAAATTTTCTTTCTATGTTACGTTTTGTAAAAAATGATATCCGTTCATTCATTCGAGATGTCGTGGCATTTAGTTATGTACATTTTCCATGGCAATAATCGCTCATTGAGTGTAAAATAACTGAAAATTTTATAGAATTGGCGTTCTTATCGTCCCTAAAACATGGTAACAAATCTCCAACATTTTGAATATTCTCAACCCCATAATATTACAAAACGTGAGTATATTTACTTCACGTTTATAATAAATTATAAATAACTCGTAGGTACTCGTATTTGGCTAGTCCGAGATTTTTGTGCGAGTTTAAAATTTGTAAATAAACTCGCTATTTTTGCTATAAATATACCCAAATATACAAATAAGATGTGTGTTTTCGACATTTTATAAGATTTTGTAACTTTTAATGGAATCTCATACGTGTTGTATGAATCTTTTGGATCTTTTTTAGTAGTGTTTAATTAAAAAAAAATGTAAAATGGCCTAATATGAATCCTGAACGTTGACTATGTCTTATTTTAGATTATAATATGTTTTTCGTAGTGTGAATTTTTAGGATAATTTAATTATTTATTGATGAAAATTGAACATCAGTCTGTACCTAGTTACCTAATAATAATTTTATTCGTTTGTAAGGTGTCTTTTTAAAGTTTTCCGTTTTACGTCTATCGGTTGATAAAGAAGAAGAAGAAGAAAAACTAGATGTTGCCCGCGACTTCGTCCGCGTGGATTAAGGTCTTTTAATTCCCGCGGGAACTCTGTAATTTTCCGGGTTAAAAAGCATTTTTAATCCTGGGTATAAGCTATATCTATTCCAAATTTCAGCTAAATCGGTTCATTCGTTGTGGCCTGAAAGAGTAACAAACATCCATCTATCCATCCATACATCCATCCTCACAAACTTTCACATATTTATAATAGTAGGATAGTATTATGAAACAGCGTCCAGACTAACGATTTAGACATAGAACTGCATTTGAACGCCTACTGATAATCTGCAGATTTTTGCAGTTAACACAACTGCGGTCGGTAGTCGCGATACACTATGACAAGTTCTTTATGGTTTTTGCATTCCGCTTGCAGTTCGTAAGCATTTCGTTTGTCTAGTCACGAAATGGATGGACACTGGGAATTACACTTTAGGCGGTATACTTTTCAATTTAGCGCGAACGGTTTTGATAATTAAACTTGTGTTAGCAGTGAGTATTAAAATAGTGTTACGACTGGGGGTTTAACCATCGACCTTGCGTTTTTCGGTCCGGGTCTTAACGGTTGCGCTATTTAGATGATGCCATCCTTTCTAAGTTCAGTGCTGGAATGAGCTGACTGGCTACCAACTGACTCGAGTAATGTAAACCGGCCATTAGAAATGGCGCGAGCAATTTTAATATTATTAAACTAGCGGCACGTTATGATGGCCGGTTTGACGTTTGTCCGCTCATGAAGTTCCGTATTAATTGATAACGACTTTGAAGGAAATAATTGTATTACTTTATTGACGATAGTGATGTGCAGAGATTCATAAATTTTATCGAATGTAGTTTTAGGTTTAGGACTCAAAATTTATTTATTAAATTGATTTCTAAAATGTATACAAGTGTAGAAAAATCAGTTTGCACCATTTAAGGGGTGAATGTACTTGTGAATATGAACAATTTTCACTATGTGGACAAACCTCTGAAATCGCAAAAAAATATCAGCTGTTTCATACAAAAGGTAAAATTTTTATTTTTATATGATATAAGTATACCACAACTCGGCATTTGGTTTTCTAAATTGAAAATTTTTAAAAATGGAATCTAATACGATCGTCACATAGGATCGCTGGCTAGCACAACTACTACCTCCGGCAAACTCGCGTCAATGCTCAATGCAAAACAAAGCAGTTTCGAATTGACGTTGCTTCGAAAAGTATAAACTGTCAGTGCAATGCGATTGTGATATAGTTTTGACCTGGCTTTGGATTTCAAATATTGATACTGCATTACTGTTGACCCTTGCTCGTTAATTTGGACTCTGTTCAAGCCCTTTGTTGTGGATTTCGTCGATATGACCGAACGTACGCAGAGAACTGTTCTAAATAGTCAGACACGTGAGTTCGTAATACGCCTTCGTAACTATTTCGATCGTGAAGCTCAAAATGGAGGGCCAATTTTACCTATAACGTCAGTGGTTGAACGCGTAGCTGATGCGCTTAATATTGGACAACGAACTGTTAGACGGATAACTAAAAAAAAATATGGCGAGACTGGCACAGAAGAAAATAAACTTCACACACCAAAAAAGAGAAAACGAGCAAAACCAGTCGTAGGCATCGATAGCTTTGATGCCGATGCTATCCGAAGACATGTTTACGGCTACTATTTACAGAAGGAGTATCCAACAAGAAAAAAGTTGGTGCATTCACTGAAGGAAGCTGGATTATTCTTCGGTGGGGAAAGTTCTTTAACGAAGATTTTGAAGACCATTGGATTTCGATACAAAAAATGTAACAAACGCAAAATATTGATGGAAAGATTTGATATAGCGATGGCAAGGTATACTTTTTTACGGCAAGTGAAAGAAATCAAAAATTGGCAAAATGTTGTGTTCTTGGATGAAACATGGCTTAATGCTAACCATACTGTAGGCCGTTCTTGGAACGATGACACAGCAGCATCTACTTCCAAAGTTCCTGTAGGAAAAGGATCGCGACTTATAATTTGTCACGCCGGAACCATCAACGGGTTTGTCGAAGGTTCTCTCATGGCTTTTGCGTCAAAAACCACTGGAGACTATCATGAAGACATGAATGGAGAAAAGTTTACTGAATGGTTTACCTCAATGTTGTGTAGCCTCCCTGAACCATCTATTATAATTATGGACAACGCCCCATACCACTCGATGCAAATTGACAAGCCACCTGCCCAATCCCAAAAGAAAGCTGATATCGTCGCATGGCTTCGTAAAAATGGCGTAGATGCAAACATGAATATGTTAAAAGCGGAATTAGTACGTCTTTTAAAAGAAAACAAACCAACCAAGATCCGATACGTCATTGACGAAATAGCATTAGAACATGGGCACAGAGTTATACGGTTACCGCCTTACCATTGTGAGTATAATGCGATTGAGTTGGTGTGGGCTCAAATTAAGGGATATGCTGCAAGACACAATACAGAACCCCCATTTACCACAAAAAAAATGCTAAAATTATTAGAAGAAGCTTGTGAACATGTGACTAAAGGAGACTGGGAAAAGGTTGTGAATAGAACTGTTAAATTAATAAGGGAAGATTATGAAAGAGATGTGAAAATAGATAATATTATAGAAAACGAACATATAATTATTAATGTAGGTGATGATAGCAGTGACGACAGTGAAAATAGTAGTATGGACGAATCTGATTAATTATGGCCTTTTGTGGCACCTTTTTTGGTATCTTTTGTATTCATATGTTTCTTGTGTGCATATAAAGTATGTATATTCATTTTCATTCAAATATTCAGTTCGTTCAAATAAATTAAATAAACATATACATTTTTGTTTTATTAAACCTATTTAATCAGGTACAAAAACAAAACTTAATTGTTTTTTGTTCGAGAATAAATTGACATTCCACATCACTATTGTAATGTGTCAAACCGGCCATCATAGCGTGCCGCTAGTTTAAGTGCCGATTTCACCAACGTCGAGTGACGTTTATCCTAGGAATAAATTGGGCGTTCTGACAGTTTTTGTATTGAAAATACATCATCATCATCATCATCATTAACAACCCATCAACGGCTCACTGCTGAGCGCAGGTGTCCTTTCAGAGAAGGGTTATAGGCCATAGTCCACCACGCTGGCCCAATGCGAATTGGCGGACTTCACACATCTTCGAGAACATTATGAAGAACTCTCAGATGTGCAGGTTTCCTCACGATTTTTTCCTTTACCGTTGAAGCAAGTGATATTTTGACTCCGAAAAGTCAGAGGTGCATACCCGGGATCGAACCTGCGACCCCCTGAATAGGAGACCACAGTCCTAACCACTAGGCTATCACTGCTTGAAAATACATACTGTCAAAATATCAAATTTACGCTCGGATAAGACTTATTTTACGTTGGTGAAATCTGCCCTAAGTTATTTAAGTTTATTATTATTTGAAAGAGGTAAAACGGAAAATATTATACTAACATTTTTTACAATATTGACGACTTGTTATCACAAAATGTTAATCAGTTTTAACAGTTTTCACCGAGTCTAACATAAAACTTTAAGTAAAAAACATGATTAACATTTCCTAACAACGACGCTATTGTTAGATAATAATGATTATACCAATTATATTAATTTATTTAAATCGAATATTGAATAAAATGAATTAAATTGACATTGCGTGTTTATATTTTATTTTAATTAAAAGTTAGTTCTCGTCACGAAAGTTGCAAAGGTAAGATTTTGACAGATAGCGCGTGACGTCAGAGGGACAGTAGGGGCGACATTTTAACCTGGGTATGATAGAGGCTGTTAGAACATCTCCCCCGCGAAAAACCGTAGCAGCGAAAGCGGAGCGATAAGAATAAATTAGCTAAAGATAAGGATGCTGAGTGGGAAGACCTATATTTGATCCAATGTACTTAATTGTTGTTTTTTTTATTTTCGTTAGATTTAGTATTTTTTAGGTTTCGGGAAAAAAACGGAACCCTTATTAGGATCGCTTCGTTGTCCGTCTGTCAAGGTCTTTTTCTCAGCCGTTTCTGAGAAAAAGGAAGTTGAAATTTATACTAATTACATGAGTTTGAAAACGAACAAACTGATTGAAAAGTTACAGCTTCTAGCTTTTCAAAGCGTGTTTTCCATACAAATTTTCCAATGACGTTTTGCCGTTAATTTAAATGTAGGCGTTTTATCTTAGGTCTCCTGCATAGACTTCCACAGGCTTCGGTCTTGCGCCCATAAAATAGTTTATAATAGGTACTATGCTATGTATGCAGTATTTCCACAATGAGGGGAAGTTGCATACCTACTTACAATTCAATACATGTTAAGACGGGCAGACAGAAAGTAGTCCATTCCCGCCGGCGGCACCCGTTCACGAGCATGACGTATGACCCAGCCGTTGCTTCGCTCTACCATAATTGAGGGAACATAACGTCAACAATCAAAAAAACAAAATCAACAAACCATTAATGTTTAACTTCAATTTAAAAATAAAGATGGACATAATAATACATGGTACAGTGCACATTTGATATTTAAAATTGAGCTCGGTACGTTATTGTATGTCTGTTTTTTGTCTCCTTTTTTGTTTAGTAATCCGTTTTTGTGGCTACGAAATCTTGAGGCATGTACAAAATATACGGCTTCAATTTCTCAATATACACCAGGATGATGCGGTATTTCTTCTAAATAGAGATCCGAAAACTTCATTTGCTTGACAATGCCATAAACCTCGTCCCCCATAGGCCATGTAAAACACGTCCCCCATATAAGCGTCAAGTTTAACAGAACTGTACGCCGACTGCAAATCTGCAGTTCTATTGCAGTGGCCACAACTGCAGTTAGCAGTTGCGATACACTTGTGTAAACTTTATTAATTGAACTGTTTCGAAACAACAATTTTGAAGGCCGCTTGCATTTTATTTATGTCAGATTGTTTTCCCATTGGACTATGAGAGTGAGGGAATAGAAAGTGCACCTCTGTTGGCGTATATTTGTGCGTGTTGTGTAACTTTGTGCGATCTATCGTAATCTATGCTAAGTTACCTAGCAACCTTTCTACTTGTCAAAGATTGTATTGGACTTTTTTGACAACTAACAACGTTGTTACAATTCATTATCTGGTATACATAATTATTAATCTGTGCAATTTATTGACATACAGATAGATAAAACGTAGTGGTTTATTCTCTTTGCAGATAGTTTGAATACATTACAGGATCCGGGCGTTAGAGTAGAAAAAGGCTCACTTGTTCTGTAGATTTACAAGTTTACCTTAGGTGTGACGAAATTTTGTATGTCTGCTTCCATAATTCACTGCCAAGTGCCAAGGTCTTCTAAAGAGTCTTCTGAACCAGCGCACTTCATTATCAACCGATAGACGTCCACTGATGAACAAAGTTCTCTTGCATGGACTTCCACAGGTTTCGATCTTGCGCCACCTGGATCCAGCAGCTCCCTGCGACTCGTTTAATGTCGTCGGGGGACGTCTTTAGGCTTCTGGATTAGAACGGACTTGGCATTGACGTTTACTACGAGTACGTATGAGGACAGACTGGCAACTTTTAGCGACAGCGATCGGCGTTTTTGATGGTTTTTAGTCGCTGTTCGGAAGCTCCATTCCGCGTCCACAAATGCCACACAAACGCCATAGTCGCAACGATCGCATTGCGTTTTTTAGCATCGGCGGCGTTTCGCGATTATTAAACGCTGACCTTTGCTACTTCTTGGCATCGTATCGAAAGTGTTTGAGTCGCGAAAACGCGATGCAGTCGCAGTCGCCCATCGCTGCCACTTAAAAGTAGCCAGTCTACCCGCTCCCTAACATCCCTCAATTGCGATTTGACGATGACATACATGGTCGTTATGGCAGAGACCATAGGCGTCGCCAAGGGGGGGTATATGGGTAGGGGCAGCTGCCCTCCCCTAGACATTTGAAAAATATAGTACTAGTAGATACTTCATCATTGAAATCCAGATACCGCTGCCAAATCTTCAACTATGAAGCTAAAAAACTTATACTTAACTAGCTTTTGCCTCCGATTTGGCTCGCATGGGGTAAGGTTTTTAAAAATGCAGTGGGAACCCTGTCAACTTGCCCTCCCCCTTGGCCATCGGCTGGCGACGCTCTTGGCAGAGACTGAGGAACCTCAGCAAGGTTTCTCATCAGGTGAGTCTGGAAATGAACACGAGCGAGGCCAAAATCATGTCTGCTCATGCACCGCTCCACCCAGCAATCGTTGAGAACTGTGCACTCGAAACCAGTGCACTGTTTGAGTGCAATTATCTCAATGAAAATCATGAGCACTATAAACTGGACTTGTCCAGTCGCCAGCAGCCGCCAGTCGGCCAGCGAGCGTGGTACGAAACGTACGTTCACGACCGTCGAAGCGTATACCGCGAAACTTACGATCTGTGGTGCATCAACTTTTTATTGTACACTGTAGTGTTTCGGTGTTGTGTTTTGAACGTGTTACTAAATAAAATTACTTATTATATTGGCGACTCCGAGCCGGATGTGAGAAGGTAAACAGCGTTTTTAATTTGGTTTTTGAGCACGTTTATGTTTAATGTTCTTTCTTTGGTTGGTCAATGGTCATGTCTTATTATTTTACGAGGGAACTGCGGCTATTTTGTAAATACCTAAGTATCTGCTAGTAGCTAGGGCATACTGAGGAGCTAGTAGTATTTAAAACGCAGTCTTCCTTCGCTAAGATTTGTCCTTTAGTTTTCTAAATCTAATTGCTGTAAGATCTCTTTAGGTGCATCGCGCATTCGATTAATGGCCTACTATTATTAATGGCCGTAGCCAAGTACCTACATTATAAACTTTAACTGACGATTAAAGACTGATTGACAGTATCTGTACATTGGTAAAACGTTAACGTCAATTTTATTCTTCGTTTAAAGTCTACTTGATATCCTAGACCTTAAATCTCATACTTAATATCATCAACAAGTTTTTGGCCTGTTTTAAAATTCTTTTTAAAAACAGACTTCAAACACCCGCGCCAATACAAAGTTTATAATTTATTGTTGATATTTTAAAAACCGCACGACCGATTTCGATAAAATTTAAATGGGACCACCTGGAAAGTGTACCCTTTAAAACAAAAAAGAATTTTCCAAATCGGTTCCTGAGGCGTCTTCGAGTAATCGGTGAACATACATAAAAGGGTTGTTACCTGGAACCCAAATCTGATGTTATTGTATTACGTTTATATTTGGTTGCAACCTGTTTTGTGTACCTTTTCAATAAATAAATAAATAAAAAAAGGTTCAGATGAATTGAGAACCTCTTCCTTTTTTTGAAGTCAGTTAAAAATTAAAAGTCATTTTTACAATCAGGATTAAGTAGGTGTACTTACTTATTAAGGTTGAAGACAAGGGTCTGCCCGCGAAATTAAAATTTAATTTGGGTTTTCGCAATTTGTAAACTAATACGACAAAGTAGGCTTATGGCATTCTAATTGCGACAATGGCAGTATCATCTTCACAGGTTTATATAAAAAAATTTACTTGAAAGTGTCCAGTTTAAGAAATTAATCAAAATATCGACTAATTTGTGAGTAACTCACGTCCAACTCAGTATTTTGATTAATTTCTTAAACTGGTCACTTTCAAGTAAAGATATTTATGTAAACCTGTAAGATGATAATTCCACTGGCGCAATTAGAAGGCCATAAGCCTACTTTGTCGTATTAGTTTACAAATTGCGAAAAACCAAATTAAATTTGAATTTCGCGGGCAGACCCTTGGTAATATTATTTTGACAGAGATAGCTCGCTATCCTAGCCCGGATGAGTGCATAGGATACGATAACTCGGAAAATTAAGAGTTCTTACTTCCCATTGCATTCTTAAAAACCTAATTTCAACACTGACGAAGTTACGTTCATCAGCTAGAAGAAAAATACATTATGATTGTATTCTAGCTTGGTTGATTACGAGATCGCGGTTTGCGATCGATAAAAATAAAATAAAACCTAAAGCTCTGAAAAATCGGCCAAGTGCGAGTCGGGCCTCGCTATTTTAGGGTTCCGTACATATAACCAAATCATTTTTTTAAAACTAGATACATATTTAGATATCTTAGTTCTTAGAAAGTACTAAATTAGTACATGGGGAAATAATGCTCGTTTGTTTTGGTCACAACTTACAAACCGCATTATAAATCGGTGTTTTCAGTATTAGTTGTTTAAATACACTATATAATACATAATATACCAAAATTTCAAATTCCTAACTAGTTTAGTTTTTGAGATAGACCCCCTAACAAAATTGGTCTAAAACCGAAAACTTTGACATTCCCCCATTTCTTCATTTTTGTAGCTAAATAATAAAAAATATATATATATATATATTTGAACTCCACTTAATGAGCTCTAGACAATGACACCCCACATGCCAGGGTAAAAAAAATAAAATTTTATTTCTCCTTTTCAAAGTATGGGAGCCCCCTTTATTTCTGAATTTAATTTAATTTTAATTATTTGTTGTTATAGCGGCAATAGAAATACATAATATGTGAAAATTTCAACTCTCTAGCTATTACGGTTTACTAGATACAGCCCGCTGACAGACGGACGGACAGCGGAGGCTTAGTAATAGGGTCCCGTTGGCACCCTTTGGGTACGGAACGCTAAAAAAGTACGGGACCAATGACCATACAAATCACACAAATACCGTAAACTGGTCCTGTAATACCTACCTAGTTTTAAGAAGCAGAATGTTTTGGTCGATACCTAACATTGAAAAAAAAAAACTGGTCCACATGATGAAACTAGTTCTGGTGGACGTGACTAAATCTCATCATAGATTTTATGTTATATTTTTGGTTGGATTAAAACCTATTTGGAATTTCCAACCAATTGAATCCTTTATAAGGAGTGTTACAGGGGTGGCATTGATACCAACTTTCCTCTTTAGGGTTCCGTAGTATAAAACAACAAGGAACCCATGTAGTTTCGCCAGGTCCGTCTTTCTGCCCGCGGTTCAACTCTAGTACCTAGTCTAGTAGGTATTCAAAACAATGATATACTGTACCTATACTAATATTATAAAGATTAAAGATTTTTTGTTTGTTTGTTTGTTTGTACCGAATAGGCTCTGAAACTACTGAACCGATTTTAACCATTTTTTTCACCAATAGAAAGCTAAATTATCAGGAAGTAACATAGGCTATAATTTATTTAAAAAAAAATTGCAATAATGCAACCCAAAGTAGCAAAATTTTGCCTATAAAATTCACTATTTGGCGTGTGCTGAGAAAACTATTGATGATACATAAAAATTATGTACTACATGATTAAAGTACTCCTTATTCTCTACAAATAAGTCCAGAAGGGTATATATTTAACTATCATAGTTAAGTCACAATAAGCTTTTGTGTTCTAAAATTTAATTAGATCGCCGCCGGGAAAATCAAAGAGTTCCCGAGATTCTAAAAATGAAATCCACGCGAACGTAGTCGCGGGCATCGGCTAGTTGATTATAAAGCTGTGTTTGGATTATGCGTGTACATAACAATCACGTCTACAAATTATTGTGAAGTAAAATCTGGAAATAATGTGCCTGCAAAACTTAGGTACCTAGTAGGTACATCTACATGGTTGCTGACGATTTGAACGATAAATTCAAAAAATCGCGGGCTATGTACTCGTTAAAAAACACTCGTGTAGAATGTAGATAGGTACACATTTAATTTTCACGTTTAAAAACCTTTCATGAATCCATAAAATGTACTTAACTAGGTATTCTATTCTATATTCAGGCTAGATAAATATAGAGTACCTACTAGCACAGGTACTAGCTGATGCCCGCGACTTCGTCCACGTGGATTTAGTCCTTACAATCCCTCGGGAGCTCTTTGATTTTCCGGGATAAAAAGTACCCTATGTAACTCTCCAGGTCCTCAAATATACCCATGCAAAATTCACGTCGATCCGTGTCGCCGTGTTGCGGCGTGATTGAAGGACAAATCAACAAATAAACAAACTTTCGAATTTATAATATTAGTAAGGATGACACTTGACTGAAAAAAATATTTAAGTACATTTAATGTGGTTTTAGTGCCTGCAATATAATGGTTGCTCCCGATTTGAACGACATTTTTTTTTCAAATCTTCGCGGACTCGTTCAAAAACACTGGTTTAGACACATAGACACCTTTTATGCATTTATAAAATGTACCAAAGTAAGGGCCTGTATTACCACCTTCTGATAAGTGTCGGATGGCCTAACCGTAAATTTTTCACTTTATGTCAACTGGCAGACAAAATATGCAAATCAGCTATCCGACACTTATCAGAAGGTGGTGAAAATGGTCCTAAGGGCCTGTATTACCACCTTCTGATAAGTGTCGGATAGCCTAACCGTAAATTTTATCACTTTCTTACTTTATGTCAACTGGCAAAGACAAAATATGCGAATCAGCTATCCGACGACACTTATCGGAAGGTGGTGAAAATGGTACTTCGTATTCTTATAAATCTAGAGAATGACACTTGAATGAAGAATTCAAATGTAAATTTCCTAGAAGACCCAAGCTAGAGGTCGGGCATTGAGTAATTTGGAGTTCATCGCAATTGAAATTCCAATTGTGATGGCAGGATTGGTAGGTACAACAACAACTAACAGACTCGTCGCCGCATCGATTGCGACAGCTATTGCGATGTCAATCATTTAAATTTGTTTTCCCGTCCAGTGGTTTTATATAAAATACTAGCTGATGCCCGCGACTTCGTTCGCGTGGATTTAGTTTTTAATATCCCGTGGGAACTCTTTGATTTCCGGGATGCCCATGTCACCCTCCAGGTTTTCAACTGTACTTACCTATCCAAAAAATCACGTCAATCCGTAGCTTTGTTGCAGCGTGATTGACGGACAAACCAACAAAAAAATCTTTCCTCTTTATAATATTAGTATAGATTAGTATTGATAAAATCTCAACTATTCAAGGCTAGATCTTGTCCGCGACTTCGTCCGTGTGGAGTTGTTACGAGTACCTAACCTAAGTACCTACGTTGAAGTCCCGCGGAAGCCTATCTAGGTTGTTTTTTGGTTCGTCCTTCAATCACGCAGTGACGGAGTGAGGGATCGACGTTAATCCGGGAAAAACGAAATAGTTCCCGCGGGAATTTAAAGTCTTCGTCCGCTTGGAATTCAGGCTGAATTCCAAGCGGACGTATGCATACATAGTCACTATTATGAATTATGGTAATAGCTATTTATTTTGACGACCCTTTGGCCGCCTTAACAACAAAGCCTTAAACTACTAATATCAGTGCTTAAAACTTAAAAAAACTTTATAGTTATCAGTCAAGCGTGAACAACAAAACTTTGTAATTAATATGGTCAAGTTCACGCACAGTTCACGCTAGTGCTCGTACCTACAGCAGACCTCAATTCATTATCTATTGACTATCAAATATTCTGAAAGTAAACGTAAGTATAGTATAGGTACCATGCTATGAAAGTGAAACTGACGTTGTCCATAAATTAATCCGCTTGCACGATGACCTCGAAATAAATCTGTCAATCGCTGCCATTTAACGAATAAAAGTGCAATTACTGCACATAACATTTAAATAGATATCGTGTTATTTATTGTCTTTCTATTTTTGTAGGTAGGTACTCACTGGCTAGGTGATTGACCTGTGTTTTGATGGCGAATTTTGACCCAGCATTTTTAAAGACCGTTTATTTTAATTTTAATTAATATTTTTCAGAGTATTTTTCTGTGTAAACCCCATATTTTTAGAAGATGGGGATCAAAAATATAATTATTCACAAGTACATAATATTATAAATAACCGTTACATGGCAATACAAATGAATATCTTTTTCCTCCCAACTTTATTTGATAGACTTTGATTAATTTTTTGTTAGTCTGGTTTACTGGAACAAGTATGAGAAGTTTGATTCATGAACGTGGGCGTTCAGTGTTCAGTTCAGTTCGTCTGGGTCAGAAACTCTATGGAATTCGCCAATCTCCTTTGATGGTACCACTAAAATATATCAAGATAGAAAAGTACTTATAGGAAATATAGATAAGGGCACTTGACATGCGTGCCGACAACTTGCAATAAGTAGACCTTATAGATTTCAAATAAAAGAAAATCCCGTGTTATAAAAATAAAAGCTTGGTAGTTAGCTTCAAAACGGAGGCATTTTCTTTTACAATATAGTGTATATTTTTAGTTTTGTCTAGAAACAGGCTCGTTTGAATCCGTGTGATAACAGTTCTATTTTGATATATTTTTGTGGATGATTAACAGAGTAGGTATTTTTTTATACATGACAAGTTAGCCCTTGAATGCGATCTCACCTGATGGTAAGTGACGATGCAGTCTAAGATGATACCGGGTTACTTTGGAAGGGGGTTTGGCATCCCTAATCGGTTTCTACACTTTCTACACGGCGGTACACGCCATCGTGCCGAAAAACACTAAATCGCTTGGCGGCGTCACAGATGGTAAGTTTGAATTTGAACAGCCTTGACGTAGAACTTTGTCAGAGCTTCCTGGCAAACCCCACATCAGAATTAGCTAGAAAAATATGTGATATATAGCCGTCAGTGACTTTTGGACGTCTTGGCACTAACACGTTGGTAGTTAAGTTAGTATTAAGTTAGATAATTGACATGCCAGCTAGTAAAAACCTCAATAACTATAGATTAAAAAAAGGTCAGACGGGTGTACCTACCCTACAGCCGCCACCAGATCAGACCAGAGAAATTTCTGAAATTACAATAATATAATATACTTATGAGAAGTTGTGTAAAAGTCCTACATATTGTGTAAAACCATTTAAGTCTCTGTAAGTATAAAGTTATGGGTTGACGCCACTTAGCCACTGTTCCACAGTTCGATCCCGGCACCGTTACTTTATAAAGCGGCGTTTTCATTTCCCAACGAGCTCTGCGCCTTGAGTGGAACTAATCCTTCATTGACATTATATCCTGGTGCGTAGGCATACGTGCACTTTTTATTCCCTCACTCTCATACTTTGATGAGACGGCAATCCGACCGAAGGGCGACCCAACTTAAACTTGAATCTGCGGGCTGAATACGTAAAACTGCAGTAGCGACAGCAGTAGCAAAGCGACAGCAATAGCAAAGCGACCGGTCGCAAAATGTCAAAAATTTTACGTATAATACAAAAGTGACGTTTCAAGTGACGTTTGAGAGCAGCGATCGCGAGATTTACGCCTGTCGCAAGCCTGTCGCGAGATTCGTAATCACCCGACCGATACCTCATTTATAATCCGCAGTCGAATGAGCTAGCCACAAAACAAACGACGCCTATATAAATCTACTAGATAATTTAGCGAGCGATGGAGAGAGCTATGCTCGGTATATCCCTGCGAGATCAAATCAGAAATGAGGAGATTCGTAGAAGAACCAAAGTCACCGACATAGCTCAGCGTGTCGCGAAACTGAAGTGGAAATGGGCGGAGCACACAGTTCGAAGAGCTGATGGTCGTTGGGGTCCTAAGGTGCTGGAGTGGCGACCCCGCACCGGGAAACGCAGTGTGGGCAGACCCCACACTAGGTGGACCGACGACATCAAACGAGTCGCAGGGAGCCGCTGGATTCAAGACCGAAGCCTGTGGAAGTCCATGCAGGAGACCTTTGTCCAGCAGTGGACGTCAATAGGTTGATAAAGAAGAAGAAGAAGATAATTTATCCGTGAAATTTAATATTTTATTAAAAAATACATGTTTAATAAGCTAATCAAATTTTAGATAATATACGTACTATACAAGTGGAACTAAAATATGAGCCCGTTTAGCCACCGTTCAATCAAGCTATCACTTTTATTTTATAATCAGCAATCGTCATCGTCCTTGTCGGCTCTTCTCAGCAGAATCTGCATTCCGAACTGGTGGTAGAATCTTGAACATGAAATAAATAAATTTGAATTTGATCTAGTTTGTAGGTAGGTATACCTACTACGGACAAGTGTAAATGCTTCTTTACTAGCGTCATATAGCGGACGATATGGATAGCGCGCGGCTTCGGTGCAGCATGGATGCACATTGCTGAAACTGCATTGAGCTGCACCTGTCTGTAAGATCGGAGATTTGAGTAAGAAATGAAAATCAACTCTAAGAATGTTAAGCTGATTGCAGATTACAACCGCGCCGTCTCGTCCGCGGGCGCTCTCGCTGAATGCATAACATTAATTTGGAGTAGGTACCTATATGTACCCACTGAAAATAAGAATGTCGCGGTAAAGAAATACGGTTGAAGTCAGCATTACGCTTTAGCTCGTTTACTTGGTGCGCGATGCGTTTTGCCGGGACTCTCGGCAACTCTCGGGAAGCTTCGAAATATTATGGTATCGTCCAAAATGTTACAATACCTGAAGACTGTCTTCGAATAGTAGATACATTGTTCACTAACTTTATATGTCCCTCTCAACTTCCGTTCGCCTCGCCCGATCACACTTTTCGTAACGAATTCACAAGCTTACTCCCTATGTCAAGCGTGCGTTAAGAAGTTTTACTTCAAAATGCCTTTATACCTGGCGCTCCGCGCGTGCGGTTCTTGCGCTTCACCTGTAGACCCCTGTAGTGTGTAACAACTTTGTTAAGATACACCCGTACGATGATTATTGGCCGGAACAATGTCCGGGTTCTTATGATAAACAAAAACATGCTTTATCTAATTTTCTTCTGATTCTGTTATTTAGTAGGTAGGTAACTCTTAGAATTAAGACACGGAAATGTTAGATTAGCACGTAATATCCTGGTACCTACTTCTAAAGTGTTAGAATGGCATATAATATATCATAGAACCATACACAGAACACACAGAATATATCTATGGCGCCGGCTGTGTTGGCAGAACCTCACTCGACTTGTATATACATATATCGATACTTTCATTCGCCTCTAGCCCAGTAGAATCACAGGTAGGTACCTGTGGTCATTATGTACATAATGGTTACTATAGTCTTTACAGTAGATCAAATCGGTGGGACCACGGGCCCTTTACCAGATGAACGGATGACTTAGATACAATCTGACCACAGTGTTTGGTAGTCTCTACAAGAAACCTAATAAACGTATGTCGGTTGACACTTGACAACGATGACGTACGTACAGTTACTGAATCCGCGTTTCTGAAGCTTTGCTCCACAGGGATTGCATGTCTTTTGGTGGTCACAAACAAAAAGGTTTTTCTTTCGATATCTAATTTGACCTTGACTGCGATTTCACCTGTTGCTTAAGTGGCTATGCAGAGTAAGATGGAAACAGGCTAATACGATATATAATAAGAGTAAGGGATAGAATAGAACAGAAATATTTTTTATTCAAATAAACTTTTTACAAGTGCTTTTGAATCGTCTGGCACTACCACTGGTTCGGAATGCCCTTCCTGCCGAGAAGAACCAGCAAGAAACTCGGCGGTTGCACTTTTCAAAACAAGTTTACAATACAGTTATATATATGCTATACAATCAGGGAAGTACAAAAATGCATACCGACTAACTTCTATCTTAAGATGGGCAGACATAAAGTAGGGGCTACTTGTGGGGCATTCCCGCCGGTGGCACCCGTTCACGAGCATGACGCATGACCCAGCCGTTGCTTTGCTCAACCATATTTGAGGGAACCAACCCGCATCACACGACACCACCACAGAAATGTTTAAAGAGTGCGTGACATACTTATGCTACCCATGTACCTACCACCCACTCCGGGCATAGCTTTCGTCATTGCCCCTGTGGATACCTCTTCACAATTTGGTGACGGTTTGTAGTAACTAGCCACGGCCGAACCCTCTTGACCAACATGCTACGTTTAGGTCGGTAGATACCAGGATCGCAGCTAAGTAGAGGAATCACCAAGAATGCTAATGTAATACGCCCTTGCCGGTCGCTTATTGCCAACAAAAGAAATATAATATAAGAGGCAACAAAACTTCTTTATTTCCGTCTCATCCAATCAATCAGCTCTTAGCAAATCCAAGGTCAACGTTTCTCAATAACATCGAAGTTTTTTTGATATTTCTTGTTATTGGCGATCAAATTTACAAATAGGTACCTACTTCACTAATTTTCCATTAAGTAGGGTAATAAAAGGTGATAAGATTTTTAGTAATTTTATTACAGAATTTGATTTGTTAACAAATTAGAGATAGCAAACTATTGTTATTATTAACTAACTCTTACCCTTGACTTCATCCGCTTGGTGATAGGTTTTCAAAAATTCCCACAGGGACTTTTTGTTTTTCTGGTAAGTATAGAAAGTAGACTACTGCCTATGTAAATATCACTCTCCAGATCCTCATGCATTCAATCACATCGATCTTGGTTATTAAAGGATAAATCAACGAAGAAACACTCGCATTTTATAAGTTGAAGTATAGAATCTCCATGCTACAAGCATGGAGGAGCGATGGCCGTTGGAGCACAAAAGTCTTAGATCAAAATTGCGTACAAGTAAGGACATTGGATGGGACGCCATTTCACGTTTTGGTCCAATGATAGAGGATATCTGGAATAAGCTGAATGATAAAGTTTGTGGACCGGTTGTGGTGGCGCTCATTGTGGGATCGCTGGTAAAATACTGGAAGTCCACAGGGTGATGTGATGGTACCTTTAAGTACTTATTTTAAAAATTGTAATTGAGCTACATACTGAAGCTTAATAGTTTTGCATTCGTGAGACTTTAGCTAGTAGCAGCTCGTAGGTATATGCGCCATAGGTGTGTTGTAACCTTAAACATAGTCGGTATTTCTTACTAGTTATAACAGGTTTTGAAACAGCTTAGACCGCTTAGTGCGTCGCGAACTAAGTGCCTCTATTAGGCTTTAAATATCGGCTTTTCCTTAACATCTCCATTCTCCATGTTAAGGAAAAATATTTTAAGTTGATTAGATTATATTATATAAACAATGTAATCGTCATCATCAGAGACTACCGTGAAATTTAAGTTAGGAATCCAGACATGGAAATTTCCAAATGCATATTCTTCAAAGGGTCTTTGTCCTTAGAACTGGATTTTTGGGTAAGCTTTTATTTAACTTGCAATGTATGTTTGTATGATGAATTAGAACCACTTTCCCTTTTCCGATTGAGCTGAAATTTTGCATGTATAGGTATATTTAAATCGGATGACAATGCAATATTATTGTGACATGGAGTTGATCTGATGATGGAGCTGGTAGATGGCCATGGGAACTCTGTAATAAAGCGACGTAATCCTATCAAATTTGGATTCGTTTGATTTGTCTTGACAAGAAATCTGGTTCTAGATGATATCCAGGGTCTGATGATGTAGCCAGCTAATAAAAGCTTGTTTTTTAAAAATTAAAAAAATTAAGTGGCACTCGGGGACTGCCGCGGTAAAGTTGATAAAAAATGCTATGCAATAGGCATAGCATTTTTTATCAACTTATGCAATTATAATATTTATGCAATATTTTTTTTTGCGTAATAAAAATTATGCAATAAAATAATTAAAAAACAAACAAACAAGAAAAGCGCACTGTCACTACTTCGCGAGTGAGATTCGAACCTGCGACATCATACACCATACGGCAAAGAAAGCGGCCGCTCGCCCACTGCGCCGAACAGAGCTACTTGTGAACCTCTAAAATGTTGAACGCTTACTGAACGACGGTGTTAGGTTTATTTTCGTTACGGAATTTCTTGATTCGGTCTCCGCGCTCAAATATGTTTGTCCTAGTTCAAAGCCCGCGATAAAAGCTATGCAATAGCTTAAAATTTTTAATTTACACTTGTTTTTAAAACTAAATCCACGCAGGTATTAGCTAGTAGAGGGATATAGCTGAAGGTTCAGTATTTGAACCTTCCTGTATCTGTATGTTAAGTTAGATACGATTGTACTACAGTACAGCCCTGAACACAAGAAGAGCCCATTGTGAATACTTTGTGTGGCAATTGGTCTTCATTATGCCGAGACGCTGAATGCAATGATAGCTGAGGAAATCCTTCTCAGACCGATTCAGATGCTAATAACATTTTAAGATGCTCGTTGTTGCTCTTTGAAAAGTTCATACAAACTTACAGTACCCGGCGATATATATTGCACATCGGCCTTTGGAATAAAACGCTATTCTATTCTATTTACAGTTCGACTGCATTTTTTTATATATGTTACGAGATGTGCTCGCCGATTGTGAAGAGATTTCAGTAATTACTACGTGAATTTCTGGCTAGCTTTCCTTGCAATAGAATAGAAATAGCGTTTTATTCCAAAGGCCGATGTGCAATATATATCGCCGGGAACTGTACCTTTAATGATGAACTCCCTTGCGCAGTGGTGAGCGCTGTGCTCTTATAACTGGGAGGTATCGGGTTTTATTCCCTGCGGGTGTGATTTGGGAATTTATAATTTCTGGATTGTCTCTGGTCTCGTTTGGCGGGAGGCTTTGGCCGTGGCTAGTTACCACCCATACCGTCAAAGACTTACCGCCAAACGATTTAGCGTTCCACTATAGCGTGTAGAAACAGTTTAGGTGTATGAGTTGAATGTACAAGGCCATGCCCCTTCCAAGTTAGCCCGCTACCATCTTAGATTGCATCGTCACTTACCAAGGTGAAATCACAGTCAAGGGATACTTGTCCAAGGGATACTGGTACACATATTCTGTTTCCGTCGGATTTTTTTTCAAAGCAATATTAGGTTAGTACCTACCCTACTATGTACTCGCTATTGCTCGCTGCTTTGTCCCCGTTGAGTTAGCTTTTTATCCCGCGAGAACCCTCCGTTTTTCCTGGATAATAAGGATACTTGTCACTCTCCAAGTCCTCAACTGTAGCCATGCTAAAAATCACAGTTTTGTTGCTCCGTTGCTGCGTGATTGAAGGACAAACTAACAAATACACTTTCGCATTAATTATAATATTAGTATGTTACTACAGCTTTTTAAATTTTGATATCTTCGCGACCTCACGAGTATATTTGGACGTAGCACTAATAAGGTGTAATTCTTTTTAGTTATATAACCCTGCATAACTCTAACCAATAGTTGTTTTTTATAAACCTACTTACCTTACTAAGTACTGACATTACTAAGTAGGCCCTTATTAATATTTATTAGGTATCACGCGCTGTTATATAATAAAAACATAGTAAGTAGAAGTACGCATTTGGAAACGCTAATGTGCCCCGAGGTAGGTACGCCACTTATGCACCATAACATAACCATAAACGTGTTCTAATGCTAATCGATTAAATTATTTTATCTACTCCCATGTTTTAATCCTCTATAAAAGATTCTGAAACAGTTAGCTTATTGCCAACATTAAAACACCCAATGTCTTATCATAATGTCATCCAAACGGATGATATAATGTTGTACTGAATTTCATATCACTCCTTTGTTTTTTTTTTCGATCCCTTCTGAGCAAAGGTTTACTCCACAGACAGCCACATTCTTACTGTTCGATGCGGGGTATCTATGAATTAAAAAAAAAACATTTGTATGAATTTCAAAAAAGAACATTGTCATTCACGCGCGTTTCAGTACTGATATAAATAGGTATTCCGCCGAGTACATCGGGATCGGGACCTTCAAACATTAAAGAACGTAATATTCAAGTGAATTTTAAAATGTTAATTACTACTACAATAAATAATTCTTTCATTAATACTTAGTTTATTTGTATATACTCAGTAATGGATGATATTAATTAGGTTAGGTACTAGGAATGGCTGTTTTAATATTAGCAGTAAGCTAACTGTTTCAGAACCTTTATAGAGGATTCATATTATGGGAGTAGATAAAGTCTTGTATGCAACTGTTGATAATTTTAATATTAAATTGGATTAAATAAATGATATTATTATATTATATTATTATTATTATAATTAGGTATTAAACAACAGTTGCATAAACAACTAATAAAGAGCTCTTAGAGTCAGTGGTATTGGTAGCGAAGTCTCGGGTTCGATTTTCATTACGGTCAGTTTGGACAATTTAAAATTGTACACCATAATATGTCACTCTCCAACTCTATATATGTCCATGTAAAAAATCACGTCAATCCGTAGCTTTGCTGCGGCGTGATTGGAGCATAAACAAATTTATTTGAGGAATAAAAACATCTTAAGTAAGTAGTTAGAGTAAGTTCCGTCAAAATCGGTTCAGCCTTTCCTAAGATCAGTGTGGACAAACTGAGACAGACAGAAAATTAAAAAAAGTTAGTTTATGTTATCTCGTTCAAACAATTTTAACGAACTATACGAAAAAGGGGCAGTTTTTCGAAATCAAAAAAATCTAAATCAGTCATTACAATTTTATTTGTTTGTGGATCGATTACAGTAAAACATATTTTTAAGCTATTGCATAGCTTTTATCGCGGGCTTTGAGCGCGGCGACCGAATCAAGAAATTCCGTAACGAAAATAAACCTAACACCGTCGTTTCAGTTCGGCAGACTTCGGCACGGTGTTTGTGTGCGTGCGACTAGACGTATGCGTGTAGACTGTACGAAGCTCGCACGGATCGAGACGAGCTGCTCGAGTTTTTATGCAATTTTTTTTGCATAATTTTTATTATGCAAAAAAAAATATTGCATAAATATTATAATTGCATAAGTTGATAAAAATGCTATGCAATAGCTTTACCGCGGCAGTCCCCGAGTGCCACACGTATTTTTTTCTTTAATCTTGAAGGAACAATAATTACTCTTGTAATCGCTTTATACTAAACTCAATCTCGATACGTCATGTTGTAATCGCGCCTATAAACTTCGATATCGAATCGATTACCGCTGACCGAGTTAGAAACGAGATCGTTACGGATGCGAGTCTATTTCCGGACTTCGGAGATATTGCAACGAGTTTTTCCCACATTTATCTACCTATTAGTTAGTCCAATACTAGTCTATTATAATGTACGCTGTTGTGCAAGATATCATGTAAGTTCCTATTTAATTGAAAGGTGTGGTTTAGTTTCAAAAACTTATCATCATCATCATCATCAGTCACCACTCCACGGCTCACTACTGAGCGCAGGTCTCCTCTCAGAGAAGGGTTATAGGCCATAGTCCACCACGCTGGCCCAATGCGAATTGGCAGACTTCACACACCTTCAAGAACATTATGAAGAACTCTCAGGTGTGCAGGTTTCCTCATGATGTTTTCCTTCACCGTTGAAGCAAGTGATATTTAACAGCTTAAACGCACTTGACTCTGAAAAGTCAGAGGTGCGTACTCAGGATCGAACCTGCGACCCCCTCGAATATTAGACCACAGTCCTAACCACTAGAAAGAATCATTCTAAATAGAATCGAGAAGCTCTTACCAAAACATGGCGATCTTTCCATCCAGCAGTACGGATTCAGGAAGGGACTTTCTACGATTAAGGCAATCGAAAAGGTAGCTGAGACTGCTGCGGAGGCTAGGCAGGGCACGCAAAAAACAAGGAAATTATGCGCTCTAATCTGTCCTGATGTCAGAAATGCTTTTAACTCTGCTTCCTGGAAAGAGATACTGCCAGAACTGCGGAAAAGAAGTTTTCCGGGATACATAGTAAATCTTGTTAGTAGCTACCTGGAAGACAGATATATCAAGGTGACAGACAAAAAAGGAAGACAGGAGATGATAAAAGTTAGCAGCGGATTCCCACAGGGATCAATTCTAGGTCCAACTCTCTGGAATATCCTGTATGATGGTGTCTTCCGGCTAAAGCAAGAGGAGGGGGTCCAGATGGTGGGTTTCGCCGATGACTTGGCACTAATTATAGTAGCCAAAACAGAGAATGTCCTTATGAACAAGGCAAATAAAGCGCTTGATTTAATAAGTGGTTGGATGACAGGTAAGCAACTATCCCTAGCGCCGGAAAAGACGGAGGCTATAGTTTTTAGCGGAAGGCGAAAGTTAGACCCCATCAAATTTGTGGTTCAAGGCGCGTCCATTACTCCGAAGGAACATATCAAATACCTCGGGGTATGGTTGGACAAAAACACAATGATCGAAGAGGTCGCCAAAAAAGCACAGAATCTAGCGGAGGCGTTGAACAGATTAATGCCAACAAAGGGAGGCCCCATAGCAAGCAGAAGAAGGGTACTGGCTTCGGTGGCCCACTCCGTCATTCTTTACGGAGCGCCTATTTACAAGGATGCAATGACGGTAGAACTATATTGGAAAAAACTGGAATCAGTACAAAGGCGACTGGCGATAGGCATCTGTGGAGCATACCGAACAGTCTCTACGGATGCAGTTCTAGTTATTGCGGGACTTGTTCCCATAGACAAGATGGTCAGAGAACGTGCCATGCTGTACTCCAACAAACAGACGCCACTGAAAGTACGTGAGAACATCTTGACAGGCTGGGAAATAGAATGGCGAGGAGCAGGAAAAGGAGTCTGGACCAGGGAGCTAATTAAGGACCTAAAGAGCTGGCTTAATAGAAAACATGGAGAGGTCGACCGGTGGCTTACACAGGCGCTCAGTGGCCACGGGGTGTTCAAAACCTCGTCTATTTATCCACGCTTCCGCCGTGAACACAGACCTGTGATCTGCCACGTCAACGATCGATCTTGTAATCTAATGACCATAATCAGTTATTGCACAGTGCCATTCAATGTTATGTATTGTGTACATTGCAGTATACAATTATTATTTAAATGATAATGTAATATATAAATGGTCACGGCGGCCAACCTCCTCAGAGATTAGCCATCTGCGCCGGAGATATTATAGTGCACAAGTGTGGGCGCATACACAGGTGCACTCCCTATTCCCTCGTGCTCTCGTAGTCCGGAAAATCCGACCGGAGAGAGAGAGAGATCAGACCGCGTGGTGGAGTAAGTATGGCCTAAGAGAGGAGACCTAGAGTGTCCTGTCTGTTTCTCTCTCTATGTGTGTGTGTGTGTGTGTGTGTGTGTGTGTCTGTCTGTGGCATCGTAGCTCTCAAACGGATGGACCGATTTCGCTAATCCAGTTTAAGCCAGCTAAAGCCAGTTTCCTTGCGGTGGTTTTTAGCTATGTTTGGATACTATCGGTCCAGCAGTGTAAGAGTATCAGCTCTTTTCCAAAATGATGTAAGGCAATTTGGCGTATGATTACTCGATTAAAAGTGCTTCACGCGTGCCATGTCGGGGGTGTTTTATAATTGTGTAATTTCAGGGGGTGTGTAATTTTCAGTTTATACTTGTTACGCGATTGTGTTAGATGCAATATAGTCAGTGGACTGTGGCCTTCTTTTTGTTACACTTTATAAGAAACCGGCGATTAAACGATCTGTCTGTACTTGACACATTTACTGCTCGAATAATGTCAGCCTCCAGATCAAGCCACATGTCCTTAACTGCAGTTTTAACCATAAACATAGCATCATTTACTACCGTAAGGTTTTTATGGGAATCTGACCAATTATTCAGTTGATATAATGTGCTTACTTATGACGATGCTATGATTAAGTAACTGGACGTAGAGATCGAAGTGCTGAGACCCTACGCTCTGTACATCTCGCTTAGTGTACGCTTAGTGTATATCTCGACCGAAAGTATTTCGTCCGAACGGCCGAGTTGTTCATACACAGTCCACGCGCCCGCGTGTTCTTTATTTTTAGATTTTTACCTAAGTATTTGATTGTTTTTGGTGAAAACATGCTGAAAACTGGGTGGCTGGGTGCGGTTTACTCAAAAAAAAGGCGTGGGTTCCAATACATTGGCTCGAAGATTTTATATATAGCAGATATATAAATATTGTTACATCTACGGCAATCTTAAGAATGCTGGTAATAATACATTAGGTTTGCAAAATGCTGCACATTTTGCAAACCTAATGTATTATCAGATTACTGATAGGTACCCTCTATTGCAAAAAAAATAATCTTTTTTCTTTGCTTTCAAAATGCTCCCATGCAAAATGTATGTTTGGCAGACTCGTAACTTAGCCGTAGATGTCTTCTTCTTCTTTGTCAACCGATAGACGTTGCATGGACTTCCACAGGCTTCGCGTCTCGCGCCGCCTGAATCCAGCGGCTCCTTGTGACTCGTTTGATGTCGTCGGTCCACCTAGTGGAGTCTGCCAATACTGCGCTTCCCGGTGCGGGGTCGCCACTCCAACACCTTGGGATAGATGGCCGTAGATGTGACGATAGGTATATCTACCTATCCTATACCTTCAGTATTTTCAAGGACTTTCTTTACACGCTGTAGAATTTGTGAGCCAGTTCCATCAGTTAGTAGTGTCCTATAATAACGTAAGCTGTAGAGCTTAAGAGTCTGGTAATATAATAATTATGTATTAAGTTATTTTAATGTACCGGTGGGAAAGGCATTGAGACTCGCAAGGTCGCATCATTTGTGCGCGACACTGACCTTTCACACGTCTGACTACGGACTCACTACGGGCTTGTCGCTTTGAGAGTCATTTTGTGTTCAGTGGGACAAGTATAACTTGGCGCGGCTGTGCGCCACTGTGCTCAACATTACTATTACCATTGTATAGAACATGGTCGCTTACTAAGGGCCTCATAAGTAGGCTCAGGACCGCTCAGCGGGTGATGGAGAGAGCTATGCTCGGAGTGTCCCTGCGGGATCGAATCAGAAATGAGGAGATCCGTAGGAGAACCAGAGTCACCGACATAGCTCAGCGAGTCGCGATGCTGAAGTGGAAATGGTTGCAATGATGCACATAGTTCGAAGAGCTGATGGTCGTTGGGGTCCCAAGGTGCTGGAGTGGCGACCCCGCACCGGGAAGCGCAGTGTTGGCAGGCCCCCACCAGGTGGACCGACGACATCAAGCGAGTCCCAGGGAGCCGCTGGATTCAGGCGGCGCAAGACCGAGGCCTGTGGAAGTCCATGCAAGAGACCTTTGTCCAGCAGTGGACGTCTATCGGTTGATAAAGAAGAAGAAGAACATGAGACTACATTTGGGAAAAAAACATTTTTAATTTACACAATAAACGCAACAGCACACAACGAGATCCAGTAGTGAATTTTCAAGATGGCCATGGAGTATAAAAATTGGATGACTGAATTAGTTCCTCAAAACGCCACCGCCAACTTATACTTGTGGCACTGTAAGTACTAACCGTTCATTTCAAGTTGGCTGCTATCTCGCGTCGCGGTTCCCTGCACCACGCCTTATGTTATACCCGTTTAGTGCAGATAGCAACGTTAACGTACCTACGTATTAATACGTACTAACGTTTTACGTTAACAGTGATAGCCTAGTGGTTACGACTGTGGTCTCCTATTCGGGGGGTCGCAGGTTCGATTCCGGGCACGCACCTCTGGCTTTTCTAAGTATGTTTAAGAAATTAAATGCGTATGCTATGCTAATCACATGCTTTAACGGTGAAGGAAAACATCGTGAGGAAACCTACACACCTGAGAGTTCTCCATAATGTTCTCGAAGGTGTGTGAGGTCTGCCAATTCGCATTGAGCCAGCGTGGTGGACTATGGCCCATAACCCTTCTCTGAGAGGAGAACTGCGCTCAGTAGTGAGACGTTGATGGGTTGATAATGATGATGATGATGAACGTATTGCTCGCGACTGTACGGTTAGTACAGTCAAATAGCCCATTGTGGTGATTGTCTGAATTTATTGCGTTCTCTCTGCAACAATGCATTTCAGCCAATAATAATCTTAATGTATATAAATTACGTGTCACGTTGTTTGTCCGCGGTGGACTCCTAAACTACTTAACCGATTTTGATCAAACTTCGTAACTATCTCTACTTTGGTCCAACTTGAAAGATAGGATAGTTTTTTGGATTAGGATAGTTTATTTTTTTTATTTATATAGATAAGTTGGCGGTACGAAGTTCGCCGGGTCAGCTAGTTTAATATAAAAAATTCTTTTTAAAAAACCGAACCTTCAAACTCCCGCGCCTCTATAAAGTATATAAATTATTGTTGATATTTTAAAAACCGCTCGACCGATTTCGATAAAATTGATATGGGACCACCTGGAAAGTATACCCTTTAAATCAAAAAAAGAATTTTCCAAATCGATTCAGGCGTCTTCGAGTAATCGGTGAACATACATAAAAAAAAGATTCCGACGAATTGATAACCTCCTCCTTTTTTGAAGTCGGTTAAAAAACGAGTGAGTATCGGCCAATAAATGCCAATTGCAATCGTCCCACTGTAGAAATCATTTGTAGAGAATCGCACCACAGACACAGGAGTAATAAAGTATTTATTCGTGTGCCACAGATGCGCTTTATATCGACCGTGTTATCGACAATAGGATAGTGTTTTGTGCAAGTTATCGGCGGGCGTGCCGCGCGCTGGCCGGTACCGCGTCCATCTGCTGCGCGAACGGACAGACAGATTGTTACAATGTGTATCAATCAAAGGTCAGCTTATTGACGACACTGATGACTTTCGGTCGTTTATGATACCTAATGTCAATGTCATAGGTAGGCTCAGGACCGCTCAGCGGGCGATGGAGAGAGCTATGCTGGGAGTGTCCCTGCGGGATCGAATCAGAAATGAGGAGATCCGTAGGAGAACCAAAGTCACCGACATAGCTCAGCGAGTCGCGAGACTGAAGTGGAAATGGGCGGGGCACATAGTTCGAAGAGCTGATGGTCGTTGGGGTCCCAAGGTGTTGGAGTGGCGACCCCGCACCGGGAAGCGCAGCGTTGGCAGACCCCCCACCAGGTGGACCGACGACATCAAACGAGTCGCAGGGAGCTGCTGGATCCAGGCGGCACAAGACCGAGGCCTGTGGAAGTCCATGCAAGAGACCTTTGTCCAGCAGTGGACGTCTATCGGTTGATAAAGAAGAAGAAGAAGAAGAATGTCAATGTAATGTGAAGCCTCAATAGCCCAACGGTTAGAGGTGCGGACTGAAAACTGAAAGGTCGCAGGTTCGAACCCCACCCGTTGCACTATTGTCGTACCCACTCCTAACACAAGCTTTCCGTTTATTTGGAGGGTGGGAGATATGAGTCAACTTCAAATTGGCTAATATTATTTAAAAAAAAATGTTACCATAAGTAGTGATAGCCTAGTGGTTAGGACTGTGGTCTCCTATTTGGGGGGTCGCAGTTTCGAACCCGGGTACGCACCTCTGACTTTTCGGAGTCAAGTGCGTTAACTTGCTTCAACGGTGAAGGAAAACATCGTGAGGAAACCTGCACACCTGAGAGTTCTTCATAATGTAATAATAATAAACGAAAGTGTGTGTAATTCGCCAATTCGCATTGGGCCCGCGTGGTAGACTGTGGCCTGTAACCCTTCTCTGAGGGGACCTGCGCTCAGTAGTGAGCCGTTGATGGGTTGATGACGATATATGTTACCGAAACGAAAACTGAAGTTACCATTTAGCGGAGCAGCATAGCTCGAAGAATCGATGAGCGTTGGAGTTCACAGATGCGTGCATCTGTGAACTTCATCAACTCCATCTCATCATCTGTGAACGGTGTTTGATTTTACCAATCACTACGTGAACGATCATAGCTGGTGTATACAACAAGATCGTGTCCTGAGAAGACCTTTAATATTATAATTATTGGTCTGTTCATTAAATGTGCTTTTTTGGCCTGGTCCTCTTGGAATTGGGAATTTGACTGATATTTTTTTATTTATATAAAATAAAGTTTTTAAATATTATAACACAATGCCATTTCTCTTTTTTACATATTATCTTTCCTAGTCTCGGAATTATAAGCTGTTTTAGGCCACCCGCTCTTTGTGATTTTTTGTCGCCGTGACTTTTTGTCGCTGTCACCTTCTGTCGCCACGATGCGCCCACTGTTTTATGCCAGCTGCATGTCACTGGGCGACAAAACACGCTCATTCTTGAAATGGATTTCAAGTGTCGTCCGTTGCTGGAACTATTTTTCGCCGTATTATCTCGCCTTTACAGTGAGCGCACTTCCTTATATTATCTTCATAGCACTCCCACTTGGCGACAAAAAGTCACGGCGACAAAAATCACAATGAGCGCCTGCCCCCCTAGCCAAGTTACACTTACGATTATCTATTCTCTTTCTACGATCGCAAACGCTTGAAGGTTTGGCTAGGGCTAGACTAGATGGCGGAGCAGCTGATCAAAGACAGAAGTGTATTGATAATAATATTTCGCGGCATTTTGTATTATAAATGTTTTTTTAGCATTTAAAATACATAAATTATTCACTGTAGTGTCCATTTAAAATGCACATTTAAATAATTATACAATTTAAGCACCATCTAGTTTGCAATTTTGAAAGGTTCGAGTTTCAACTGCAGCAACTGACGACACTTGAAATCTATTTCAAGAATGAGCTCGTTTTGTCGCCCAGTGACATGCGGCTGGCCTAAAACAGTGGGCGCATCGTGGCGACAGTAGGTGACACCGACAAAAAGTCACGGCGACAAAATGTTACAATGAGAGCCTGGCCTAACATGACTGTTGTCTCGACCATCGCGATTCGCGATATTTTCAATACACATTGGCATTTCCCAATAAATTGATCCCTGAATGTAATGTGAAATCCGAATTATGTAAATTATAGAAACGGCGATTAGGTGTTTGCATCCATCGTTTGTAAAATCGTGATCTAATTAATCAATAAATTACACGGCTGAATAGTTGCGTTTATTTGTTAATAATAACCTTCTCAAACGGAAACGGTTTCAATAGACTGTCGAATAAACACTTGATCTATATAGCCTGTATTGTTGCAATGCAGAATGCTAACCAAATTATGTATTTTCATTTCTAAATTACAATTAATTTATGCATTAGTGCCAGAGTATTGCTGGTAAGTTTTTGCGTAAAGAAAACTCACTCGATATAGTTAGCGTAAAATTTCATTCGTAAAGCGTAAAGCTTCAGTCACTCGTTGAGAATTTGCGAATAGATCGCACGGGTCGGGTTCGAACTTCGATCCCAGGCTTCTCTCTTCTCAGAATTACCTACTTACATGTCATGTTTTAAGCAATTAAAATATTCCTTGCTTTGCGATGAAGAAAAACATCTCAAGGGAAACTGATTGCCTGAGAGTTCGCTACAGTGGTCTCAAAGGTAGGTATATTTCATAGAAATAAGTATGCGAAAAAATATTCTTTCAGTTGAGCTATTAGGTGTACCTAAGTACCATAATTTTTTTATGGACTTGTTATGACTCATAAAGTTCACATAACAATCCGAATAGTCGAATAAAACTGGCACTGGACCAGTTTCACTGCATTACAGACTTGGTAATATCTCCTAGTAAAATAGTAAAAGAACTGAACGCGGCAGCTTAGGCTTACGTTTGATTATGATTACTATACTTAACCACTGTTATTTAATATAACCTACTTTACCAGTTTTACAACATTTAAGATAGGTACCGGTAATATTTACTTACCAATATGAAATGGCTTGGTGGTCAGGTTAGGCTTAGGAGTCAGGACTTGTGGTTGGGTCTTTGACAATTCACAGTAGCATGGGCGTCGCCAAGGGGGGATAGGTAGGGGCAGCTGCCCCCCCTCTAAACATTTGAAAAATATAGTACTAGTAGATACTCCATCATTGAAATCCAGATACCGCTTCCAAATCTTCAACTGTGAAGCTAAAAAACTTATACTTAACTAGATTTTGCCCTCGACTTCGTCCGCATGGGGTAAGGTTTCCAAAAATGCTGGAGGAACCCTGTTTTCTCGGGATCAAACGTATCAAATTGCCCCCCCTTGGCTATCGGCTGGCGACGACGCTCTTGCACGGTAGTAAATATTATAATTCGTAAGAGCGTTGCCAGCCAATGGTCAAGGGGGGGAATTTGACAGGGTTCCCACTGCATTTTTAAAAACCTTACCCCATGCGGACGAAGTCGGAGGCAAAAGCTAGCTAAGTATAAGTTTTTTACCTTCACAGTTGGTGGTTGAAGTCTGAAGAACTGTTCAGCGTATAAGTATCTGGATTTCAATGATGGAGTATCTACTAGTACTATATTTTTCAAATGTCTAGGGGGGGGGGGCAGCTGCACTTACCCCCCCCATGGCGACGCCCATCGTCTATGGGTTGGGTATGGATAGGTAGGGAGCGGACAGACTGGCTACTTTTACTCGAACATGGAAGTAAGAGTATAGTATAATCAAGGTACGTTGCAATGACAGCAGCTGTCAAACAGGCAGGCCAACCTACAGGCTATTCATGGCTAACGCACGTAACTAAAGTTTCACGAAAAGTAGTAAAATAACCCGCGCGCTTTAGTAAATTACAGAAAATTACTTTTGAGTTTTTGGTAAGTAAGGAACTCGATGGACGACCTCAACTAGTAAACAAATAAATAAGCTCTGTAATGGCTCAGTAGGTACCTAATTCCTTCCTAATTCAGAGTCCACTGTTTACATTTATGTGCCCGCGACTTGTCTGCGTGTTTTTAAAAATCTCGCGGGAACTCTGTTTTTACGGAATACATTATAAAAAGCTTGTCAGGCTGTCACCTGTGTCATTCTCCAAGTTTTCAACTATACCCTGTGACTACATCCATGTAAAAATCACATCGGTCCGTTGCTCCGTAGCTGCGTAATTGAAGGACAAACCAATAAACCGACATGTCGCATACGAACACACTTTCGCATTTACAGTACCATTAGTAAAGATGGTCATAGATTAACTAAACAAATAAACTATTTTTGGAGTTTACTCCTTAAGAATCGATTTTCATATATAAGGCGCCCGGTATGAGAAAAATTCGAGGAGTAAAATCTACTTATGAATGACCTCGTTACGTTTTTCACAGCGATGCAAATTTCTACCCTAACGTTGAGTAAATAAGGTTGGTTTTTCTATGGTCCGAATGCGAAAGAGCTTTCCGAGGGAAGCCCAGCGCGTACCGATCGGGTCCGAGCGGCGCCGAGACGCAGCGAGCGCCGCGAAAGCATTACGACCGATGTTTAGACAATCGTAGTTAAGGAGTAAACTCCAGTCGTGCGTCGGAGCTGACACACACACTTTTTTTTTCCGGATGGAGTATGCTGTTGGCCCTAATGGCCGCTACAGCGTCACCGAACGTTGGGGCGAGCGCAAAGCGTCGCCGAGGGAGTAAGCCCTAGGGCTCGAAGACATCGGGGGGCAACGTCTTCCTAAGGGCGCCTCCTGTGAGGCTCGGACCTCGGCTTAGGATGACGTTGGGACGAATGGGAGGAGTGGCTGGACTAAGTTAGTCCGTACGTCCCCGTGATCGTGGTAAGGATCCACGCCCAGGTGACGTTAGAAATCGGGGGCTTCGTCTTCGCCGGCGAAGACGCTGTCAACAAATAAACTAAAAAGCTGCATAACTTAAATAATACAACGAAACGCTTTTACGTAACGCGCAAACAGACCAAAAACCCGTTCGGCTCGTTCACTGAATCGCTCGCGTAAGGCGACCGGTTCGGTTCCCCGCTCCGTGTGCTGAGTGCTGACCCACTGCACTCCATAGCAGCGATTCATCTCCCAGGATTAGCATTTAACTGTTAGCTCGACGTTTAAGGAGAATTGTTACACCTATTTAGTATTTACCACGTGTAAGGTTACGACTTAAGTTGCTATTTGTAAAAGTAAAATGTGATTTAAAGTGTATTTTATAAAAACAATTAATATTGTATTATACATTTTAGTCATCAATTTCCGTCAACATTCGATAAATAGTTACTAATATGAGTATTTTCTCAAAAATGTAATGGCGATGCTACGATTGGCGAGAATGGATGACTAGCTGATGCCCGCGACTTCGTCCGCGTGGATTTAGTTTTTAAAATCCCTCGGGAACTCTTTGATTTTCTGGGATAAAAATTAAAAAGTAGCCTATGTCACTCTCCAGGTCCTCAACTATACCCATGCAAAAAATCACGTCGATCCGCCCTGTTGCAGCGTGATTGAAGGAAAAACCAACAAACAAACACACTTTTGCATTTATAATTTTAGTAAGGACTAGAGTGGGGGAATAGAAAAAGAGTGGGGTAGTAGTGAGTAGTCTGTGGACGGACGGCGAAAATGAGTTTGGAGTGGAGTGGACGCTAAGCACGGTGAAGGTAGCTAAGCTGATGGGCAATATTGTAATTAAATAAAGTACGAGATTGTGAAGTTGGTGTTGCTCTCATGTCCAGAACAGGAGTAATCTTAAACACGCATACATCTATATGTATGCGTGTTTAAGATTACTCCTGTTACCTAAGTGTTACTTAAGTGTAGTAGGTACCTAATATGTTTAACCTTTAATATTGGTTTATCCTTCAATCACGGGGAGTAAAAAATCCCTCCGGACTTCTGCCTGCTGGCAGGGCGTGTTCGACTTGCTAGGACTAAAACAACCTCCCCGTGTCGCCCAGATCGGCACGGAGCCGCGTAGCATTTCTTCATGCCAACCAAAAAATGTATCAATCTTCTTTTACTCTTTTCTAATTTCTTCGTTTTCTTTTTTCCTCCTCCTCTTCATAATGGAGTGCAGTATTTTTCCATACTTCTCCTACTGCCTTTTATCCGAGAGTATACATTCTATTAGATTTTGGGCCCCTACATTGCTATTCACTCCCTGCACAGAGAGCTCGATGATTTTTTTGCAACGGTATAGGTAGGGGTTCCAAAACCGGTTTCACCGAAATCGAAAAAACCGGCTAAACCGGGTTTTTCGCCATTTTTCAAAACCGGTTTTAAAATTTGGCAAAACCGGGTTTTTCGATTTATTTCGATTTTATATCATAGATTGCTTTACGTATTAAGCTCGCTTAAGCTAAATCATGATATACAAAACTCATCACATCATCATTACAACTTACGCAGTTTACAGCCCATTAACGTCCCACTGCTGGGCACACCGTACACTCCTCCACTCCCATAGGAGAGACGGTCAGACGGAGCTTAGACCCACCGGCCACCAATGCGGGTTGGCGGGCTTTAATTACTATTATTATTATCTAGTGATAATAACCGAGACCGACGACGGCTTAACGTGATCTAGCAGTGCCGACCTCTATGATATTGGCACCAGCCAGCACTCACATCTCCTCTTCATTGCGATGTCGCGGTCATCAGGAGAGTCCTAAGCTGCTCCGCAATTTTAACAGCCACGGACCAGCCAAAGCTGCAAAGTTCCATGTTTTCAGTTTGCAGATACTTGATCTCAATTACACCTTCTTGTGTACAATTTCGAATGAAGTGCATTTTTAGGTCAATATGTTTTGACTTTGAAGTCACCATTTCATTTTGGCTTAGTTTGAGGGCAGCTTGATTATCATTTAATATGATTACTTATAACTCCTCTTTTCTCTAGTAAGTACAGACATAGTAAGTACAGGCATGTTTCCTATGTCTTTTCTGTGTTGAGCTTTTTGTGCTCTTGCCTCCCTGCCTAAGATATCTGTAACATATCTCCGAGTGTATATTATGACTTTCTTCATGCTGGAAGGTGTTTCTCTCTTTGTGGCCTCCCATTTTCAGGTAATTCTATAATTTCTGATGAATCATCATAAGACTCTATTTCGTCTTCTGAAGAAATGTCTTCTTCTTGATAGTTTTGATTCTGCAAAGTGTTTTTATTTTTATTATTTGTTATTTCAACTTCAATTGCTTGTACCGTTGTTATAACATCTTTGCTTTTAACTTTATTTCCTTTTTCCGGATCTTCTACTTCGAAGTAAATTTTGTTTATAACCTTGATATTCCTGCTTATCACTATATTATCATATTCTGGTATTTACTCAGTATGCCTTTGAGGTCATCGAGTAACCCATGAATACGCCTTCTTTAGCGTTCTTGGTTGATGTCCCTCGTTTTTTCTTGTTCAAAACAAAGGTGCTGCCATACATGTGCCTGAAGATGATGCCCACATGGCGTTCGAACAACCCATTTCTTGAACGGTAAATCGCCATTCAGTGCTTTCGACGGGCTACGATTTACAAGGTAGTTAGCGGTTTTAGCGCCCAAAGCTTTTTAGGTGCATTGGCCTCAATCATTAAACATCTAGCTTTTTATATCAAGGATCTATTTTTTTCTCTCGCGTACCGGAACGCTAAATCTCTTGGCGACACGTCTTTGTCTGGTTTGCCTGGTAACCACGGCCAAAGCCTCCACTCAAGCAAAATTTTTGTTAGTTTTCAGAAAAAGGAGTGTTTTATTTTATATTATTTTATAGGTCATCTATTTTATCCAAGCAAGTATTTTAATAATTGTAACTCAATTTTATTATTATTATTTACATTAAGACTGATTCAAAGGACTGAATAATAAAAGATTTTTTTGTAAACTAGTTTTTTTTTTAAAACAAAAACCGAAATAACCGAAAAAACCGGAAAACCGGTTTTGCCACTAAATGAAAACCGAAAACCCGGTTTTCTGAAATACTTTCGGTTTTGGATCCCCTAAGGTACTCGTAGTTGAGAGACTGACATAGGCTACTTTGTACCACGGAAAATCAAAAAAACTTTAGTAATTTCATATGAGCTTGCATATTTACTAAACCATTTTGACTGCTTTTTGTTTAGGTACATCACACAGAAAAACACACAACCAGGAAATCATAAGATTTGTTTCAGTTATAAATACAAATAGTTGCTAGGTATTTCAGGGGTAAGACAAAATTGATTCGAAGAGAACAACCTAAAAAATAACAATACTTACTGGAAACAATGCAAAACTTAGAATGAATTTTTTTTGCACGAACTTTAAAATGTAGTCCGGCCTCAAAAGATTTTTCTGCCCGATGCAATAAGATTCTAATACAAATGATGCGTATGGGCAAGACACGGATTATGCTAATTTGTATGAATGTTCGGAACAGTTATTCTAATTGTAATCATGTTAAACTTAAATGTAGGTTACCTACTCATTCATGCGCTAAAGATGGCGTCCGAGGTTTTGGTGCGACCGTGACAATATTTTTTTGTGTTCGAAGATGACTGATTTTTACACAAAATAAAATCGGCCAAGTGCGAGTCGGGCCTCGCTCTTTTAGGGTTCCGTTAAAAAAAATTAAATAAAAATATTACCATGTACCCATGGAAATATTTTAATTTAATTTTTTTAATTTAATTAAATTTTTATTATTTGTTGTTATAGCGGCAATAGAAATACATAATATGTGAAAATTTCATCTGTCTATCTATTACGGTTTACGAGATACAGCCCGCTGACAGACGGACGGACGGACGGACGGACGGACGGACGGACAGCGTAGGCTTAGTAATAGGGTCCCGTTTGTACCCTTTGGGTACGGAACCCTAAAAAAGGAATTGTTGCAGTTTAAGAAATCTTTTTGTGCCTTTGACTGAATTTATAGAAGACAGCTAAAAAACCGACTGTTCTACTCTAAAGTGCAAACCTAAAAGATTAATCTTTTTTTGTACTTTAAATATGATTTATTTTAGCTGATGTATACTACGACCTCGTCTTTGAAAACCTCTCAAGAGGTTCGTAAGGCTGTAAGGATTCTATACTGTTCTCCATTTTGCTTAATTTCGGCCAGATGAGTGCTTAGGCTGGTAAGTGGTAATATATAAAAGACAGACAGACGCACTTTTGCATTTATAATAATAGTATATAATAATAGTATTTAAAGTAATAGTTATTGAATTGAATAAAATATATGGCAATTTAGACAAAAAATTACGTAGAGCACCTAGAATAAAAAGTTGGAGGAAAATTATACAGTTTCCTTTCAGTTGGCACATAATAAACAAGGATAAAAGATTATAAACTGTAAAACCCGATTACAGAAAAATTGATACGTAACTTCCTTTTAAACTTTGCCGTAGTCGGGAAAAAATACTTCGGAAAAACTAAAAAATAAAAAAAAAAGGAAACGGAAATCGTTTAAAAGCTCCTTGAGCTTTGCCCATTCCCCAACACAAAGTACCAGGCGTTCAGAAGCCATAAGGAGAACAAAATAATATCTCTGCAAAAACAATCTTGACAAAATTATTATTACTATACAGAGCAGTTCGCAACACGTTTTTGTCCTTAATCATTGCTTAATCACCATGTAAAGTAGTATGCGATACATTTATATCCTCTAATTTCGACTATATTTTGTATATAGTAGAGTTCAAAATTATTTTTGTAAATTGGCCTGTTACGTCGTCATGGTGTTGGTTATGTTGAATTGCTTGAGGTTATTTGATTGTGCGGAATATTAAGGACACTTACTGGGTATTTTATGAAGGAATTATACTTATTTATGAATTGTGTCCCAAAAGTTATATGACTATTTTTATTGATTACAGAGAACTAATGTTTATTTCCTTTTTACATCTTAATTCTGCCATCGACCATCTCCGAAGATTATATTTTTCTAAACTTTATTCTTTGCCGTTCCTTATTCCTCTTTTTAAGTGCGAACCCTTATAGAGATAAAATATCGGGGTGACCGAGCTTTGCTCGGTTATTTTTTTTTGGTGTGTTGTTTTTTCAAAATTATATATTAAAAAAAATAATATCTAATAAAATAATAAATAATAATAAAATTCATAGGGGAAAAATAATCGTCTGGACTCGAACGAGGGTCTTCTGGTTTCGGGACCGCCCGATAACCTAACTGAGCTACCGGGATTTTACAATTAATGGCGAAATTTACCTTCGTATTCTAAGGATATTGTAGGGGGTTTTTCATAGCCTGAAAACATGGATAAAACGGCTTTTTCTAAAAATGAAACCTTGCTAGATCGATTTATCGCCCCCGAAACCCCCTGCATACTACACTTCATGAAAATCGTTGGAGCCGTTTCCGAGATTCAGATTATGTATATATATATAAATATATACAAGAATTGCTCGTTTAAAGATATTAAATAGATGGATTAGATAGATAGAATGTACCTACCTGTCTATAGTAAAATATACCGATATTTTATTATAGATAGGTACATCAATGATTTTTCTAGTGTAAACCTATAGCAAAGTAACTCCACAAGTCTTGGTTATTGAACCGCGATGCCGTGTTTGCTAGTAGGTACAATTTAGTCAATCGTCACTGCTCTATAAATAAACAAGTTTATTGTGTCCTGCAGACTCCTGACCTCTCACTACTGTCATTAGTCATTACACTCTGTTTACTGTGAGTGCTCTTTGACCCATACATATTATACTTACCTACTGTCTTACTAACTCCTAGTTGATAGGTGAAGTTCTCATTTTCATCCCAAGAACACAAAATTAAATATTTGAACTGCCTCCTGGTGGCATATAACCTTAAGCAATATCTAAGAACAAGAACCTTCGCAATACCTACATGTGTAAATGCAAAAATTGCATTAAAATCGGTGCAGGCGCTTTTTTAAGAAATGTATCGAAAAACGCACAAACCTTTAGCCGCGACTCGTGTTAGTGTGGGTATAAATGGAAAATGCAAATTCCGGAAGGGGACTCCAAAATTTTGGAAAATAAAACAAGTTTTTAAGACGAGTTTTTATCGATCTAACTTGATCAAAGCTAATAGATTTTTTTTGAAAAAGTACTAGGCTTCAAGAGCTCACGAAGAGGCAACATGTCTTTCACTTTTGAACATAGGCATTTCAAAATTTTGAGTTTGAGTCCGACCACAACTGACGTCGTCTACAAGGCGTGTAATTCTAGGTGGAAAAGAAGAAACGATCATAGACAATAATGTCCATGAGAAACGACTTTTTCATAAAAAGTTGCACCCTTATACAGTTATTTCTGACCAACAAAAGGATAAAATATGTTTTTTGGGATAAAGTTGTGTATAATTGTATCGATATCAAATTCAAATTCAAAATTATTTATTTCACGTAGGCCAACCTGTGGCTCTTATGACAAGTTATGATGACTCTACCACCGGTTCGGAAAGCGGATTCTGCTGAGAAGAGCCGGCAAGAAACTCAGCAGTTGCTCTTTTCAAAATAATCATTTTACAATATTATGTAGTAAGTAGCTATCACATTGTTATAAGTTTTTTATACTATCTTGTGGGCAGCTGGATGCCAAGCCGATTTAACCTATCGGTAAGTAGGAAAGTTGCTTTTGTCTATGGTAGGGCAATTTGAAATATAGAAGTTATAGTTGCTTGAAAAACCATCGGAAGACATTTCCGGTTATGGCCCTAGATCCAAACAAGAACAAGTAACAAGTAAGTTACATCTAGAAAGTGTAAGTTTACCTAATGAGCCTGCTAGATCTGCGCTGAGGCGGGGAACATGTCATTAGGCTCGCATTACCACGGAGTATAAGTGTGATTTGGTCTCTTTCTCTTCATAATATTCCCATTTTCCCTGATTGGCAAGCTTAGTACATTAAGAATTTAGGCGGCAACACTAACAACAGACAAATTATAATTATTTTCTTACGGTCTACGATCATTAGTAATGAACGGCCAATTGCGTGCCAGGCCACGCGCAATGTAGGGTCTGTAGTTTCCCGTCATAATATTATGCGTACTTAGAAATGTATAATTATTATGTAATTTTCATCACAATATTATGTTTTTTTTTTACAATTTAAAATAACATTCCAAACTAAATAATAATGCGCCTATTTATAAATGGATTGTATGTAAACGTGCGAATTTAAAGTCAAATTAAAGGTGTAAAAAAAAATGAACGAATAATGACTACCTACTGAATTAAAAATCGGCCAAGTGCGAGTCGGGCCTCGCTCTTTTAGGGTTCCGTTAAAAAAAATTAAATAAAAATATTTCCATGTACCCATGGAAATATTTTAATTTAATTTTTTTAATTTAATTTAATTTTTATTATTTGTTGTTATAGCGGCAATAGAAATACATAATATGTGAAAATTTCATCTGTCTATCTATTACGGTTTACGAGATACAGCCCGCTGACAGACGGACGGACGGACGGACGGACGGACGGACGGACGGACGGACGGACAGCGTAGGCTTAGTAATAGGGTCCCGTTGGTACCCTTTGGGTACGGAACCCTAATAAATGAGTGACAGTCTTTGAGCGACTACAAATATTAAAAAGGGGCCAAGTGCGTGTCGGGCCACGCGCAGTGTAGGGTTCCGTAGTTGAAAATCTCAAATATAATTGCGGACCCAGCATAGTGCTTTTATTTTATTTATGAATATTGAATACATTTTGAGTTCCATGGTTTAAATACTATAATATACTACAAAATAAGCAACTTACACTACGTGTAATACCTAACTTAGGTAAAATAGAATATAGCTCCGTAACTAATGAACCCTACTTAGCCGTGATACTGATAGTTTTCCTTTAAAATTCATTATATGTATATACTACTGCTGTGAATTTTTTCTTGTATCCTATATACAACCATTTAGCTGGCAGAGGGGGGGGACACTTGACTCTAATAAAATTTAGCACTTTAAAATATCATATTTCACAAACGGATCCCTGAATTGAAAATTTGTGTTCCCACACCCACAATATTTTTGAAAGAACTATTCAACGACACCCCACACTATGGGATAGTCGGGGAAAAAAAAATCATCTCCACTTTACATGTAGGGGAGGTACCCTAAAAAAAATTATTTTTCAAAATTTTATTTCACCACTTTGTCGGCGTGATTGATATTTATACCCTTGTCAAGTTACAGATTTCTAGTTCCAATCGTCTCTGAGCTAAACCGCGGACAGACAGACAGACAGACAGACGGACGGACATGGCGAAACTATAAGGGTTCCTTGTTTACTACGGAACCCTAAAAACGGTAAACTTGAAAATACTTTGAGTAACTAGCTATTCAAAACGATCAGTATAATAATTCTTAAGCGAAGTCTCAGGTCTCACGTGGTTCTCGTCATGGGGTTAGGAAATAGTAATTCCCTATTATTATTCATGTTTATATTACAATTTGTTGTTAACCCTAAGTGGCTACAGAAAAGGCCGATTTGGTTTATTAGAAGCTTTATTTTTATTTATTTTCCCATTAGAAGTGAAAGCCCCCCCCCTCCCAATAAACAATTTTTAAAGAAAACACATATCTCCTGGCGCAGATAATCTCAGATAATTACAATGTAAGTTTCACGGCCAGCGCATATGGCGGGACGTACGCGGTCGCAAGGTTGTCATTTTATTTCGCTTCGCTACACCACCATTGTTGGTTGTACATTTGGAGCAGAACTACTGAATACGTACATCAATCATTATAATTGAAAGCACCTTGAGGTTGTAGTTACTTGTAAAGAAAACTAGACTTGTGTAAAACCTAGAGTGTATAAAGCCCAGTTGCACATCAGCATGCAGGCGATCATGAAATCATTTTTTTGTCTGCGAAGAAAGTGTCATCATCATCATCATGAGCAACCCAATAACGTCTCACTACTGAGCACCTTCTCAGAATATTGAGTGGAACCTTCTCTAAGAGGAGACCTCTCTTCTCAGAGAAGGTTACACCTTAGTCCACCACGCTGGCCCAACCTAATGCGAATTGGTAGACTTCACACACCTTTGAGAACATTATGGAGAACTCTCAGGCGTGCAGGTTTACTCGCGATGTTTTCCTTCGCCGTTGAATTATGTGATATTCCCTTCCTTTTGGCTTTGTCATAGTAAAAAAAATCGGCCAAGTGCGAGTCGGGCCTCGCTCTTTTAAGATTCCGTACATATGACTAATTCACTTTTTTAAAACTAGATGCATACCTATTTAGATATCTTAGTTCTTAGATAGTACTGAATTAGCAATTATGGGGAAGAAATGCTCGTTTGTTTTGGTCACAATTTTGATGACCCCCATTACTTCGTATTTGAAGTTAAAAAGTAATAAAAAATATGTTTGAACTCCAATTAATGAGCTCTAGACAATGACACCCCACATGCTAGGGTAAAAAATAAAATTTTATTTCGATTCCTTTTTCATGTACCTATGGGAGCTTTATTTTTAATTTAATTTAATTTTTATTATTTGTTTTTATAGCGGTAATAGAAATAAACACACTGAATATTTCAACTGTCTACCTATTACGGTTTACGAGATACAGCCCGCTGACAGACGGAAGGACGGACAGACGGACAACGGAGGCTTAGTAATATGGTCCCATTAGCACCCTTTGGGTACGGAAACCTAAAAAGACAAGAAAAAATTAAAACGACATTCTTACGTTATTCTAACATACTTTTCAAATCTCCGCAAACAAAGCACTCGCTTATGTAAGTAAGTACAACAATAGTTAATGACTTGCTGCGAAGAATGCCAATTAAAAACGACTATAAATTACGTCGATCATGTCGATAATCTTAATCGTCCCAGCATGTGTTATCGATGCATTGATTATTTTACCAAGAATCGGTGGAGTTTCTCAGAAAATACATTAGCATCCGATAGAAGCAACTCTCCGTTCCATCCTTACTATGTAGTACGAGTATTTTTTTTTATTCGATGACAAGCTATTAGTGCTTGACTGCGATCTCACCTGATGGTAAGTGACGATGCAGTCTATGGTAGCGGGCTAACTTGGAAGGGGTATGGCAGTGAACATTCAACCCATACCCCTAATTGGTTTCTACACGCCTTCGTGCCGGAACGCTAAATCGCTTGGCGGCACTTCTTTGACGGTAGGGTGGTAACTAGCCACGGCCAAAGCCTCCCACCAGACCAGACCAGAGACAATTCAGAAATTATAAATTCCCAAATTTACCCCGCCGGGAATCGAACCCGAGACCTATCAATTATAAGGCAACAGCGCTCACCACTGAGCCAGGAGGTCGTCAAAATTATTAGATGTGTTTTGTATTGTACTTTATCATCATCATCAATGATGACATCAGCAATCCATCAACAACTTACTACTGAGCGCAGGTCTCCTCTCAGAGAAGGGTTTCAGGCCATATAGTCCACCACGCTGGCCCGATGCGAATTGGCAGACTTCGTACCACCTTTGAGAACATTATTTAGAAATCTTAGGTGTACAGGTTTCCTCACGATGTTTTCCTTCACTGTTGAAGCATGTGATATTTAATTCCTTAGATGCACAATAACTCTGAAAAGTCAGAGGTCGGGCCTGGGATCGAACTTAGGAGTCAAATCAAACAAAAATAGGAGACCATCAGTCCTAACCTTCTGTATTAATATGATATTATAACTGCGAAACTATTTTTGTTTGTTCATTTATCCCTCAATCACGCAGCTACGAAGGAAAAAATTAAGTATTTTAATGTTGCGTACATTATAATATTACTGTTAAAATATTCAAAAGCATTCTATTATTTACTGTTACAACAATAATAATAAATTAATCGATACTCCTTATGACTTCCAGAAATAATGCGTACCATTCAGCACTTTCAGCAGCAGCGAATAGGCAGCTTACTTGCCTAGATTTTTTTTCAGTTTTCTACAGTCTAACTAAGAATGGCTAGCTGATTGTTGTTTTTGGCGTTGCCAACATAGCTGATGAAACAAAGTTTTTTGATAGAAAGTTTTCACCAAAAAAAAAACAAGCCACACCCAAACATAAACATGTTCAAACGAATTTGTGTAGATTTTGCAAAAATAAATAATAGAATTCTATTTAACTTGCGAGCCTTTCAATTACTAATCTATCGCACTATATCGGATCAATAAGACAGTACTAAATCAAATAGTGTTGCTGTAATTATTTCAAAATTGATCTCAAATACTAGAGGGAGAAAGCCATATCATGAATATGCATAGCTGGATGTTTTCTCTCGCTGCACGCCACGGAGCGCGTGCTTCTGCGAACATTGCATGAAAACCGACATTTTACAGTAGTCAGTATGACCATATTAATCAGTGTTTAAAATCTCTAAAAACTTATAAAAAGACTTGTCCTGACTTACTGACAGATCTATCAACGCCATAGACGAATTATATTTACTAATCAAATTCAAATTCAAATTCAAAATTATTTATTTCATGTAGGCCAACCTGTGGCTCTTATGACACGTCAAGATTCTACCACCGGTTCGGAAAGCGGATTCTGCTGAGAAGAGCCGGCAAGAAACTCAGCAGTTGCTCTTTTCAAAATAATCATTTTACAATATTAATAAGTAGCTATTACATTGTAATAAGTTTTTATACAGCTGGGTGGGTGGCTGGTAGTTTTTATAGTGGTCTTCTTGTGGGCAGCTGGATGGCAAGCTGATTTAACCCGTGCATCTTTGTTAGAATAGAATATGACATTTCCACAAAACGTACTACAATTCAATTCATGTCAAAGACGGGCAGACAGAATCAGAATCAACGCAGAACATAAACCACTGGTGTTAGAAGCTTGAATTTTGGGCAGTAGATTCATTTTATGCCGTAGACACCACAAGGATCTTTTGAAATTCCACCCCCGCGGGGGTTAAATAGGGGGTGAAAATTTATATGAAAATCCGTAATTTTTCAAGATAAAAATCCATGAAACTTGGTATTTAGCTTTCTAACAAATTTCAGCTCCAAACGTAGCGCGTAGGCTGAAAAACAAGCAAATCTTGGAATTAACAATGGATCTTGCGTTCGTGGCCTAACCTGTGATTAAAACTGTCTATGTTATGCCGAAGAGTGAAGAAAATATAAATAGTTAGGAACCAAGTTTTGTGATAAATCTGTAAGTAGGTATACTGGAGTTTCGCGGGGCTCCATATTGCTCCATACATGGCTATTTATTGTTGCTTTATTTCTTTTATTATTATGGATTATATTGGAACTAAAAATATCTACTCATATATTCATTTAATAAATCTTTACTTACTTAATTTCTTTAATTAATATTTTTGTTGCCTGCTGTCTATTTGGTATTTTATAATAATCATTAAGCTAATTTTGATATTTTAAAGGTATGTTTACTAATAAATAAGCCCCCAAGGCATTTGTCTTGTTTTGAAACAAGGAAAGAACGTGCTTCAACGAAGCTGCCTCGAACCGGATTCAATTGAATAGCTCTAGCTGGGCCGCGCTTGCACAATGCCACGCTATTTATGTCACCCTAGTAGTAGTACAATACATTTTGCTAGCTTTTGTGGCTTTGCTAGCAAGCTTTCGCGAAACTCCTTTGGAAGGAAGATAACAATGCCCTACGACACCTATTACCCTAAATTACCCCTTGTTTTGAGTTTTGACACAACGTAATTAGAACAACGTAACATAATTAGAAGACTAAAGTTGTTATAGGTAAGTCAAATTCAACTTAAGAATTTTATGCACCGATAAATGATTTAAAAAAAAGTTAAGTTTTTATCTACGAGTATGATTGTTATGTACTTTTCTTATCTTAATGGTTTTAAGCAATCACTAAATAATTTTTGTGTAATGTTTCACAAACATCATTAAAAAAAAAACAAGCCTTTAAGGTAAATTAAATCTAACATCAACCCTATCATTAAATTGCAAACATTAAATACCTAATCCATAATTTCCTTCATTAACACACAATATGATCATTGATCACGAAAATGTGGATCAATAGTAAATAAATCCATAAAGTGAACTACAATTACTTTATCGCAACAGATAACCTCAGTTCATTTAAGAATTGTGTGTATCACGGGTAAACACCCGATTAATAAGCACTACGTGAAGGTATGGATAATAAATAATTAATAGCCAGGAATATTGTCATGACAAACATCGGAGGTGAACGTCCTGTTATAGGGTTCAGTGCACAAATAGTTCAAATTATTATGTACATAGGTATTAAATAGGTATGTGTATCTAAATTTTAGAACTAGGTATATAGGTAGGAGCTTTCGCCTGTGATTGTAACAATCTATCTCTAGATCAATAGATCGTACTCTGGCTCTGCTCAAGACTCAAGATAGAGTTAAAAGGAGACACAAATATGTCCTGACATAAATCTGTCTCGTTTTGACTCAGTCTTGAGTCTGAGCTGAGTGAGAGTGCCATCTATAGATCTCACCCTTATCTCTAGATCTATAGATCGTACTCTGGCTCTGCTCAAGACTCAAGATAGAGTAAAAATGAGACACAAATATGTCCTGACATGAATCTGTCTCGTTTCGACGAATTTGAGGAAACGTTGAGGACTTGGAGAGTGACAAAGGCTACTTAAAACCTAATAGCCTTAAAAGTTGACACTTAAAACCTAGTAGTACTTAAAACCAGACGAAGTCGTAATGCCTCGTTCCATGTTAAAACCTTATTTGGTAAAAAAATAACTTAGATTTTTTGGGGGATTTTTTAAAATGTATCTTGTATACGGAACTACCTATTGACTACTCGCAGTATATTGCTAGTGTTACAATAAGCGTGGCGCGGGTCAAAGGCTTCGACGCCCCGACGACGGCCGTTCAACCACATTAACTCAAATTGCTGTATCGATGTTCATGTCAAACGCACAAGCAATCAATCTACCGAATGTTAAATCTATTTTTACAAGCTTTTATTTAACTTGTTATGTATAGAATAGAAATAGAATAGAAATGTTTTTTATTCAAATAAACTTTTACGAGTACTTTTAAATCGTCAATGAGTCTACCACTGGTTCGGAATGCCGTTCCTGCCGAGAAGAACCAGCAAGAAACTCGGCAGTTGCTCTTTTCAAAATACTTTTACAATATACTTAATAGATATTATTCTATGTATGCAGAGTTTCAAATGTATGTACAATACGTATGTATGTACGTATGTATCTATGTTGTGTTAATCGGATGACAATGCAATATTATTGTGACATGCAGATCTGATGATCGAGCCGGAAGATGGCTATCGGAACTCTGTAATAAATCGACGCAACCCCATCGAGTTTGGGCTCGTTTGATTCGTCGTGACAAGTACTCTGGTCCTAGATGATATCCAAGGTCTGATGATGTAGCCAGCTACTAAGAGCTTGTTTTATAAAAATAAATTTTTTAATTTACATTTGTTTTAATAGATAACTATTACATACAGTAAAACTTTTGTAAGTCGAACTTCAAGGGAGATGCCAAAAAATTCGAGGTAAAGAGGTTTCGAGTTATGAAGGATTTTGAGTTACGCGGATTTTTTAAGGAAATATTCGACTTGTAGAGGGTAAGAAGATTCATTCTAACCATCGACAACAAAATATATTTTGGTATTGGACCTTGGATTTCTTGGAGAGACCGTGTACGAAACAGCACTGTGCTACAAAGAATGGGGAAGGTCACAGAGATACTAACTACCATAAAAAGGAGGAAATTAGAATATTTTGGGCACGTGATGCGTAACACCAAGAAGTATGAACTCCTTCAACTTATCATGCAGGGGAAAGTGGCAGGCAGAAGCAGGCCTGGCCGCAGAAGGATATCTTGGCTTAAAAACTTGCGCCAGTGGTTCGGAAAGAGCACAAAATCACTATTTAGAGCAGCGTGCAGCGGTCTCAAAAGTTGAAATCGCCCTAATGATTGCCAACCTTCGCAAGGAGACGGCACGTTAAGAAGAAGAATTGGACCTGCGCGCGCTCTAGTGTCCGACCGAATATTCGGCTTCGTCTTCGGCCACCTTCGCCAAATATACCACCTTCGGCCAAACCTTTGTCTTCGGCCAAAATGGGCCGAAGTTTTGGCCGAAGCCGAAGGTTTTTAGCATGCGCCGAAATCCAACGAACTGTTACAATTGCGATGGGCAATGGAAGATATGCCACGCGCGGGGCCAGGGAACACAAAAACATTATTTTAAAGTGTTATTATTTTTGACAAGTTGCAAGGTAATTTTAATCATCCGTTATGTTATTTATATATACAGTCAACATAAACTTTTAAAAAAATAAATATTTTATTCACTTTTAGCCAATTTTGAACGGAATTTCTTAGGGGGAATCTACCTTCGGCTTCAGCTTTGGTCGAAGATTGTGGTGTCGGCTTCGGCTTCGACCAGAAATCGACCTTCGGTCTGATATTTTCGGTCGCGATTTCATTTAAGGCTATGCCTGAAAATCAGCGCTCAGCATTTTAATGTTGCAGCATTATGCTGAGCCTTTTCAGCTTTAACATTTAGGAACAATTTATTATTACATTATTTAGTGATTAAGTTTTTGTCTGTATATTTTGCTTATTCTTAAAGACCTTCTTGTTAAAAGCTGAATAAATGTTTATTTATTTTATTTTATATTCGCGCTCTAATCGCGCTGGTCGCTAGCCGCAGTCTACCTAGGTAGGTACTTACTAGGTATCAATCTGTGCATATTGGATAGAAGCAGGCGTTACTTTGCGGAAGTCCATGATTAGCAAGAAAAGGTTAGAATTATTTTGATATAATCCGCCAACAGAAAAAATCTGTATGGTCAAACATGCAATTAAAAGCTAAGCACCACTCACCTACCCAGCCAAGCAAGAAAGCCAAGTTCCCAAGCAAGCAATGCCACCACCACTCACATGGACCACCACTCACATGCACCACCACACAAGACTTTTACACTACTCTCGACGCACGTTTAGCCCCGACACCGGAGCATCCTCAGGATATGTCGACTTTACAATGCTGTATTGTCTAGAATAGAATTGAATTAGAATTGTGTATTGACTAGACAATACAGCATTGTAAAGTCGACATCTCCTGTAGTGTAAAAGTCTTGTGTGGTGGTGCATGTGAGTGGTGGTCCATGTGAGTGGTGGTGGCATTGCTTGCTTGGGAACTTGGCTTTCTTGCTTGGCTGGGTAGGTGAGTGGTGCTTAGCTTTTAATTGCATGTTTGACCATACAGATTTTTTCTGTTGGCGGATTATAGCAAAATAATTCAAACCTTTTCTTGCTAATCTGTGCATAATAAACTTAATTGAATTGTAGTACGCATTTTTGGAACTTCCCCTCATTGTGGAAATATTATATTCTAACAAAGTTGCATGGGTTAAATCGGCTTGGTATCCAGTTGCCCTCAAGATAGTATAAAAAACTTATTACAATGTAATATATAGCTACATAATAATATTATTGAGTAACTGCTGAGTTTCTTGCCGGCTCTTCTCATAATCCGCTTTCCACACCGGCGGTAGTAGAGTCATGACGTGTCATAACAGCCCTAACAGCCACAGGTTGGCTTACGTGAAATAAATAATTTTGAATTTTGAATATCGTATCATACAATTACCAATACATAATATTTTTATTTATTTCTTTCTTTTTCAGGTTACCGACATATCGAAAGAGGTAAATAAATATTAAGTATTTTGAAATAATTTTATGTAGGTAACTATGGGCCTGAGCCTTCTTATGAGGCCCATAGCTAACTATGGGCCTCATAAGAAGGCTCAGGGTCACTCAGCGAGCGATGGAGAGAGCTAATGCTCGGTATATCCCTGCGAGATCAAATCAGAAATGAGGAGATTCGTAGGAGAACCAAAGTCACCGTCATAGCTCAGCGTGTCGCGAAACTGAAGTGGAAATGGGCGGGGCACATAGTTCGAAGAGCTGATGGTCGTTGGGGTCCCAAGGTGTTGGAGTGGCGACCCCGCACCGGGAAACGCAGTGGTGGCAGACCCCCCCACCAGGTGGACCGACGACATCAAACGAGTCGCAGGGAGCCGCTGGATTCAAGCGGCGCAAGACCGAAGCCTGTGGAAGTCCATGCAGGAGACCTTTGTCCAGCAGTGGACGTCTATAGGTTGATAAAGAAGAAGAAGAAGTTATTTTTTATTTGGCAATATACCATTAAATTAAATCAAAATAATATGGGGAATGTAAGGTTCAGTAAACTAAAAGTTGGCGGCCTTTTTGCAACGATGTTAATTTGCCTTTGGAGGACAGCTCGGACGCCACCCACTATTTCCTGGCTAACACTAAGCAGTGAGCATTTCTTGTTAGAAAAACCGTATACCTAGGTTCATTTTACCCGACCCGGGTATAAACCCGGGACCTCGTCATCCGCAGTTGAACATGCTGACCACTAAACTAACGAGGCTGTTATCATACTGTGTTCTTTGTTGGTTTGTCCTTCAATCACGCCGCAACAGAGCTACCGATTGACGTGATTTGCATAGGTATAGTTGAGGACCTGGAGAGTGACATAGGCTAGGTACTTTTATCTCGGAACGAGTTCCCGAGGAATTATAAAAACTAAATCCACGCGGATGAAGTCGCGGGCATAAGCTATAGTGTATTTTTAACCGACTACAAAAAAGGAGGAGGTTCTCAATTCGTCGGAATCTTTTTTTTTTTAGTGATGTTCACCGATTATACTCGAAGACGTGTAGACCGATTTGAAAAATTATTTTTTGTTTTAAAGGGCAGGTTTACTTCCCAGGTTTTATTTGCATATAAATTTTATCGAAATCGGTCGAGTGGTTTTTTAAATATCATCAATAAATTAAATACTTCGTATAGTCTGTATAATGTAGTAAAGCGGGAGTTTAAAGTCGGTTGTTTAAAAATAATTTTTTATAAGTATTAAATTATAATTTATACTAAGCATATACCTAGTTTACAGTGATTATCAACGTACAATATTAAGGTAAGAACGTACAGTAAAAAATCATAACAATAGCACCGTACTCGTATCTCAGAGCCATGCAGGCCATGCAGCACGCGTCACGCGCCACGGTCCAGCGCGCCTTTACGCTTTCGCCTACATCGCCATTCCTGCGCCGATACACAACATGTACCTCAGGTGGAAAACTGGCAGCAGTACCAGAGTTTGGCCAGTCGTAACATCCTTACTATCCTTCATCCTCATCGATGATGATTAGCAACTAGCTTTTGCACGCGGCTTCGTTCACGTTAAGTTAGATTTTTCAAACCCCTATCATCATCATCATCAGCAACCCATCAACGTCTCACTACTGCGCGCAGGTCTCCTCTTTTTTTTTTAATCTATATTTTTTTTGGGGGTTTTTTACCACCTGGCATGTCAACCCCATAGGTCTCCTCTCATAGAAGCGTGGTGGAGTATGGCCTCTAGGCCAGCCTCTATATAATTCGACGGTTAAAAGGCGACTTGATTCGAGCGCCATTTTGAAACATTTTCAGAAGCCAGTTTTAATTTTCTAAACCTTCCAATACATGAAATTAGATGAAAAATATTACCTGTTTATGTAGGTATGTCGCGTTATAGTAACAGTGTTTTTAAAGGAGATAGCTAGATCATAAATTATAATCCGTATGGATGGAACTTTATGGATGTAAAAATTAGTCCTATTAATTTAAAACTAAAAAATGCTTTAGTGCCGTGGAATACTCGGTTGGAACGAAGTTCCTTTTAATAAATTATAATAATTATGGTACCTATTTGAACAATATTATGAAATTATGATATTATCTTTTAATAATGAACACGCCATCTCTCGCCACATATTAGAACCATCTCGTAATAAATAAGCGCGCACCTATGACTGGGCACAGCCAATAGCATACACGCTATGGATAACCGTCTACACTTTTTTCGCCTAGCCCACATCAGCCAAGTCCGTACCGTCCGTAAGGAACTTCGTTCCAATACTGAATTCAGTTTAAGTTGTTGGATAACGAAGCCTAACCTGCCGGCACAAATAATGCTAAAGTTAGTTGTAAAACTTCATGAAGTAATGTACTGTGAGCTTTGTAATGATCTTGTATTTGGCATAAATTACCATATAATTCAGGTCGTGCTCCTTTCGACCTCGATTGTTATCGCCCTATTCTATCACAACCACAATAGAACAAGACATGGTTTCATATTATACGAGCTGCCATAATTCATCTAGGCTAAAACTTACTGAGACGTAATTAGAAAGTAATCCTATAAGTCTGGAGTGAAGCAGGAACTGTTATTTTAATATCTATTGAAAATAACCAAACCAACCAACCAACTATCAACCAACTACTTATACTATGTAAAAATAATTGCACCTGTATTCAGTAAGTATGTATAGTAAACAATCTACAATCTACATACAAGCTACAGTAAATCACCCTTCTTAAATTTACTTATTATTATAATGTGTGATGCGGGTTGTTACGTTCCCTCAAATATGGTTGAGCGAGGCAACGGCTGGGTCATGCGTCATGCTCGTGAACGGGTGCCACCGGCGGGAATGTGGCTACTTTATGTCTGCCCATCTTAAGATATATTGCATTGTTAGTAGGTATGCATTTTTGGAACTTCCCTCATTGTGGAAACACTGCATACATAGCATAGTATTTATTGTATTGTAAACTTCTTTTGAAAACACCAGCCGCCGAGATTCTTGCTGGTTCTTCTCGGCAGGAAGGGCATTCCGAACCAGTGGTAGAGTCAGACGATTCAAAAGCACTTGTAAAAAGTTTATTTGAATAGAAATATTTCTATTCTATTCTATTATAAATGTAAAATGAGACTAAAAACTGCAGTCAAACTGAATATTCAGTTTTATAGATAGATGCTAGTTTTTAAGGTTATTGTATAAAGTTCTTAAGAAATGAATAATAATAATAAAAAAATCGGCCAAGTGCGAGTCGGGCCTCGCTCTTTTAGGGTTCCGTTAAAAAAATTAAATTAAAAATTTCCATCTACCCACCTACCCATTTTAATTTAATTTTTTTAATTAAATTTAATTTTTATTATTTGTTGTTATAGCGGCAATAGAAATACATAATATGTGAAAATTTCATCTGTCTATCTATTACGGTTTACGAGATATAGCCCTCTGACAGACGGACGGACGGACGGACGGACGGACAGCGTAGGCTTAGTAATAGGGTCCCGTTGGTACCCTTTGGGTACGGAACCCTAAAAATACCGATTTTAACGATGATAATTGAGTAGATACAAAGTATCGATACCAAAACTTATTGTTATCGAAACAAGACAATCGGATTCGTAATCGATCATCGTACTACTCTTTAACGCTCGTCTGTCTCGCTTTATCCCAAAAGGAATCACAAAATGTAACAGTTTTCACGAAAATACTATCGCGTTACGAGATTGTTCACAGTCCATTCGTCAATAACTAAAAAATTCTTACGCAAGATAATTTACATAGGTCAGTGTCTATTTATTTGCAAAATTAAACGCTCATTAACTTTTTGTCTTATTCGCCAATCGAGTTCTCTTAAGTTATTCCGAGTTTTGGCTCATTGTATCGGCAATTCGGCACTGTTTAGGATTGAAACCAAAATAATGCAAATTAAACTTTTGGCGCAAAATGTCGCTATATTTTATGGTATAATTTCCATGATCTATGAATTTATAAAAACTGCTCTAAAATAAACAAGAAATCTTATTTAAAACTCTGAGAAAACAATAATATTTCAAAGGTGTTTTCTAACTTCTTTCGACGATTGACAAATCAAACAAAAACTCTAACAGCCATTTTGCAAATGAATGGGGTAAAAAATGCTAAAAAACAATGCCTTGGTGTAGTTGGTAAGATGATAAAATAGGCCTGCATAAGACTGTGATTACATTATCCGGGTTACGTTGTTCGCAGAAACGTTTTTGTAGGTTTGACAGAATTGTCGCAATCATCGTGTTTAGTTTGGGCAGTTGGATTGGCGTAATACCTATGATCAAATAAATTGTATTGAGAACAAATGGGTTAAAGATTTCTATATTGCCATCAAAAGTAAGTAAGTTAGTTTGTGAACATAAAAATAAAAACTTACTAAATAAAAGTCATAAATTAGGATCACATATTTTATTTTGGATACAAAGGTATTTTAAATCCATTTTACTAAAGGAATCTTGAGATATCATGATCTTTTTAATTTGCTTAATTTAATGGTCTCAGCGGATCACGATCATTGAACAGAATACAAAATAATCTTAGAATTATTTATTATACCCGGAAATTAAATAAAAAAAAAAACACTTAACTTAGGTACTTGTGTCTTAACACAGAGTAGGTACATAAAAAAGTGAATTCTAGTCTAAGGGTTCTAGGTCGGTCATGAAAGTTAACTTGTGTATTATAGAGTTACTAGGTCGGTCATGAAAGGAGTTGCGTTATGCGTATAAAGTTTGATAAACAATATATAAACAAGTTTGTTTAGAAGAATGCCTGTACAGAATACAAGGTAAACTGTGTTCAAGATGACAAAGACAAAGTAATTATCAATGAATTTAAAGTAAAAATATAAATTAATAACCTTTTTTAAATCGAAAAGGCTTATTAAATAATAGTTTTATGGAAATGAATGGAATATAATGGAATATAATGGAATAAACAAAGAAATATCTGCTTATAAGTAGAGAAAGACCAAAAAATGTATCAAGTAATAGCAAATATAATAATCCTTACAAGTTTTAGAGAATTACCAATTAAAATATCAGTGTTCAGTCAGTCTATCAGTATCAATGCAAGCCAAACAGGATATAATATAAAAGAAAAAGTGTATTAAAAATAATCTCAAAGTTATTTCTGGCCGAAAATGCACCAAGTAATGGGAATTATAAAATTTATTACAAGTTTTAGAAAAGTATCAATTAAAATATTATGTGTGTTCAAAGTAAGGCATGCATAGAATTCAAGCTAAACTGTATTCGAAATGAAAAACACAGCAAACAACGAAGTACTTGTGAACAAAGTAATGCATGTTTTTGTCAATCAGCAGAGAAAGTCTGAAGACGCTGTGCGACTAATAGGAATCACAAACATCACTAATAAGGAAGTGTTGAATTGTGGAACGCTTACGCAATGCTCGGGCGATATGGCCACGATACTACGACTGTGTCAAGTTCGGACGTAGTAATGTCACGCACGTTGGTGATAGAATAGAATAGAATATAAATATTTTTTATTCAAATAAACTTTTTTACAAGTGCTTTTGAATCGTCGATGAGTATACCACTGGTTCGGAATGCCCTTCCTGCCGAGAAGAACCAGCACGAAACTCGGCAGTTGCTCTTTTCAAAACAAATTTACAATATAATAGATATATTATGCTATGTATGCAGTGTTTCCACAATGAGGGGAAGTTCCACAAAAATATATCTAATTATAATTCAACACATGTTAAGACGGGCAGACAGAAAGTAGCCCCATTCCCGCCGGTGGAACCCGTTCACGAGCATGACGCATGACCCAGCCATTGCTTCGCTCAACCATATTTGAGGGAACGTAACAACCCGCATCACACGACATACACCACCACAGAAATGTTTAAAGAGAGCGTGACATACTTAGGCTATATAGGCTTGATAGGCTTAGATATGTCGGTGGCATAGAACATTAAAGTTGGTTAAATACTAAAAGGTCGGTGGTGTGATTAGCAAGAAATCGTTCTAGCTGCCGCATTCAGAGACATTCATATTTACTAAGCCGTTAACTATCTAACTAATTATCCTTAAATCTATTAATGAGCTGTCATAATGAAGTGTTAAACTGTCTCAAACCTTTGTTCTAATGTATTATTTGAGTGAGGCAGTAATGGCTCAAGTTAATGAATTGCCATTAATTTGTATTTCCTAAACTCCTAAGAATTTGTAAGTCCGTCGAGGCAACGTGGTCGGATTAATGAAAGATTAAAAAATTGTTTTATCAAGTATAATTAAAAAAAAAAAATATTATTAAAAAAGTGTGTGTGTCAGCTCCGACGCACGACTGGAGTTTACTACTTAAAACGTCGTAATGCATTCGCGGCGCTGCTCCGGCCCGATCGGTACGCGCTCGGCTTCCTGAAGCGAAAGCGCTTTCGCATTCGACAACTCAAGCGAAAACCAAACTTATTTACTCAACCTTAGGGTAGAAATTTGCATCGTTGTGAAAAACGTAACAAGGGCATTCGACAACTCGACAACTCAAGCGAAAACCAACCTTATTTACTCAACGTTAGGGTAGAAATTTGCATCGTTGTGAAAAACGTACCGAGGTCATTCAAAACAGATTTCACTGCTCAAATTTTTCTCATACCGGGCGCCTAAAATCGATTCTAAAGGAGCAAACGCCAAAAGCTTTTAGTAGCTGGCTACATCATTTTAATCTGGATATCATCTAGGACTAGAGTACTTGTCAAGAAGAATCAAAGAGTCCAAACTCTATGGGGTTACGTCGTTTTACTACAAAGTTCCTATAGCCACCTTCTGGCTCCATTATCAGATCAGCTCAATGTCACAATAATATTGCACTGTCATCCGATTTACATTTAAGGAAAACATCGTATCTCATTTTTCGTTGAGCGCAAAAAACATCTTTTATTTACTAAGAATTTATACTGAAAACAGCTAAAAAGTGAGTTACGATGTTTTTCCTTGCAGGTGTCGATATGTACATGAAAAATTTCAGCTCAATCGGAAACCGGGAAGTGGTTCTGATTCATCTTGCAAGATTTGACCTAAACATACATATACTACATACATACTACATACATACATAGCAAGTTAAATAAAAGCTTGTAAAAAGAGTAACTACCGAGTTTCTTTCCGGCTTTTCCCAGCAGAATCTGCTTTTTGAAATGGTGGTAGTGTCTGACTGGTCATAAAAGCACCAGGTTCACCTACCTAAGTACATGAAAATAAATAATTTTGAATTTGAATTTGAATTCAAATTAGCCAGTGAAAGTTCTTTAAATAGATTTAGCGAGGAATTAGTGTTTTATAATAAAAAACTCTCGATTATGGAATCAAATAAATGTTTTGAATTTGCATAAATTTATGTAATTCTGGTCAGAAAAGTTAAAATGATAATATATTTTGAATTGATAACCTGTACCCATAACCTGCTAGATGCTGCTATGAAGGTCATATTACGTGCCAAAATATTACATCAGCTTACGTTTTGAATATAATAAAAGTTTATAACATTATATCATTATTCATTATAATAATTTTAAATACCAGGTCAGTGAAATCTATAGTGCTTCTATTTTTGACCACAACGAATTTTAAAGTCACAGTATTATGAACAAAGAACAATTTTTTTTTTCTCTAGCGGACCATGTCGAAGGTTCTATTTGCTTTGGTTGACTATAATGCTAACAGCTCTACGAGGATCCAAGCCATACACTTTCGGAAAAACTTATCCTTATATCCAATGTAAAAGGCAATGCTTAGATACCGGTACTCTCGATAAGATTTCTGCAAATAAGTATGGGAATACTCGAAACTTTGTAGGGTTTTTTGGCGTTCCATAGGTCGCTTTTGTAATCTGATATTGATATTTATTCAGTCATGACTCGGCCGATAGACGTCTAGTGATGGACATGTTTCTTGTAAAGATTGCCGCAGAATAAGATCTTGTGCCCCTTGTATCTAGCGACTCTTGTGGTCGTCATTTTGATGAATGTCAATGGATTCTTTATTGTAGTCCGGGTGACGTAGGCTAAACTTCATACGAACAAAATCAATATGACGGATGGAAAATTGGGTGTAGGTAACACCCAATTTTCCGATGTCGGGTTACAGTTATTAAACTTTTATCTTTATTATTACAAGCTTTTATTTAGCTTGACCAGTTTATTTATTTGTTTGTTTGGGTCAAATCTTGCAAGATGAATTAGAACCACTTCCCGGTTTCCGATTGAGCTGAAATTTTGCATGTATGTGTAAATCGGATGACAATGCAATATTATTGTGACATGGAGCTGATCTGGTGATGGAGAACTCTGTAATAAAACGATGTAACCCCATCGAGTTTGGGCTCGTTTGATTCGTCATGACAAGAACTCTGATCCTAGATGATATCTAGAGTCTAATGATGTAGCTACTAAAAGCTTGTATTTAAAAATAAAATTTTTATTTCGAGGTGACAGGAATAAGTACATAAAAGAATAGATACGTGAACAGTGATTGTATTGAACTGTAGATAACAGGTATCATCTAGATTCTAGAACCATTAATTTTATTGTTAGATACAGGGATTAGTAGTCCTAATCGGACTAATTGTGAGCTTTTATTATTATTATTTACCTGTGTAAATAATCAAAGATTGTGACTTGCGAGATTAAAAATCGTGAAAAAACAGTAAACTGAGGCCTAGGAAATCGCCAGTTAGCAATATCACCATAATTGAATGACACACCTATCAATAAAGCTACTGTAAAGGAAAGGTTAAATTAAATTCTGTCAGGTTTTGCAATCGGCCTTCTTGCGATTGTTTTCACGGCTGTGTGAAAAATCGGTTAATTGTTGAATTTTTTTACACAGTTCTCTATTCATTCTGAACTATATCGAGTCAAAATTGTAGCATAAGTATTATAATATTATTATCTTTTTTGATAGATATTTTTGTAATTAATTTTCGTATAACTCTATGGTGAATTCTAGATTCGATTTAATCAGTCGATAATTATATTCCATAACAAGTTTTTAAGAAGTTTAGTACAATATGTATTAGGTAATTATGTGAATCCTGTAGGTAACTTTTATGGTGAATTTAAGTTTTTAATTCGACGTTTTGTGTTTAATTGAATATAATATTATGCCTATTAAAGAATTCTTTTATTCAAGTAAACCTGTTTTATTTCATCAACACTCGGCAGTGATCTAATATGTGTACCACATATACACATCAAAAGTGTCTAGGGATCAACTATATAGTAACTACATTTTTAACTATGAAAAATTATCCAATCCAGTCTTAACCTAAGTAAATGTCGTCAATTAAATGGCAAAAAAGGCGAAAGAATGAAGATTTTTTTAAGTTTTAGGGTTCCGTAGTAAACAAGGAACCCGGGATAAGTTTTTAACTAAACATAGAAAAATTTACTTGATCCCTAGACACTTTTGATGTGTGTAGTTAATTCTTTATGGCATGTTATAGTTACATGAAGTATAAATAAATATAAAGAGTTCTTTTGCGTGTCAATAGTAACTGTTAGATACAATAATATCATAATAATATAATAGTATAGCTTTGTATATCGAACACTTTCCCTTTCTAAGGTTTCCGCCTTTGAACAAACTATGGCACAGTTTGGTTTCACTTTCCTTCCGATATTTCTGGCCCAGATGATTACAATAACATAATAGAATAGAAAAGAAATGTTTTTTATTCAAATAAACTTTTTTACAAGCGCTTTTAAATCGTCGATTCGTTGTCATTAAAATTAATAGATATGTATTTCTTATTCACTTATTGCACAATGAACAATACTAGTACGTTTGCACTAACAAAACGCGAACAATTCTATAAAGAATTTTCTGCCAGTCTAGGTACCTTGATTTTGTAGAGTAGGTATGTGTTTTTATCTGCGATCAAAAATAAGGGCTTTTATACTTACCCATAAATGCTCTCAGTGACTGAGTCTTACTCAATTATTGAAGGTATTCGTAGCGTTTAAGTAGGTATCCCTTAAACCAAAAATCAAACCAAATTCTTAAGCAACAACCTAATCGCTGTTATTCGTGTCAATGAAAATGCATAGGACCTAATTAATCTCTCAGTTCGTAAAATGTGTAATTATAAAACAATATTATTAAAATTGTGAAAATCATAAAATCTACTTGATGACGTCGTCGCTTGACGCATTTGATCCCGAAGCCAGATGTAGTAATCTGAGAGCCATACGCCTCCAATGAGTGGATGAATTCTATCAAAAATATGATGACTGCTAGGTACAAATTTATAGAGAATATAAGATAGAAGAGATAGTTAATTCCTGGAATTCCATGATACTCAAGAAAAACCAAATTCTTTTGCTAAAATCCGCCAAACTACAAAAAATTTGTATATAACGTGCCGCTCGCGTTATACCCTGCCGCTTTTCAATAGTAGAACAGATGGTAGATTCATGACGTGTCGAGCCAAAGGTTGGCCTACGTGAGATAAATAATTTAGAATTCTGAATTTTTTTGAACATTACTTCATGTATGTAACGCCATCTATACAACAATGTTTCAACTACAAGAGGCTGTATAATAATATTTAAACCTTACCTACTATACGTAATTTGGTCCAACTTGAAAGATAGGATAGTTTTAGTAGTAGTTGTTGTAGTAGTAGTAGTAGTTGTAGTCGTTGTAGTTGTAGTGGTTGTAGTAGTAGTAGTTGTAGTTGTAGTAGTTGTTGTAGTAGTTGTAGTAGTAGTAGTCGTCGTAGTAGTTGTAGTAGTAATTGTAGTTGTAGTTGGAGTAGTAGTGTTAGTATTAGTAGTAGTAGTAGTTGTAGTAGTAGTTGTAGTTTTAGTTTATTTGTTTTATTTATATAGATGTTTAAGTTGGCGTTACGAAGTTCGCCGGGTCAGCTAGTTTAATTTATAAATTAAAACTGACACACTGTTTTTTTTTTAATTTAAATTTATGCTCTCCTATATCCGCCAAGCCAATTCGCATTGGGCCAGCGTAGTGGACTATGACCTATAACCCTTCTCTGAAAGAAGACCTGCGCTCAGTAGTGAGCCGTTGATGGATTGCTGATGATGATGATGATGCTCTCCTATAAAGTTTTCAAAATGGCGTTTGATAAGTCGCCTTTTAACCATCGAATTATTAAGAGTTAATAAGTATCTATCTATAAGGATAGAACTTGTCATAATAAATGTAATATTCCTATTTCGCCTCCAAATTAAGCGCAAAGCTTGAACCGTCGACCTTTCAGGTTTCAGTCCAATCCTTTGCCCGCTGAGCTGTTGGGGTGGTAATAATATTCATTAAAAGCAAATTCTGTCCTACGCCTATAGTTGCTCGGAATGGAAAAATCAAAATAGAAGCTTCACGCGCCGGTGACCACAAATTATGTATTACTATACTTTTCACTTTTGCTCAGTCTTATAGAGTAACTCATTCAGGGAAAGTGGATGAAAACATTCGGTATGTTATGTTAAGTAATGTAAATAACATTAATTAATAACGTGCACTAAGATAACAGATCAGAACAGACTGCAATAACTTTCTTTTATACTTTATCAACAAGAAAAAAAATTCAAACACTGTAAAAAGATTGAAGACAAGTGTAAATCAAAATTTTAAAACACCTCCGTCATGTGAATCTATGGCCGGACTATGAACTATATACTTGACATACTGTCCAGTTTTCTGCTCCATCATCAGATTCTCTGAAGTTGAGTTTGAGATTTTTCAAAATCCTATTTTACCCCTTATGGGTTGAACGGAGGTTGGCGAATTTTGACCCAGCATTTTTAAAAATTCAAAAATCTTTCAGATTCAGAAAACATTTAATTTTAATTAATATTTTTCAGAGTATTATTCTGTGTAAACCCCATATTTTTAGAAGATGGGGATCAAAAATATAGTTATTCACAAGTACATGATAAATAACCCTTTCATGGCAATACAAGTGAATATCTTTTTTCTCCCAACTTTATTTGATAGACTTTGATTAATTTTTTGTTAGACGGTTTACTAGAACAAGTATGAGAAGTTTGATTCGCGAACGTGAGCATTCGTGTTCAGTTCAGTTCGTCTGGGTCAGAAACTCAATGGAGTTCGCCAATCTCCTTTCAAAAATCCTATCTTAGCGGTCATAATAATAACTTATAACCTATTTCAAATAGCCCGATCCATCCAGTGTTTGAGTTACATGCGTATAATGTTGACAGATCAGTCAGTCAATAAGTCAGCGTCAGTCACTTTTTCCTTTTATATACCGTGAGTCCAATTTATATAAGGAACATTTCAAACTATACTGTTTTGAGTACTTAAAATTGAGGCTCAAAGTTTATGGAAATTGCAATTTTACAAGTAAAATCTATCTCTATCAGATTACATCGTTTCCTGTCGATTAAGTCAAAATTTGACTTAGGTAGGTGTACCTACCTTATTAGTGTCGGAAAGATTATTCAATTTCCTACCATTTTACATCTGTACCTAACTCAAAACACCTGTTGGAAATGTTCCACTAATGAATTAAATCGACGATATTTAGAAGAAAAGATCAGGAGTGGTATGTATCAAATGTTGTGACAAAAATGCACTTCACTGATTTATTTGCGAAACCAGCGCTGTAGATCTCTGTAGCCTCCGCCAAGTTCCAAACTCTAGCGCAATAGTTTTCACAAGAACAACCTTTAATAAAACTAACAACTTTTTACTAATTTGCCGATAAAAACCTATTAAGCCCGCCAGATTTCGTTGAAAGTGGCTTTTGACGCAGAATTTGATCTCTGTACTATATACACGTATGACAGTGTCGCGTTGTGACATTAGATAGCCTAATAGCAACAGTCAGTCGAATGTGCTGGTAAAGCAACGTTGACGTAAGTCGATAGCTGGATGGCTGACAGGTTTTGGAGGTCTGAGGCTTTCTGTATCCATATTTGCTTACCTATAATAAGTAGGTGGTATACTTTAAAATAAATACCTACTTAATTATTTATTAACTAAATGATACCCGCGACTTCGTCCGCGTCGGTTAAGGTTTTTTGATTCTCACGGGAAGTCTTTAATTTTCCGGAATAAAATGTAGCCTTTGTGTTAATCCTGGGTATGAGCTGTCTCCATTCCAAATTACAGCCAAATCGGTTCATTCCTTGTGGCGTGAAAGAGTAACAAACATCCATCCATACATCCTCACAAACTTTCACATTTATAATATTAGTAGGATTAGTAGGATATACGTACCTACTTGATATTTTCTGTTATTAAATAAATTAGATCACAAAACAATATCATATCATTAAAATAGGTGAAATATTTGGAGCGTAGACAATCCAAAATGCCACAGCGTGGTTTCTCGCGACAGCAAATGAGTTTTTCAACGCTTTCATTCATTTGATGCAATCGCTTTTGTTAAGCTCTGATAGACTTCGATTGCATCGTTGAACTTTTTTTAATTTATTGACTTTAAGTAATTAACTTTGGAACAAGCTCCAGATAAATAAATAAATTAAAATTAAATTTTATTCGCGCATGCATATGCATTCTTCTAGAGTACGAATGGACGCTTTTTTATATTGCAAAGCCATCGCAGTGAAGCCATGATAATAAGCTTTCTAATAATGATAATAGCTTCAGCAGGCAGATATAAACTAGACGCTTAAGACATGCTAAGCAAATGTACACTCTGCTTTAAATGTAGGATTCATCTTGACTTTAACAGATTTTATCTGCGGGATTACATCGGCCACATTCTTCGAAGAGAACCTTACAGCATAGCGAGATAGCTCTCGACTAGAACCATCAGGGTTTGAGAGAGCGGCAAAGTACGGTTCTGCGAGCCGAATGGATGTAGAGATAGGCATGACGCGGACCGAAGTCAAGGGGTGTAGCATGCTCAAAACCGCTCTGAATGACGTAAAACTTTAAAGCCTTCTGTGCTTTAACATAGTAATTTAACCCAGATGTGTTATCTGTCAAAAAAAATACAATTTTATAACCATTAAAAAATGAACTTTAACAATTTTGTATTCATTGGATAGAATGTTATTGTACTACTAACGCCATCTGTTAGAAAACCAAAGTAAACATCGCTGCAACAGAACTTAATACCCGTTAGCAAAACTACGCGAGCCCTCACAAAGCTCAGCTTTTTGCTAGTACTATTATTTCTGTGGTAGGACTAAAACACAATATCGTCGGGTATATAAAAGTTTTGATGTCTCAACATACAAGTTTGGTTCGAGGTGTGGGAGACAGCACAATATGGCAAGGAATATAAATTAAAAAGTAATTTGAGTTCTGGCTAGCGAACAATGGTCAATAAATTTAAATATCCATTCTTATAGCTTAGAGTAAGTCTACTAGTCGATTGAAAGCAAAAATTTTCCTTGAATACTAGGTACATAAGTAAAACAACAGGTTATCTTAATAATAATATGCATGTCTCGGATTCAATTAAAAATTAAATTAGAAATTAAAATGCTCTCATGAACTCGCTCGTTGTTTATGTTTTTGTTAACATATTTCTCTATCTACGCACTTTTTCTTCCACTCTGTCTTCATTAATATAGGTTAATTTAAACAATCTGACGACATCAGACAAGTCGCAGGGAGCCGTTGGATACAGGCGGCGCAAGACCGAGATCTGTGGAAGTTCATGCAAGAGACCTTTGATCAGCTGTGGTCGTCTAACGGTTGATAAAGAAGAATAATTAAAATACACAAACAGATGAAGTGCCTAATTGGTTATTTGACTGTTGTCAAAATGTTGATCATCATCATCATCATTAGCAACCCATCAACGGCTCACTACTGAGCGCAGGTCTCCTCTCAGAGAAGGGTTATAGGCCATAGTCCACCACGCTGGCCCAATGCGAATTGGCGGACTTCCCACACCTTCGAGAACATTGTGAAGAACTCTCAGATGTGCAGGTTTCCTCACGATGTTTTTCTTCACCGTTGAAACAAGTGATAGTTAATTTCTTAAACGCACTTGACTCCGAAAAGTCAGAGGTGCGTACCCGGGATCGAACCTCTGCGACCCCCCGAATAGGAGACCACAATCCTAACCACTAGGCTACCACTGCTTCTGAAGCAAAATGTTGATATTCATCATTAATTATAATCGAAAATATAACAAGAAAAGAATAACATAATTCTAAAAACATAAATTAAATCGGTCTCAAACAAATAAGTTATAAGCTGTTTTACTGCGACCATATATCTGTCTTTTTCTAAAACGAAATTTTCTATGAAGATTGTATGGAGCTATACCATACTATTATATATTCTGTGGCTATACTGTCTTGTGACACCACACTTCAGTAGCGCTCTTTGTCTTAACAGGAAACTTTGAAGCTCTGTATTTACGAGACTAGTTGAGATATTTAAAAAAGAAAAATAGCATTGCGTTATAATATTTAAAAAACTTTATTTTAAATAATTAAAATTAAATAAGTCAAATAACCAATTCTCAAGCTTTGTCGATAGAAAATCTTAACGTTACCTAGTCAAGTTCTAATTAACCTTTGCTAGTCTGAAGCCAGAAACAGTAAAGGTTTGCTATGCTTGATTGTATGGAGCTATACTGTCTTGTGACACCACACTTCAGTAGCGCTCTCTGTCTTAACAGGAAACTTTGAAGCTCTGTATTTACGAGACTAGTTGAGATATTTAAAAAAGAAAAATAGCATTGCGTTATAATATTTAAAAACTTTATTTTAAATAATTAAAATTAAATAAGTCAAATAACCAATTCTCAAGCTTTGTCGATAGAAAATCTTAACGTTACCTAGTCAAGTTCTAACTAACCTTTGCTAGTCTGAAGCCAGAAACAGTAAAGGTTTGCGAGACCTTGGCTGCAAGTTGCAACAGACTCAAAGGGCGTGCGCACCAGCTCCATGGCCTAACGATACGTGCTCTGTGTATATATTATAGTACAGTTACATGAACAAATGTTTTCCATTTCATAAATAAAAGGTGCTAGGGACATTAACGAAACCTCAATCTAGGGATTCAGTAGGTACGTGATTGGTATCGTATTAGTAGACGAGTCGAACGGAGTTGAAATTTTTGTTTTCAGATATATCTCATAGATGATGCCATGTTGTAATAAATTTAAAAAAATTAATTAATTACAACATGGCATCATCTATGAGATATATCTATTTATTTATTTATTTATTTATTTGACACACAAAACAGCTAGCAACCCAACAAAAATAGCATTACAATAATTAATAGATCGGTCACAAAACTGGCATCTCGCCAAAATATGTGTGTTCAGTTACTTAATTAGAATAAATTAAGAAAAGAAAAATTTTAAATTATTAAATTTATCTAGTGTATTTATATATACAGATGGTAGCAATTTGCGTTGGCTAATAGTTGGGCCTTTGTCCCTAGTTTGGATGGCCAACAGTATGACTTATCATCCCTAAAAATCGTGGGGCCAACCGCAGAAAAACGGGATGTAAAGGACGGGATACGAAGGTCCCTTCGTAAGGCAAACCACAAGCCGATGCCGACTGTCGGCATCGCCACTACCATCTCCCAACCCCCCAGGGGGTCTTCCTCTTAGGCCTTCACAGGCCTCGGGGTGACTGTTCGCGGCGATGGCCCCCTTCAGTGGTCTCAACGCCGCCTGCAACTACAGGCGGGGCACTGGGTGGGACCGGTTGGTCCTTGATGTCATATCCGGGGGTGTCAAGTCCGGTGGTATCCTGTCGCAGTCCGCAGATCGCCCGCGTAGTGTCGCGGGCGATCTGCGGACTGCGGCAGGGTGGTATGTCCGTGGTGGGCTTCGCCCGCCGCTCAGCGAGGTCGAGCCCTCCGGTAGCGTACCGGTGAGCGCCCATCAGCCAGCGGCGAGGAAGTGGTCGTGTTCTCCCAACCGATGGCTACCGTTGGCTACAAAACCTCAACGGAAATTGCTACTAGGGGTTGACGTTTTCTGCACAAGTGTACACAGTAAGCTCTGGCACAGCACGCCGGCCGGTGAATGTACGGTGCTCGTTAAGATTCGTGCCGCGCCATGTGACCAGTGTATACCAATAATACCACGGCGTACACAGCCGCACGTAGTCTGTCGGTGTTATTTCATTCATAGTGTTGTAATGTAACATGCTCGTCTAACGCCGAACTAGCTTGTGCGTTTTACCATAACAATACGTAGGGAGGTACTTTATTACATTGATTTTATTTTTGCATAATAAGTGCTTACAAATCCATGTCGTAACCTTTTCATTATTAAAAGATATCAGTTTAAACATTTGTATTGCCTAGGGCCACTAATTTTGTTTGTCAGTATAGGAATAGTGCAAAGGTAGATAGAAAAAAAAAACTAAAAAAATGAATTTATCCTTACTCTGTGATAAAGATATATCCTTACTAATATAATAAGTTGAAGAGTGACACGTATAAGTTACGCTTTATCCCGTAAAAACGAGAGTTCCCGCGGGATTTTTAAATACATAAGTAACTAAAAAACTGGAAATTACACTTTTAATGCGATTTTACTGTTTTCATGTAAACGACTTTGTTCACGTGTCACGTGATATTTGTAAACGGATATTTTTTTCACGGATATTTTTTTTCGTGATATTTTGTGAACGGATATTTTTTCTTCTAGTACCCCTGTGGACCACTAGATTACAAGCACAATTATTTTCTAACGCAATATCTTACCGATCAATTTGTTTCACATCACTAATTAATATGCGATGGGATGGCTGTACTAACAACTCATAGTTATGAAACTTTAACTATGACAGGTATACATTGCGGGTTTTGTAAGACACGTACAATGAATGGATCTAGCTAAATTGGGCACGGATATTAAATAATGACGAAATGTTTGTAATAATAAGTTGTATTCGTATGTAGGGCTGGCAACGTGAAACTGATATGAACATTAATTTTATCTTTAAAAAATAATTCATTAAAAAAAGCCAAGCGTTTCAGCGTTCCAGTACAAGCGATGGCGTTTAGAAACACATGAGGGGTAGGCAATTATGGGTTTAATTTACACTTCGTCAGTAATCATCGCGTGATAGATCGCAGTCAAGGATATCTTGTTATCAAAAGGAAGAAAAAAATACGGTTATTTACTACACTCAGGATTTTTTGACAAAAAAAAAATACCCGAAAATTGTATTCTGCCAAAATCTAAAAAAAAATACTATCGAATAAAAAAAGGCTTTATTTATATATTTATTTGAATTTGAGTGCACTATGCGCTTCATAAATAATTATTTTTGGCAACCCTAATTTTACGAATAGTTCGGAACTTAGAGAGAAGTCAGTAAGTGTACCTATTCAGTTTCTGGGCTGGCTCTTTGTTACCCAATTACTATTGCTCAAGTAACTAATTTTATGTTATGGGGAGTAGGCGCTCGCTTTGAAATAGTGTATAATAGCTTTATAATAGTTTTTCATTTTAAGAAGTTTTGCAACTCTTTTTGTGTCAAACAGCGCAAATATTGGCTCCATGGACTAGGCCGTATTCAATTACATAAGTAGCGCGTAATGTATTCGAAAGTGGTTCCAACTTCCAAATAACAAAAATAAAATTAATATTAGCCTAGCTGGACTTGAAAATAAGCTGAAAGTTTGTTTTAGGAGTGGGTACGACAATAGTGAACAGGTGGGCACCCGATTCAGTTTTCAGTTCGCACCTTTAACTTTTAGCCTATTGAGGCTTAATTAATTTTTTTCACCGTACATAAGTTATTTTTATTAATTCTTTCTCCACGATTTCTGGTTCAGTAAATTTTACCTACCCCGCAGAAAGTTTTATTGAATTTTTAATTGTAAACAAAAGGAGATTGGCGAATTCCATGGAGTTTCTGACCCAGACGAACTGAACCGTGGGCCTCAAGCCCACGTTCTCGAATCAAACTTCTCATGCTTGTTCTAGTAAACCAGTCTAACAAAAAAGTTCATCAAAGTCTATCAAATAAAGTTGGGAGAAAAAAACATTCACTTGTATTGCCATGGAACGGTTATTTATAATGTGTACTTGTGAATAATTATATTTTTGTTCCCCATCTTCTAAAAATACATATAAATTTTTACACAGAAAAATACTCTGAAAAATATTAATTAAAATGAAATGATTTCTGATTCTGAATGGTTTTTAAAAATGCTGGCTCAAAATTCGCCAACCTCCTATATGCTTAATTAAAGTAAGTATATCTTAATGTCTAGGTACTTATCATAAAATTGTTTGTAAAACAAACAACGTGTAAGCTAATTAATCTAAGGTGCAAGCATGCTTTACTTTATAATGCTTTCAAATATCTTTAATTTGTTGCATAAATTAACGTAATAAGTAAGTACCTAATTACCACTATATACCATTGTAAAGTCGACATCTCCTGATGCTCCGGTGTCGGGGCGAAACGTGCGTCGAGAGTAGTATAAAAGTCTTGTGTGGTGGTGCATGTGAGTGGTGGTGTCATTGCTTGCTTGGGAACTTGGCTTTCTTGCTTAGTTGGGAAGGTGAGCGGTGCTTAGCTTATAACTGCATGTTTGACGATACAGATTTTTTCTGTTGGCGCATTACTTATAGCAAATTAATTCTAACCTTTTCTTGCTAATCATGAACTTCCGCAAAGTAACGCCTGCTTCTATCCAATAAATAAACGGACCAGTTATAAGTTTTATTTGACTAAATATTTTACTCTACTCAAGACATGTTTCAAGTACATTGTCTATAGAAAAGAAGTACAAACACAAGGTTATCAATTAAATAAACACACAATGAACCTGACCTCTGCGAAGTTACAATTACCGCCTACGCATCCGCCGTGTTGATTGCCCTACTTCTGAGCATGCGTTCCATTACCATTTACCACGATGAAGATGTCTTCATGAACATTAAGGGCCACTTTAATCGAAGAGTTTTTTCTGGTGGGAGGTTTTGGCCGTGGCTAGTTACCATCCTACCGCCAAATACGTGCCGCCAAGCGATCTAGCGTTTTATCACGGGGGCTTGCAAAAACAGATTAGTTGAATGTTCACTGCCATACCCCTTCCAAGTTGCCCGCTACCATCTTAGACTGCATCGTCACTTACCATCAGGTGGGATCGTAGTCAGGACTATCTTGTCATCGAATAAAAAAAATCGGCCAAGTGCGAGCCGGGCCTCGCTCTTTTAGGGTTCCGTTAAAAAAATTAAATTAAAAAATTTCCATCTACCCACCTACCCATTTTAATTTAATTTTTTTAATTTTATTTAATTTTTATTATTTGTTGTTATAGCGGCAATAGAAATACATAATATGTGAAAATTTCATCTGTCTATCTATTACGGTTTACGAGATATAGCCCTCTGACAGACGGACGGACGGACGGACGGACGGACGGACGGACGGACGGACAGCGTAGGCTTAGTAATAGGGTCCCGTTGGTACCCTTTGGGTACGGAACCCTAAAAATTAGTTGTCTGAGTCGGTTTACGGACGATAGTTTTTAGGGCGGCGGCGGCGGGCGATTTCTAAACAAACGCTTGGGCCGATCGTGCCTCTCTATCGCTTGTTCCGCACTCTCGCTTGCACGCTCAGGCGCAGGCGGAACGTGACACGTTTTCGTGCGTGCAACCGGTGTTCATCGATTTATAAGACGTTATCACGTCAAAAAGAGTTAGAGCATTTCAACAGATCACCAATGCATAGGTACAATAAAATATATTTAATTTACAGAATTCGTCCAGTTACAATTCTATTATAAGTATACTTAGATTAGGAAGAGTAGGTTGAAGGCTCAGTTATTAAGTAAATAAGTTGAACTTTAAGAGGAATGCTTGCAGCTATCGAGGTCACACTGTAATTGATGTCTAGTGCTCAACTCGGCTCAGATTTCTAGAACAGGTTTACAACCTAAAATTAGTTCTGAGCTTTTATAGTCTTACGATAAAACACTACCTTTAAGGCTATGTGGACTTGAGACTTGAAAGCGCGTAAATAAGAAGGTATAGCATCGTCTCTCGGCACCGCCTGATGGGAAAGTAAAGCTCGTAGCTCACTTACATGACACAGCTCCCGCACTTTCAAAGAATGCAAATTCATATTATAAGAATAGACCATTTTTTTAACTGTATTTTTAAGCTATTGCATAGCTTTTATCGCGGGCTTTGAACTAGGACAAACAGTTTGAGCGCGGCGGCCGAATCAAGAAATTCCGTAACGAAAAAAAACCTAACACCGTCGTTCAGTAAGCGTTCAACATTTTAGAGGTTTATAAGTAGCTCTGTTTGGCGCAGTGGGCGAGCGACCGCTTTCTTTACCGTATGGTGTATGTTGTCGCAGGTTCGAATCTCACTCGCGAAGTAGTCACAGTGCGCTTTTCTTGTTTGTTTATGTTTTAATTATTTTTTGCATAATTTTTATTATGCAAAAAAAAATATTGCATAAATAATATTATAATTGCACAAGTTGATAAAAAATGCTATGCAATAGCTTTACCGCGGCAGTCCCCGAGTGCCACTTAATTTTTTTTAACTGTATTTTTTTGGGTTTCTTTTAAGCTGGCATATATGTCAACCCCATCGATACATACGATTTTTTCAATTTTTTGAGTCGTAGTAGTTGTAGAGTCTACAGCAAGAAAACTAACCATAACGTTATAATTCTGATCTCATTGTCCTAGTGACCCTTCTGAGTCAGTCATCAATGTTCGGAAGTTATTAGCACCAAACTATTGTAATTCCGTTCGTAGTTATTTCGTTATTTCGTAGTTATTCGAGTCTAATGTTTCTTGCCATTAGGCAAAGCAAATTTTAGTTTTTTGGGTCGTACGTGGATTGATAAATTTTGGTAGTATGATTTAAACTAGTGTATTACGAGTACCCACCATGAATTCATCTTTGTTGATTTTTAAGGGTCCGTACCCAAAGGGTACCAACGGGACCCTATTACTAAGCCTACGCTGTCCGTCCGTCCGTCCGTCTGTCAGCGGGCTGTATCTCGTAAACCGTAATAGATAGACAGATGAAATTTTCACATATTATGTATTTCTATTGCCGCTATAACAACAAATAATAAAAATTAAATTAAATTAAAAAAATTCAATTAAAATATTTCCATGGGGACATGGAAATATTTTTTTTTTTTTTAACGGAACCCTAAAAGAGCGAGGCCCAACTTGCACTTGGCCGATTTTTTATGGATTGTAACCCCTGATACCTACTGACTGAACCGCTTATAAGCTATCGGCCGCATAATTTAATTATCTTGAAACGATCATTTAGATTTTATTTAAGTAAATCAAAGCAGATTGGAGAATTCCATAGAGTTTCTGACCCAGACGAACTGTAGCCTAAGCACGAATATTTTCACTTTCGAATAGTTAACGTAAAGTTAACGCCGACAAGATATTTTGTATGAAAACAGTGTATGCACAACAACAGTGAATGCAGTCGTTTTCATACAAAATATCTTGTCGGCGTTAACTTTACGTTAACTATTCGAAAGTGAAAATATTCGTGCTTAGGCTACAGAACTGAACACTGAACGCCCACGTTCACGAATCATACTTCTCATGCTTGTTCCAGTAAACCAGACTAACAAAAAATTAATCAAAGTCTATCAAATAAAGTTGGAAGAAAAAAGATATTCACTTGTATGGCCATGTAACGGTTATTTATAATGTGTACCTACTTGTGAATAATTATATTTTTGATCCCCAACTTCTAAAAATATGGGGCTTACACAGAAAAACAATCTGAAAAATATTAATTAAAATTAAATGAATACGGTTTTTAAAAATGCTGGGTCAAAATTCGCCAACCTCCTTTAGCCACATCAAAAAATGTACCGGCAGCTCCACAAATGAATGATTTTAACTTTTTATTTTAAATGCCTAAAAAGTTCAAGGAAATTATTCAAAGATTGTGAACTCCACTTACCTACTTTATTAGGGTTCCGTAGTAAACAAGGAACCCTTATAGTTTCGCCATGTCCGTCCGTCTGTCTGTCTGTCTGTCCGCGGTTTAGCTCAGAGACTATTGGTACTAGAAATCTGTAATTTGACAAAGGTATAAATATCAATCACGCCGACAAAGTCGTGAAATAAAATTGTGAAAAATAATTTTTTTAGGGTACCTCCCCTAAATGTAAAGTGGGGATGAATTTTTTTTTTCTCGTCTATCCCATAGTGTGGGGTGTCGTTGAATAGGTCTTTCAAAAATATAGTGGGTGTGGGAACATCATTTTTCAATTCAGGGATCCGTTTGTGAAATATGATATTTTAAAGTGCTAAATTGTATTAGAGTCAAATGTCCCCCCCCTCTGCCAGCTAAATGGTTGTATATAGGATACAAGAAAAAATTCACAGCAGTAGTATATATAATGAATTTTAAAGGAAAACTATCACGGCTATGTAGGGTTCAGTAGTCAAGGAGTTATATCTGTTTTTTCTAAATTAGGTATTACACGTAGTGTACGTTGCATATTTTGTAGAATATTATAGTATTTAAACCATGGAACTCAAAATTTATTCAATATTCATAAATAAAACAAAAGCACTATCCTAGGTCAGCAATAATATTTGAGACTTTCAACTACGGAACCCTACACTGCGCGTGGCCCGACACGCACTTGGCCGGTTTTTTATTATCAAATGCCAAAATAATATTGCTTATTTATGTTCAGTAATATTAAATAGATCCATAATAATTATTGTAATTTATGAATATCCCAGTTATTTACATTATATTAATTATAGCGAGGTTATCGATGCTAGTTGAATATTATGGTACTTACAATATTATAATGCAATATTCCCACAATAACATTAGTGTTGTAGTAACATAAAGCGAGCACTATCTCGGTTCCCATTTGAGCCATCTGTATGGCTTCAATTATTTCTACACGATGTTACTTGTTACCGATACTATCAGCATTAGGAAACCTTATGCATATAATTACAGCTCGAGTCCAACTTCTTCTTAACTCAGTCTCCTTCACATATAACTCTAATAGACCGGCCAATTTTCGCTCAACAACATTCTTGCTGATAAATGTCTATAATACAACTTTTACCACAGAATATAATATAATAGTTCTACGTACTTCTACACGCTACGTCTGCCAAAGTCTAAGATCCGAAGAGAGGTCGTGCTTCACCCATCTGTTTACTTGATGAAAAGTATTTTCGAATATTTATATATTTTATAATTTATTATCTATATAAAACAAATCGCCATTGTGTTGCCTAGTAAAATATTGTCAAGACTATTGTAAGTGAATACCCTGTCAAAATCGGTTCAGCTATTCGAGGCAGCTATTTCAAATTTAAAACAGGCACTTCAAATTTATTTATTCGTTAAGTTGTTGTTGTCGTTATTTTTGAATTGCTGTTAAATCGGTCTGCTGGTTTATGCGTAGTACACGCTGCGCGGATATAATCTATACTAATATTATGAAGAGGAAAGATTTTTTTTGTTTGTTTGTTTGTACCGAATAGGCTCTGTAACTACTGGACCGATTTTAACCATTTTTTCACAAATAGAAAGCTAAGTTATCTCTAATTTTCAAAAAAATTAGAGATCCCTAAGAAAATTGCAATAATGTAACCCAAAGTAGAAAAATTTTGCCTGTAAAATGCATTATGTGGCGTGTTCTGAGAAAACTATTGATGATACATAAAAATTATGTACTACATGATTAAAGTACGCATTATTTTCTACAAAAAAGACCCGAAGGAATATATCTAACTATCATATTTAAGTCACAATAGTAGATTTTGTGTTCTAAAATTTAATTAGTTCGCCTTTATTATCGTAGTATTAATTCTTCCTTACTAATACTTATTATAAATGCGAAAGTGTGTTTTTTGTTGGTTTGTCCCTCAGTCACGCTGCAACAAAGCTACGGGTTGACAATATTTCTGGATATTAATAGTTGAGAACCTGGAGGGTGACATAGGCATGCCGGGAAATCAAAGAGTTCCCGCGGGATTTTAAAAACTAAATCCACGCGGACGAAGTCGCGGGCATCAGCTAGTTATATCATATTTTATATTATATATAAAATATGCCTAAGTATGTCACACTCTCTTTAACATTTCTGCGGTGGTGTCGTGTGATGCGGGTTGTTACGTTCCCTAAAATATGGTTGAGCGAAGCAATGGCTGGGTCATGCGTCATGCTCGTGAACGGGTGCCACCAGCGGTAATGGGGCTACTTTCCATCTGCCCGTCTTGACATGTGTTGAATTATAATTAGAAATAATTACGTATGCTTTTGTGGAACTTTCCCTCACTCTGCATACATAGAATAATATGTATTAAGTATATTGTAAAAGTATTTTGAAAAGAGCAACTCCTGAGTTTCTTGCTGGTTCTTCTCGGCAGGAACGGCATTCCGAACCAGTGGTAGACTCATTGACGATTCAAAAGTACTTGTAAAAGTTTATTTGAATAAAACACATTTCTATTCTATACACTATTATTTACTATATATATTATATTATCTTATATATTATTATATTATATACACTAACTCTATAGAAATAAACACTACATTATAATGGTCCTATGGTATTAGAAGTATTTGGTGCCAGCGCCACCTATCAACACAATTATTGTAAAGTTTTGATTAAGCAAGCTTGCCTCTATATTTTGTCTATAAAGACAAATATTGGAGGGTCCCTTTATCTCTATAGGGATAGGGGGATTGGGGACTCTCCTAGAATGAAGCTTTAATATTCAGTTTTTTGCCATACTATTTGTAAATTTGAAGTAAGTAGTTACGTCCATTAGTTCAGGAATTATAAGGCTATGACAGACAGACAAAAAGCAAGACGGACAAGTGCATATTCACCCAAGTAGTTTTCTTCTATTGATAATTTGTCTCTTTTTTTCAGGGAAAAGCATAGCCGGCCGCGGCATGGGGTGGAGTTATTCATAAATGCGCTGCAGAGCAAAATGAAATAAACATGGAATCTCCAGTCAGAATATGTATAGGTATGTACAAAAAATTACCTTTATTACTTGGATTTCTATTGGTTTTTCTAAAAGTTGTACTGGCAACCTCAATTTAAACAAAAGAATGTAACGATAACAAGTTTCAGAATACTCGGTCTTCCTTTTCCACCGCTAACGCATTCGTTGATCTTTTTGCATAAGTAGGTGCATCTTAGATATTATGGTCAATTGTTACGATGTTGTTATGCATGGTAGGTACGGATAAGTTAGATATCTATCTACAAACACTCGCAATATACAATTTAAACACTCGCTAGGCAAAAGCCGAAGATTGAGCTTTTGCAAAAATTCAAAATAATTCAAAATTATTTATTTCACGTAGGCCAACCTGTGGCTCTTATGTCATGACTCTACCACCGGTTCAGAAAGCGAATTCTGCTGAGAAGAGCCGGCAAGAAACTCAGCAGTTGCTCTTTTCAAAATAATCATTTTACAATATTATTATGTAGATATTACATTGTAATAAGTTTTTTATACTATCTTGTGGGCAGCCGGATGCTGAGTTCTTTATTCTCAACATTATTTATTCTATTGCTATTGCCTTAAGTCTATAGTCGTGAGTCTATAGACTTAAGGCAATAGCAATATCTATAGTCGAGATGCGCTGTCGTTTCGTCTTTGGATTTATTGGACATATAAAAATATAAACCGAACTCAACTGTGAAATTGGTATATTTCAGGTGCAGCTCTAGTAGTAAACTTACTACTGATAACCAGCACAACTGTTACTGCAAACACGTTGCCGATCGAAACGACTTCTACAACGTTGAAGGATGACAGAAACTCAAGGTTTGGGAAATTTAATGAAACGTCATCGGTCGAAAGAAACAGTTCAAAGGTACCCGATGCAGCTCTCAACGAGCTAAATCCAAAAGATTATTCAAGTGAAGAAAATACAGACAAAAATGCTAAATACAAAGATAGAGGAAGGGTTAAATATGATTTGCAATCAAAATCTACGACAGCTAGTTCTTTGAAAAGGGTAACTAAGCCAGCCGATGTTGTTATAGTGACACCAACTCCAGAAGTAAGAAAACCCGCGCAAATAATTGACAGCATGCGGAATTTTAAGACAAAAATACCTGCAGTGACTATTGTAAGCAGTACTGAACCAATTAATGCAGCAAACCACCATGATGATGAATACGATGATGAAGAGGAAGATTTAGACTCATTTGAAAAATTTACATCAAGCAAGTTTGATAGTAGTTTTTTCACTATGCCAAGCTTTGATGATGATGATGACTATAGTACTAGAAGATATAAACACGGATCTGATAGGCATAAAAAACATAATGAGTACAACACCCCGACGTTCAGTAGTTTTTCTGACTTCTTTCCTAAAAATGTTTATAGTTTGAACCAAGAAGAATCATACAATTCGGAGTCATATGTCGATTTCGATTCTGAACTTACAACTCCTAAAAATCAGTATTTTGATAATAAATATCACCAATTATCGTCCAGCATCGTCAATAAGGTAGATACAGCTAAGTCCAAAATGCTGTCGCCCAATTTAACAAATAACCACGATATGATGACAGAAAAAATGAGTATTGATAAATTAAGTAATAATAGTTTACCTAGCAATAAATCCACTGTATTTATTAAAAATACCAAAGAGATACGCTTTGTAGATAATGATAAGGAAGGCAACGTTAAAAAAGGGCAATCTGATGTACACGGTACAAGTATTTATTACGAGATGACAGTTTTGTCCACCGAAACTTACACTAATCTTGACAAAGATAGTAATGACGATGATTGCGATGAGAATACGCCCCCTGTAACTACTCTTAGTACACCGCTCAAAGAGGAGCTGGCATCGATAATGGCTGCAAAGCCGAAATTGATAGAAAGTTCTACAAAACCTAGCGTTCCAGACTCCGAACCAAGTCCTGTTTCTAGATCGACAGTATCAATGAATTTCTTCCCCAGTAGCACACCCTTCACTGTGTTTACTTCAGTAGGCCCTATGGCTTTCTCTACTCAGAATATAATATCTTCAACAGACACAGCCAAAATATTCTCTAGCAACTATAATAGAAACCGAAACTATTCAAAGAGACTTAATTTATCTGGTGCCAAAGATTCTCCTAACAGCGTTTTATCTACATTACAAACAGAGCAGGTTTCTCCGAACCAAGCCTACAGGCCACAAACAAGGCGTTTTTACTTTACTACACCAAAAACAAAGCCAATATGGATGGCCCCGAAGCGAAACGCCACTAGAAGAATTCCTACTACAATATACTCTGAACATTTTGATATTAAAAACAAAATATCTTCTACTCATAAACCAAAATTACCCACAAGAACTGTATTAACAACTCAATCATCGGAACAAATAGACCCTATATTGCAGAGTGACGTAAGTGGTTCTCAAAAGACTGTCCATTCACCTTCTATATCTGACAATACTATACCATCGTTATGGAAAAGAGGTTCTGTAAAGTTTGGTACGTCAACTGCGAACTCTGCTGAAAAGAATACTGGAAGTGGAATTAGTGATATGGAGATTCCACCAACATTAACAGCTTGGGCGTTAGCCAGCATGAGAAGTCCTCCATCATCATCCAGCTCTGTGGTGAACACTACTGGATCAGCGCAAAAAAGTATAGATGAAAACGAGTTGCAGAAGGTTGGAGAAGTTGTAGGTGAGTTCCTACTAATTTTAACATTAATTATATCACCCTTGAATAAAAGCGATTATAGTTCAATATTCCTCAAATTAAAAACTAGTTAGAATATTTATATGGTTTAATCAAGCAAATTTTTTTTTGCTTCAGACAAGAAAGAGACTACTACAAGCTCAACAATTACATCTTCAACTGCAGCTGTAAATGGTGATTTTCTAAGTAAAAATATAACAGAAATCTATCAAAATAGATTACCGTGGAAACCGATTTCTCCTACTGTATCGGCCTCTGTAGAAACTAAGGAAAAAACTAGTGAAACCAATTCAGAAAGAGTTCCTGCTGAAAGTAATATTTCTATTCAAAGTAGTCAAGAGCCACCTAGTACGGAGACAATAAAGAATAAATCACCAGATAGTTCTACAGAAGGTCTTAAAACTCAACCTTCCTGGATTCCTATTACAAATGCCCATAATCAGGTAACTATAAACGAAATCAAAGAATCTTCTGATGATATTCTACCGGTTGATGCAAACAAGTCAACTGGCTTCGAATCTATTACGAAACTACCTGCAGAAATAACTACGCCTACAGATGATATAGTGGCTACCCCAGAGGAGAAAAAGCAAACGACGACTGATTATGAAATTACTACAATTAGATTTACTTATGTTCCGACTGAAGAATCAACTATGAAGACTGAAGCTGAGGACAATACCGAGTGGCATCCCGTTTTCCCAACACGACCACGAGCCACAACCGAAGAAAAGAACCCAATAACTACATACAGACCAAAATATGTGACTACAACTGAAATGTATGAAGAAACAACAGTCACAAACATTGAAAGTACACCCGAAATAGAAGTATCCTCTCAGATAGTTGAAAACACGTCTAAGAAAGAAAGAACTGAATCAACTGAGGCTCCAACAATGACAACGACTTCTACATTAACAACACCGATGACAACAACTTCGCTAGTGGCTACAACAAAAGCGTCACCTACTACTACAGAGTTAGTCGAAGAATCTACTGAAACTACTACAGACTCTACAATTTATACAGTAATATCAATGGAAAATACTACAGAAATACATACGGAGACTGCTACTGAACTTGAGACCACTACTCCTGTAGAAACATCTACAATAATAGTATCTGTAGCAACAGAGATAAACTCTGAAAGAGTTCCAGTTAATACTTATACACCAACTGATGCCACAGAGACGGTTGAAATGGAAACTAGTAAATCATCAGAAGAAAACAGCAACAACAATGAGGTTGTAGTAGAAGAAACTACTAGAGCGCCACCAACTACAACTGACGGTATAACGAAAATTGAAAGAGTGGTTACTACAATTGAAGTTAGGTATCCTACGACGTCGGCTCGAACGACCACTGAAGCTGAAACAACAACTCACAAAGACGCTGACAGCGAAACAACGACAGAAGAAGTCACGACAGAAGAAGTGCCGACTGATGCAACTACTAAATCTGTGAATGACTTGGAGGATCTCACGAGTTATGCGGAGGATGTGACGACGGAAGCATCGTCGAGGGTTCTGGAGCAAGAAGCTGGAACTGGTGCGGCTATTGCGATTGCTGTCAGCACGATCGGTGTGATTGCTCTCGTACTTCTTGTCGGATTATTGGTGAGTGTAAACAATAATAATTATTTATGTTTCGCCCTTTTTTGAAGAATCCATGGATCTTGGGGTCCTGATGTGCTCCAATAATGGACAATGTTGAAACACCCTCAACCATTTGGTGGATCGACGATCTCAAGTGCCAGTCGATAGATACAAGAGGCACAAGATCGTGCTTCGTGGAACGTTGGAATACTCTCGTTAGAATACTCTCAACTGAGAGTAGAGTGGAGGGGAGTTAGTCACAGGGTCGATCCTGGGTACGCACCTCTGACTTTTCGGAGTCAAGTGCGTTTAAGCAATTAAATATCACTTGCTTCTACGGCGAAGGAAAACATCGTGAGGAAACCTGCACATCTGAGAGTTCTTCATAATGTTCTCGAAGGTGTGTGAAGTCCGCCAATTCGCATTGGGCCAGCGTGGTGGACTATGGCTTGTAACCTTTCTCTGAGAGAAGACCTGCGCTCAGTAGTGAGCCATTGAATGGTTGTTGATGCTGATGATGGTGATGATGATAACGTGAATGGACGATCTCAAGTGGCAGCCATTGGATAAAAGGGGCATAAATATCGTGCGATGTGGTGATCCTTGCACTGCTGAAAATAGGGGACCTATTTTCAGCATTTGTCTTTTATCGGTTGAAACTATACTCCTGTAACTGGGGCCATTTCCGCGTTTTGTAAACGTAATAATAGTTAACGTTTACGCAACCTTCCTTTAGGACTAAAATTAAACGAAAAGCGTTTTGAATTTCGATGACTATTAACACGACAACGATTTGTTAGTTGGGTATGTATGTATGTATGTATGTATGTATATTCTTTATTGCACCACAAAATACAAATGAAAAACACAGGTTACAAAAAAGAAAACCTAAAATGTAGGTACAAAAAGGCGGTCTTATCGCTAAATAGCGATCTCTTCCAGACAACTTTAATAACGCTAGGGAGAAAATGATTAAAACATAACAATGAATTAACATATTAATACACTAATATATACAAAATAAATATAATACACATACATAAGACTAAATATAATATACACACATATAATAATATATTCATTACTGATTTAAATCGTAGTATGTAGTATCGTAGTAGACTAGTAGTAAATGGGTAACGACTACTAATTTCATAGTCAGTCTTGTACCGCCTGCATCCAGCTCCTACTTGTTTGATATCGTCAGTGTGCCTAGTGGGGGGTCTGCCAATGCTGGCCGGTGCGAGGTCGCCTTCAGTACATACCTTAGACTCCCAACGTTTCTATCGGATCATCGGTTCTTCGAGCTATCTGTCCCTCCAAATTCGCGATTTATTGAACTCAATATGTTACTTTGGTTCTCCTAGTGAGGGTCTGCGAAAACTGCACTTCCCGGTGCGGGGTCACCACTCCAGCACTTTGGGACCCCAACGACTATCAGCTCTTCGAACTATGTGCCTCGCCCATTTCCACTTCAGTTTCGGGACTCGCTGAGCTATATCGGTGACTTTTATTCTCCTACGGATCTCCTCATTATTTTCTGATTTGATCTCGCAGGGATATTCCGAGCATAGCTCTCTCCATCGCCCGCTGAAGAACTCTGAAACTTCTTATGAGGCCCATAGCTAGCGACCATGTTTCGGAACCATAAGGCCCTTCGTACACAAGGCTACGCAAATCGGCGACGTGTACCTGTGTACGAACCTCTATGAATTTGTATTGCGGTAGTCGCTTAGAGACTAAAATCGTCGAGTATCGAAGATTTGCGTAGCCTTGTGTACGAAGGGCCTAAGTCATCACTGGCAACACACACTCTACGAAGACTTTTGTCTACAAGCTCTGAGGGATTAAGACGAAAAAGAAAGAGAAAAGAAAGAAAGAAACACATTTATTCAGTAATCACAGTCAATATTAATTATCATGTCACACACTAACAAATGTACCTACTGACATAACATTAATCGTCTGTGACACCCCCCAGATAGGGTGTTCAGCTCAGTGTATGCCTGCATCATAAGCGCAAACAATTCAGTTAGTTGATGTTAAGGATGATTATACGGGTCTGCCCGCGAAATTCAAATTTAATTTGATTTTTCGCAATTTGTAAACTAATACGACTAACTAGGCTAATGGCATTCTAATTGCGCCAGTAGAATTATCATCTTCACAGGTTTACATAAAAATATTTACTTGAAAGTGACCAGTTTAAGAAATTAATCAAAAAATCGACTAATTTGTGAGTAACTCACGTCCAACTCGGTATTTTGATTAATTTATTAAACTGGTCACTTTCAAGTAAAGATTTTTATGTAAACCTGTGACGATGATAATTCTACTGGCGCAATTAGAATGCCATAAGCCTACTTTGTCGTATTAGTTTACAAAATGGGAAAAACCAAATTAAATTTGAATTTCGCGGGCAGACTCGTATAATCCACCTTAACACTGGGTCACATATGACCCCCCAGTGTTAAAATCAAGCGACTATCAATCCTAAATCTATGATAAAATAATTTAAAAAAAAAATTAATCACCCAAGTAACCTAAACAATTAAAAGATTTTCAATACAAAAACGTGTCAGACCGTACAAACCTAAGAGCCTACTTCCAAGTCAACTTAATCAATTTTCAAAGACTGAGCGACTGGCAACACAAAAATTCTTGTAACTCAAACTTTATTCCTCAGTTAGACACTATTCGGCGATTGTGAAATAGGCCTTAGAATAAATTTAAAAAAAAAATTGAAAATTCAATAAAAGGCTGCACTAGGGTACACATCAGAGGCTCTAGTGAAACTTTTCAAGCTTTCGTTAACTGTGTGCTAAATTATAACTTATCGTACTGTTAAATTATAATTTAACGCACACGCAATAAATAATAATTATTTAATGTTAAGTCTGTCAATAATTAGTGTGGACGGAAAAGGGATGAAACAAGTTTCCGCCCCTTTTACGTACTGAATTTCAACAAAAAATCCTGAAAAGCCGGTACTAAATTATACATCGATGAAGGCAACGCCAACTCCAAATATACTTGGGCGGCGGTAATCACATAACATTTGACAAATGGTTGTTTGCTATTTATTTATATGAAAATTAAAAAAGCTTGAAAAGTTACACTAGACTCTACAGTCTACACCCAGAGGTGGTCATAAGATAAACTGATAAAACAATCGATACTATCGCAATGATCTAGTAGGACGCATAGGTACGATAAATTGTCGCATTTGTGTGCTAAATTGCATGCGTTCTGAGAAAAAACATCGCTGCACATTGCAATAATATTTATTAAAATTTTGATCCAAATATAAAAAGTGTAAATTAAAAATTTAAAACACCCCCGACATGTGAATCTATAGCCGGACTAATAACGATATACCTGACATCCTGTTACCTAATTTCCTGCTCCATCATCAGATCCTCCTCCTCGATCCTCGATCATCATCTATCTAACACGTACTCATTGAAACCATTCTAGAATGAACCCAAACACATATCTGCTGTTAAGTTGCTGAGGAGTTGGGTATCCCGCAGACTACCTGATACTGCAGCATCAGCTCTAGGTTACCATGCATTGGAAATAATCCGAACTAACAGTACACCAAAAATCAATCGCATTGCTGAAAGTTTGTAAGACCCTTTAGTCAAGTAGGAAATGAGCTGATGATCATCAAACACCTGAGCAGATCTTAATGAAATAAAGCTAAGATACACCTCGATTACCTACATTAGTTTTCAAACAGAAAAAACCGCATCAAAATCGGTTCATTGGGGAGGCTGCTACGAGGAAACAGAACAGACGCACAGATAGACTCATACACAGATATAAAACACACGCTTAAACTTATAACACCCCTCTTTACGCGTCGGGGGCCGGGGGTTAAAAATAGATTTTACCAAATTGAAAAATTTGTGTTGATATTTTACGTCGCAGGACAAAGGGGATAAGTCATAAAACCCAAATGTTTTGTGACTCATCCCAGTTTTCCTTGGCGGTACAGATTTCTTCTTTGAGATCCTTCTATGTTCTTATTTCTTGCTTCTGATCTTCATTCCATCGATGCGAGTTCCACAACATATCCTAAGTAATGAGCATAATATCTATTGGTAGCTCACGATAAATTATGTCCACTACTTAGGGGAATGTTGAGGATTTAAAGCAGCACAACGACACCCGTACAGCTCCTGAAACGTAGACAACAAAACGGTTTAACAAATCTATATCTACTAATATAATCTTTTTAAATTTGAAGAGTTTGTTGGTTTGGAACGCGCTAATATCTGGAACTACCAGTAGTAGTAGTCAACAGTAAATCACACGGACTAATCGCGGAAATCAGCTAATTAAAAAATAAGGAACTACGTTCCAAAACCCGACTGCGTAAAAAATTACACAAAAATACACATCAAAAATGGGTCAGACATTTAGTAGATATTGTGTGGATAGTCCTTGACTGTGAACTCATCTGATGGTAAGTGACGACGCAGTCTAAGCTGCTAGCCGGCTAACTTGGAAGGGAGTATGGCAATTTTAATTAAACCCATACCCCCTAATCAGTTCTACATCGTAACTGTAGAAGGATATAATACATATACGTAACGGAACGCTAAATCACTTGATGCCACTTCTTTCACGATAGGGTGGTAACTATAGCTATGGCCATTATCCCATACCCCAGAAGACCAGCCCAGAGACAATCTTACTTATTAAGAAATAATAAATTCCCTTATTTATTCTATTCTATTGTCCCGGACCTTCCCATTTCCCACTGATCGAGTGCGGCACAAGGTTGTGTTAACTGTGGCAATCCTTGCAGAGACATCCATACACCTATGTAGGTATATCCAACAGTGTTATCGGTTGAGATGAAGATGACCCGAAAGATGGGCCAAAATAATAATGTTGTCAAGTCCGGAAGTACGTTGTAAATTGTAATAGATCAAAACACACTAAAACCACAGTATATGGTATCTGTGCTAAAACAAAAAATAAAAAACAAAATGTAAAAAAATTGAAAATCATTGAACGTACCTTTGATTATTCCTTTTTTTTTGTGAGGTTTCGTCTGCTCCTGAAAATTACAAAAAAATATATATTTTACGACGTTTCAAAAAATACCAAAATTATGCGTTATCAGAATTAGATAGTAAATTAGAGGTAAAAAAAGTATGACTGATTGATAAGGCAATGTCTTCTTCTTTATCAACTTATAGAGGTTCATTGCTAAACAAAGGTCTCTTGCGTGGACTTCCACAAGACTCAGTCTTGCGCCGCCTGAATCCAGCGGCTCCCTGCGACTCGTCTGATGTCGTCGGTCCACCTAGTGGGCGATGTGCCAATACTGCGCCTTCCCGGTGCGGGGTCACCACTCCAGCACCTTGGGACCCCGACGACCATCGCTCTTCGAACTACCTATGTATAACTAAGGGAATGTCAAATCCTTCTTGTTCTTAAGATTTGTGCCATTGGCTGGTAGGTTCCTACATGCTCTTTCGCTATTAGCTAAAATACATTGACGCAGCAAGAACGCGATACATTCAGCCAATCAGAGGCGACTGCGATCTTCATAGAATAGAATAGAATAGAAATATTTTTTATTCAAATAAACTTTTACAAGTGCTTTTGAATAGTCGATGAATCTACCACTGATACTGATGCATTCTTCTTTATCGACAACTACCTTTTGCCCGCGACGTTGTTCGCGTGGACTCGGGTTTTTAAAATCCCTCGGGAACGCTTTGTTTTTCCAGGATATAAAACCCATTGTCACTCTTCAGGTCCTAGACTATTCCCATGTAAAAAATCACATCGATCCGTTGCTCTTTGCTGCGTGATTGAAGGACAAACCAACAAACAAACACACTCGCATTTATAATATCTACTGTTCTCGCGAATCGCAATCGCTCGGAGGAACACCAACGGTCATTCCGCGCATAAACATTCCTCCGCCGGTAACCCGACCAGTGCACCGCCACCCGACACCGCTTATCGTGATGTAAAAGCACAGTAGAAATGTACAAGTGTCAACTGTCAGTCAGTACTCAGTCGCTTAATTGGTCCTAGCATAATTAAAACTGTAATACCTTTGGTTATTATCATGACTAGGGTTGCCAACATTTTTCGGCTGAATTTAGTAGGTATTACTCAGAATAAGAATCCATCACCGTACATTATTATAATTTTTTGTATGTACGATGATGTAGGTATGCAGGGATTTTTAAAGAAAAAAGTTCCTAAGAGAATAATTTTAGTAAAAAGTTTATTTTTTGCACTTCTTGCATCTTATTAAAATCTAATCTAATTCTAAATAAGTATATAAACGGAAAAGGTGATTGACTGACTGACTGATCTATCAACGCACAGTTCAAACCACTGGACGGATCGGGCTGAAATTTGGCGTACAGATAGCTATTATGACGTAGGCATCCGCTAAGAAAGGATTTTTGAAAATTCAACCCCTAAGGGGGTAAAATAGGGGTTTGAAAAATCGAACCTAACGTGAGTGAAGTCGCGGGCAAAAGATAGTTAAAAATAAAAGAGGTTACCTATATCGAATTAAATAATAATTTTTTGACTAAATGTAGATCAAAAGCTATTTTTTTATCGGTTTTGGTTTTATTATTTCTATTTCTTCGACACTACGCAGCTCCTATAGAATACTACATAATATTAAAGTACGATCAGTAAGCTTGGCAACCCTAATTATAATTCGGGGAAGAACCAGTCAATACATTAGACCGAATGCGTGACTTCTATCCTTTGCTTGCATAAGGTTTGTGTGCCAATTTTACCATCGCCTTGTAACTTTAACCTAGGAATAAATATATGCTTTGGCAGACTTTCAGCACAATAACTGTCAGCACGGCCAATTTACGATTAAACGTTAACTCGAACGATGAAATTGGCGTTACTCATAAGATTAGATAATCGTACTTCACAAAACTATTGTCTATTCTGTGACGATGGCATAGTTTACATTTCCATAACCTTTCTCAACTCCTACTCTACTATTCATGACTCATGAATTATTCATATTCTTAACTCTAGTGAATCTCTTTTAACTTTACGAGAATGCCACCTTAAACATCTCTAGAACAGAAAAGAGCGCTGCTGTGGTCTTAATTGTTTAATAGTCCCGAGTTCGATTCCCGAAATTTCTTAAATTCTCCTGAATCGTTTCTGCTGGTCTACTTTCGGCCGTGGCTAATTACCATGCTACCAGCAAAGACGTGCTGCAAAGCGATTTATCGTTCTGGTACGATGCCGATAGCCTTAGCTTAGCCCCCTTCCATCTTAGACTGCATCGTCACTAACCACCAAGTGAGATCGCAAACAAGCGTTAACTATTAATGTAATAAAAAAGAACCTTTGATAAGACTATAATATTATCTATAAGGTATTGGCTCGTGGAATTAATTATCGTAGAAAAAATATTATATTAATAAAGCACATAACTTAATCAAAAACACTGTATTAAATTAATCAAAAATGTAAATTATGTTCCTGTAAAAAAAATCAATATTTAAAACGATACGTATTCGTACATTTTTTTCGACACAATAAGTATTAGGTATATAAAATGAAATATTGAAAAACTCACCTGAATCGCCTGCTTGTTTGCACAATAATGGACATTGCAAACTCCTGAACTTTTTAAAATTAGGTATTTTATTTATGTTTAAAAATGTACCTACTGTTTATATTACTTTATAATAATATTGCAAGAAATATTTATAAAATATTTTGATAATACCACTAACATAGTAATAAAATACATAGAAAAATATTAATAATAAAATAAAATTGGAAAAAAATTGGTAAATTAAAATTTACTATACAAATTATTAGGGTTGATCCAAATAAAATATTTTTATATAAATATTTTTCAGAATAATATTATGATGAAAAATGACACAATAATAGAGACATAGTTGTGAACAAAAATGTAGAATTTAGATAATATATTAATATATATTTTTTTAAGATTAAGATTTTTTTACTTGCTATTTGGGTTTAAATTATGTATAGATTTTCTATTAAATAGACTTATTATAGTTGTCATACATAGTCTAAACAATAATATAAATATAAATAAAAAAAATATATATTATAATAATTATAGTAAGGATTAAGGAAGCAAAGCTATGTTTGACGTGCGTGTGCGAACTATCCAGCGTGCGCGGGAGTTGTGGCCGAAAGCAAGAAAGGGCGCTGGGAGTAGCCTAGGGCTGCACTTTATTGTGATGGCAATGCGATACCGGCCAGAAAGTTTTGGCATATTATTGTAACCCGTCTTCAAAAAAAGAGGTTCTATTCGACGAATAATCTTATTTTTAACTGGATGATGCCCGCGTGGCTTCTTCCGCGTGGATTAAGCTTTTTTGGTTCCCGCGGGAATGCTTTAATTTTCCGGGATAAATGTAGCCTATGTGTTAATCCAAGGTATAATTTATCTCCATTACTACTACTACTACTATTAGCAACCCATCAACGGCTCACTACTGAGCTCAGGTCTCCTTCTCAGAGAAGGGTTATAGGCCATAGTCCACCACGCTGGCCCAATGCAAATTGGCGGACTTCACACACCTTCAAGAACCTTATGAAGAACTCTCAAGTGTGCAGGTTTCCTCCCGATGTTTTCTTTCACCGTTGAAGCAAGTGATATTTAATTTCTTAAACGCACTTGACTCCGAAAAGTCAGAGGTGCGTACCCGGGATCGAACCTGCGACCCCCCGAATAGGAGACCACAGTCCTAACCACTAGGCTATCACTGCTTACAAACATCTCCATTACAAACAGCCAAATCCATCCAGTCGTTTTTGCGTGAAAGAGTAACAAACATACACACATACACACTTTCGCTTTCATAAAATTAGTGTGATCATCATCATTAGCAACCTATCAACAGCTCACTATTGAGCACAGAAGGGTTTTAGGCTATAGTCAACCATGCTGGCCCATTGGCAAACTGGCGGAGTTCACACACCTTTGAGAACTTTATGGCAAACTGTCAAGCATGCAGGTTTCTTCGCGATATTTTCCTTCACCGTTAAAGCATGTGATATATGTAATTGTTTAAATGCACATCACTTCCAAAAGTCAGAGGTCAAACCGGGATCAAACCTGCGACCCACGAATACGAAACCGCAGTCCTAACCCCTACGCTATGACTGCTGATATAGTTATTAGAAGATTATTATGATTATATAGTAATCAAAGTTTGAAGCGGTAAAACTGCGAATTTGTCGTCAGTCAACATAGAGGTAGATGCAGAGGTAGACCAAAAAATTTCATTTTTATAATGGGATATTATTTTTTCAGTCCTAATAAATGGAGTGCAATACTTTCGCATCGATCCGCATTCCATAGGTTCCTAAGTTCTTACTAAGCGATGTGGCCGTATCGCGAAGTAGAGGATGTTTTTACAATGTGAATTATAAACAACGCTCGATGATTGCGGACCTTCGGCCACTGTTTCCATTGACTTATCCGGCACGGTACGTTCGTTTTTAGGCCTCTGCTGTCCGTCCGTCCGTTCATCCGTTCGTCTGTCAGTGGGCGTTATCTCATGAACCGTAATAGGTAGATAATTTTCACAGAATGTGTATTTCTATTGCCGCTATAACAAAATAATAATAATAATAATTTTTTTGCCGAAATAAATATTATAAAACCGATCTCAACAGAATTTTCGATTTAATTCAATAAATTTACCATAGTGAAAACTAATTAGAACAAGAAACCATGAAAGAGCAAACAAAGAAAATCAAAACAGTCCGAAACATAACTGACACAACCTGTCATTAGATGCCTGAAAGACTACAAAAGAAATTGCACGAATTAATAATGTAGAATGCTGACACGATCCAGAGCACGGAACGCACAAACGCCACCCCCGGACTCGTCGCTCAGTTCCGCCTCGCAGCCACCCGGGACCACGCCCAATGCTGCAGTTGCGTCGAGTTCGAGCGACGAGTTTTTCTCCCCGCCGACGTCGCCACCACCAGTACATCGTCGTGGGAGAGGCCGGCCACCGACTTGCTTGGGATCCCGAGGCCCACCGGCTTCTGATAGGGTCCCCGCATCCGGCGGTAGTGTGTCGCGCATGAGGTGGACAACATCCATTAATGAAAATGTCATGCGCGCATACTTAGGGGCTACTGAGGGTGGAACCAACATGACCGCGTACCGTGCTAGGATGCATGCTTTGTTTCAGGTCCTTGAACCAGCTCTCAATGTGTCGGCTCAGCGACTGTCGGACCAGGTGCGGGTTATTCAGCGTAATCACATGCTGGACAGCGCCGTGCTTGATCGGCTTCGCTCTGAACTGCAATGTAACCGCGCTACCCCCCCCTCACCGCAAGCTCCAGCACAATCGCAAACTGCTCATGCGATTTCGCTGCAGCCCACTCAGGCTGGTGAGGGACAGGATAGCGGGGCTGCACATGTAAGTACCCAGTGTAGTGAACAATTGAGGAGTGCTTTGGAGAGTGCTATTCGGGAATATAGATCTTCACCACCCGAGTTTAGACCGCGGTTACCTCGGATGCCCATGAAAAATAAGAACAAAGCGCTAATGGGTGCCCTGGATTCACTGCTGCCGAGTTATTTTGACAGCAGCGAAGACCTTTCCGACACACATTCGATTCTGTACTGCGCGGCTGTTGCGGCATGTCGTGTTGCTAATGTAAAGTTTATTAATAATGATACAGCTACACGACCGAAGCCTACCGCACCAGCATGGCAGTGCAGGATCGAACGTCGTATTGATGGGGCTCGGGCACTCATTGGCAAACTACTCTGCTTCAGGGAGGGCAACACTCGCCCTAGAGTCATGCGCTTTGTGAGGCGCGCTTTCTTGGGGACTGATATCAGCCCTCAAGATTATAAGGCGCGCGTCACTGAGCGCATTGACTTCCTGAAACAGAAGGTCTCAGCATGGGCTAGCCGTATTCGCAGATACAAGTGCCGGGTCGAGAGATATACCCTGAATCGCACTTTCCGAAGCGATCAGAGGCGGGTATACCGAGGTTGGGAACACCCTGACCAAGGTGTCACCGATACGCGCCTACCGGATGATGAAGCCATGACCTCATTCTGGCGCAACATCTGGTCGGCGCCTGTCGCTCACACTGAGGGTGGTTGGACGTGGGATGTAGAAAGAGCGTGCGATCAAATTCCAGAAATGGACCTAGTTACTATCACCCCTGAAGACGTGGCCACTGCAGCCCGTCCCCTGCCCAATTGGAAATCCCCCGGGCCGGACGGGCTGCACAACTTTTGGATAAAGTGGCTACGCAGCTCGCACGCTCGTTTGGCATCCCAATTCCAATCATCTCTAGAGTCAGAGTCGCTACCCCAGTTTCTGACAACAGGTATTACCCTCCTGCTCCATAAGTCAGGTAGTACCACGGAGCCCAAAAATTATAGGCCGATCACGTGCCTACCAACATTGTATAAACTTCTTACATCCATTCTGAGAACAAAAATTAACGATCATATCAATACAAAATCCATCATGTCTATTTCTCAGAACGGATGTAGGAATGGCTCCCGTGGTACTAAGGAGCTTCTCCTCATTGATATGGCCATTTGTCAACAGGTTCGGCGCTCCCGAAAGGATCTGTCGACATGTTGGATAGGCTATAAGAAGGCCTACGACTCTGTGCCCCATACATGGCTCATGAAGGTGCTGGAACTGTACAAAGTAAACACAGTACTACGCGCCTTCCTACAGACGTGTATGGGGCAGTGGAGGACAGTCCTTCACTATCCAGGGTGTCGCCGGACCCTGGGGAACGCGGAGCCTATAAGGATTGAGCGAGGCATATTCCAGGGCGATAGCCTCAGTCCTTTGTGGTTTTGCCTGGCTCTGAATCCTCTGAGCACTCTCTTGGAGAATTCAGGGCTAGGTTACCGGTTGAGGAGAGGTGGTCAGGTTATATCACACCTCCTTTACATGGATGACCTAAAACTCATTGCCCCCAACAAATCACATCTACTAGAGTTACTAAAGGTAACTAAAGCCTTTAGTGATTCCATTAGGATGGAATTTGGTGTGGAAAAATGTGCGGTCATGCATGTAAAACGAGGGAGGATTGTGGAATCTGAGGGTGTTGAGCTCTCGGATTCCATATACCTCAGATCGCTCCCCCCAACTGAAACCTACAAATACCTAGGCATGGCGGAGGCGTTAGGTATCAGAGAGGCCGACATGAGGCAGTCGGTGAGGGAGCGTTTCCTTGGCCGCCTGAAGAAAGTGCTGAAAAGCCTTATGTCGGGCGGCAATAAGGTGCGCGCCTTCAACGGTTGGGTCATGCCGGTCTTGATGTATTCCTTCGGCATACTCAGGTGGACTCAGACTGAGCTTGACGCCCTGGACAGACAAGTTCGTGCACTGCTGACCACATATCGGATGCATCACCCGCGCTCCTCGGTGATGAGGCTGTACATCCCGCGGAAGTGTGGGGGAAGAGGCCTTTTGAATGCCAAAACCCTCCACAACCGCGAGGTGTGCAGTCTCAGGGAGTACTTTCTCCACGCCGAGACGGAGATGCACCGCGATGTGGTCGCAGTGGACAGGGGTCTGACGCCGCTCTCCTTGGCTAAAGAGAACTGGCGCATACCTGTGGTGCTCAGTACCAATGACCGCAGGGTTGTATGGCAAGGTAAGGAGCTTCACGGACGCTTTTATCGGGCCCTCCATGGGCCTGATGTTGACTTTGAAGCGTCCGTGGCCTGGCTGCGCTTTGGTGACCTCTTTGGGGAAACCGAAGGGTTTGTATGTGCAATTATGGACGAGATCATGATGACGAACAATTACAGAAAATACATAGTGAAGGATGGAACGGTAGACATATGTCGGGCATGTCGCCGTCCTGGAGAAACTATCCGTCACATTGTCTCTGGTTGTTCTCATCTGGCTAACGGCGAATACTTACACAGACATAACCAAGTGGCCAGGATTATCCACCAGCAACTTGCCTTGAAATACAATCTTGTGGAATCGGAGGTACCGTACTACAAGTATGTGCCCGACCCAGTTCTTGAAAATGGTCATATCACACTGTACTGGGATCGATCTATCATTACAGACAGGACTATTGTAGCCAATAAGCCTAACATAGTGGTGATAGATCGATCAGAGCGCCGTGCAATGATTGTTGATGTTGCTGTCCCGCATGACGAGAACCTCGTGAAAGCCGAGAAAGAGAAACTCACCAAGTATCTCGACTTGGCGCACGAGGTTGTCGCCATGTGGAATGTAGACTCAGCAATCATTGTACCGATAGTCGTCACCGCTAATGGTCTTATAGCCAAGAGCCTCGACCAACATCTTTCGAGGCTCTCGTTGGGTAGCTGGGTCAAGGGCCAGATCCAGAAGGCTGTTCTCCTGGACACGGCTCGCATAGTCAGGAGGTTCCTCTCTCTGGGGCCCTGACCGCCGGTTGCTTGGACCCTGTTCCCGAGGCCGGTGGACCGCTATTTTTTATATTTTTAAATGTTTTTTTTTATAATCAAATATTTAAAAATGTAAATTATATGATATAAATGAAATAAATGTAAATAATAATAATAATAATCGTTTATTTTTCCCAAAATTACAAATGATTTTATAACAGATTTGAACGATGATCCCGCAGAAGTATAAACTGTGTTGCGGTGATCATCGCCCTCCTCGTCCATTAAATAAAAGATTTATAATATGTAATTATTACAAAGTACAAGCAAAATTATATACTTACTCGTATTAAATAAAATAAAATTTAGAAAATTTAGAAAAAAGACAAATTTTAAAGTGTTAGATTGTGGTTGTAGATTGTTGACAGTGCATGTGCGTGTTTGCAATGTATTGGGTGTCAGGTAATTGGTGTGAGAGGTGAGTGTGTTTGGGTGTGAGTGAGAGTGAGTATGTGTGTGTGTGTGTGGGTGTGTGTATGTGTGTGTGTGCGCGTGCTCGCGCGCGCACGTGTGTTTGTGTGTGTGTGTGTGTGAATGTTAGTGGAGTAGTGTAACATTTATTGACTCAGCTTTACAAGGACTTCCGTTTCATCATAAGTGAGGGCTCGAAGCCATTCTGAACACTTGTGTTTGCATTTATCTAGTGTTAACGGATATATATTTAGTATTTTATTTGCTCGATTATATATTAAGCCACCAAAATAAAAATAATGCCGACCGGCAACAGCGGTCCGGCGAGGTCTGTGGGCGCAAACCATATGAGTTCTCCGCTTCATAGTAAATAGGTTAGGATCGTAGGTCAGTTCAGAATGTTTGCGTAGCACCGTATGCAAGATGAACAATTGCCGGACTGTGAGCAGCTGGCAACTAGAATATAGCTCAGCAGTAGGAAAGAGTATGGGCTTACCGAGCATTACTTTTAAAACTGCCCTCTGAGCTCTTTCAATCCGTAGCATAAGCGTTTTTGGTGAACCACCCCAAGCGGTTATACAATATGAAAGGATTGATTGAGCGAGGGCATAGTAAACGGATTTAAGGCATTTGGGATCAGCTACGTTTCTTATATTCTTAAAAACAAACATTAATTTTCTTGTGCGCGAAGAGACTGATGCAATATGTTGTTTCCAAGATAAGAAGCAATCTACCAAAACACCTAAGTATTTGATACAGGAGGTGCGTTCAAGGGCTTTGCAATTACAGGTAGGATTAGAGCCATTACATCCGTGAGCACGTATTGTGAAGGAGATAGGAGCTTGGGTAAGTGTGTTAGGGGCAAAGGTTATAAACTTAGTTTTGGACAAGTTTAATGTAAGAAGGTTCCAATTTAGCCATTTCATAACAGTTTTAATGGCTAGTTCAGAGTGATTACAGACTTCATTCCAGTTATTACCGCTAACAATTAGAGCTGTATCATCGGCATACGTGATGATTTTGCAGTGTGATAGGCGAAGGGAACACAAGTCATTAACATAAATAAGAAATAATGTAGGTCCAAGCACAGAACCCTGAGGAACTCCGAAATGTACTGATTCCGAGTCACTAGTGTGATTATCTATAATAACACATTGTGACCGCTCGGACAAGTAACTTTTGAAGATATCGAGAGCAATCCCTCGTATGCCAATGCGTTCAAGCTTATTTAATAACAATGAGACAGACACAGTGTCGAAGGCTTTTGAGAGATCCAGAAATATGCCCACAGTTTTAAGCTTATTGTCAAAATTTCTAGCAATGTGATCAGTTAGCGTCACTACAGCATCTTCAGTAGATTTACCCACCCTGAACCCGAATTGATTTTCAGAGAGAATGTCGGTTACAGCCAAGTAATTAACTAATCTTTTATTCAAGATTTTTTCAAAAATCTTTGATAAGGTAGTGAGGACCGATATGGGCCTATAGTTATCGATACTGCCCCTGTCTCCAGTTTTATAGATAGGGTGCACGAGGGCCTTTTTAAAGGCTCGTGGGAAAACCCCGTGAGTAAGACAAAGATTAAAAATGTAGGTAAGGATAGGAACCAACGTATGGGCAGCAGCTTTAACTATGGAAGAGGGAATGCCATCCCAGCCAGCAGCACATTTCTCCTTTAAATTAAATATAATAAGTTCCACTTCCTTGTTGTCTACAGGAAGCAATGACATTGAGTTTAACCGTATCGGGATGGGAGGTAAAACCTCCTTTAATTCATCAATTGGAGGCTGGACAATTTTTTGGGCGAGGGTCTTACCAATCTTTGCAAAAAATTCATTAACTCTATTTACTGAAGTCGATGGCTCGGTACACAGTTTCAGCAAGTCAGGAGAGTTGGACTTGAGAGCATTGATATTAGTGATTTTCTTGACTAGTTTCCACGTCTTAGCCGGATTTCTTTCAGCCTTACGGAATTCGTTACGTTCGTATTCGCGTTTTAATTTTTTTAATAAATTGTTACAAAAGTTTCGATATCGAGTAAACGTCTTATTTAGAACCAGATTACTTGGGTCTTTTTTAGATTTTCGAAATAAATTATCTCTATGACGAATACATCTCAGCAGACCAGGAGTTATCCACGGTTTTAAAATCCTCTTTTTGCTTGAAATAATGGCAATGTGAGATTGATTTTTTATGATAGGAGAGATTAGTGTGACAAGAGTATCAGTAGCATATTCTGGGTCGGAGGATGTTAAAATCGAAGAAAAATCAGCCTGCTCCAAATTGGAAACTATAGCTTTAATGTCCATACGAAGAGATGTGCGGTTTACTGATTGCGATTTAACTTTAGCATCACAAAAGAATAAAACTGGTGCATGATCAGTGATATCAACCTCAAGGACTAAAGAAGTCCCGTAATTTGGAGATTTAAATATGACATGGTCCAGACAGTTATTCGACCTGGTAGGAAGAAGGTGACCGGGGAGCAAGCCGTGAGATGCAAGAAGATTTAGGTAAGAATCTGCATTTATATCATTACTATCCGGAAGTAAATTTATATTAATGTCCCCAACCATAATAATATTTTTAAAGACCTTTAAAAGATTAAGAACTTGATCAATACTATTAAGAAAAATGTTAATATTTTTATATGAAGGTGATCGATACAGAGCTATAACTACAACATCGTCGGGAAATTTAAGAATAAGACTATTTGCTTCAGCTATTTTCATAGTTTCCAGTGAGCATTTAAGGTTAGACCTAACATAAACAATAACACCTTCATTTTGATTCGAATATTCAGAGGCAAATGACTGAAAACCGTCCAGGGATGGGATTGTGGGAGACTTACTAAGCCAACATTCCGACAATACAATAATGTCTAGCTGAAACTGTATTCTTTGTAACAAAACCAGTAGACCCCCAAAGTTACGATTAATACTTCGAATATTTAATTGTAGGATTTTAAAAAACATGTGATCATTTTTTACATAGTTATTAGTTTCTTCTGGAATGCAGATGTACGACTTCGATAGAGAGAACTTTTCTATATCCTTATTAATTGATAAGATGTCATCCATGTTCGAGTATATTAAAAAAGTACAAGTGAGCAAGAACGGTATGAGAACAAAAATTTTCTGAAAGAGGTATGTTAGAACCCTTCAAACCACAGTTATAGTGCACCTCATGACAAGTATAGGTACTTATGATGAAATGGGTCAGATCAAAACGCTTGTAAAGCCTACGTATTGTGTTTGAGTTATATATATATATGTATATACGTATTGTATTAGGTAAAAAATAATATGTAAATGAAAGATCGGCTATAAAAGCCAAGCGCAAAAATAAAAATATATGTTTAAATTTCACATAACAGTTTTGTTTATTTGTATCATATTTCATATGTGACACAAATAAACATTGCTTTGTATGTATCAATAAGTAGTTAATATACAAGGTATGACGTTGGTGTATATAAATTGACAAGTTCATAATGTTGCTGTAAGTATAAGGTAGTTTGAATAAAAAAGTGTATAGTATAAAGTTATTTGTATAGAAGTGTATTAGAATAAGCATATTTTTTGTATGTGTATGTTTGTATAAATAAGTGTAAAAAAGAGTATTTTGTAGTTTTGAGGCACAAAATAAATATAGCTTAAAAATATTACATAAAATGCAACTATCGTAAGTACAGTTTATCATTAAATTATAACGTTTTGAAGAGGCATCCAGATCGTCAGTTGCTAGTCACACAGAGCCTGCTTTTAACTTAGATAGGTCTTCTTCCGAGTTTATGCGTATTTGCGGAGCACCCTCTTTTTTACGTAGGTATATATGCCCACGGGCGGTCCAGCAGAAAGAATATTCGTGTGTTTTTGCAAAATCACGCGCCAGGAAAAAAATTCTTTTACTCTTTCGGGTTAATAGCTCAGATAGGTATATTGGTCGAGCGGGGCCTGCTATGTCGATATTCGTGGTACTGAATCTCCGGCCGGTGTTTATTTTATTAAACTTTTTAAAGTTCGAAATAAGATTATCTTTCATAAGGGCACTTGTAAATTCTACAACAATCGGCTTGTGCGTCTCTGATTTTGTAAAGGATCTATAAATATCCTTAATGTCTGAGGGTTGTATATTTAAAGAAAGTTTAGATCCCAAAAGTAAGAGTATCTCCTGTAGGTCGTTCTTAGTCTCATTTTGCTTTAATTTTGAAATATTTCGAAGCTCAACACAAGTGTTCACAGATTTCCATTCTAGGTTTTCGATTTTATTCTCAAGAATAGAAATATAAGATAATTGTTCTTTTCGCTCAGTCTCAAACTTGTCCAATCTGATTTTAAACTCATCATATGCCTGTGATAAAAATTCAATATTTTTGAATATTTCCGCATTTTGCGTTCTAATTTCATTTATCGATTCCTGGATTTTGGTTAATTTTTTATCTTGTTCTTTAGTGAAAGTCAAGAACATCATGCGCATCTCCGCCAAAAGAGATCGTGACTCGTGATCATCTTTACCTTCAAACTTGCGCTTCGAACGGGACGTGTTTGCATTTTTGTCGGTAGGCGAGTTTAATGCCGGTTCTGAGTCACTGTGATGCAGCGTACGAGAGACGAGGGACGTAGCGGGGGACGGTGACGGCGCTCGGCTTGCCATGTTCGTAGAAAAAGTACCAGGGTAACAGAAAATAGAAAGATATCGTTGATCCAGACGGTTTGCAGAGTAGATTAGCCCTTATAATGGTAGTATTTTAGAGTAGTTTTTCACTAGGTCGACGGCCGTACTCACTAAAAGGTTCGAGTACAGCAATTATCACCTCTTACTCACATAAGGATAGGGTACACTTTTGCAGGTCCGGAAGTGACGGCGTAAGCGAGTTGACACTTTAACTGCAACTCCTCCAACTATGATGGCGTCGCTGTTGCAGCGGGGCCTGCTTTCTATTAGATAGGTCTCCTTAACATTTATGCACTCCTAATATTTTAGATTAATTTTTGTACACAATTTAATTTAGAATTAATGTTAAATAAAAATTTACACTGTCTGCACGTCCACTCGTGACCGAGGTCCGGGAGGAAGGGATAAAAAACAAGTTAGAAATTAATGAGTGTATCCAACTCTCTTTACAATAAACTTTTCTTTTTACTCAATCTTAGGGCCTGTTTCACCACCTTCAAGCAAACTTTAACCGACAAATAGAGTTGCCATTTTGACAGTATTTGTATGGAAAATCTGTAAAAAGGTCTTTATTTAGGGCCTGTTTATAAAAATTGACTGACTGACTAACTGACTAAGCAGTGATAGCCTAGTGGTTAGGACTGTGGTCTCCTATTCGGGGGGTCGCAGGTTCAATCCCGGGTACGCACCACTGACTTTTCGAAGTCAAGTGCGTTTAAGCAATTAAATATCACTTGCTTCAACGGTGAAGGAAAACATCGTGAGGAAACCTGCACATCTGAGAGTTCTTCTTAATGTTCTCGAAGATGTGTGAAGTCAGCCAATTCGCATTGGGCCAGCGTGGTGTACTATGGCCTATAACCCTTCTCTGAAAGGAGACCTGCGCTCAGTAGTGAGCCGTTGATGGGTTGTTAATGATGATGATGACTAACTGACTGACTGACTGAGTGATCTATCAAACCACTGAACATATCAGGGTGTTTGGCATACAGATAGCTTAGGGTAGTAAATATAATAAGTCTATGACAGATAGTTATTATGATGTAGACATCTGCTAAGAAAGGATTTTTGAAAATTCAACTCCTAAGGTTTGGCACTTAGGGGTTTGAAAAATCGAAATATCGTGAGCGAAGCCGCGGGCAATAGTTAGTAAAATAAATAAATTGTCAAGTAACGTGGTACAGTGGACACGGGATAGATCATAAATTAAGGTCTGAAGTGGTGCCAGCCCTGGCACATCGTCGCCTTCCCACCTAAGCAGTATAAGTGCTAATTTGAATCTTAAACTTTGCGATAGCGAAATATTTTAATGGTGCGCTCTCATGTTACCATTACGTGGTATATGGAGTAGTGTGGAATTGAATTGAAGTGTGTTTTTTCCCATAGCTTAAAATCTACGATGACGACGAATTTTTTATCGTAAGTGACACAGTAATTGGAGGGTATAAGTTATTAATACTTTGTGGAATTTGCTTTCGACAATTTCATTTCAAATAGTGAACTTTAAATCTGAATAGAGTTGTTAAAATTGTTTTAAATTGATTAATAATGAGGTCTTGAAGATGTCAGATGAAGTGGCAACGGGTGGAACACATATTATATAGTACGGGCGGAGCTCGAAGAACCGATAGACTTTGGGGTCATAAACTCCAAATCTAAATATATTTAAAAAGGAAAAAGTGGCTGACTGAATGACTGATTTATCAAAGCACAGCTCAAATCCCTGGACAGATCTGGCTGAAATGCATATAATGATTTTTGAAAATTCAACAAAATTTTCAAAAAAAACTTGAGAGGTGTCAAGGGACACCCGGACGGAGCGAGTTCTTAATGTGCATAAACCAACATAATTTTTTAAAATATTATAGCAAATAAATTATAGCAGTAAAAAATTAGGAAAAAATTCCACATGTAGAAATTATTTAAAATAAAATTGAAAATAGAAAATTCAGTCTGTCGAGCTGGGATTCGAACCATCGACCTTTATGCTACTGTAGAAACCACAAGGCTACGGAGATGTAATATTTTAGTGTGATGCCAAATTCACATTCAAAAAAGTGTCGGTTCAATTTAGTCTTAATTTTTTCCGTCTAGCCCCCTTTCGCATCGCGCGATAAGGTACTTCGTTCCAAAAAAAATCAACAAGTTCAACACATAGTGGTTTGACAAATTGAACTTTATGTGAGCCAAGCCAAGCAAAAGCAAGTTTTTTTTATAAAGCTAAAAAAAAGTTAAATATTTATATTGATTTGGTGGGAAGCTTTGGCTAATTATTACCACCCAAAGACGTGCCACCAAGCGATTTAGCGTTCCGGTACGATGAAGAGTAGACACCCATAAGAGGTATGGGTTTAATTTTTACTTCTTGTTATCGAATAAAAAAAAAAAAAAAAAAATATAATTGTACAGCAGCTGACAACCCTGTCAGTAAAATGAATGGAAGTTTTACTACAGGATGTTGATTTGGCAAAATAATATCTTCTGCTGAGCTTACAACTGATAAATAAGTTATGCATTGTTAAACATGAGTCTTTGCAGTAGGTACCTCGGTACTGAGAAAAGATTAAACTCAATAAATAAAGTCCGTTAAGATGATGTGCGGAACCCACGCAAGTGGGAAACTGCAAACAATACAGATTTTGTTTTAGCAACTAGCTTTTGCACGCGGCTTCGTTCACGTTAAGTTAGATTTTTCAAACCCCTATTTTACCCCTTTCATCATCATCATTAGCAACCCATCAACGGCTCACTACAGAGCGAGGTCTCCTCTCAGAGAAGGGTTATAGGCCCATAGTCCATCACGCTGGCCCAATGCGAATTGGCGGACTTCACACACCTTCAAGAACATTATGAAGAACTCTCAGGTGTGCAGGTTTCCTCACGATGCTTTCCTTCACCGTTGAAGCAAATGATATTTAATTGCTTAATCGCTTGACTCCGAAAAGTCAGAGGTGCGTACTCGGGATCGAACCTGCGACCCCCCGAATAGGAGACCACAGTCCTAACCACTAGGCTATCACTGCTTCACCCCTTTAGGGGTTAAATTTTCTCAAAAATCCTTTCTTAGCGGATGCCTACGTAATAGCTATAGGGATAGCAGCCAAGCAGCTCGATTCGTCCAGTGGTTTGAGCTGTGCTTTGATAGATCAGTCAGTCAGTCAATCAGTCACCTTTTATATATTTAGACTAGCTTTTGCTAGCGACTTCGTCCGCGTGGAGTAGGATTTAAAAAAAAAATAGGGGATAAAAGGGCAATGGTATCAGTCCATTATATCCATGCAAATAATCTCGTCGATCCGTAATTGTTATTGCGTGATTGAAGGACAAACCAACAAACAAATACACTTTTGTCTTTTCATTAAAATATTAGCAGTGAATAAACTTACGTAGTAAGTACCTACGTATAACACGTTGTGCCTGAGAAAGAGAAAATCGGCCAGCCTCGGCTTCGTAGATCGTCGTCTTTGTCATTAAAATCCTCATCATGTCGCATCGTGACTCGTGAGACAGGTACGCTCTCAACAGAGTCGAAGCCATGTCATACCAGTTCCAGTATCAGGGCATTACCCTGCATTGCAGCATCAGGTTGCAGTAGGAGTTGCTAGGACCCTGAGCTCCATCATGTAGTCTATGCTTGATAACAATCATCAGTCATCATCAGTCAGGTGAATGGTACTCACCGCACTTATAAAAACGTTTATATTGATAAAAAAACATTTCTATTCTATTCTATTCATCATCAGCAACCCATCAACGGCTCACTAGTCACTACTGAGCGCAGGTCTCCTCTCAGAGAAGGGTTGTAGGCCATATACCACCACGCTGGCCCAATGCGAATTGGCGGAATTTACACACCTTCGAGAACATTATGGAGAACTCTCAGGTGTGCAGGTTTCCTCACGAATTCTACCTTCGCCTTTCACATATACATAACTCCGAAAAGTCAGAGGTGCATGTCCGGGATCGAACCTGCGACTCCCCAAATTGGAAACCGCAGTCCTAATCACTAGGCCATCACTGATTCGCTAACTACTGCTACTAACAATATCAATTCATAATCAACAGTCATAAATGCCCACAGTTTAGGTGGAAAGTACCCTGCAGCAGTTGAGCTTGAGGAGCTGAAGATAAAAATTTTCATTTGACCATGTCGAATACTAAAACCATGCAAATCGGTCCAGAAATTCTTTGAAATTTTTTTTGAAAGTCGGTTCAAAAAATTCATAATTCAAAATTATTTATTTCACGTAGGTCAACCTGTGGCTATTATGACACCACATGACGCTACCACCGGTTCGGAAAGCGGATTCTGCTGAGAAGTGCCGGCAAGAAACTCAGCAGTTGCTCTTTTCAAAATAATCATTTTACAATACTGATATGCAGCTATTACATTGTAATAAGTTTTTTATACTATCCTGTGGGAAGCCACATGCCAAGCCAATTTAACCCATGCAACTTTGTTAGAATATAATATTTCCACAATGAAGTGAAGAATTTTGGGGAAGTTCCAAAAAAGCGTAGGTACTTCAATTCAATTCATGTCAAGACGGTTAAAAGTATCGCACATCTCGCTCTCCAGTATGTCCAGAAGGGCTAAGATGCGCGCCATGAGAAATTTTGTCTACTCATTTACTCATGAATCAAGGGATATCACGAGAAATCGAATAGACAAAATTTGCATGCGTAATTGCAATAGGCATGCGTGCCATGAGAAAATTTTTTGAGATGTGTGATATTTTTAACCGATTTTCAAAAAAGGAGGAGGTTCTCAATTCGGCCGGTATTTTTTTTCTATGTAAGTCCACCAATTTCTCCTACAGGTCATAGATAAGGAAAGAAATAATTTAATAATTGACTCGGAATAAAGTAAGCACTATTGGTTGTCACTTTCCAGCTGGTGGTGCGGCGGCGCGGTCGGCGCGGCGTGTACGCGCAGCGCTGCACGCCGGTGTCGCTGGACGCGTACAGCCTGGACAGCGTGAGCGTGGGCCACCGGAAGGGCAACCCGCGCCTGCGCGCCAGCAAGCGCAGCTACGGCAACCCGGCCTACGACGACGAGGTACCGCCCCTACGACCACGAGCTAACCTAATCTATGCGACGACGAGCTAACCTAACCTGCACGATGACGAGCTAACCTAACCTGCACGATGACGAGCTAACCTAACCTACACGACGATGAACTATCCTATACGACGATGAACTAACCTATACGACGATGAACTGACCTATACGACGATGAACTAACCATACGACGATGAACTAACCTATACAACAACGAGCTTACCTAACCTATACGACGTTAAGCTAACTAACCTATACGACGACTAGCTAACCTAACTATACGATGACGAGCTAACAAAATCTACACGACGACGCGCTAACCTTACCCATACGATGACGCGCTAACCTAACAAATACAGCGACGAGCTAACCTAACCTATGCGACGACGGGCTAACAAAACCTATACGACTAGGTAACCTAACACAACGACGAGGTAACCTAACCTATACGATGTCGAGCCAAACTATACGACAACGAGCTAACCTGCCTACGAATGGCTGTGCTTGGCTAGGCGAATCCATCGCCAACTTTACAATTTCTTTATCAAAAGTAATAATAAAAAATAATTAAGTATTCTTAGGCAGCCCGCACACAGTCAATATTATTGTCAATATTTTCGAATATTGTCAATATTATTGCGTGTGTATATTGTCAATATTATTGCGTATGCGTGTGTATTGAAGGATTGATCAATATTATTTCATATAAAAGAAAATATTGTCAATATTTTTATTGACAACTAGCTGATGCCCGCGACTTTGTTCGCGTGGATTTAGT